>JAPZEB010000026.1:20454794-20470171 GCA_029783705.1 Chaetodon striatus
GGGAATATCATTTCACATGCAGCACCATGTTGCTAAGATGTGCCTGATGTTGTGCTTGGTGGTGTACTTTGTAACCCAGATGGTGCACCACTGTATACCTTTTATCAGCCTCTTTTTGTGTCCACAAACAATGCATGCATGGAAAACAAAAACACACAACACAATATTTGCTGTGCATTTTAATTGCATAGACTTCAATTCAAACATGTAAAGACATTCAAAACAATAGCAGATAAAACATTCACTCCATATGGGCAGAGAAGAGAAGACATCCAAGAGGTTTAGCACAGATTGTTCTTTTTATTATCATTAACAGTAATGTGATTCTGAAGCCCCCCCGTGACCTCCTCACAGCAGCAACTCATCTCAGAAGTCATTCATTAGAACAAACAGAAGGCAGGCAGAAAGACAGCGAGAAAGAGACACGGGGAGAGAGCACAGTGTAAAATAAATTAGATTGTTCTTATTAGATGAACCACTTTGAGATGGTAAAAGGGGAGCATGCTTCACAAATTTAAAGGATATCTAATAGTACAGTATTTGGAGAGGGAGATGTCACGCCGAGCCCCTGATCCAGTTGTTGGTCTTGTGCTATGTGTGTAATCACAGTTACTCTTACTGTCCATTTTGGGTTGTAAGGCCCACAGGGAGCCTTGAAATATGGGTCTGAGCAGCGCATGTTTGGATTGAGATTGGGCTGCAGTGTTTCTGCTGGAGACTGGGCTGATGCAGGCTGTGGTGAAACTAATCAAAAAGCTTCTTATGTCTTCTTCCTCTGATATAAATGGATTGTACAGTCCCTGATGATTTGGCTCAGTGTTTACTGAATAAGATTTCATACACTGGAGTGACAGTAAAGGCCACCTCTCTCAATTAAGCCCCCCTGGTTCCTTTTCCATAAGAGCAGTTAGACAGCGTTTCGTCATAGCTGTACCCCCCGGTGCTTCTTATCGTGCCAGGCCTGTAATGGTCGACCTCTATACATGTTAATGTGTGAATGTATACATATGTGAGGATATAATATGATACAGAGTGGTCAGAGGCTCGGTTGGGCCGGGGCGACAGAGGAGGAGGAGGAGGAGAGGGGGGTTGAAGAGAGCCGTGTGGATCCTTGGAGTGGTGTGACAGACTCCCCAGCCTCCTGGTAGGATTTGTTGGAATGTGAGAGAGAAGGATTTTAGCACCAGGCGAGCCACGCCAGAGTGCTGCAGACTTCATGCCATCTGTCTCAGCCTCCATCCTCTCTTTGCCAAACTCATCAGACCTTTATTTCCTCTCCCTCTATCTCCTTCTCATCCCTGTTCACAAGAGTAGCGGACATACTGAGATCTGCTAATGTATTGGAGGGAAAAAAATGGCTGGGCTTAATAAACAGATTCAAAAATCTCGATTGATTAATATGTATTCTTGGAGCTAATTGTCCGACAGCCCTCATGGAGATAAAATGTGTGTTCGATAGCCCTGCCATTTGTTACTTGACCAACAGGGAAAGAGAGATGGAGATATTCATACCATAGCAGATCTGTTGATCAGTTAATAATGAAACATGTTTCAAGTGAAAGCCAAAAAGTTCACTTAATTTAATGCATCATTATAGACCATTACCTAAATTAACTTTTTTTTCCAACATACTGTACCGTGAAATTAAAAATGCCTGATTAAAATATATCCTATAAATGAATAATGCTGTGTGGTGATGTGGTTATTTTGTCTCTGACTTGAGAAAATGTTATAGGTGCATTATGTATTAGACACCTTGCATTAAAATGAGAATATAACCAAAGGTAAAGGTAACCAAAAATTACAAAATCACTTCCATCTCGAGAAACACACATTGTTACGCCAGAATTAAATCAAATCACACATCAAATGGGTGTGTGATTGTGTGGTGTTTTGGTGGGACTGATCTCTCACCCTCTCTCCCCGTGTGGGCGACTAGGGAGGAGGCTGAAGGAGATCACAGGGAGGAGCTGTACCGGCTCCATGTCCTTAACCTGTTCGCAGAAGGGCAACAGAGGGGTGGAGGCAGTGGAAAGGAAATGTACCCTTTGTCCGAAATGGAACACCAGGTGTCAGGAAGTGGGCAGGAGGCATTTGAAGATGACCCCTGGTCTCCGTGCTGGGACGGCCTCAGCGATCGATCCGGCCAGAGATGGCAGGGAGGGGAGCCAGGTGCCCCCAGAGAGCCCGCAGACCACGCAGATCTATTATGGGCGAGGAGGAGAGCGGAGTCGGCTGGGGCCCAGCCCCACTGCTCCCAGTCATATCACTGCTCAGACAGCCAGAGTCAACTGGCTGCATCCTAACAAGCAGGCAAATACTGACAACAGTCTGGTGCACAACAAGCCCAACGGGCATCATATGAGAACTTTAGGAAGGGTTTCCACTGCAGAATGCTGTCAAATCTGTGTATCAAACATTGGACAACACTGACTAATTGGTGTGAGTGTGCATACATGCAAGTATGGTATGTGACAAATTAAATACACGCAGGTCAATGCAGAGCTTTTGGAAATGTAGCTGCACAGAGCGCAGTCTGAAAGAAAAGGAAATGAGTTACTTCAGTATATTAATATATTTATTTACAGAATACAACCGCAGATTGCATTTAAATGACTTGCCGCAGAAGTTGAGGGCTGAAATTATAATAACACGAGAAATCGAGATTGAATGATGCTACATAACAGAAAGAGGAAATAAACATCAAAAAGGAGCACGGACAAAAAGAAAAACACAAAAGCAGGAAATTAATTCAGCAGATGTTTGTGCACATCTGCACACGCGTGTGAATGTGGGGAGGCTGCTAAGCGATCCAGTAAATTGCAGACATTGCTTTGAAATTGTCAGAAAGAAAACATCAGCAAATACTGAGCAGCCATTGTTTGCTTTGGGGTACCTCTGCCTGTAACACTAATGCACAATATCCGTGGATAAAGCTGAAATAATGAGGGAAATCAGTGAGACATTTGTATCCTAAGTAGGTCTTACATGTCTATGAATCAGGCATCCCATTCATGAGGAACGTGTTCAGCTAGAACACTAGACTGTTACAGCATTTGTATTTTGGCCAGATTTGGAGGAGGTGAGTGCTATCAGTGTCTACGCGCTCATCCCTCTGTATCTCTACGATGTTTACTGCACACAACATGCAAGCAAACACACACACTTAAATACACAAACAGAAACTCTAATCCTGACCACCCCCTCCCTCTCCATCTCTCTTCCTCTCCCTGCTTCCCTCCCCAGGCGTGGAAATGAAAGCTGGGCACTTTGGAGAGGATGGCTGGAAGAAATGAAGACGTGTCTGATTTCCACAGCGACCAATGGTGATGCAGCGCTCCGCACTCTCTGCCCTCTGATAGGTCTTTGTCACTCTCTTCATCTCTGAGACCCATGTCATTCCCTCTAATCCCCCTCCCAAACACAAACAGGCCAATCCCGAGACAAGGCTCAGGGGCTGGGGAGGGATGAAGGAGCTGAGGCATGGAAGGAGTGAGGGATGTAGTTCAGGAGGAGAGAAAAGGAGCACCAGAAGCTGGTGTTGGTGTGAGAAGGAACCAGTGTGTTATTATTAATAAAGCATTAAAAAAAAGTGAGCACATCAAAGCATACAGGGGCTATGCTATCATACATGAAAGTACTGCACTATGGCTTAATGTTTCCTAAGGCGTGTTATGGTGACGCTGCTTTGATTTGAAATGCATTGTGTGAAAAATGGATTTACAGGAGTGGGGAGAGAACGCTTGGTGTGGGTGCAGACCATAATTTAAAACCTGACCTCATAGGCTCTTCAAAGTCTCCGTGAGTGTGGATATTTAGGACTTATGTACAGTATGTGAGAGACCTAAAGCACAGCATAAACAACAAATAAATACATACATACGTGCGAGGGGAAGTGAAGGACGCCTGCAAGAGCAGAGAAGGAGCAATCACTGTCACAGCACAATCAAAAATGCGTAATTTCACATTTTGATCATTAGGAACTAATTTTTCAATTTTTCTTTATTCTTTTCTTTCTGAGCAAAGGGTGTCTGCACCTCATTATATCGCACTTGCTCCTTCGTCGATCGGGGCCTGCAGGAAGTGAGACATCTTTCTCATCGTTCCCCCGTGGCCAGGTAATTATCCTAATCTACCTTCCTCCTGTGCTCCAGCTCCTGTGCCACACTGGCTCGGACCACCTCTGTGGCTTCATTATCAGTGCTGGGACTCATTAATGGCTCCGCGGCCTCACTGTGCAGACTGCTGGCAGAGAGAAAACCACGGAAAAGAAGAAGAAGAAGGAGCAGGAGGAGGAGGAGAACAAGGAGAAGAGGGGAGAGAAAATGAGATACCAAAGAGCAAGGGGCTGCCCTGGAGGTTAACATCTCAATCATGACGGACAATACTTGCGAGTCCAAGAGCTTCGGCTCCTGAAAAGTCATCGCTCGCTGGCGAAAGATGAGGCTATAGGGCATAACAGCGTCAAAGAGGAAGTCAGGAGATCAGCCAAAGTGCTTCCTGCAGGGCAAAATGACCATGACGCGAGTGTGTTCGAGGTCGCCATGTCCACGTGTGTGTCCCTTACACACCCACCTTGCGTGTTTATAACCTCACAACATACAGAAGGACTGGGGGTGGGAATTCAGTTTCACTTTTTTTTTTCCTGATAAATGACACCCTGACAGTTGGAAAAAATGTTGGGGTCCCTGAACAGATTTCTCAGTTACAAAAATAAAATGTGTTGGATTAGACAAAGACAGACATTTTACATTCTACTTTTGAACCCCAATGAGAGCACTGACAAATGCCACCCCACCCCCACTCCGTCTGTGCCATGATTGTTTTTTTCTCTCCAGAAATGTCATATAGTTAAGAGGTGATAATTCTATATGGCACAAACAGACACTGACGTCTTCCAAGTGTACATAGCATATAGGCTGACACAGATTGAGATGGTGTAACATGTCTTTGCATCACTCTAAATAGCCACTCGAGCTTTGCTCATTCTTTATATACACTCAGAGATTCCAGCGGAAACTTTTTGAAATGGATGAGGAACTCAAACGCAGTGCCCTAGAGGTGAGAAAAAATATTCTTGGGTTGAAGTTACTGCAGACCTCAGTGATGTGTGAAAATCTATAGTACTTGCGTTTCTGTGTAGATGTAGAAGCTTTCCTTCCAGAAAACATACAGATATACAGCACGTTGAGTCCTCTGAGAGTTGGTGTTAACAAATTCTGTTTGGTAAGGGCAACGACCGCCGGATCATACGTTAAATGCATACTTAAAAAATGCTGATGGATGAGGCATGTTTAGCATGTTTGAGTGTGCTCAGGCTTCAGCGAGAAGGACAAATGGTTTTAAAGGTTAAATATTACATGCAAAACTTGACTGCAGCTGCCACTGCTGTGGTGCACACATTATGATAGATGTAGAAATGTAGATGGGCATGCACCATTCAAAGAGGCAAAATTATACTTAAAGGATTACTTCACCTGCAAAATGGCCCTTTGTATATCAAATAGTCACCACGTGTTACCTTGAATTTGTAAGGAAAGCTCTGCTTCTCTCCTGTACCACCACAGTGAACGGAGAATCCAAAAAACACAAAAAAATTTCATGAATTTAAGGTAAACAGAGACCACATTTAACAACAGCAAAACTACATCAAAACATTCATTTAAAAGCTCAGACAACTTCTGCAGTATGATGCAAGTTTTATTATCCAGGGGTATGCTCAGTACTTCTGGAACACACTGAAATTTCACAATAACACTATAATTTAAAACATATCAGTTCGAACAGTCTCATGCACGGCCGAGAAGTGTGTCTGAGCACATCAACATGTTGTCATCCCAACTCATCAAATATCGTCGCTTTGTTAGTGGACCTACACGTCCAGATAAGATGTGCTACCTACCCTCTTTTGTCTGTTTTGGATGTTCAGGGACGGGAAATCGATTTACGCTTTTTACATGCATTGCGTCTTCTTATAGTACACCTCCAGCTTCGCAGGAATTGTGCAGTTTCTACTTGTTACAGGACATACTGCCCTTTTCAAAATGAAGTTACAACGTCGGTAAAACACTACGTTTTCTTAGGTTTATTTCCTCAGGTTTAGGCTACAAAAGTCTGTGGTTAGATTTAGGCAACAACAACACATGGTTTGGTTTACAAAAAACAAAACAGTTTGGCTGAACATTCACACGGAAAACAAACAGCAGGCTCCCGGGTGTACATCTGGAATTTGTTTGACCCATCCACCTCCCCTCCCAACTGCCCTATACGCACATACTCACTCTTTATTTCATTGTAGTCGCTGCTGGTGTTACAAACTGTTGACGCCTGGGTTGTATCATACCGCTGAGAGGGGTGCCTCTGTGCGTCTGTTTGTGATGCTGACGTCCACTGACAAAGCGCTGGTATTTGACGACTTGGGTTGTTGCCCACTGCCTCTAAAACTGACGCACCTACTGCGTATCATATCGCTGTCTGATGTTGAAGTGCTGGTATTTGACAGGTGAAGAGTGAGAATGGACCCACGCATGCATTTCAATTTAGGTTACTAGGCGCACTACTTGTAGGCAGAAGGGTTTTATATTGCAGTATTTAGCAAAGATGGCTGCCATGTGTTAGGGAAGTGCTGAGCACATGAGTAGATAAATGAGACTTGGATTATACTGCACATGTGCACAAGACATGTGAGAGTTTGTAAATGGATGTTTTTATATAGCTTTGCCGCTGTTAAACGTGGTCCCCTATGACTTCAATTCATTAAGAACGTTTATGTATTTTGGATTTTCTGCTCATTGTGGAGGCATGACAGAAAAACAAAGTTTTCTAGATGAATTCAAGGTAGCACATGGTGAGTAACTGACAAGTATTCTTTTTATACCTCCATACTGAAACATCCTCTTTCACAGACGAACATTAAACGGTGGCAGTGGAGTGACTGGGAGCATATGATCTGCAAATGAGCAGAAACATTTAGTATTTCACAGGACTTCAGGAACAATATGATGCCTCAAAGCAAGATTACTGTTCTCAATTTATGATCTAATGAGGTCTATCAACCCATGAGGGACCAGGACAGAATACAAGTTATAGTGCAGTGAGTAGCTTCTGAGTTAAAGGGTCAGTTCACCCAAATTACAGAAACTCTATTTACTTATTAACAGTAGCTCTAGAAGTGTCCAACAATGCATAGTTTTGTTCAATCTGTTTTAGTTTTGAGATACCCATCTCTGAGATTTCTGCCTCCACCCATAAACAAGACTGTCTCTTCATTATAAAGTCTTTCCATTGAAAACTTTTCACAGTGAGGTCTGTTGATTGCACGGAGAAACAAGGACACGGTTTCTGGAAAAAGACAGATTTTTAAAAATGTAAATGAGATGAATATATCAAAACCTGGCTGAATCAAACCAAATCTCATTGCATGGATACAAACTGCTACAGGCAAATGAGAAAAATAGAATATTTATTTATTTGGGTAAATCGACCATTTAAAATGGAATTTAAATGACTGTCATTGAGTCACAAGCTCACTGTTCACACTGTGGTCTCATGCAGGTTACACACTGGAGCTTAAGAAGTGTCTTATGCTCAAACTTGTTCGTGGCACTTTAAGCCAAGCAGAAGAAATCTGGTGACAGTACAAATTCAAAGAGATAGCGTGCAGCTGTATTGAATAGCTGGGTTTTTTACAGATGTTGTTGCTGTTCTTGCCTGACTGTGGCCCAAAAAGCAGCTGATTTTTACCCAGGTATCTGCTTGTTTGCCCCCCAAAACAGGGTATTTTAAGCCAAAAACATGACCTTTTCCAAACCATAACCAAGTGGTTTTTGTGGCTAAACTTAACCACACGCTAACCTTAGTGTTGTTAAAACACTAGGTTTCAGTGTATCTGTTACCAGCGGCACTGGCAGCCATAATCCTGTACGCACTGTGTGTAAATTTTTTGTAATGACTTATCATCTTATCTTGTAAATAAAATGTTGACAAAAGCAACAGATCGTGTCTTTGGGTTCTTTTTTACTGATGAATGTGCCTGAGATGCATTTTTTTGGCTGCGTCCACGCACTATGACGCAAATACATTTGGATGCTGATGATTGGTGCACATGTCACGGGCCAGAGGGCAGTGTATGATGAACATTTCTGGCGCTCAGTTGTGATGCTAGCAATATTGTGTTACTTATCTTGTGTGTAAGCAAGCAAAAGTAGTTAGAAATAATGCTGAGGCTGTTCTGCAGGAGGTTGATGCAACAGGGAGACGAAGAATGAACTTAAAATAGGCAGGAATACAACTTAATTTTCTCACCCTGCCTTTTTATTCTTTATTGTAGCAGCTTGGTTTGAGCTTTGTGTTACATATTGTTGCTGTATATTTGTTATACCTAACTGTTGTTGACGTTGTTGCTGTGATGCTGCTGCAAAATGAGGGATTCTGTTGTCTGTTCAATGCCTGTACATTTCTCTGGGCTACATTCAGTGTATTATATTGTATTCTGTTATTTTGCTGGCTGTTGTTGTCAGGTCTGTTGGCTTGTCTTTGAAATGCACATGATGAGCTAATCAGAGTTTTATCGTAGTGTTGTGTCAGTAACGCTCACTGAGTAGACTGTGTGTGTGTCCATGCGTGGTAACCCACATGTTAAAGGTACCCTACAGGTGGGTGGGCAGTTCATACAAGTACGATGACATATAATCCTGCTGACACCTCTGTCTGCTACATAATAATGAGCAAATGTCTGAGGCTTGCAGAAATGTCCAGTACCAACATTTTTTCTGGCAATCAGGTTGCAAAAACAGTTTTGTATTCACATGTTGACATTTTACTAATATTTCAGTCTGATTTTTTTATTCACACAGATGTAATTATGAGGGTGTGTTACTCACATGGAAGCAGAAAGGAAAATGTGACGAAGCAGCACTCTCAACAGTAACTACACACCATCTAACACAGTGGACTTCAAGGCTCCCCCTCTATAAAGTAATATTTTTGTCACTTAAATTCACCACACATCACCACAACTCCACTTACACTGCCATTAACCTGTTTCCATTTAATAAAAAATGGTCTGTATTTCCAAAATGAGCCAGATAAGCCAGTTCTGAGCTCAGGCAACATTAACATCCTGTTAAAGATAGGTTAGTTCTATCTCTAAAAAAAAAAAAACTAAGCTAGAAAATTAGGATATTGGCACTTTATTTGATTGAACATTGAGAGTAAATGACTAAGAGCCTCACCCTCCTGCTATAGTAAGGCTAAATACTAAAATGGTTCCAGTGTAAAGTACCTTTTAGGACACCTATATTTGGTAAGCATATAAACGGATGAATTAAGGTGACAGTAAATGCGCATGCTTCGGGCTCAGGAGGATATTAATACATTCTCCACCCCAACATTGTTGTCGGAGTCAGATGGCACGTGCACTTATCAGAGGGGTGTAACTCTGTGTGGGGTTTGGTGCAGACAAGCATGAAGACATGCTTTATTTTTTGTCAGGGGTAATGTGATGATACTTGATGCTACGACAATCTTTTTTGCGCAGGATTCTGAATCAGAAACATGCTATAAATAAATATGCTAAAATAGGTTCCGATGGGTTTTTCGGAGAGAGAGCGAGAGAGAGAGAAAGAAAGAAAAAAAGATCTGCTTCAAATGTTTCTTTTTTTTCTTCCCACAAGAACCCTTTTAGTTAGGAAAGAGTTATTGAAGGTGAGAGGTAAAAGCAAACCTTTTCTTGGTCTTTCCAGGTCACAAGACAGCTTGAAAGGTAAAGGTCTGCTTATGTGAGCACTTCAATTTCTCTGTAGTAGATCACAACCTTTTGTTTATCATCCTGTGTCATGCTGGTAACAGTGTACCTTTCCGCCTCAGGTGTAGTGCTGAGCAATGCAGCTATATAACACCGAATGTTATGAGTTATAAGACTTGTGTGTGTTAGACTTGTCGGTGTATGCAGGGGAGGACAGTACAGGGCAGTTAAGGGCAGTGGAAGGACAGCTTATTCCTTTACATGTAAAAACTCAAACCTTCACTCACTTCTATAAAAGATAATGAGGGAATACAAAAACCTGCTGTTCTGCAGCTTTGCTTTGACAAACCAAAATAGGATCCAGCTTCCTCACAAACAAGCATCTATATAACAGAGGAAATATGGGGTTTCTTCTCTCTAAAGGCTTCTGAAAAATACACAAATAGCACTCATACGGAATATAGTTTAAAAACATGGTCATGCAAAATGTTTTGCCGTATTTTGACTAATTGCAGTGTGTGTGCTCATGTGCACCTTTACGGAAATGTGATATGGTTGTTAAATGCAGCTGACATTTTGCAAAAAAAAAAGGTTGTCAGCTGGTGTGCAGGCAGGAGCGACAAATCCAAAATAGATCTGAGAGTGCTGTATGTGAATTATAATGTTTATTATTTAGATAGACTGAGCATCAAAGTTAATTCTTGACCTTGGAAACAATAGTTTTATAAATTAATCTTAACTCAAGGTCCTCTTACGAGCCTTTCCCCGAGCTTTCAATCAAAAATATTTCACCACATAAAATATCCAGTTATAATTTCTACTGTTGACCATCCTTTCATTTATTGTTCAGATTTTTACATGCCTAACATGCCACTCATCACCACCTAGACTGCCTTTTAAAACAAACAAAGGGACATTGAACATGCAGTGATGGAAAGTAACTGAGTATATTTACTCAAGTACTGTACTTAAAGGGAACTTGGGTATTTTTTTTTTAACCTGGACACTATTTTCCTGTGTTTTGTATCTAAATGACTCACGGGAACAATAGCATTTGAAACTGGTATGGTTATATGAGCGTGCAACAGTGGCAATAGCACACCATCAATGCATGTCCACTAAAAGTGCTTGTTTTTACCACGGACAGGCTCAAATTGTTTTTAGAAGTGTCTGAGGAAATGAATCTTTACCCTCCACTTTATCTGGCTGATTTGTTATTGTGTTTAGCTAAGTGTGGCTGAAGGAGAAGTCTTGTTCTGAGTCCTCAGGAGAGTTAAGATGTTGCAGGAGGACAATAACAAACAGACCAGATCAAGCAGAAGGTAGAGGTAAAAAAGGTAAGACACATGCAAATAAAAATACAAATACAAATCCGTGATGATGTGATGATGTCATGAAATCTGATACATTTGTTATAGATTAACGACCAGGCAGTAGACCAAAGTAATCAAAAGAAGCTCTACCTTAATTAGCACCGACATCAAAATGCATTGTCAGCATTACTGCATCAATACTATCTATTCATGTCAAATATAATCATATAACACTCACAGGTGCCCTTTCTCTGCATAACATGTGCTTTTAATTTTTATAGTTTAAAGGAGCAGTTCACCCCAAAATTAAAGACATTTTTTCCAGCCCAGTCAACAGAAGAAAATAAATGCATTATACATTTCTGCAAACTACAAATACATCACATTTTCACATTTCATATGTATCATATCAATGTTTCTAGAGTGCACATTACTGAACCTGTTTTTTTTTTTTTTTTTTAAATTAACACATCGCAGCGTTTTCCAGCAGCGTTTGAGCCATGAAACCTGCATATTTTTCCCAAACACATGAGCCACCAAAACTGATGTTTTTCTCTGCTTTTCCAGCAGCTTTTGTGCCACCAAACATGGGTGTTTTAAATCAAGACATGATCTTTTCCTAAAAAAAAAGTACATGTAAAATATCTGTGGTTTGCAGACACGTACAATGCCAACATTGGTTTTGGCAATTGGGTTGACTTTTCCTCTTACCTGTAGAGCTATTTATCAGTCTAGACTGTTTTGATCTGAGCTGCCGAGTGCTGGAGATATCAGCCACAGGGATGTCTGCCTGCTCTGTAATATAATGAAAATAGATGGCACTCAGCTTGTGGTGCTCAAAGTGCCAAATTAAAAAAAAAAAGAAAGAACGAAAAAAATTAAAGACTCAGCAGCAATGTCTCTTTCCAGTAATCATGACCAGGTTACTTAAAATAATCCACAGATGTTGTGAGCAGTTTCAAGTAGGAACTATTTTCTATATACCGAACTACACCCACCAACCATATCACTGCGCAGAAGGAAGCGTGCATCTACTGCTAGCTCACCTAGCACCACTAAGCTAGCCAACGTAACAGCTCAGCCAAGAAGTACACCATTAATGTTTACATCTCGCTCTGTCATGAACACGAGCCTCTCGTCCACAAGTAGATGCATGCTTCCTTCTCCACAGTGATACAGTTGCCAGGTTTAGTTCAGTGGTGGTGGATTATTTTGAGTAACCGGGTCATGATTTCTGGAAAGAGACATTGCTGCTCAGTTTTTCAAATATAATATTTTGGCACTTTGAGCACCACCAGCTGAGTGCCATCTAGTTCCATTACATGAGAGAGAGGGCAGATATCTCTGCGGTTAATATCTCCAGCACTTTGCAACTCACACCAAAACAACCTAGACTGATAAATAGCACTGCAGGTAAGAGGACAAATATGTATTTTTGATTTGGGGGTGAACTGTCCCTTTAAGTAAATTTTGCCAGCAATACCTCTGCTGGCAATTGATGGAGTATGACATTTTGTATTTTTATACTGTGGTATTGCTGCTTATATATAGGTAAAGGATGTGAATATGTCTGTCTTTCATACCTGTGTTTATGGAATCAGCTGAAATATAAGGCTGCTCTCATTAGTAAATAATGGGTCATTAATAAAAGAACCAGGTCTGCCACTGCTGTTCTACATACGTCAGTGCTTAACAAGGTTATTTCAAAGTCAATATGTGCAGTGTAACAGACAATGTAGCTTCTGACGATATTTTCTCCTCCGTATAAAAACTACAATCATCCCTGAGATCAACAAGAGATGGGGGAGGATCTGCTGAGCAGTGGAAGATGTGCTTTAAGCCCAGATCATGAGTCAGGTCACAGAACCAGGTTAGACATCCCACAATGACCCAGTCACACCAAAAGAAAACTTGTTATTTCCATTTCAAAGCAACAGTGTGACAAAGTATAAAACGTACTGTGATCCCCATCTAGAGCACTGTGCGAGGTGTGCTTTTAGCTTTACAGAGGACTCTGTTAGTCAAACAATGGGAGAGCATTAAAACATGCCAATAGAGGAGTATTAGTCAACAGTCTGAGTCAATACACCCCACTGGGCTGCATGTCTTCCTACAAACACAAGCAATTGCTTTAGAAGGCCTCGGCACTAGATAGAAACATCAATTACAGTAAATTACACCAAAACAGTGTGAAACACATCAATTTGTTAAATCTCCTGAGCTGTCTGAGCTGTTTTGGATGAAAGCAGCACAGAGAACTGGAGTAAGATAACATTCAATAGCCCTAAGATACAGTACATTGCCCTATCTCTCCTTGGTCGTGTTTATGCATTGAATGAGGGAGTTATTTATATTTTGATTCCTGGGGACTTACTTCGAAGGCATTACCAAACACATAGAAAAACCAGCTCAAAATATTCTTTTTCCTGTGCGCAGCCTACTTTTTAAACGTAGAATTCAAAATAAGAGCGCTCTGTGCCATGACTTTAAATACACATCAGCTGCACTGTGTGCCCAGTTTCCTGTTGGCTCTGAGACTTTTATGGAATAAAAGTAGTTATTTCAGTTTGGTCCAAGATCATAGAGTTGAAGACACTCGCAGGAGCAAGGTTAAAGGCACTTTATGTGTTTATTAAGGCTTTTACTTCAAAGTCATGGGACACAGGTTGATAAATTCTGCGGTAAGCCTACACTGAGACAATGAAAACAAAGGGATAAAACACCATCTTGGTTTACACGCTCGCTTTCCTGCACAGAAGAACCACAAATGATAGCCTTCTAAAGGTAGCAACTACGCTCCAAAACGAAAACGTCCAATTTCTGCTAAACTTTGTAGTGCTTCAATGACTTCCCTTGCTATGGTTGATTATCCGGGAGGGGTGTTGGTTGCTGGGGACAGATGAAGATTTGGCTGTTTCAGGGAACATTTTGGGGAGGAGGGCGGGGGGGGCTGGAGTAAATGAAAGACAAATGCGAGTAGTGCCCACTCAGCTATTTTCCCAGTCAAGATCAAAGGCACGCCGGACTGGCCGCTCCACGGGAAACTTGAGATGGGTCCTGCCTTTGTTTGCTGTTGCTAGGAGACCTGCAGAAGGCTGAAAGTGTTTGCAGTGGGGTACAACATCAAAACCATTTCCAATATAAATTTTTAAGACAGCCATGTATTTGTGTCCTGGGCTTTCAATTTACTGAGTACACTGAAAACACTAACAAATAATGGCTAATCCCTGTGTTAGTCGCCGAATAAATTTCTTGGTGTTTGTTTAAAAAAGAAAAGTCGTTACAGACAATTGCACATGTGCGCACTTAGAAAGGGCACTTGTCAGCGGTGTGAACACTTTGCATAGTCTCAGCGTTTTGACAGTATGTAAGCATGGCCGTGTGGATGAACAAACTAAATTCGCCAAACAGCCATAAAAGCTACACTTTTTTTGGTGCGGGAACACACAGCACGTGAAACTGCACACACAACTTAAATGTAGTTTGATATATTTATAAGCTTAGGTTTGGCTTCCCAACAAAGCTAATTATGATGCTGTTATCTATTAATGGGCCCCATGATAGTAAGGGTGGCTAGACATGTGTCACAGAGAGCTCATTACATATCATTAGTTCGACACTCCAATAATGTCTACACCTGCTGAGCAGAAGATAATGACTTGGCCCCTGATATTTGCAGGACTATTGTCTACCAAGCAAAGCACCACCAGGAGGATAGGTCCACAGGCCGGAGAGCTGCATGAAAACTGATAAAGCTATACAATAACTTTAAGTACACATGCCTTTTTTTATTTGTTTTAAGCTACTGTGAATGCAGCATTTGTTGAAATAGCATTTGGGGAATAGCTGTAACTCATTAAAAGAAAAACCAACATTCCTACCATCTGTACATATGTTTTTATAGAATTCTGGGAAAAACTCTGGAGATATATTGCAATTAAGATAAGCAATTAGCTATTTACCATTTATGATGGTAGCTTACATCCTAATGATAGACTTTTCCTATTTGCTTGATCGCTGGAGTGGGTCTAGCTCACCCACTGTTACATAACCTCGTCTGAATAACTTGACCTCAGTCTATTTTCTCTTAATTTAAAATGAAAATCCACAGTTTAATAGTGAGCGTCGGCCAAATCCTGCACTTAAATGGGAACTATACGCCAGTTTTCAAAAGTCAGACATGTTATTCCCGTGGTCAGACAGTCCAAAAATATTAGTAAACATAAACAACTCTCTCCCAAATTGAAAACTAGAGCACTAAAACTCAAATTTGTGATGTCGTAGTGGATAAAGTCTGAAGCTGCTCCACTGACAGTGGA
>JAPZEB010000026.1:20545183-20560123 GCA_029783705.1 Chaetodon striatus
TCTGTCCCTCTTCCTCTCTCGTTGTCTCCCTCGCTCTTCCTCTCTAGTTTTACTACCACGATAATTCCTGAGTGAGTAAGCGAGTGTGTTTTGTGTGCGTGAGCCAGTCGGGGCTGAAGTCCTGTTTGTGCATTTGTGTAGTCATGCGAAAGCGCGTGTGAATGAGTGTGTTGCTCGTGGATGAGTGCTGCGGCAGCGAGTGTGCTGAGGGAGACAGAAGTCTGCAAAGCCAGAGGGGCTTACTTACAGTCAGGCTATCAAACAGGCAAAAAAACCCACAGTTAGGAGTTTGGCTGTGTCTGCCCCTGCACACACACACACACACACACACACAACATGAGCAAATTAAAAGAAACCCCGCAACCGCTGCAATTATCTTTGGAATGAGGGTAATGCAAATGACACAATAATGTCTGAAGGATAAAGGCTCCACATATCTAAATAAACAAAGGCAAAGAGTTGCTTTACAATGCATACATAAGACTAGATTCATTAGCATACAAACTGAGATCAAAAGGCTTTCTCAAGTTCAGTACATCATAGCCTTCTCCTCAAAGAATTCCTTATCAGAGTACAGTCAAGTGCACCCCCAACCCCCCACCCCCCTTTACTTCCAACCACCACCAGCATTACAGTGCAATTTGAAACAGAGAACAACAGCCCTCTGGAGGAGAAAATTACGTCGCCATGACAACCCTGAAGAAGTTCAACTACTGACAAGACGGTGCAGATGATGTGCTGATTGTGCCTTGTGTGTGAGTGTGTGAGTGTGTGTGTGTTGGCCTTCGTTGTTCTACCTTACCCCACCCCATCCCTGCTATACCCTCTCCTAGCTGGCAGCTGTTGGTGCTGCTACAGGATGGGCGTGTGTTGTTTTGTCTGCCTGCGTGTGGATAAATAAATGATGAGAGTGTTGGATGTTCGGGACAGAGCTGGGCCGCTGGTCTGTCCTGCTGCAGCTTTTCCGTCCTGTCAACAAGGTGAAAAAAGGCTCCGAGATGACTGCTAATTGGATGTGGCGAGGTGATCTGATGACACTGCGGGGATACTTTGGTTTGTCACAACGTGTAAAGGCCATCGCATTTCAAGGGTGGCTGCTTGCAAGGAGGAGTTAATCAATGCACAGCTTAACGCAGACGACTCAGGACAGAGCACAGTTGCCGTTCCCGGGGTAACTGAGGTTAAAATCGGCGAGACGTTTCAGGCAGGCACTTACTTCCCCCGCTGACTTTGAAGCCATTACAACACAGGAACTGCAGTTTTAGCAATACATCACACGAGAAACTGCACCAATATATTATGTCAACACTGTCATCTACAGCAGACAAGCTCCTGATGTTGGTATTTTACCTCAGCCATAACTGGATAGCAGACAGCACCACATCCTGCAGACAGCCATGATAGAGAGCCTGTAAAAGAGAAGATAAAAATGCATAAGCTCGGAGCATCAATCATGGTCAGAAAAAAGTGATTCCATACACAATCGATTTCCATGGTATCTTCACTCCCTACAGCACATATGATACTATTCCCCAACGACTTTCTTCACACTCACGAAGACATTTGATATGGGGCACAGGAAGATGGAGGAGGAAAAAAAGATGTGTGTGTCTGGGGTTGATGCCTGCGCCCAAACATGTCATATGTTCACATCTAATTCCCCTCTAAAGTAAAGAGCATCAGACGTTATAGCTATGACTAAACCCTCTCTCCGTTTTCCTTTTTCACTTACTCTCTCTCACTCACTCACACACATGCACATTAACCGCCAGCCTTTACGGTGCGCTACACTGACTTGTAAAGTTGTGATTTACACTTGTGTACTAAAAACAGCTTGAGACAAACAAACACATTAAAATCACAAATGCTGAGGTCTTCAAAGTGTGCCAGCAGTTGGGCTAATTTATTGAGGCACCCCTAAATGTAATAGTGAGGCAAAAAGTAGTTGTTAAAAGCTTGTGCACCAAACAACAGTTGTTGTTTTTTCACATAATACACTTAAACTACGAGGAGAAATTTTAGAGTTAGCCAACTTTTTCTAGAACCCTCTATCATACATGAAACCTGGGTCTCCTGTACATGCTCCCAGACCACCTTTGGTGCGTCCCCCGGTGAAATTAAGATCTTTAGAAACCAATTTACATTGTAAACACACCACGCAAATCTTGTTTACCATGTTGGGGGTCTGAAGGCACGGTGGTTGGTTGCAGGTCTGAGGATGGAGATGCAGGGAATCTCCCTGGACCACCACACAGACATGAACACACACAGTACTCACCCTGCACCCACTGACTGCATGCCCCCCCTGGGGAGAGCGCCCACCTCCTGACCTCCTCCAACAGGGGGGTCAAAGGGAATTTAACACAAGGGTCCCGCATTCCTCCAAGGTGATAATTGATGTAGCTGCTGGCAGGGGGTCACCAGGCGCAGGGTAAACAAGCAGTGACTTTCTATGTGCCCCCCTCCCATTCCCACCATGCTAAATAGTATGCATGGCTGTGACCTGGGTAAATTATGCCTTCAAGCCTGGCGTGACAGCGTGTCACCCGTTACATTGAACTGCTTGGTGTCTGAGCACCCAGGTGTTTCAGTTAACTATAGCTGAACCATGAGCCAGACAAGCCACTTTACACCTACTGACAAAGACAAGCTAGAGGCTAAAGGCTAGCTGCATTAAACAGACTGTTAGCTAAGCAGAAGGTCCACTCAGAACAACAGCTACATGACAAAAAAAAAATCAGTGCAGCCTAATCACACCTCTCTGTCTTTTCTAGCAAACCTGGGAGCAGGTAGGGTGAGTGATGGATGGAGGCAGTGAAACAGTGAGGTCTTCTTTGCTCCATCTTCCACTCAGACACTGTTAACCTCCTGCTCTCTGTAGCATGAGTCTTTACCCTCACTACAATATCCACAGACCAATATGTTTCAGGGAGAGCTGACCTTTTTATTTAGCCGAGGGCATAGGTTTAATTTTAACACCGGGGGAAACACATGAAGTGGGGGATGTGGGAGTCCTCTGCCAGTAAATTTTGAGCATCAAACGCTTAATATCCTGCATTCTGGTTATTTTTTAATAAACCAATTTGTGTCTTTTCGGCATCAATTTATGGTGGAAATGTCTTAATTTTCATTTTCTGCTACTTTCATGTTGTTATTGAGTGAGGCAAATGCACATGTTCTAAATATTGAGCAGGATGTGCCCTCTGCATCCTCCTCAAAAGCTACTGCTGCAAATTTTACAGTTCAAATTTAAATGGCTTTGGAACAGAAAATCATAGAAATCTTCAAGGATAAGGCTAGTAATATTCTATATTTTTCTTATGTCTTAATGTCGACAAATCTCAAAAAAAAAAAAAAGATTACTAATCCACCAAAGTTGTCTGCGTAGACATATCCTGATATAGCTCATTCCTCTGCGTCATAAAGACCTCCAGTGTTGCCCAAAAACTGTTAAAAGCACATCAATGACTCCCACCATTGCACTGCGTTACATGTTCCATGGTTACGCTGAAAAACAAACCAAGCGGCAGCGAAGGGTGGCTCGCTGCAGTAACTACATTTTTCTGCAGCTGGGTGGCATGACTGTGTTTCAGCAGGAAGAAATTCTCTGGAACACAGGTCATCATGTCACAGGATTTACAGGACTCTGTTCACTGATTGGCCACGGGATTGGACCCTCTCTGGCTGCAATTCGCTGCTATAAGTTAAACTATCCCCAACATTTAGTTTGGCCACACTTTGCAGCAGAATCAAACAAAGTCCCATAGATATTGTATTACCTCCTGCTGTAGGCCGCTCTAAGTCCGTTTTTGGCATTACACCGAACATGGACACTGTAGTTTATTTAAAGTCCCACACATGCCATCTTGCTGCTGCCAACAGTCGCAAGGGCACTGAATGTGTATTAACCTATGGCTGAAAACAACTGCCAAAAAATTCTGTTTCCTTTTGTTTGAACAAGGTTTGCTAAAAAGTATAAGGACATCCATCAATAAGGGTTTTCAACATTATAGAAAAATATTTGTAGGATAATAGTAATTTTAAAAACTTTAAAAAGATAATATATGCGCTGGTGTCCTGTGCGTTTTTAGTGGTGGTTAGTTTAGATAAGGGGAGGGCCTGGCGGTGTGGTTATTTCCTGGTCTCTGCCCACATGTGGTTCCCCCCCAGCCACACACTAAGGCTTGGGGAGGTTATAAAAGCCGAGGGGGTGATTAAGAAGCAGGAATAATGGCCTCCACAAAACTAGGAATGTGTTTAACTGCTACAACGGCTCCGGAATCGCTCTAAATCGGACTGCCGCCGTTAATATCAGGCATTATTCTGCTGCTCTTGAGCAGGGAACGTTACAGGGGTTTTAACATGATTTTCAAAGGAGCTGGCCCTGGGAAAACATGAGAAGCATAGGCAGGATGTACAGTAGGTTTATGATTTATGTCTGAGGGTGACCCAGGAGGATTTAGGGTGGGTATATCTTGAGCTGTGCCGACCTACCCACCAGTTCTGCATTGTTGGAGTTTGGTGGATCCTTCTAAATCCAGGATTAGAAAAGTCAAATATACAAACACCTCCACCTCTCATCTCTTTCTCACATACAGGCACACCAAGAAGAGAGAGGGAGAGGTAGAAAGAGTTACCGTTGGCTGCTACCTGCCTGCTAAGCATGCCCAAACCCCAAACCCCATCACTTTCCTCATTACTGGAGCTTCATGGCTTTTTAGGGCTCTGTGCTTTATCTGGGATTTCACATTTCCCAGCCTGCCACTTGACATGGCTCACCCAGCTGCCAGCAATCAAGTAGCAGAGGGCAGCAGTGGGGCCGGCTGAGTCTTCAGGCTGCACCTTGATTTGAGAATTGCACATCACAGCCACTGGCCCTGCTAAGCTTCGGTAATTACAGGCCACACATCCCATCATGCCTCCAACCCTATTTCTACCACACATCATACACTGACCTGGCATAATGGGTGGAGGGGAAGGGGGGTGCATACATGGAGATAGAGATGGTCACGGGTCAGGGGTGGATTCTAAGGATGTGGATCTGTGCCTCAAAAGGCATAAAGTGTGTGACAGTGTTGGAAAAAGGAGTGAAAATGTGCTCCATTAAGCATCCATGCTGTCAATCTCAGATTGTCGCGTGTATGAAACGTCGTTGTACGTGTTTTTCTGCGTGCATGTACATGTGCGCTCGCATCTACAGTACACACATTGTATGTGTGTGTGCCTAATTGAGAGGTAAGCAAAAAAGTTGCCTTTAAAGTTGCCAATAAATATCCTGCCAGTAATGTTAAACACCTGCCCGTAAAGCTCAGAGGAATGCTAAATGAAACCAAGTTGCAGAGCCTGTCTCCTGTCTGGGGTCTCAAGTCAAGACAGCAGGATTTGTAATGGCTGTATCCAGGATTATTGAGTTCAAGCAGAACAGCCAGGAAGCAAGAAAAAAATGACATGGTCGGCAACACTGCTTTTCCTCCTTCTCTAACGGCCAGTGCAGCGACTCATGTGTGTCCCCTTAACAGCACAGAATAGTCCAGATTATTCTTCGTTGTAATTGCACAGCAGAATCAATGCTACAACTTTTGGCATCAAAAACATGTCAAAACACATCATGGCAGGATTTTTTTTTCACCACCACCCTCACAGCTGAGTGATCAAAGCTCCTCATGGAGTGTTGTATAATACTAGTGGACATATGGGTGTTTAAACAAAAAGTGTTCCCAGTGTTCTTTGTATGAGTGAGAGTTAGACAAACTAAGACAGATGATTACCGCAACTAAAAACATGCCCCCCTGATCTTCTCGCCCAAGTGTCACACACCCATAAAACACCCCATACATCCACACATTTAAGCACACATGCCTGTACACGCACAAAGATAACCATGCACACATGCACGAATGCACATACATTCACAACTATACAATGTCAGGGCAGGAAGAGGCTCTCGCTGTGTTTTGGAGCCTCCAGGGGTGAAAGGGAGCATCTGACCCCAGAAGCCAGAGACGCTGCCGTTTGGCCTCATCTCTGGTTTCGATTCCCTACACTCCTGACGCCTTCCTCCCACTGCACCTGTCGAGCGCCAATAGACCCCCTGCCCAGACCCTTTCACCACAGAGAATATATGGCCCTGCTCCCTGGTCCAGTCTGGCTAATTGCTACTGGCCTCAAACTGGCCCCAAAACGCCACGACGGGCTGGGGCGTTTAGCTGCTGTTGCCACCCTGAGGGCCAGCTCAGCAGTCCTCCCTCTCTCTGGTACCCCTCCGTTACTCAACAAGGGCCAGATAAGGCTGACCGAGCACAAGCATTTACTTCCAGAGTCACAAGCTGCCCCATTCAACTCAGAGATTAAGCACTGCTGTCTACACGCAACCATGAATAATGAAGCTATCACTCCAGACAGGCAGGCAACAGCAGCGTGAGTTATATACACCGGTAATCCCATAGGCTGCTGCACACACGTGCCAAACGTATACAGTAGCAGCACCACACTGTATAGCTCATACATTATTTCACATTGCAGAACACTCACTTAGAGCCAATTAAACATCTACAATGGCCTCGAGTTTGAATGTAAGATCCTCAACTTAGCTTTGCGAACATCTTCAGGACAATTCATTGACGCAAAAAAGCCAAGGGGCCCAGGTGTAAAGACGTGGTCATGGCCCCATTACGCGCTATTTTTGCACAAGTGCCTTTGGAAACTACTTCAAGTAACAGTGTGCTTTACTCACAGCCTACACAAACAGAGATTCGTTTGTTGCTATCCTTGTATACAGCAGTGAGCAATGAAATGTAGCATGGTTGTATTGTAGGACATCTACTTCAACCTCAACTTGAACTTCATTTTTGTCCCCGGAGGGCAACTGCATATACAGCAAGTGAAAACGAATAAAGGGCACGAGTGAACACATGAGTATGTACACACATAACAATCGGGGGAAGGGAGAGCAGGGTGCTAAACACAGTGAGCTTAAACAACAGTAGCCACTGAAATACTGGAGTACAATTGACACAATATGTACTTATGAACATGTTAAAGTTTTATTTTAACTGTTACATTTACACTGGTTATTTGAACATGTGGACTATAACAAAAAAGGTAACATCTCATCTGTCAGTAGCCTAGCAAAGACATAGCGTGCTGCAGGGAGGACATTTATTTGTAGGGTCAACGCAGAAGTTAACATCACCCTGGTTCTCTTGACAAAAAGCCAATGGGATTTTTCCATTGGCTTTTGGATTATTTAAAAAAATAGGCTCTGTGGCAAACAAATTAAACTTACATATTTTGTTTAGCAAAATCATTTTCTCAAGTGGACACCACTTTTTTAAAAACCTGAAGCGTAAATGTAATCAGCAGAAGTAAAAAGTCAACCTTAGCCTATAAATAAACTACACCACATTCACATGACTTCACCGTCGCCACCACAATGAGGCTGTAAAGCCATGTTTGGCGCGATTCAACGTGATGACGCTCTGTAGTCTCATTTAGCCGCTTCTCAGCAACTGTCTTTTATAAGACACATTAAAAAATTCTCAAGTGGGGAATTTACTGTCGTAATTCATGTCAACCACAGACCTCCTTTCAGGCATCTAACCAAAAACCCATTGACTTCGAGATGAGGGAACCATTAGTGCTAAAATGCTAACTCATTTCCAGGTTTTAGGACTCATCCGTGCAGCAGACTATGGATTTGACAGAAAGTGATTGCTGGATATAATTGAAGATGTGTATGTTTATCATCATAAATTATTATCTCTTCGGCAAGCTAAGACCTTCCCACCTCACGTCAGGCTAAGTTCTGGCAGTCAGGACAGCAGGTGGTGAGTTGATGGAAGCTGCCTGTTCATCATCTTCAAAAATAATATCCATCTGTCCGTCTTTCTTTGACAGGCAGCTTTTTATTTTTATAATATAAGACATAGGAGCTGTAATTATGAATTGAGACTTTAAAGGTAGCGTGCGCAGTGAGGTGTAGCGTTAATGTTGTACATTTATTAATAAAAATAATTCTTTTGTGGCAGTGCATTTGGATTATCAGTGTGGACACTACACAACTATTTATATTACATACATTTTTTTTATTTTTATTTTTTCTAATCTCTAGTAACATTGTTATCATGATATGAAAATATATTTGATTTGTCCACATTTTCATAAACATATTTCTAGGCTTTAATTGAGGAACAAAACCCTCCCTCACACTGCCTCCTCACAGCAGTAGGCTGTACCTGACGTGAGGGTGGATAATAGCAGACACCACGTGACTGCAGCACTTTCCGTCTGGACGCACGGCAGGGTCTGCCAGAGCCTCCCTGGTGAGGACGACACACACACGCACTGGACGGATAAAAATAGACGCCATTCATGCTTTGAGAGGACGCTTACAAAGCTACACGGTACATCCCCAACTTGGTAAACTTCCTCACAACCTCTTGTTTTTATTAATGTTCACCCGTCATCACAAATCAGTCTTTAAACAATCTGTTTATTGTATCAAAATGCGCAAAAGCGCACAGACCAGCCCCGCACGGATTTCACTCCTCCCTCCTGCACTTGCCATTCATGTCAAAACAGTGGTGGTTTCTGTTCCACCGCACACACCACACATATACACACACACCTCACCACGTCTCACAAGAGCGACACCGACACAATTCCTTCATTCACACAACAAGTCTTATCGCCTCTTCCATGAACTGCGTCACCGGCTTCAGAGAGGGGCAAAGTATGGCACCATATCTGAACTTGCATGAATGAAAGTGACGGAATTACAGCACTCAGTCAGCAGGCGACTCACTCAGCCTCCAGTGCGTCTGTCTGTCTCGCCTGTGTGGCGCTCTCCTGCATCCTTCAGTGAGCATCACTTTGTGGAGCCGGTGCGAGCCATCCTCCTGCACAAACACCGGTCCTGGACATCCTAGACAGCCCGTCCTGCGACATATTTTTAGTTTGGACCCGTTGATGTCACTTCCTGCTTGGGTAATAGCCTGTACAAATGAGCACAAGGATGTGGAGGGGTGTTCGGGGAGCCGTTAGAGGGAAATTTCGAGGTCACGCGGCAGGCGAGTTCACAAGGTCATGCAGAGGCGAGATTTCCGGAGGCAGACAAGAAGCGCGTTAGTCTTTAAAATGACAGCCATCATCCCATCTGGCTCATTCCAACTGTGCCCTATACTTTTATATAACCAGTCACATCCACATCATCCTACCCCCCTGTGATGCGCCGGCGAGTTTCATTTCCTGGTACGCTGTGCGCATTTACGGCCACGGTTATGCAACGATGAAGGCGGCATCATCACTATGGATGTTTTGACTATGCATCACAGCCGGTGAGAATACGATAAGCACATATGGCTCTCTAAAAGCTATAGTTTATCACAGAGTCCCGGGACACCTGTTGAAGTTAAATAATAATGATTTTGGAAAATACTCATGAGGGTAAATTCAAGTTTCCTGCTTGTTCTGTTTAAAGCCGGCTCACGGCCTGTTTGGACTTTATTAGTCACCTCTGTATTTAAGCTCTAAGACACTCATTGCTTTGAGAAGCCTGTGTGTCCTTTGAAACACAAAGAGTCATAATGAGGACACACATTTCTGCTCTGGATGCCTGGGGAAGACTGATTGCTCTTGTCTGATGAGAGGTAGGCACACTGAGGTGATCTGCAGGATGGGTGATGGAAGCCGCTCTGAGAGTCGTCTCCTGCTAAGAGCGCTATCCTCTTTCCTCGCCCAGGTCTCTCCTCTTTACCTTTGAACCTGGGCCCAGCAGCCCATCTCTGATCTACAGACAGTCTCCTCTTACCCACGTCCCCCTCGCAGGCCCCCATGATAGATGACCATCAGCATGCCAATACTGCACAATATTTCAATTTCCTGCCCAGGAAGAGGAATTTAAGGGGTTGAGTGAAGTTCAGAGGCACAGTGTGGTGCCTCCAGCTCACAACCAGCCCCCCAGCCTCGCGCCGAAGACCCGAGATCCAAACACTCGGCCGAGAACATTCCAGAAACCAGGTCCTCACTGTGTCAACAAAACAACCCCTGCTGCCATCGTCCTGCCTGACAGACAGCAGTGCAGAGGACACTGACGGGAGACCCAACAGCCTCTGAGAGAGCAGCATAACAGAGAGAAGACATGGTTTCATTCAAAAATGAATATCCTGTCTGCAGGGTCAGGCCGATGTTGACCTGGTACTGGCCTGTTGTGCCACTCACTGCTGATATGAAAGGTTTCAAAGGCTTCTGGATAAGAATAAATTCTGAATTACAAGTATTTTTTTGGAAAATTGTGAAATTCAAGCTGCTAAATATTTTAACAAAATATTTTCAGTCACTCTCAAAAACATTTAACTTTAATTTCAAACCCTACAATTTAACCTTGAACAATTTATGCTTTGTGTCATGGTTGTGGATTCACTCTTTGATTAGTACTGTAATTATAATTTTTGAATTTCTGAAACACCAGAGTAGGATTTATTGGTATTATATGTATTAGTTGAGTATGAAAGTTCATTCTCAGCCTTGAAAACCTTAGTTTTGCCAAAAAATAAAATCTTTACTCAGGTCCTCGTACTAACTTTTGCTGGGGCGTACAACTACTTCTCGTGGTTGTTTTTTTTTCTAGCTCTAATTTCTCAAAACATCATGACAAACACCAGCTTTGTAATAAAACCCTAAAAATACTTAAAAGAAAATATTTAACTTTTTCCTTGCTATAATATGCCCCTTTTTTATTTCCTCCTCTTTTTATATACTGTGACAATATTCTGAAAGAAAAACGTGCACATACTGTAATACAAACACAAGGATAATGGAGCTGTGTTTGACTTTATGTGGATTAGTTATATTTATATGCCACGGTGATTCAGACAAACAGGATTATGTACATTGTATCAATATGAGTAAGGCGGGCAGATATCCAGTATGTGTAGGACTGTGTACGGTGCACGCAGCCTGTACACAAGTATACATGCATGTGTGTAGTGTAGTATTTTTTGATAGGAAGCTGCTCTCATGTGGCTGTGTTGTAAAGGTCTGCCATTGGTTGGATTAGTCAGAGGGCTGTAGCAAGCAGGAGGAGAGGCTGCGAGGCAGGCAGTGCGACCTAGTGGTGGAAGAGGGGCGTGTGGTGCAGAGGGGAGTGCACTTCAGATCACATGGATACACTCACATATACACACTTCCTTTCGCCCATAGAAACACACCGACACGCAAACACACACTCGCAATCAAACCCACATGTTTTGTTAATTTGCTGTATAGTAATTTATCTCTTTGAAACACATGCTCTTAACCTCTAACCCATGTATTTGATCTAATGTCCCCGATACTCAACGTGGTGTTCCAGGTTTAAAAATACCAGATAATTCCCCGCAACCCACCCACATACACGACTTAACGCTCTCTAACCAGGTTTGTACGCATTTGTTATGTCAGCCCACCCTCCTAGCCCCTCCACCTTGCACCCCCCCTCCCTCCCTGCTCATACTTCCGTCCTCCCACAGCCAAGCCATGCTCTTGAACCAAATGGCACTGATGACAACTTCAAAGTCAGGAGCTGTGTGACTACCCAACCTTCAAACCGAAACATCCCTTTGCCTCTGCCATGGAATATTAGGGAAGTACAACCAGAGCAGCTGACTGTGCAGTGGTGTCAATCAACCAGCTGACACTGTTTTTGGAGATGTTCGGTCTAGGATCACCCCCCCCAACCCCCACCCCTCCAAAAAAAATGACAGATTACCCCACCCCTCCAGATGTGTTTTTGCAGAGATTGAGGGGGCAGAGGGAGGAGCTTTGATAAAGAGGGGGCTGGGTAGTTGGATGGGTGGAGCTGGTCACCAATTTTGGGAGAAAGAAGAGTACAGCATAGACAAGTAAAGTCCCCAAAGCGGGGTTTAGTAGGGGCCCATCTCTACCGGAGCCACGGCCCATTTTTCCTTGAAGGGGATTAATAATGAATTAAGGCACTCCCACCCCCCTTCTAAAAAGATATTCATGCATGCTAATGCATCCATTATTTATAGTGTGCATAGAGGCTGGCTAGTGGTGGCCACATGCAAGTGGGAGGGATGTAAGGATGAAGTGAGGAGGTGGGGGTCTCTTCCCCCCGAATGAAGCTCCGAGGCTCTGGAAGCAACATCCGCCCATTGTGGCTGGGCTGGAGCTGGGTGGGGATGGGATGGGGACTGGATATGGACAAGTAGGAGGAGGTGGGGGGACGAGGGGGCCTCGTTGCCAGACAG
Organism: Chaetodon striatus; assembly: GCA_029783705.1. NCBI lineage: Eukaryota > Metazoa > Chordata > Actinopteri > Chaetodontiformes > Chaetodontidae > Chaetodon > Chaetodon striatus. The sequence continues at coordinate 20,557,432 of JAPZEB010000026.1, forward strand.
GCAGCTCGTGCATAGTGAGAGGGCCGCCAAGTGTTGTGGGGGGAGGGGTGGATTAAACAAATAAATACATGATAAGAAATAATCATGCCAGGGAGGGAGAGCGCGATGGAGACAAAGAGGCTAAGAGGGATGAGGCGGGGAGGTTATTTAAGTCAGACAGGATTTACTGTCTGGATGGGCCCACTCTTGACCAAAAAATGATGTGGTAGGCATGACAACTTTTCAGGATGTTCTTTAGATTTGACTGTTTGGTTTGTTAGTTCGTACTGATGATGCTCTCTTAGAAAAGCTAATGAAAGCTTTTTTTATTTTTTTTTTTTATTTTGTCAGGATATCAGAAAATGAAATAAACTGAATAAATCTCATTGAGCTCATCCTGTGATTTCAATCCCGGGTCTGGCACATACAGTAATACAGTAAGGTAGCAGTGGGTGATAATTTAATAAAGCTTTGCAGAAGTTGATGCAGTGAAAGCAAAAGTTGAAAAGTAGAAATGTGAAATAGAGGAAAAGTGTGAAGGTGAGAGATGGAGGGAGAGTGAGAAGAGGCTGCGCTCTTTTCATGTGCGCAGCATGCCAGGTATGTGGTGATGCAGTGAAGAAAGGAGCAGGGCGAGTAGAGTGATAAGATAAAGCGAGAGCACGAGCCAGATGAGCTTTCTACCCTACTGATCCCCATATTAGCATAGATACAGTCATCAGCCTAGCAGGGGACTGGTGTTGTGGAGGTGACACCAGGGCCACGACACCCCCGGCTCATCTCCATAGATATGACTGGGGCCATGCAGGTAAATCATACATCAGGCTTATCTAAGATATGTCTGCAGTGCATGACTTTCTGCCAACAAGCTGCCACCTTAAGTTTCAGTAATCCTCGTAAGAGATTCACTCCTAATACTGCTTCGGTTGTCCCCAAACGCAGAAATGAAACACACCTTAAAAATCTTGGTGACGCTCTTTCAGAGTTCAGTGTTTTGTCCTTGACTCTTGCGTGCATGACTGCACATCTGCTCGAGATGAGGTGATATCTGGGGTAAGAGGTTATCAGTGTGGCTTGCAAAACCTGTTTCAAGAGGATTGCCCTCCCATTTCTCAGTGTTGGTCTGGCATTATACCCATTACATGCTAGAGGACAAAATCCCCTAGTATGATGCAGTTATGAATTGTTGTACCATAAATGCATCAAAAATTGTCACATGTACTGTATGATTCGGGAGCAATGCAGGTAACAGCCAAACATCCATTAATGGCTGACATGCAACATGTTTCTCAACAAGTAGCACCGGAGGCAAGACCTCCCAGAAGTGACAATCTGCATTGTGCAAACATTGCAACCTTTGTTCCCCCAACAAACACAAGGTGAGGCACTTAAGTGTTTTTTTAATACCGAAACCTCAACCACACACAGGAAAATCCATAAACATTGGAATGATGTCAAAACAACATTGTGAGGTTTGACGGTTTTAATTTTCCACTGCTCAAAGTAAAAAATGGCTCCTGCAACATTTCCTGCACCCCCGGTGATTTTTATGACAAATACAACAGCAGCTTAATTATACATGCGACCACCGCCATAAAAGCAAAACCATTAACTACCATCTTGTTAACACAGAGGACCTGCCTTGAAAGTGCTGGAGTCGCATTTTAAAATCTTTTCACTCAGCGCCTGTCTGTTGTGGCAGATTGGCACTATTTAGAGGAAATATAAAAATGAACGTGGCAGTGTGTACACGCCTCTTACATGGGTATCTGGTTTAAATGAGCAGGATAGTGACCACTGAAGGTAATTTTGCAGGCTCTTCTCATGCACTTTTTGTATGTATACCTAAAAGTAATGCATCACAATTTGTATATAATCATGAGCCCGTAATTTGTGTGTAACCCATGTCACCCAAGTCAGGAAGGCTGCTATCATATGACCAAAGAGCTGACAGAACAACACATTATCATTCCGACCTTGTCACATAGTGATGTTTTGGTCATGGGCTTTCCACGTCCACATACGATGTGCAAGGTACCCTGGGTGCATTGTTTGTCGACGTTCTGGGACACTATGTCAAGTTCTCTTCTTCCAAGATACACTTCCATTTTCACAGGAAATTTCATGTCTACATACAGTCTCTTTCAAAATCAACACACCACATTGGAACAACACCGTGAATTGGCGTTTTTTTCCTTCAACAACTCACGCACGTGGTTGGGTTTAGGCAACAAAAACACGTAGTTAGGTTTAGGTACTAAAAGCATGTGGTTAGGTTTAGGCAACAAAAGCAAGTCTTAAGGTTTAGGTAACAAAAACACGCTAAGGTTTAGGCAACAAAAGTAAGTGGTTAGGTTTAGGAAAAAAAGAACATGGTTTGGCTTTAGAATCTTACTTTAGAATCTCCCGCCCGCCCCACTCAGACTTTTGCTGCCTTGACTTTCGTCCTTGTCCTGCTGTGTCTCCCCCTGACACCGCCAGGCATCGTTAAACTATAACGGCAACCGGCCACGTATCATGCCAATGCCAAAGCACGCTTTTTTCACGGGTTTCTGATGCCGCAAGTCACTGCCCAAGTGCCGGATTTCAATGACTTCATAGTGAGACTGTCCTTGACAGAAGAAAGAAAGGAAGTCCATGTAAGGAGGCAGGTTGGGGTGGTGCATGGGTCAAACAAACACAGGACTTTCCACCAGGACACCAGTGTTTAAAA
>JAPZEB010000026.1:20560223-20574054 GCA_029783705.1 Chaetodon striatus
CAAACACAGGACTTTCCCCCAGGACACCAGTGTTTAAAAACTTGTTTTGGACCATGTGAAACCAAGTAATCTTTGAGTTATTGTAAGGTAAGTCATCTCCATATTTCTCCTCCTAAATACAACTTAGGCAACTTGATGTTAAGTTCGTAACTTCAGAAGAAGAGCAGAACGTAGAGAAAGAATGTAACTCTTCTGTAAGTCTTCTCCATGTTTCTCCCCCTAAATTATACCTACGCAACTAATTGGTAAGTATGTAACTTCACATTAAGAATGTAACGTTACAGTATGTACGTAATGTGACAATGCCATTCATGGGGTGTTAATTCATTCATATGAACTGTTGTATGAGGAATCAAATAAAAACCAGACTTTCACCTAGAAAACCAGTGTTTGTAATGTGAGTTATTTTAAGGTAAGTCATCATCATGTTTCTTTCCCTACATCTAATCTATGTAACTTTGCTTGCCTAAACCTAACCTACGCAACTTAAGTATGTAACTTTACATTAAGTATGCAACTTAACATCAAGTATGTAACATTACATTCAGTCCATAACTTTATATTAGGATGTAATGTAACAATGTTATTCATGGGACACTAATTCGGTAAATATCATACAAACTATTGTATAAGGATACATTGATTTATAATGACCTGTTCTTGATGCTTGACTACAGGGTGTTAGTTGAATACCATCTAGACATATTCAGAGAGGAAAACTAGGACACAGATACTTTCCCTGACTTTGAAATCATCCTTCAGCCGCATTGATGCAGGAAGAAAGGTGGCTCCTGGTGTCCCTGACCTACCCCAGTGTGTCCGAGGAGAAATCTTTGGAGTCTCCAAATAAGAGTGAACTTCCCACCTCTTCCTCTGGTTAAGTTTCAAAGTCTTCCTGGTTTTATGTTACTGGCCAAACATGCCCCAGCTGTACACAAAGTGGCCACTCTCAATGAGACCCTATGGAGGCAGAGGGAGATCAGACACCCCGTGACGTAACCAAACATCCCAGTTAAAAGCAAAGCGAACAGAGGGCGTTCCATTGATGTTATTGCTTTCTTAAACAGGTCAACGTTCACTCACGGCAAGTGTGATATTACAGAAAGTAATATCATACTTGTGGGCAATGGTTCAAGCCCAGAGGCCTCTACAAAGAGAATCCAAAGTTTGTCACTGTCATGAAGTGGAGCGGTCATCTGAATATTTCATTCTCGCTCCTTTAATCTACCTTATCCTTGAAACGTCCATATGGACTTCATAGAATGTGTCAATCTCTTGAGTGATAGAATGTAAAACCCACAAAACACCCCCTAAAGGCAATCCCATCAAGCAGCATTCACCAAGAGATGTATAGACCTATGTTAAGCAAATGGGCAGAGAAATGGTGACCCACTGAATCCATTATTTCTCCTCCTATATCTATTGTCTTAAAGCCTGCCTTATGTCTCCGAAGTGCCTTTAAAGACATGTTAAGAGAAAAGAGCTCTCTGCCTTGGAATGAGCTAACTCAATTATCATAGCAACTGGCAGTGCTCTTTAACATGTCAATGGTACTTGGCCTGCATGCATAATTTTGCTGTGTTATTGTGGTGGCCTCTGCGTTTTTCACTGACAAAAAAACCCAAACCACAGGCACGGGGGCCTATTGTCATGGGCGCATCCATCTGGATCAAGGCCATTAGAGGATATTTGCACTTCCTCTGTGGCTCCTGGCTCTTTTTGACATGCGGCAGAAGGAGCAGGCATCACCCACCAGTGCACGGCCAATTGAGGTGCAGATTGACCAGAGGGACAGTGAAGAAGGGCAGCCAGCAGGGCAGCGCTCCTGTCAAATCCAGTGATGGACACCCACGTGGGGGCTGCTAGTTGGCCTGCGGTTTCTGAGGTCCTATAGCAATTGATGGGACATGACGAGGCAGGCGCCCTGGTTTCATTCCTTTGTCCCTGGGGATGTTGTAGGGTGTATCAGAGTGTCAGAGGCTCTTGGCTACAGCACACTTCTGGTGTCAACTGCCTACGATATACAACTGCCCCTTGCCTGCCCACACATACACCGATAAGAAGAAAGATATTCAAGCGGCTGTAATGTGTGACAGGTATACTGTGCTTTAGAAAAGAAAGAAAGGGTAATTTTCTCTTTTTTATTCAACCTCGATATATGAATAAAACATGAATGTATAGAACCTATATGCTGTGAATGGAGCGCAAACAATCTGAACACAAATGCATAAATGATGCCCTTTGAAGCTGTGGAAACATGCTGATAAGGCACACAGATGGGCCTGATGTGGTTAACACCACAGCATTTACAGGGACCTTGGCTGTTCCTCCACATGTGTATGCATGTGTGTGTGCGAGTGCTCTTGTATGCACAGGTGAGACGATTAATCGTAAAAGCACAGATCTCTATACACACACACACACACACATACACACGGGAAAACGGCTCTCAGACATATCAAATAGAACCAATTCAGATCCAACACATAAACACCTCAGCTGTCAATCCATATCCCCCCACATGTAACTTATATGCTTGTCGCTGCACACGCAGCCCCTCTGAGCTGTGTTGGAATGCTGACAGCACAGAGATATGAATCTTGATTTGATTAAGAGTCGAAGTTGAGGCTCTAAACACTGGAGCCAATACCAATTCTGGCGGGTGGGCAGGGAGACTGTTGCGAAGGAGGTGAGGTGGAGGGGAAGGGGCAGAGTGTGATGGCAAGGGGTGGGGTGAGGGGGTTACCTGTGGCCCTGGCTCCAACTGGGAGTAATTTGGAACAGACTGCTCCCAATGTGTTCATTAGGTTGTGATTGGGCTGAGCGCAGGTGGGGAGGGCCTGCCCTGCCCGACGCTGAATAGTCCTGATTGTGCCCAGCATAAAACGCCATCTGTTTCAATGAGGGAATGAGGGGGAGAGAGAGAGAGACAGGCATGAGGAAGGAGGAGGGAGTTACCGGTGAAAAGTCATGTTTTATGATGTCTGGTTAATTTTGTGAACTAACAAGGGGACAAAAATTAAATGGAGGAAAAAGCCCGGCGACATTTGCAACTCTCTTGCTTATCTTAAAATTCATAGCAAGTCGAATAAAAAAACTTTGCAATGCCTTTCAACGCAAAAAACACGTTTAAGTCTATAAAGTAAATGAATGACTTGGCGTGAAATTTATTGCCATGTAAGCACACTTTGTGTAAAAACACAAATAGCAACTTATTGTAGACAAGAGGTAAAATGGCGTCCATCTCCAGCTTAAATGGCAGGTTTCAGTCTAGCTGTGGCTTGCCACTGTGAGCAGACGGCTGAAGAGACAAGGGGATTGGAGATGGGGCAGCAGAGTATATTTATGGGCCTTCTGCTTCAAAGCTGGGATGTTTTTTGGTTAATCCTGTACTCATACCAAAAGCAGACGTACAAATGTTAATCTAGATGTTTACACACGCATTTACGCTGACTACTTTGCCGTAGACACAACATTACCCAAAATCACATTCGTAAGTCTCGTGTGGGCAAAAACACAGAAGCCAAAAATATCTTTTTACTCAGTCAGCCTTTCTTTCTGTCTCTTTTTTTCCTCTCTGTCACTGCAAGGTCCTGGGAAGAAAAAGAAGAGAGCCGAGGAGAAGAAGGCCACTGTTTGCTGCTCGACTTTTGAAGCGTCTTTATCGGGCTTGGCAGCGTGGTCCTGCGTGTCCAAGCCTCGTCGTGCTTTTCATCCTTTGTGCTGTCCAAGGTGTGTCCAATGCACTGGGGCTTTGTGTGGGGAGGTAGACGACACATCACATTCTGTCTTCTGTCCCGAGCTGGGGGATGGGGGGATAGGGGGGTGGGCTGTACAACAGAGGGGGGACAAAAAGCAAACTTATAGAGGGCCACGGCTCTTCAAAGCCGCGATGCACAAAGGCTTATAAAGCGTTACTTCATGTAGAGTTGTGCCAGATGTAATTGCGGGGTTCCTGGAGATAGAGAATCACATGCAATGCTTAGCCCCGCCCCTGACACCATGAAAGGGCTGTGAAGCTTAAACTGCAAAGGGGGGATGACCAGAAAAGTTTGCTTCACTTTGATGCACAATAAACAAGTGAGTAAATAAGTTATCTTAAAAGTCCTGGTACAAATCCGCCGCTCGCTGCCTCGGAAAGGGTAATTTCATGCACAGAGCTTGATGGATGCAGGAGGACTGGCTGTCCCCATTAGAAATCAGGAAGGGTGGAATCTGCACTGAGCGACAAGTGATCCCCCTCCCCTTTTTTGCTCCGCCATCAGCTTCATGATATGGGCTCTCTCAAGTGTGAACACTGCTTTCTACAGAAAATTACGTTGATTCATTGTTAATAAGCCCAGAGGTTGGTAGTGTGAGCGCGGTGCATGGCAAGTACAGGTAGGCTGTGGTTTTCCTGATCAACCTGACTAGTCCTCATCTGTTTCCTGTGGCCTCCTGCTGAGATGGTGCGGGTGTAAAGTGTGCATTGTTAAATATGTTCCAGGGCACAAACGCTGCCTCTGTCAGGTACATATGCACAGCCTGCTCCCTGTGTGTGCGTGCAGGTGGGTATGTGCATGTGTGTGTTTGTCTTTCTGACAGTGAATGGTGATGGGTGTGGAGGAAAGGGTGGTGCTATCACTTTAGGCCTGCAGATGGGGTTCCCAGAGGAGGGACACGCCCCGGTGTTTTCCGAGACAGAGACGAAGGCAAACATGGCGGCAGATCCATTTTTGCATCTTAAAGGTTCAGCAGACACTTCTATAGCCGGAGAACAGTAAGTTCTTGTTGTCTCTTCATGTGTCATGTCCAAAGGCCTCCTGCTAGGGCTGTGGAAACTACGGCGTCTGTATCCACAAGGTCAAGGCTTAGATGTCTTGCACAAAGATTTTCTTTAGCGGGCTTCATTTTAAATGTAACAGAGTAAACTAAATCATGTAGGGCTTCATCAAGGTGACATAGTGTGAGCACAATAATAGCATATAAATGCAGCCCATCTTTGGAGGACAGGTTTACTCAGGGACCAGTGTTTGTTTTACAGACTTCTTTCCCGCTACTATAGATCAGAACTCAAGTTTACTTTATGTCTTCATCGCAGTAAAAGGGCCTGTGTTTGCTCTATACTTGCAGAATTACAATGGCGGTTCATGGCGGAGTGAAACCTTGCCCGTGATTAGAGTGGAAATGAAGGATCTTGTGTATATCCAAGTGATATTAAATGGCACCTGGCAGAGCAGGGGCGCTAAAGCCTCAGCTGGTACGCCTTTGCATATCAATAAGTAGACACTCCCATGAAATGGAATAATTCAACCATGTGTGTATTGGACTACAAGAATAATGTTTGATGAAGGAGCCACAACTTGCATGCAAAGCCAGCATGGATGAAATATATGAAATAATCATAAAAAAAATAAAATTAATTACAAGTAGAAGTGGAGGAGAGCATCCACTATGTTGCAATGTCATCAGCACAGACTGCAGTAAATAACGGTACATGTAACACACAAATACAGAGAAACATATTGTAACAACATGCACAATAGATACAACAATAATGCCGCTATAAAGTGGACCAGAGTGTCCAGTATTCATTTGGTGATTCACCACTGCAACGTGTGTCCAGATGAAACTTTTGGATTAGCTGTTAGCTGGCCGGTACCTCTCCACATGTACGCACCATTCTCAGGTCACAGAACAAAGCACAAGGGCCAGCGAGCAGGTGTCAGGGGTCACGGTATCCCAAGGGGACCTTGAGTCTCATCCCAAAACCTCTAACATTTTTCAAAGCCCTCCTGCAGCCCAGGCCCTCATCAGCGAGTGCCCCCGATGGCCCCGTGCACATATGCACTACCCCAAACTCCTCTCTGGCGGGTGAAGGGGGAACCTGAGTGCATCACCTGGAGCCTCAAGTACGTGACGAACAGGCGCGGTCTGTCCAAAACCAGCCTGAGACCCGGTAGGGGGGGCAGTAATGATGCTGAGGGGGCAGGAACACGTACAGGGGGCAGATTTCATTTTCTCCATATTTCACAAAGGCTTTTCGCACATCCTTGTTGGACTCAAAGCCTAGCTAGAGAGGGTTTCACCCCATGAGAGATAATTACTCATAACCCACATGGCCCTGTTAGCTTGGGTTCATATACACATTCACTCAAATTTCAGATGCTCTATCACCTTAGGTTTACTCAAGCAGAGCCACAATAAAACATCTCAGTTTACTTGGAGTTTAGAGCGGTCTTTCCTTACTTACGTTTCCAACTTTTGACTGTAGACAGTGACATATAAATAAGCCAAACTTTAACCAGCTTTGAGAACGAGGATGGCGAAGGAGGATCGTTTAAAAAAGATAGGTTCTACTCGTACTAATCCTGCATTAATTTGATATGTCTGTGAAAGTGTCCATTGGGCCTTGATGAGGTGATGTGGTTAAAATCGTTGATACAGCAAATCTAAACCCCCCATCCCCTTGTCTGCCCAATCAACCATCAATAAAATCTCTCCTCTTTACTACTGCAACAACACTGGCCATGCCCTACCTTCCATAGGGAAAGAGACTCCATGGCCCAGCATGTCACATGCAAGAGGCTGAGAAAAAAATTAAGGTGCTCTATCTCTCAGCAGATTATACTTTATCCGAGATGAAGGGTTGAAAAAGAGCGAGTGTAGTTCAGTCAAACTAGCTAAACGGGTGAGAATTAAGATGTTGTAGCGTGGGATGAGGCAGTTATGCATACATAACATGTTGAGGCTGGGACCCCCTACTGGGGAGAGGCACGACAAAGCCTCTCAAACAGCAATACCTCTGGGACAGCTAATGATTAATTAGCTTGTGTCATTAAGTGAGGCAAATGTCACCCGAGCTTCCTGGGGAAGCTGTCACACCATGTGTAGGCTACTCACAAGTTTCCCCCTCAGGTGTTGGTTAAGGGTGGGGGGGTGAGCGCACTGTAACTAGGCAAATCCTGACATCTAGTGGTCAAATACAAAGCTGCATCAGTCTCCAGCTGCCATATTAAAGGCAAAGTCTAGTCAGAAAACTTATTTACACTTTTCTTAGTCCCTAAATTATTTTTTCAACATTATTTTTTTACACTCACACACACACACAGGCCCATAATACACACACATGCACCAACAGGACTGATACACATGCATTAATGGAAATATATCAGAGGCTTTTTTCCTTTGTCTTGAGCAGTGCACCTTAATGATACAGACTAAATGTAAACTTGTAAACATATAACTTCAGCCGAACATCTCTAACAATAGGTTGTCAACAAAGAGGTTATCCAGATTCAGCTTTGGGATTACTCCCTGATCTCTGATCCCTGATCACTAAATTGGGTGAGGTGACCTCTGACCTTTTAGTGTCATTCACCTCATTGACCGTGGCACATGACGTCAAAATTAAAGAGCTGATGTTTCCTCACAACGCAAGTTTCAAAGGAGGAATGATCTGACATGCGGGCATGCTTGGCGACACAGACATTTTTTTAATTGCAAAACCTGGCATCACACAAACATTTAAGATACAGCTTGCTCGATATTATGGTAAAAAAATTGGATAAAATACTAAATAATTTTAAAAGCAGACAATTAAAATGTTCTTACCAAAGATCCAAGATGCACGCTTGAATTGACGACTTTCTCACACAGTTTGGATGGAACTAATCCAGACAAGACAGGCCGCCGTAATGTTTGTAGGAGTCGCATGGCTTACTTTAGTTGCTACTTAAATGTTTTTTTTTTTCCATCAGCTACCACTGAATTTTCACTGAACACATGCTCACGCTTTATTTCTCTCTGTCTCTCCATCTCAGGATCAGTAAGTCTGAGTCTTACGAAGGTCAGCACTGAATCCTGGCCTGCTGTAAGACCAGACCACGAAGAAGTGAGAAGGCCCCTCTCTTCACCAGGGAGTGGCAGCGCAACGTGGAGAGGCTTAACACGCTCACAAACGCACACACATACACACCTCACGTCTGTGTTTATTCACGTCCGCAAGCGCACGTGCACACACACGCACACACACACAATCTGCCTCACCCTCACATAGACATACGCATACAAAAGCACACCTGTCAGGGCCTTTCCACTGTGTGAGCAAAAGCAAAGAAGTCTGGCCCCCCCTCTGTCTCTCTGTATGTGGTATCCCATGTCTGTTATATTAAAGCAAATCCATTCAGTTCCCACTTTCTCATCTGAAATAATGGCATGAGCAATTTTCACATTTAGGCAAGCAAGGACACATGCAGTCTCTCTCCCTCTCTGTCTCGCTCTCTCTCTGCTTAATGAATGGAATCGGATCCGGGCCCCTGTGGCTGCGGTTTAATCTGCCTTTGAAGATTTCTACCATTTCCCGATAAAAAAAAAAACCCGCACCTTCTTACACAGATGTATTCTTTTGCAAAATACACTGAGAAATAAGACATCTACTCATACCTACTTATACATTTACTCATATCTACATGTGCATGTGATTTCTGCGTTATTTACCTCAGCTAAAAAGGGCCCGGGGCCTTGCCAGGAGCCTCCCGATTGTGCCAGTCTACTGGTGTGTGACGTCCATTTGAAGGGGGAATCTGTCCAATAGAATGATTGAATTAAAGTGCACTTTGGTCCGGAGTGCTCTCTCTTTGCCACTTTGCACCATAACATGTCTTGTCCTAAAATAATTAGATTGAGGCCTTGGGTGGTGGAGTGGCCGGATCTTCAATGGTCAAAAGAAGGAATGGTCTGGCTTTGAATGGAAGCCTCCCATCTTAAAAAAACACTTTATTTCTTTACACTTGAGGTTTGTTGTCTTTTGTGACTATTATCCCCATTCACCATTTGCTTTCATGCAGCTGTGCCCCTCTTAAAAAAGTCTTTGTGCCGGCACCATGAATACAGGGAATGTGTCCATGGCAGGTAGCCCTTATTGCAAGTTAATCTCCTGAAAGAGCCTCATACAAGTACTTTTAAATTCTCCCCGAGCCACAGAGGGCTCATCATCAATCGAGCACTTCTCCCCTTTGTAGGGCTGATGAGTGTGGTGCCCGGCCGGTGACAATGGCTGCCAAGTGTGGCAAAGTAATCACCTTCTGGGGAAAACACTAGTAATTACTTCTAAACTGTTTGGGCTTCGGAGACAACTGCTATTGTGCAATAAAATGAAAGGCTCCCTTTAGAGAGCAGTGCTGTGATGGTTGCTCTCGATCTTTTTGTCATCTGTTTGTTTACAGAGATTTCTCTTTGCTGTTGCCCACTGCAATGCTTTATCATATATGTGTGTGTGTGCGAGCATCGTCTTAGTTTCTGTGTGTCCCCATGTGCTTCTATGCCTGTATACCTGACCAGAGAAACAACATGTCAACATTTATCACGCCTACAAAAAGACACTGTGCATTGTGTAAGTTATAATGTTAAGAGGAGTCTCTTAATTTCAATTACACAATTTAACAAGTGTAATGTTCCCTCCATTTCTAAAGAGTATGTTAATTAAGCACATTCCTGCATTCAACCAGACCTGTTATTCATCCTCCGTTGGGCTCTGAATAATAGCAGCAGAAGAATGTCTTAGACTATTTCCTGAGCTGCACTGATGAGATAATATAGTATTTGTTGAGCAAGCATATATAGCTCTCTGTAGGTCTGTTACCACATGACATTACATATGGGAGAGAGCTGGAGAACAGCAGCGGCATTTTAAAAGTATATTAATTCTGAAACAGCCTCAAAAATTACAAAATTCATTACACAATTTAATAAATGTTTATCCCTGTAGCTGGCTTATTAAAATTTCATGTATTGTAGAAATACCTTCAAAAGAGTTTAGGTTGCGTTATTCATGCTCCCCTTTTTTTTCTGATTTTTAGTAGCACTGACAGGCACCTCTATTGCATTTTAAATGTCTTTAATCACCTTAATGCTTACTTAAAACTGCCGTAGATACACATGTTATTGTATCACATCATAACCAGGAATGTGTCTAATTTTGTTTTTACACAAGAGCTACAGTGAGTATTTATCTTACCACGTCTGGAACAGGTAGATCAGCAGAAAGCTTATATAGCCTCCCACAGTATTGCAACACTAATAATACCACAACATTTATGCATTAAGGTGCGTGTAGTACAGGGACTTTAGTCAAAGGTGTTGGTTTGCTGGCTCTGCCATATCCTATAAACAAAATTACACACTAGATGCACAACACAAAATATTAGGAATTACAAGATGTATTATCAAAACCTACTTATGTTTTATGCACCTAATTTCTACAGTCAGTTCAAAGCATTAAGAAATATATTAGTGTGTGTGAGCACACAGTGATGATTTTGAGCCGTCGCTGTAATGCCACAGCTTTTCTCGGAGTCTCTTGGGGTGAACACTGATTTTTTGTGACATTATCAGTTAAAAGTAGCAGTCAGTGTTGATTTTAATATAACTTGTTGACCTTTTTTTCTATGCCTCATTAAAGAGTGCTCCACGACAAAATCATTTGATTTGCCACTAATCAGACATCTGTTTATTGCATCAGTAAAGAAAATTGTTGAAACTGCCGTGACAGAGACGCTGAGACATAATCTTTGTAAACTCTAAAACTGTTTCTATGACAACAAGAAAATGGTTCTAATGGCATAAGACCTTAATTTTCCTTGCAATCTCTTTAATGTCAAATATCAAACACTTCAGCCCATATTCACGTGTGTTAGGCTCCATGTGTGTGTGTGAGACAGAGATTATCAATTAATACAGGCAAGTATTTCAGAAACAACCACGGTTTCAGGAGAGTAGCTTTCATTTCACTGTTAAAGGCAGATTTAAATATGAACAGCAACCTCACTTACCTCAGCTTCACCATTAGCTCGTCTCGTTGGTTTGACGCAGCCATGCGGAGTCTGACTGGAAAGGCACACAGGACTTCTCAAGCCATAGAGAAAAAGAATGTATTAAACACAACAATGAGATTTTTTTATATGAAATTTTTTCTTCCATCAATCAATCTATCTTAAAGACAGGGGAATTTTGGGCCAGATTTTTAAAGATAATTATATAACATGGATTGCAAAGGAGCTGGCTGCTGTAAACATTCTTACTTTAGACACAGAGGACAAGCAGAGTGTTTTTGCTCTCCTGCTCAAATACACATACTCTAACACATTATTAAAAAGTGTCTGAAATACCAAAACCGAACTAAGCTGTGGGGAGTAAGGAGCAGGTTCATGTCCTACTGTGTTAATACAGGAGCAACAAAAATGTGAGTGTCATCAGCGTCTTTACCTGCAGTCAGGCAAGAGAGAAAAGAACTGTATAATGATACCACTGTAAATTCAATGTACAGAATGCTGTATATGTGTCAGTGTGTGTGTGCGTAAATAATATGCATAACTGTGAGTAATTTTAAAGGTATATATACATATGTCGTATTTTCAATTTGATATAATGCTATTATTAAACATTGGTTAATCAAAGTTTGGCTTATGTTCGCTCATATTTTTATTGTCATATTGTTTATGTTGTGCTATATGCTTTGTCTACCAACAATGGCTGATACTAATGCATGCTAATACAGAGACAGACAGATTTGGGGTCATTTCTCACCTGAAACAATGCTGGCCATTGTTATCTGGGTTAATGGCAGTGATTTTCCGTACTTTTAATGCCAACAGCTGCATTACTGACAAAAAGAGGGAGAAAGATGGTCGTGGAAGTGAATATGAATCTTTCACTCATGCTCCACCTGTCACACAAAACCTTTAAAGCTGCATGAATCTAGTTTTGGCCAACAGAGGGCAGAAAACATTAAAACAGACTGACAGATTGCACAATCAACAAAAGGCAGACTGAGTGTTCGTGTAGCAAAGCCATACTCAACTTAGAGTCCATAGGCCAAATTTGCCCATTTTATAATATTAAATTCAATTTTCAGTGTAATTTTAGATACAGCCCAATACATCAAATCACAATTTGCATAAGAGGACTTCACAACATACAACACCCCACTGTCCTTGGACCCTCACAGCTAATAAAGAAAAACTACCATGTTTGAATAATGTATTGTATTTAGAATAATATTTAAAACAAGTTATAAACAATAGCCCTTAGCCACCTGGCAAGTTCAACATTTAGTCACAGCTTAAGGCTAGCTATAGGTGTGTTTTGGTCTCTGTCAAATCCTGAGATATCTGGCTGTTTATTTTCCCAGGTGCTAGCATTTGGCTTTGCCAGACATCAACCTACTTTGTCTGCCATTTGGTGCAAAGCAACTAGCTACCATACAACAGACTGTGTTAGTAAAGAAAGAAAGAGCATCTATGTTAGCAGTTAAACAACGCAAATATTATTTCTCAGGTTCAGGTTATTTTTAGGTGGTGACTAACAGACAATTGTATGCAAACATATCAGCTATAACATTTTCATTTGATATATTAGAGCTATAACTATCAGCTTCATGGTGCTAAAATTCAAAAAGGCTGACATTCAAGCAAACAATTTCCAGTACTTTCACATGCAGCAGACACAAAGCAATGTCACCATTAATTTGGCATCCTATTTCTGGCCTTTTGATGAATGTAAGTTCAACATTTACTCATCTTATGGCTCTGTTTTTGTCTCTGTCATTTCAACTGAGAAAAATGTCCCTTTAGCTTACTCGATTCTAGTTGCTGTGTTTACCATGGGTAACTTTAAACTCTGCCATTTGGTGCTGGGTTGGTAGCTAACATATGGTGAGGTAAAGCTTCTTTGATGCTTTTCAATAGCAGCAGCAACAGGTAAGGAAATATGGAAATGAAAAGGAAATATGTCTTAGCTGTGTAACTGTCAGCTTATTGAGTAGCTGTTCTGCTCACAAACTCAAAATGGCTAACATGCTAGCAAACACTTGCAACACAAAGCAACATTAGTATTCATGTGGTGTCCTGTTTCAAGCTATTGACAAATGTATGTTTAACATTTACTCACTTTTTAGCTCTGTTTTGGTCCCCTTTACCTTAGACTGGCTTTTTAGCGTACTAGTTGCTGTGTTTACCCTGTGTAACTTAGTCTGCCATTTGGTGCTGGGCAGGTAACACTAGCTAGCAAAGTGCAGGGTAAACAGCCAGATGTTTTTCTTAGGAGCAGTCAATTTTGAGGCAGTGACATTAGGCATATTTTTGCTAATATATCAGCTTTAACATTTTTTATAGGGAAATGTGTCATGGCTGTGTAACTGTCAGCTTATTAGGTGGCTGTTCTGCTTACAAGTGATCAAAAACAACAACATTAAAAAATGTAAAATGGCTAACATGCTAGCAAACACCTGCCACACAAAGCATCATTAGCATTCATTTGGTGTCCTGTTTCAGACTATTTGACAAATTCAAGTTTGACATGTACTCACCTTTTAGCTCTGTGTTGGTCTTTGTCTGCCATTTCGTGCTGGACAGGGAGCTAACAGCAGCAGCAACAGGCAGATGTTTTCAGCAAACTCTGCCACTGTACATTAATCCAAACAGCAGACACACAGTTAGTTATCAAAGGAGATGGTTAAGAGCTAGATAGGTCTCTCGGGGGCAGGTTATTTTGTGACAGTGAGTAATAGTCAACAGTCCTTTTTCACTGATGATATTTTGACCTATCACAGTAGGAAAAGCACAGGTGTAAATAATGAAATGTAATTGCTGAATTCCATTCACCTGCTTTGATTCATGTTCCTGGTATTGTGCATGCTGGCTCTCTAACTCTCAATGGTGCAGTTGAATACAGCAGGGCCATCGTTAGTGTTATTAGCAACACCTGTGCTTTTTTCTACTGCGACAAGTTCAAATGTTTGCTGTGTGAAAAGCCCACTGCTTTCACATCTGCCTTAAAACCATGACTACTCCTG
>JAPZEB010000026.1:20599117-20615427 GCA_029783705.1 Chaetodon striatus
TAGTGAATTCTGTTATTTATAGATACATTCCTGGTATGACTGTCACAGCGTCACAGCACTGTGTGTGTCCTTCTGTTGTGCACCCGTTGGCTCATTCCCTGGACCCTGAACCCTGAGACTGTGTATGGGCTCTGTGCCCGAAGAATTACCTGTCTGTTCATGTTCCTGTTCCCTTGTTCTCAATAAAAGTCATTATCAACTGTCTGCCTGCCTCAGAGTGCTGCACTTGGGTTCAGTCTCGCCCCTATGACAATGACAAATGCACCTTCTGTAACAATGTGGTAGAAACTGTTTCTGTTTCTATCAGTCTTTTATTGAGAGCCTGTTTTTCATTTGTCTGCTGGTTTCACAGCCTCACATTCAAAGACACAAACAGTCTAATTAGCATTGTAAAAATCCACTCTAAGACCACAGGAGTGACACAATGGGACTTTTGCAATCAACAAATCCTCCAGAAAGCCACAAGTATTTTAGCTTCTTCTGGACATGTTCTTGTGGGCGATATCTGTTTCCATCAGGGCGTTGCTATGCTTTACTTGCTTGTAAAACTAACCAGTATTAAATATCTTTTGACCCCTCTGCTATTTGTCTTTAAAGTTCTCTGTGAATTTTTGTTTTTATAGTTTTTATTCTATCTCTTTATGATATATCTATCATCTTATATATAGATTTCTTTATTTCACTGAACTCCTGCATATTTTATTTTTACTACTTTTTTTATTTATGTGTCTACATGTTACTGTATGTTATGTTAAAGTGTGTGTGCAAGGCAAGCTGTTCAAGCTCAATTAGCTTGAACAGTAAAAACAAAATACTTGAAGAAATTGCCCTTGTAGCCTTCTTTCAAGAATTCAGATCTAGATGTATATCCTCCTGAGACTCTGTGTGTGCATTTGAGGAGATCACATTTTGGGTTTACTTGACCTTATACTTCATTTTGCTTAACACACTTTTATGACACTGATACTTTTATGTGCCATCTAGTGGTAATAAGAGCTATATATCTTAAAACAATATCAAACTTAATGACATGTAATAAAAAACTGACCAAAACAACTGATTTATGCATATCTTACAACTCTATAACCAATGGTGTAACCCCCTGTGTGTGTGTGTGTTCATACTCTTGTTTTTATTTATGTATTGTTTAGTTTTATCACTGAAGATTGTGCTTACTTGTTACATTATTCTCATTTATGGTTTATGATAACTTTCCACTTTGTGTGCAAACTGGATGTACTAACCATACAAAAAAAGCGGTTCCCGGATTTGAACTGTGGGCGGCAGTGTTACATCTTGGCCTGTGTGAACTACCGAAAATAGAGAAGAAGAAAAAGACGACGACGACGACGAAGAAGAAGAAGACGCCCGGGAGAGGAAGAACAGTTGTGCACGTAGCACAAAGCCGCGACATCCCGAGGTCTGGCTACGGATAGTTGCGTGCTGACACACTTTAAGTAAACAAGAGCGCAGTATTGTCTTTCTGTATTTTTAAAGTACCGTGTTTTATAAGCTCGAGTCCCCCATTGTTAGCTCGTATACTTGCTAACTAGCGTTAGCGAAGTAACAAGCTAAAACTGCTAGCACGTTTATCGCCATTTTGCGCATTCAACAGCCCAAGACCTTCGCCAGCAGCAAGGTAATCATCCCAGAAATGTCTGGATACCCAGGGCAATTAAACCGTTGCATATTTGAGATTGCTAATGCTAAAAGTTTCAATGACCATGTGACGTTACGACCCTTCTTTTGTCGCAGGTGTTGAATTTTGTAGCATGGCAGAAGCAGACCGACCAGGGAAGCTCTTCATCGGTGGATTGAACACCGAGACCACCGAGAAGGCCCTGGAGCAGTACTTCAGTAAATATGGCAGGATTGTCGAAGGTATGAGGGGAACCACTGTCGGCCATTTCTTACCAGTTCATACCAAGAATAACTTTGGATGAAATAACCACTGTCTAACAACGCAGAGCTGTTTTGGTTATTTTTAAAACTGCCCAATTCGCGCTTTTAGTGCGTGTCCCACCTTGTCTGCAATTCTGAAGGCATGAAATGTATGACTTCACTGTGGGCCATGCATTTCACTGATGCTCATTGTAGGGGTTAGTTTCTACAAATCTGTGAATGTATTGGCATCGCTTTTTAAACAAATCTTGAGCCCATTTCCCCCTTTCCACCAGTCGCTATTTTCTCGTCACTTAACATGAAAGTTCTTCTGAGCTAATTTATTGCCAAGGACGTTTGTGTGCAGTTTGGTCTTGCTGGCTGCAGGAAATAAAATCTTTCAACCATGCAGGAGATACATTAGTCAAAATCGAAAGCTGTTGGTCTAAGTTGCAGTTCTTAAGATAGGGGCAGCAACAAGAAATACCAGTTAAATGCCAGTTAAATGAATGCTTTACCTTTGTCAGACAATAATGTAGTCAGTCACAAAGTATTCCTTTCTCTCTCTCTGTATGTCCTCATTTCAGTCCTTTTGATGAAAGACCGGGAAACAAACAAATCAAGAGGCTTTGCTTTTGTTACTTTTGAAAGTCCGGCTGATGCAAAAGATGCAGCGCGCGAGATGAATGGAAAGGTGAGTACAATCTTTAATCAGCCATCGACTGAAAACATGAGCTTGAAGTTGTGATTGTAACTGTGACTTTCCTACCACAGTCTCTTGATGGCAAGCCTATCAAAGTGGAGCAAGCAACAAAGCCTCAGTTTGAGAGTGCTGGCAGGCGAGGACCTCCACCCATGCACTCCCGCAGTCGTGGTCCACCCAGAGGCCCCCGTGGTTCCAGGGGAGGTCCTGGTGGTATGAGGGGCCCACCATCCAGAGGTAAAATCATTATTTATTTGATTGGTTTAGTTAACATAATGTGTGTCATTGCTAAACACTCATTGGATGCAGTTTTTGTAATACATATTTGGAGCATGGTGTGTTAATATTTGCATCTCTTGTCTGTGCAAAGACTACTATGATAATTCAGGGAATGTAGAACCCTTCTTTAAAGGGATGTCATCCCGAGGCCCCCCTCCGATGAAGAGAGGCCCCCCAGTTCGTAATGGAGGTCCCCCACCCAAGAGGTCTGCCCCATCTGGTCCCATGAGCAGAAGTAAGTGTGCTGGCTGTGTAGATTTCAAGAGATTTTCCAGCCTCAGATTTTCACTCATCATCCAGCTCTGGTGCAAGAACCCAGATGGGTTATTTAGTGATCAATGAGTAAGTTTGTCATTGCTTTGTGTTTTCCAGCCCCCATGTCAAGAGACAGGGATCCCTATGGTCCACCTCCCCCTCGCAGAGACTCCATGATGTCCAGGAGGGATGATTATCCATCACCAAGAGATGATCATTACAACTCCAAAGATAGGTGGGACATTTCATGTGCAGTTACGTTATACAGCGGTGTAAAATTATTTTGACAAGCAAAGTTTTTGCAGACTTTGTTGAGCTGTGACAAAAGTATTTGGAATGTTGGTTTCCCCACCCGAGACAAAAGTTTTGTTAACTTTAAAAATTAAAACGGGTGTCTTAAGAAACCTATGTGAATACATATTACCATATAATATGGTCCAGATTCATATATTGTGGTTCTAAATCTCAATCTGTTACCCTTCGTTACTTAATTTGAAAATTCATGGGCACCTGGGTCTGACCTGTCCTGTATCTGAGATAATAAAACTCCACTAACATTTTTTAGGTTATTTGAGTGTAATGGAAAGCTTAACTGTATAGATTTTAGACATGAAAATGTATAGAATATTTAACAGATCCTGGTTGCAGCATTGCAGTTAATTGTGCTATGTTTTACAGCTACTCCAGCCGGGATTATAATTCCAGAGACTCAAGGGACTACGGACCTCCTCAAAGAGATTATTCATACAGAGAATACTCCAATTCCAGCTCCCGAGATGACTATGGCTCAATGTCGAGGGGATACAGGTAGGTGTATGGGTCAATACAAAAGTTTAAAGATTAAGATCAGATCTCACCTGATACTTAAATAACCGCTGCTCCATTATGTAGTGACCGTGATGGTTATGGGGGAGGCCGGGAACCCAGAAGCTACATGGATCGTTCAAGTGGTGGCTCCTACAGAGAAACATATGAGGGTTACGGTAAGATATGACTCCATTAGTGTAATGACGACAGATAACCACTGTGACACAAAGAGGAGCTGCACAAATAACCAACCAAATCATACCATTGACTACCGCAATCTCCAGTCACAAGACGCTGCAGTTTTCCCCCTTCCCAAAGGAAGCAGCATTTCAGACAGCTTCTTTAAGCTTCTTTCTTTCCCTTTGCTGCACCCCTGAACTGCAATCCAAGTTGCATAATTTCATGCTAGTAGAAATATGACCATTGGCATCTCAACTGAGAAACAAAATTATATTAGAAAACTGTCCACATATCACAGTCCATGTTACCGCTGCATTCGGCAAAAGAATCTGTGTTTTTGGCAATATCATCATGCAGAAATAACGCAGAATATGTAATGTGCCCCAGAAAGTTTGCAACCATAAGGAACCCCAAAAAGTCCTTGGAAACATCCGTTGACCACTCAGTATGTGTTGCCTAGCAAAGCACTCCCTCAAGGAGTAACGTTCAAAAAAACCATCAAGACAACTCTGAAAACCTCGTCCTTACCTGCAGTTCTGACACTTGGAGCTCTAAAAGGAAAAATGGCTTCTCAAATCAATGGCATGCTGAAATGGGTAACACTGCCCATTTATTCCCTGTGCTTGGATATGTTACTGCCCATATCAACTAAATATCCATGTTAAACTTAAGCTCGATAAAACATGTCGTCCATTAAATTTATTTGTCAGAGAATGAATTCTATTGGCAAAAAAAGTGAGCACTTTATAGTGCAAGAAAATGTATAAATTGAACCTTGCCAATTACCTGACCAACTTGACCCTGCAGGTAACTCTCGAAGCGCCCCACCTTCTCGGGGCCCCCCACCATCCTATGGTGGGAGCAGTGGAAGCAGTCGTTACGATGACTATGGCAGCAGTTCCCGGGATGGCTATGGCAGTCGTGACAGTTACCCCAGCAGTCGGAGTGACCCATATCCACCTAGCCGTGGTGAGCGAATGGGCAGGCAGGAGAGGGGCCCAGCTCCCCCTGTTGAGAGAGGCTACCCTCCTCGTGATTCGTACAACAGCTCAAGTCGTGGAGGGCCACGTGGTGGCCGTGGTGGCAATCGACCCGATAGAGGGATGGCTCGCAGCAGATACTGAACTGGACTTGGAAATCACATTAAAGCAAACGTTAGTCTCCGTGCACAGTTAACACTTGTTTTTGAAGAGATCTGACGAGACAAACTATCCATGTCTAAATCTGTGGAATATGAAGCTTAGCTTTGAATTGTATTTTGACTTTCCCAGTTTTTTTATGTGTAAAAGTTACTTTGTTTTTTTTAGTATTTCTCTTGCTCATGTAACAGTACAGTTACCAAGTTAGTGTTAGTTTTTGTACACTCAGTGCTGTTGGAATCTGCAATGCCCTATCAGTCTGGCTTTCCTACTCTAATAAAGCTTTTAGTTGTACCATGACCACTGCTCATCGATTTTCAAAACAAGACCAGAGACGGTAACATGAATGTCAAGTTACAACATGATCTCCTATACAAAGTTCTCTGCAAAGCATAGGTGAGTCTCTGCTCGTGCTTTATAAATAGTCAAATGACTTGAGTTCCTTCTTAACACAAATGTGCCATCACCTGGACGCTGCTGTTTTCAAGGGTTAGGCAAATGTTACTGTCAAAATGTTCCAATGTAGTTTCCTTGGAAATGGATTCATCACCCTAGAGCCATACGATGGCATGCAACGACAAAACCAAAGGCAACAACAACCAAATGCAACTCGACTGGTAGTCAACAGCTGGTAAGCAAAGCAAACCTCTTTGTTTCTCATCTGTAAATGAGTTTCTCATTGTCCTGTATTGCAATCTTCCCTCAAAGCGTGACACTTGAGACAACTTTTCCCCTCAGAGGACAAAAGAAAAAAGGAGGTCAACTGAAAGTGCCTTTTTCATTTTAATCGGTTTTCATCAGCTAACATTGTCAAAAGTGCAGCAACATCACAAGAAGTTTCGTCCCTTGTCAGCAATGAAAGTGTAACCGCCATTTTGCCAACTGAGCCCTCAAAATGACCCTTTTTTTTTTTTTTTTTGCCTAACCAATCGTCCAACCTCAGTAAAATGATTGGCAACAGTGCATTTTGAAAAAAAATCCTAAGTAAAGATATCCCAAGTATTTGTAAGACCTTTTGTCTTGGTGAAAATTAAGAGCCATTTTTAATTGAAGAGCCATTTTCTCAGTATCAAAACCTGTTCCACAAGCATGCCAATCGAAACAATGGAGACCTCTGGAAGAAAACCACCGTCCTAACTGCAAAACTGGAAACAATCGCTGAAGCAAATTCACAGTCGGACCAAGGACTATAAAACCATTTTCAGATGTTTCATGAATACATGATCGACAGAAGGGCAACTTTTTAATTTTATGTTCTCATTGCAGGATGACCACCGCTCCAAGGCAACTGCCCTTGCAACTTTACCTGAATGTGTCCTCAAGTTGTTAAACCAATGAGACCACAGTGCACCAGTGTGGGTATATCCAGCAGGCTACTTATAGTGCAGGTACAGGAAGTTCTTTGCAAGATAAATGTATCGATCTCTTTTTCCCAGGGTGTCTGCAGGTCCTTAAACGTCTTAAAATGTATTTAGTTTTATAAATATTAGACCTTTTAAAGTCATTAAATAGTCTTAAATTTGACTATTATGTCTCACTTGCCACAAAAATGTAATTTATCCATTTTTATTTCTTTTTGTCAAAGTGTGTCAAGCTTTTCTGCTGGGAAAGTCCACATTTCTGATGGTTGAAATCTTAAAAACCAAAACAATGTCCTTTTACCTTATACTTGCACTTACTTGCTGGTAAAATGTACGTTAAACCAACTCGCTCTAATAACCATATTTCTACATAAAACCTACCTCTTTACAGGACTATACTTGCCTGCAGTGCTTGAATACGAAAAAATGATCTCAGAATGGTCTTAAAGTACGTTAGGATGCGATATTTATTGACATGTTTGCACCTTTTTTTTTTTTTTTAATTATTCATTAGCCATCAGTATTCTGATGTTACGCTTCTATTTATATTCATATTTATCTAACTGGTCACTTCTGCTATGCACTTTGAGTACCAGATGCCTTTTAGTCCAGGGCTATGCCTGAACTGTCCTCTTAGACATCTCTTCTACATTCTACATGTTTTTATTTATCTGTATATGTATATACATACACAAGTATGTTTATATGTTTGATGTGTATGTATATCTTTTTATCTTTATATTTTTATACTTGGAAGTGTCTCTTGGCCCCTTGGGGCTGTGTGAAAACGCAGTTTCGTTCCCATGTACTCTGTGGAAATGATAATAAAGTTGACTTGATTACATGCAAATGATTACATGTATTTATATTGCTGTAAAATGAAACCTTTGATATGTAATCAGTTGTTTCTCATGTTGACTGTCTTTCAGATGCTGGCACAGGCTTCTGTTGAGAGAGCTGGTCGAATCTTCAAGTAGAAAGAACACAGGCTTTGGATTTGCTCAAATGAAAGTGTGTGTGTGGTGTTTTCAATAAAGACTTTAAAAGGATCTTTGCTGTTCACTCAGTTTTGTCTCGACATGAAAGAGGAATGCAGTTGGCACAATCATTTCCTGAAGTGGTTATTGTAGTTATTAATGTGTCAGATGTGCTTATGTTCTTTTTTCACCTCCATAGTGATTCTGAAGCTTCTCTAATGGTGATAAACAATCCAACATGATCAGCTGTTACCTTAGTGAATAACTAGATGTATTGGGGCAATCATATGTTCACAGTTACATAAACTGGTAGACAGCAGTAGTCTGACAGTGTACTGCTGTGTCAGAAAACTCCAGCATGACCTAGTTTGCACTTCATCAAAATGGTAGACCATACTGAAGATGCCATTGGCTTCAACGCCAGTGTTCAGCAGCCTAATTACACATCAGGCCTACTGATCACACACTGAGTTATTCCTACTGTAGATTTTTTTTTTGTCCTCTTGCGAAATCTGCTGATGCACACCAGATATCACTTCCCTGGTGGTGCTTCCTGATCACTGCTGCATTTTAACCTGTAACATAATATCAGAGAAAGTGTCCTCTGCCAGCATGTGCTACTTTGCAGTGGGGGGGTGAAAAGACGCCTGTCTATTGTTGAGGTGCCTATTTGCCAGTAGGGGTGATCATCATTTTTGCGTGTAGAAACAGCGTCGTCCTTCCCCCACCGCCTCTTTTTTTAACTTCTAGCAGAAGTGCGGATGTGAGTTGCATATTGATACGGAACAGGCCGCCAGTTTTTTTTCCCCTTAGCAATGCGTGCCTAGGCAATGATCATTTTGTGGAGCTATGAATCCAGAGGAGCAGACTGTAACGTGGTTGATATCATTAGGGGTGCTCAGCTCGCCTAAAAAGAACATAGCGGACCCGGAGGAGTTTTTGAAAACATCGCTGAAGGATGGGGTCGTCCTGTGCAAGCTCACGGAGCGGCTCATACCTGGCTTCACTCCCAAGGTGAGTTGTTGATCTAAGTTAACTTAAGTCAACAAATGCCAAATGATCGACGGCTCCCGGTGAAAGGAAGGGAGGGGTTTGATGTAAACGACACCGACTACAACTTCTCCACTGCAGCAGGCCTTACGTTTTCTGTAGCTCACGGCAGCACCCGAGCCGTGAAGTTTTAACAGCCGCCTGTGCGTTTGGTGTGACGCCTGGTGCATCGAGTTACAGCTGCGTTTTGCGGACTTTTCACGTTAGATATCAAGATGTGGTTTCCTGTGAAGCGAGGAAAATGTTCCGCATTCTTGACATGAGTGAGTCGGTGTGAACACCCACCAAAACAGGGACTAATTCGGTAGGAAGAGTGCATGAAACACGTCGGGCACCGACCATGTTGGAGAGCTCGAGCAGGGGTGAGGGGGGGGTCACACGAGACTCAGTTTATAAACAACTTTTTTGGATGTGGTAAATGAATGTTAGTAACATGCTTAGCTCAGTTGATGAGATGACAAAGTTGATAATGATAAATAACAGTTGCAAAGGGTTCGTCACTTCCTCCTGAAAGGCTCTTCCCGGTGCGACCTCCCCCTTTGAAAAAAAAAAAAAAAAAAAAGCGGCGTCAGTACAGCTGAAGTAGAATAAAACCGGAAGTGACAACTTCTCTCTTGTGTGATTTACTACTCCGTCTAGTTTGTTGCTCTTTCTGTTTGGCTGACATGTATAGCTTTAAAGAGGGCAGTCTTGACTTCATTTACAAGCAGCAAACATCCAAGCTCGTCCGCCATTTTTATTTTCGAACGTTGCGACGCGGAGGTGATGCGACTTTTATTTTGAAAGTTTGAAGTTGAGCGGATGTTGTGCTTAAATATGGCCACTTTGACGTTTCTGTGGTGTTAATGGTTATGTATGCATGAAGGAGACGCAGGAAGAATCCACAGTTATTTTGACAACTGTAGGTTAGCACACTCGGATATGCCTCCGCCGTGCTACTTTATGCGCTTTTATGTGTTTCTGAATTTACAGTAACGTCGGTGTGAGACAAGTGCCTGTGTGTGTCAGATGTCTGTCTGCCATACTAAGCCGAGGTTTGTGTTTATATATTTATTTCGTGTGTGTGTGTATGTGTGCTCAGTATTGCCAGGATCCGAGATCTGAAGCCGACTGCATTACCAATATCAAGGAGTTTTTAAGAGGATGCTCGTCCTTGAAAGTGGAGGTAAGTTGTGTCAGTCAAGTTTCCTGTGATAAAGTAACGATGTTTTGACATGGCCTGACCTCTCTGTCTCATGATCTCTTCACTCAGCCATCTGAGCCCTCTGCAGTTAACAGACAAGACTTAAACACACTCTCGCATGTGTTGTGATCTGCTTACCCCGCTGGCATATGTTTTCCTCTCACGTCCATGCTGTCAGTCACTCCCACTGATCAGACAGGATGGGGAACTCTTCTGACTGCTGGTTTTCAAATGGCCACAACTTAGTTTTCAACATTGTATACTTCCTTTCAAATTCCATTTCTCTTTTATACTGCAGTGACATTGATATTTGCAGGTTAAAACAATCCCCCAGGCACACACACTGCAGGGCTGCTGAAATGACGTCCTAATATTGGAAGGAGGCAAATCACTCACAGATGTTGGGAGTTTTCTCTGTCTCTGTACCAGCCTGTTTGTGACCGCCACACTGGACAGTAATTTCTCCTCCAGCTTTATAAATAATCCTTTCTGGTCTTGAGTCACATCACTTGGTTTCTTTAAACAGCTAATTGAGTCAGCAAGCTTGGCTCACTGCAAAGTCAAGTGGTTCAGTAGTTCTGCCCAGCTGGCTTGTTATGTCTGGGAGGTCCCCTTTGCTTTTATCCACCAACCCTGCCGTAGCCCATAATTAGACCTTTTGCGGTCTGCCAGTAGCTCATGGGCAGAAGTTTTTGAAGAGCTGCTGTCAAACGTATCAGTCAGGGGATGTCTGTGGCGCTACAGCGAGCCCTACCCATCCTTTGGTCAGTGATGTGATCACGGTTGGAGAACTTTTCCTCTCTCTTGTTTTTGCCATAGCAGAATGTAGTGCCTGTTTGTCCTGTGACTGCACAAAGAGAGCAGTCATACTGCTTTCACTTCTGCCCTGAGATGCAGAAAGAGGAAGCACCAATTACTGCTCAAGGCTACTGATTTTTTGGTGGGTTATAAACTGCATGAGATGTTTATTTGTTCTGATTTTATGCACTACTACAGCCATCCAGAGTAACATGTATTCGTCACATGACTCAGTGAAACTGGCTCTAACCAGGGTCAAGATGTCAATACTGGCAAC
This sequence comes from Chaetodon striatus, assembly GCA_029783705.1. Lineage (NCBI taxonomy): Eukaryota > Metazoa > Chordata > Actinopteri > Chaetodontiformes > Chaetodontidae > Chaetodon > Chaetodon striatus. The sequence continues at coordinate 20,610,008 of JAPZEB010000026.1, forward strand.
AGTTATTACTGTTTAGAGTCAATACTGTGATGTAAGACATATGTACTCGTCTTTGTTTTATTAAAACAAATCATTTATTCCCTGTATTTTCTACTTTTGAAACCATTGGTACAAAATATTATGCATAATTAGCTGTTTTTTTGCATGATAAAAAGCGAGCTGAGTGCGTCTTGGGCGTTATGCAGACCCTCCGGCTGATCCCATACCTGGTCACACTTGCTTTAACTCTGGATGAGTTTATACACAACTCATGATGACCAAGGCAGTACTACTCAAACTCTATATTTAAGATGTTTTATTTAAAATGTGAAACCTTATCCGCTGGAGGAAAGAAGATAGCTGTCTGAGACAGAGCGAGCAAGCAGTGTGACCGTGTGTGTGCGAGCATCAATGTGTGCGCGCAAGTGCGCAGTGAATCGCAAATGAGTCTGGCACTGTCTGTTTTATTACAACCACTAAGTCACAAAATATGGGTCATGCCCAACATGTCACTTTTTATCTCTGTCTTGTTATGGGCTTATTCAAATCCCCGTGTGTGTTTGATTGTGTGTGTCTCACTCTCTATTGTTTGTGCTGCAGTCCAGGCTGTCTGTGTGTTTGTGTACACTTAGCGAGGCTTACTGCTCAGATCTGTCCTATCAGTAGCAACACTTCTGATTTTGACTTACATTTCTCCCCCGTCTGATGAATTTCAGCCTGTATGAACAGATGGTTTGGGTTTTTTTTTTTTGGTCTGATGCCATTTTCTCTGTTCCTTTTCCATCCAGGGTTTTGAACCAGAGTGGTTATACACTGGCGAGAATTTTGGCAAGGTGCTGACCACTTTGCTGGCAGTCAACTTTGCCACACAAGGTGAGAGTTTGCCCTCTCTTTCGGTACCTGCTGTCACACATATCAGGGAGTGCTTTATAAAAATGTGTCACCTCTAAAAGTAAGGAATGAAATTGTGTGAACGTGTGTATATTATGGATCTATAGGTGTGGCAGTAATTGCTTCAGGGTGTCGGATAAGGACATTATTTTAGTGCTCAGCTGAGAGTGTAGAAAAAAGAGAGACTGTGACAGCTCATCTAGATGCAGTTTGAAGCAGCTACAAAAAATATTGTGTGAAATGAAAGTATCAGATGTTAACCTCCTGTCACAGTTTGAGTGTGTCTGGTTCTATAACAATAAACCACAACAGCACAGACTGATAAAGAAAAGATAATCTGGCATAGACAGCAAAAAGCAAACCTAAGCTAAACACAGGTGTCTACATAACAGCTTGTACGCAGAGCCAACAGCTTATAATGACTAGAGTGGAGGCTGTCAATTAACTATTAGCAGAAACTAAATAAGCATCAAAACTGTGCAGCATATAATGACAGTATCTCACTAACTATCAAGCATCTAGCGAACAAGGACATAAGCAACAGAAACAGCAAACAAAAATCATTTGGCCTCACATTACAGTATCCTGATGTGAAAAGGCATCATGAATTCAGTGAGAGTCGGTGTATTACGTTATATACTGCACAAAATAATTATTTAGCGTTCATCCTTACCCTTTCACATGATGCAAACATGGCAATAAATAAGCTTTAATAGTGAAAAACATCACATGTAGCTACATAGTTAGTAGTTAGCATTAGGTCAGTTAAGTTTCTAGGTTTTTCGGTTAGTCTAAGGAATTGTGTAGGTTATAAATGTTACTGTATATTTCGTGCACTTTCTTTTCTTAAATCTAGATATGTTCATAAACACATTTTAAATACAATTTGCTTCATGTCTGGGCCCATATTCTCAAACTTTTGATAGCTTATCAGGGTGTTTAATGTCACATCTCTGTTATTTCTTATGAATTGTACTTGTATTTTTTTTTTTAAATCTGTTTTTTGTAAATAAAATTGAATTGATTGACATTAGCAGCAGCCAAGTGATGCCTTTTCCACATGCATTTGCCATAATAATAATAAGAATAATGACAATAACTGTATTTGTGCAGCCGTTTTGTAACCACAGTTACAAAGTGCTTTGCAGAACATGATAAATAAGTAATAAGTACACACCCTCGAGATAAAAACAACAAAAAAACAAATAAAAACAGAACATAAGACCAGATAGAAGAGTGTGTAATAAAAAAAAAAAAATAGAAGTGATAACAGAGGGATAGAAACAAGACAAGCAACAGATGAAAAAAAGCCTTCCTGGGAAAGAAGGTTTTAGGGAGTGATTTCAAAGAAGCCACTGAGTTTGCTAACCAAAGCTCCTCAGGCAGGGAGTTGCACAGCTGCAAGGCTCTAACAGAAAACATTTGACGGTGGTGAAATCATAGTGGTCTTGGTCATTTTTCACAGACTTTGTCCGTGCAACCATTGTAAATCATTACTGTGTGTCTAACCCGTGGGCAGCTGGTGTGGCAGTGTGTGTTTGTGTCATGCTGGGTGCCATATTTACTCATGTGCATCCATTGCGAATAATATCCTCTTTAGTTTGTTTTATGTGTCTTTTCCATTTAGATTAAGCTCAGAAAGAAGCAAAATGTGCACTGTGGCTGAATATGAGTGTATCACTTTTAGACACACACACACACACACACACACACTCCTCTCTCAAGTGCATTTCTTCAATAAGGACGCAGCATAAAATGGTTCGCAGTGCAGCAGCCCCACAGCAGTTTGGGGCTAATTACTTTGCTCGAGAGTCCTTGTTTGGGGGCAGTGAAGAGGTAATACCGGTCTCCCTTTAGTTTCCTGCCCACAGCTGCCGGGCAACCAGCAGCCTCAGAATTATGTAGTCAGCGTTTTTAGATCAATCTGCCACCTCTGCATGCTTTATGATAATCGCATAATGTTCCAGGCTATTTGAGAACATGTGTTTGTGAGATCCTTGTATGTAAACAGTGAAGCAGAGCTGTGCCTTAATGACAGTAAAGATGGAGCATGATATTAGCGCTGTGGCTAATGATTATTTTCATCTCTGATTAACTGATTAGTCTGTAAAATTGTGAAAAATGACCTTCATAGTTTGCCAGACCCCGAGGTGACGTCTTCAAATTGACTGTTTTGTGTGACTAACTGTGCAAAACCAATTTACAATGATGTGCAACAGACAAGTGTGCCAAATCCTCACATTTTAGAAGCCAGCAGCAGCAAATATTTGGCATGTTTGCTTGATGATTGACTCAATTAATTCATTGTCTGGATAGTTTTTGACCCATCATCAATACTAATCCTCACCAAAACTCAACAAGTAGCCTGCATGATGCGCATGTTTATGTCTTATGCTTTACAATCTGATTGGTTATACCCTGGTCCTCTGAAATTAACAGGTGATCATAATAACGAGAATTAGGTTCTGAATTTTTGATGATTGACTTTTCTGCATCGAGAAAATCTTTCAAGAGAGAATCGCGATGCATCTAAGAACTGATTTTTTTCCCCCTCACCTCTGTTTGATGTTATGTTATACCTTCTATGACTTCTTAAATGCAAGATCAATCTCTTAAGTGCACTTAAATGAAGGGGAAGATGCGTGCCACAGTGTGAGATGTGGACTAGAAGCCTCTGTCTGTACCGTGGCTCTGCTTGATATGCAAATCTTTTATAGGCTGGCTATGCCCGGCAGCTGTTCTCCCATCTTCAAAAGTGAACTTGATTTGAAGTGGATTAGTCACAAGTTCGTTGATATGATCAAACATAAGAGGCCTCTGTGTTTTTACTCGTGATCCCCTTCCAAGTCTGGCTTTGCTCCTGACTTACACGTTCCTGTGCTCAGAATTTATGTTTGTTTAGGGTAAATGCTTTTGAACATAGCCTGCATACAAAAATAACTGTGGTAACCACAGAGTGAGGCTGACAGAAGGGCTTGTTAGGCTTCGCTGTATGTGCTCAGAGTGGCATGCGGGATCCAGGAGCCCCACCTGCAGTACATATAGGCCGTCCTGCTGCCTTCACTGTGCTTTTCAACATATCAGTTAGGCCTCCCTGGTGTCTCAGCATATGGACAACAATAGGGAGTCTCCATACATTACATAGGTTCTACATGACCGTCTGATTAAACAAGATTACACATAAAAGTGTCACCGTAGAATATTTTACTGCCTGTAAGGGAAAGTGCAGTAAAGCATTCGTCAGTTTTATAGGCTCAAGCTTGAACTCCTTATTGGATCTGAATTAAAGGTTACTAAGGCTAATGGTGCAGTCTTATTTATTTTTTATTCCTCTGTGATTTGCACAAGGATTAGACAGTGGGCCTGGCTAGCATCCAGCTGGCATTTGATAAGGAGGCTTCAGTGAGTCTGTTTCTGCTTGTTGGCATGTAAGAGGTTGCAGGGCTGCCATGTGTCACTTTTCAAGTGAGTTCTGGCAACAAAATTGATACCTCTGTCAGTGAAGCTCAAGGACTGCACTTACGCTGCAGGACAGCTGGCAGCTACTGACCCTAAATCACTGTTCCTCTGCTGCAGTGGCTCAGTGATGACACTGTGGAGGGGTTGAGTGTTGGTAACATAAATTAGATTCTGATTCTTTTTTTTCACTGAACTGCACTTCAAATAGGAGATGGGATTGTAGGGCATTTTGTTAAAGGGACAGTTCACCCCAGAATTACATGTTTTTCCTCGTAGCTGTAGTGCTGTTTATTAATCTAGAACAGGGGTGTCAAACTCATTTTAGTTTACGGGCCACGCACAGTCCAATTCGATCGCAGGTGGGCCGGACCAGTAAAACCATTGCATAACATCCTATAAATAACAAACACCTCCAAATGTTTCCCTTTTTTGTGTAAAAAAAAGTACATTTTAAAAGCTTTAATCCATTTACAAAGCACATGAAACAGCCTGTGATGTCTTCAGAGGAATAAATGCAATTTCAATAATATTTCTCGGTGTTTCCACATTTAGTCACTCGACTACTCGTTGTCATTACATGTGCATTTTTCTGTACATTTCCAAGCCTGTGTAGTAATCCTGACATCACCACACCAAACTAAAGTGAAAGAAAATAACTGTATTCTAGTCGGGGTGGAAAAGCCTCTTAAGCAGCAATTTACATGAAAAAAGCTCCTCAGTATTTAACTTGCTTCTGAAACTTGACACCTCTTAACCTTCACCAGTGTGTCACTATTAGGTGTGCAAGGTTATGCTGCATTCTGGGCAAGTTTCTGAGCCCGTAAGTCACCACTTCAAGTCACGACTCACAAATTCATAGCGTTCCAGGCACATCACGCCAAACTGTCAAACCAACATAAGGTCACAGATGTTATTATACTTTTTATTTTACGTTATCTGTGTGTTTGGAAACGTATTTTGTATTGATTTATTCTTGCGTTAACAACAGCAGATTTAACGGTCACGTTAGAGCAATAATTTGGCCCTTCTCTAACGTTCGAGAGACCAGACCAGCCATCCGAAGGCATCTGACCACGAGCTTATGAGCACTT
>JAPZEB010000026.1:20615527-20642176 GCA_029783705.1 Chaetodon striatus
GCACTCAGCTTGTGGTGCTGAAAGCGGCAAAAATATAGATTTGAAAAACTCAACAGCAATGTCTGTTTACAGAAACCTGGTTGCCTAAGATAATCCACAGACCTTGTTGTGAGCAGTTTCATGTAGGAACTATTTCTCTTTACCAAACACCTGTCAGTCGTATCACTGTGCAAAAGAAAGTGTGTCTCTACCCATGGACAAAAGTCTCATGCTCGTGAGGGTGAGATGTAAACATTGATGGCATCCTCCTTGGCTGAGCTGTGACATTAGCTAGCTCAGTGGTGCTAGGTGAGCTAGCAGTAAATGCACACCTCCTTTTGCGTTCTTGAAAGAGACATTGCTGTTCAGTTTTTCTTCTTTTTTTTTTTTAATACTTTTTTGGCACTTTGAGCACCAGAAGCAGAGTGCCATCTAGTTCCATTATATTTAAGAGATAGCTGATATCTCCAACACTCTGCAACTCACACCAAAACAATCTAGATTAATAAGTAGCACTACAGGTGAGAGGAAACATACATATTTTTCATTTTGAGGTGAACTGTCCCTATGAGACATATTTATATTATAATCTAAAGACTGCATGTTGCCTTACAGCTGCTTTATCTGATTTTGCAGCAGTGTGCCAGATTTGGTTAAATCACAAGATTCTATCAGGCATAGTAAATGTGTAGCCCGTGTGTGTGGGCGTGTGTTCACTGTCCTGGGGCTGTGCAGAGCAATGGACCATACTCACATGAATTATCATCATGCTGTCAGCCCCCAAAGTACGTGCACCTGCGTCAGCTGTAATGACGGTGATGATGATGGTGATGATGATGCATGTGTTTACGGTGAAGTTTGTAGTTCACCTGATGAAGTTCAAACATCGATGTACCCGAAATGAAAGAGGCTCTGTATTTCCTCTGTGTGTCCACAGACTGTGCTGCTGAGAGGTCATGTTCGCAGTCTGGTGCCCATTCCCCTAGTCAGTCGACATCTTCACACACACTCTCCTCTGCCAAATCCAAAGGCTCTCTGCGTAGGCAATCCAAATCAGTGGTAAGGTCTTTTTATATATACCATATATTTATTTATGTTGTTTGTTCACTTCACATGCTTGCTTGCTTTGGCACGTTTTTAATGTTGTTGTCATTGTTATTGTCAGATCATTAAGTAGTTGTTTACCCCAGATGACTGCACAGTGCATTCTCCTGCATAATGAAGAGAAACAAGCCAAATTTAAAAGCAAAATGCGCAGGTCAAACAGTGGGTTAATGTTGTTTTGTGATGCACCGTGTATAAACATGCAGATGCAGACAGATATTTCTGCTGATACACCCCGTGAGCTTTGTGTCTTTGCTGCTGACTGTCTCTCTAACAGGAGATGTCTGAGAACGGTGGAAGCGGGCAGCTGATGGTGAAGGCCCGCTTCAACTTCAAGCAGAACAATGAGGATGAGCTGTCGTTCAATAAAGGTGACGTGATTCAAGTGGCGCGACAAGAGGAGGGAGGATGGTGGGAGGGCACACTCAACGGCAAGACAGGCTGGTTCCCCAGTAACTACGTCCGAGAGATTAAACCCTGCGGTGAGTTGAGCCACACGGTCAGGATCGTGGTTTCCTCAGTATGATTGTCCTCAAAGTTACTGAGGGAATTTTGTACAAACATTTTTTTATAATATGCAAAACATAAATTTAGCTGAACTTGTGTGGTAACTTGCATTCAACACTTTATTTTGAAAGTGTAATAATGGTGTAACAGTAGAGTACGATGATGCAGTGGCATTTTTCTGGTTGTAAAAAAAGCTGTGACAAAAAACTGATGTAGCAAAAGAGATAGCAACTTAGTTGAGCCTCAGGCCTCTGGCTAAAGGATTGCATGACATTTTTGACATTATGTGTGTTCCAGCACATTGTATGAACTATAATTAACACTAATTAAAATAATTTTCAGGAGAGAATATGAGACAGAAATGCTGAGGTCTTGTTAGACTGCAAAAATAATTTCAAATGTGCATTGTAACTTGTGTAGCTCACTAAAGAGGTCATCTGAAACACATTTCCCTAGAAGATTTTTTTTCTTCAGTTGGATGTTTAAAATTCCGAACAGATTAAAAGTGGTTATTATTGTCTGACTAATTTGGTATAAATATTCTAGACGATTATTTTGAATTAGCTCTGAGAAGCTCTCCAATCCTTGTTACTTATCTCCTCTACAGAGAAGCCAGTGTCTCCTAAAGGAACTCAGCTGACCAAGAACTACTACAGTGTGGTGAGTCAAAATTATGCAGGACATGATAAATTATTTACTCTGTGTCACTTACATACTTTGGTTACACGGAACATGTGTGTTTTCATGCAGATCATGATGATACTAAAAGCAGGAATTCATACATTTAAATTCATTTGTCATTCTTATCTCTTTAACTGTGTATTGGAGTTTGTCAAACTGTCTGCTTTATTGCTCCCGTTCCGTCCAAGGCAAAAAAAATAAATTATAAATCAAGACATCTAGCAGAGTAAAAGAGCTGAAATCTGGACAGCAATGAATTTCAGATAATAATAATAATAATAATAATAATTATCTATAAAGGGCTTTGAAAGCAGAGTTACAAAGTGCTTTCCATGTCAATAATTAAAACAGACAAGACATGAAAACAACAACATTTAAAAGAACTGATACAAACACTTTTGGTATATAAAAACTGAGGAAATAAAAGACAGTTTGAACTTAAAGCTCAAGTAAAATCAGGAAAGGCTCTCTAATGAAAGTATGGTTTAAAAGTGGATTAGAAAGAGATCACTGACTCGGCCGACCTGATTTCCTCAGGCGGACTCTTCCAGAGTCTCCGAGGCTGGCAAACACTCTGTCCCCTTTAGTTTTTAGCTGTGCCTCTGGAACAGATAAAAGCCTTCTGCCTGAAGACCTCAAAGTACGTCCTGGTGTGTACGGTACTAAAAGGTCAGAGACATAGCTGGGGGAGAGACCGTGAAGAGCCTTAAAAGTAATCAGTAAAATTTTAAAATCTATTCTAAAACATACTGGGAGCCAGTGCATAGAGGCTGAAACAGTGATGTGAACACGTCTCTTGGTTCTGGTAAAAATAATCATACTGACGTAGTGACCACAGGAGGTAACTTCTCCATTTTGAATTCACACTCTATCAGCGTTGCATCACGTTCTTTTCTTCCTTCTATGTGAACTTAAAGGGACAGTTCACCCGAAACTCAAAATACATTTTTTTCCTCTTGTGCTGTTTATCAATTGAAAATATCAGCTGTAGAGATGTCTGCCTTCTCTCTCGTATAATGGAACCAGATGGCACTCAACTTGTGGTGCTCAAAGTGCCAAAAACTACATTTGAAAAACTCAATCCACAGACCTTGTTGTGAGCAGTTTCATGTAGGAACTATTTTCTTTCTACCAAACTACACTTGGCCACTGTATCACTGTGCAAATCTATACTGATAAATAGCACTGCAGGCAAGAGGGTGGGGTGAGCTGTCTCTTTAAGATAACCCAAGCATTGTAGACTACTACAGACAAAATCGGCTAGATTTCCCTGATTATTAACCAGTTCTACCTGAACGTTTTATTTTAAGGAAATACTGTGCTGTCCTGGAATTTGCTTACAGTAAATATTCTGCTGATTGTGCTGCTTTTGCAGGTGGTGCAGGACATCTTGGAACATGAGCGGGAGTTTGTCAAAGAACTACAATCAGTGCTGAGTTGTTACCTACGACCACTGCAAGCCAGCGACAAGTAAGAGTTTTTTTGGATCACCAGAGAAATCTCTTTGGTTAACTGGATGATCCAAAAGTCTTGAATTTGATTTTTTTTTACTATTACACTACATACAGAATTAACATTTTCAGAAAAGGGTGAATATTATTGAATTTACTGACACTGTGATCGGCATTCGTCATTGTCTGTGTTTATTCAGGGTGAGCAGTGCAGACAGCGCCACCCTGTGTGGAAACCTGGAGGAGATACTCACCTTCCAGCAGGGACTATGTGTGGCTTTGGAGGACTGTACCAAGTAAGTCAGCCTTTGTAGTTGGATCAGTTTCATTTAATTAATTCATCTCAGTGGAGAGCAAAATCTGGACCACAGCGTACACCCTGCTGTGACTGTTTTGTCAGACATAATCAGATGCCTTTAGAAGACCATTGTGTTTCTCATTTATGTTCGACAATAGCTCATTTACTACGCTGCACACATAACACACATCATTGCCAAATGTTCTGCAATGCATACCATACTCAATTATGTTTTTGCAATCACTTCCTTCCTCTCGGACGTCTCCTCCTATTTATTTCTTCATGGTACAGATCATGTTGAACTTGAAGCTCAATATATTTTCCTCGAAGTTTTTATATTTGCACTTATTAATTTTAAAAATCTGCATGTCCTTTGGTGCATTCATGCACTGGTGGGGAAAGTCTGAACAAGTCTACTGGGAAAAATGTCTGCCTTGGGAGAAAATACAGTCATACATTTTAGAAAGTATGATACACTTTGGAAAAATTATGTAAAACACTAAACTTAAAGGGCACTCAGAGAGCACAGACCCCCTCCAAGGGGGCCAAACAAAAGTAAAAAAAAAACATTTTTGTGTCAGCCCTGTGATTTGGATCCACTCCAATGTTTCTTGGGATCTTCCTTGGCTCATGCTACACCCTCCCACCATGTTTCATGAACATTGGGCCAATAGTTTTCTCATAATCCTGCTGACAAACAAACAAACGGAACCAAGAGCAGCCTCCTTCATAGGGGTAACAATATAGTTTGAACTCAAGGCCTTGAAAAAGTTTTAAATCTGTCCTAAATTCTGTTTTGTGGTGCTGCATTTATGTGACAAGAAAAGACTGTTCTCTACCAGGTTTTAAAAACTGCAATCATGTATCCTACTTGTCAGTGAAATCGTCCTTGAGAAAATAAAACTCACAGACGCCCTGACTAATGACGGCTTTTCAGTTATTGCTAAATGATGCAGGATGCCATCGCTCCAACAGTTTGTCTTAGTATCTCTCCATATCTCTCTTCTTTTCCCAGCCCATTTCTTCACTGTTTTTACCTCTCTAACCTTGTCTCTGTCTCTCTGACTTTGCAGAATCCCAGAGGGCCAGCAGCGAGTGGCGGGCTGCTATTTAAACCAGATGTGTCAGATCAAGACTCTGTACCTGGCTTACTGTTCCAGCCATCCTTCAGCTGTTTGCATCCTCACTGACCACAGGTCAGTTCCTGCACACAAAACATACCAAAGCCAGTCATTAGCACAGCAAAGAAAAGTCTGACTCTGAATCATGACGATGAATAGTGCAAACAGCTAGCCCTGCTGTCGTAAAGTAAATGTGTGATGTCATTTAGTCTAATAGACTTGTTTTCAGTGGGACTGGGCAGTAGAACGATATTATATCGATATCATGATGTGAGATCAGGCGTAGATTTATCCCCAGTTGAACCAAGTATAAGTTGGACGTCAGACAGGAGAAGAAGCACAATCATACACTGTCATTTATAGAAAAATATTAATTTAAACTCGTTGGGGAATTAGCCCAGATAGCTGCTGTCCACCACTAGATATCAGCCTAGATTCTGGATATAGTAATGTTGTCTGTTGTTGGTATTAAAGGCTGCATCACTGTAAAGGCATGTAATCTCTTGAGATAACCAGACTGTTCTAGCTGTTCTATTATTTGCCCTATGGTCATGAGCTCTGAGTAGTGACCGAAAGAATGAGATCGCGGATACAAGCGGCCGAAATGAGTTTCCTACATGGGGTGGCTGGGCTCCGATTTGAGCTTGGAGTAGAGCCGCTGCTCCCTCACATCAAAAGGGGTCAGTTGAGGTGGTTCGGGCAGCTGATCAGGATCCTCCTGGGCGCCTCCTGTTAGAGGTGTTCCAGGCACGTCCCAATGGTAGGAGGCCCCGGGGCAGACCCAGAATATGCTGGGGAGATTACATATCTCATTTGGCCTGGGAACGCCTTGGGGTCCCGCAGGAGGATCTGGAAAGGGTTGCTGGGGAGGGGGACGTCTTGGGTGCTTTGCTTGGCCTGCTGCCCCTGTGACCTGGCCCTGGACAAGTGATTGAAAATGGATGAATGATGGTTACGTATCAAAAATCTCGTTGTGTGAAAGCGCCAATAGGCAACTCTACAATATGACGATATCGATATTGGGATATTTGGTCAAAAATGTTGTGATAATCCATCCACCAACCTACCTACCTACCTCCCACCCTCCCGACCCACCCATCCACCTACCTATCTATCTATCTCGTATCTGTATTTTTCACAGTAATTTGTTCCATAGGTTCAAGAAGAGCTGGTGTGGGTCATAGGTGTGTGATTTCTGTTTATGAGCTGTAGTTTAGCTTTCAGCCACAAGATGTCAGCGTCGCATCTATAAACGACTGGGAGGCTCAACTGAGTTTGAGCAGTTACACACAGTCCTCCATGTGTTTAAAGTTACCTTCTGTTCAGATGCTATAAGAAAGCCTAATTTTCACTGCTGTTAGGAGACTGTCTTTCACACATTGATCACAGTAACTGTGAAATACGCAGAATGGCCACGGTGTAATTTAAATTATTCAGTCCTGAGTATCGCTGAAGTAGCTTGTCAGCTTCTACACTGTGAGCTGCAGATTAAGTTGAATTACACACAGGAAGCAGACTGTTGACAGGATACACAGAATTGCGGTTATGTTGACAGGCGAGCGAGGCGCTTTTTTCACAGTAAGCACATTTGCATTTCAGTTGCAGAAGCCCTTTTTCTGGTCACATTCAAATTTACTCAACGTTACAACGTTAGTGATGCTACAGGATGCCGTCTGATTGAAGTCCTGGATCATGGAAACATGAATGGTGTTACTTTCAAAGCACTTTTTTTTAAAGTTTGCAGTGAACTGAGCATGTTGCTAAAAAAGTGCAGAAAGTGATGACCTCATTTGTGCTGCCCTTTAAATTTATTCGCACCCTGACAGCTGCTTGTGGTCCATTCTCTCACATACCACAGGTGTGATAAATTTTGTGATATGTGTTTGTGTTTCTTGCAGCAATGGCAAAAAAACGTTGACCTTTCAAAAGTGGCTTCATATGAGGCCGACTTGTCACACCTTAGCAGAAAGTGGTTTGTTTTTTGTTGCACTGGTTTGTTGTCACAAAATATGAATTCAGTGCCTGTTCAGAGAGCTTTTTGTTATGCAATGATTATGATTAAATTGTGACCTTTTAGAGGATTATTTTTTGGTTTCAGGGTACATATGTTGAGTTTTGATATGTTGGTGTATGTAAATATGTCTCTGTTCTGGAGGCACACTCTGTGGAAAAAAAATTCCCCTTGGGGACATTAAAATCTATATATCTATCTGTTTCCGCTAACCTACACAGATACCATAGAGTTTGATTAATAATCCAGCAGTTTATAGCATGTCTAAAACTTGAGTAGATGGTATAACAGTTATTTTCTGCTAATTCATGATTCACATGAATTAGCAGTCCAATTGTGTGTGCCATCTGGACTCACAGACATATTTAGTAAAATTGATGAACCTTACATTGAAATAAAATTTCAAATTAATGCAACATAATGACCAAACTGTTTTTTGCATGTATGGTATTAAGGTACCCTCAGAAATCTGCATCTTTGAAATGTCTTTGAGCCTTGACAGTCCGAGTGCTGCTCTGTTCTCTGTAGTTTATCCACAGAGGAATAATCTACCATTCCTCTTAACTGTGCATGACAAGTGTGTGTTTGTGTGTGTTTAACAGTGAGGAACTGGACAAGTTCATGGAGAGCCAGGGAGCCAGTGCTCCGGGGATCCTGACCCTGACCACCAGTCTCAGTAAGCCCTTTATGAGGCTCGACAAATACCCCACGCTGCTGCAGGAGCTGGAGAGACATGTGGAGGTACAGGAGCAAATACACATAATGTCTAAATATACACCGAAATCATATATAATGAAATACATTTCTTTAATGCATCATTAAGTCGTAGTTATATCTGTTCTTTGTATTTATAACCACAGTTAAGACAACTTTTAACCTTTCGAAATTTGTTGATTTGATTCACACCTGACAACTTTACAACCACTAATGTGTGATAAGGTATAACGGTGGAAAGTCACTAACCCTCAAGTCTTCATCTCTTTGAATCTCTGACTTCCTTTTTGTATCACCACATACCTAGTATATGCACGTGTCTGGCTTTAACCTTCATAGAACTGGGGTTCACTTCAGGCTGCTATAATTGATCGGTTTGTTTATTTCCTCCACAGGAAGCCCACCCAGACTATACTGACATTGTAAAGGCTACCGCAGCATTTAGGAGTCTAGTGGTAAGTCTGGGACATACAGGGGGCTTTGCATTTCAAACTAGACTTAAACTGTATCATCTTTGTTAATCTCCACCAGGGATCAGCCTTGTTCAGTACGTAAAAGGCTGAGTGAAACAACCTGTAAGCCTCTCATGTCAATTCTCAATTACCGGATTGTAAATCTGCTGGATTAAAGCACAGGGAGAAAAAATATATATAATTATTTATAATAATTCTAAGAAAACAAGACAGTCTTATTCAGTCTAGAGAAATATGACAAGCCATTTTTTTTAGTTGAGGAAAATACAGCACCTCCTTAATCCAGCCCACATGGGTAGGTTGAACTGAGGATTTCCACTTTAACAATATGTCTCCTTGCTAACAGGGTTGTGTTTTGTCTCTTATGTCAATCAGGGTTTCCATGAGGCCCTGGAATCCTTGAAAGTTAATGAATTTAAGTGAAAAAAATCAAGGCCTGAACATTTGTGAAAACAGACATAAATAGATATTGAGTCATTGAAAGTGTTTTTTTCTTTTGATTATTTTTGTTTTCATAATGTTAAATGTTAAATATGCAATGTTCCACTGTCTGACTGTCAACTGTCATCATTTAACTGTAGTCTGTGAGCTTCTGTAAAGCCTGCTATTTCCTACTATAAAATTTCTTGGTGTTGTCACAGATATTAACCTTGATCTGTGTTTCATGTGTGTTTGGTCCTTGAATTTGATGAGAATTGGACTGGAAAATGGGGCTGCATAATTCAAAAATATTGTCAAAATTGCAGTATGGCTGAGCGCAATATCAAAATAGCAGGAGCTGCATTTTTCTGATAAAGGTAAAATGTGTCATAAGGTACTACACTATCAAAGTAATCAACTGGTTCAAATGAAGGTTACAATGTGAATGCAAATTTATAAGTAGTTCCAAGTGTGGCCGTATTGAGTAAATCCTTTGAGTCTTTTATAATCCAACAAACCCAATTAGTTAAGTGCAACGACATGTTTTGCTTTGACCGCAAATAGCTTGATTAAGTTGAACAACTCAATATTTATCCAAACGTTGTGGTGATGTTCAGAAGTCAAATTATTTTATTTATAATATTCTAACTTGTTTTTTTAATTTCATCCCTTCCAAAAATGTCAAAAATGTTTTTTTATTGTGACCAACTTCTTAAAATAAGTTTTTAAGCTGATTAAAACATTTTAGTGTAACAAACAGATTTTTTTCTGTTGAAAAACGTCTTAATTTTAAGCGTCAGGGAACATGATGTTTGGTACAGACCCAGGCATAAATCACATCATCATCATTTCATATCTTTTTTGGTGAAAATGAAATGCAAAAATCACCTTCCCTGCTAACATCAGGACGCAGTTCCTAACATCTGTCAAAATAGTTGGAATATGCGTTGTTTTGCATGTTGTGCAGCCCAACATAAAAGTCCTTGAAAAATCCTTGTTGTTTAAGATGGTGTGGAACTGACTAAAATGTTATAATCAGTCCGTCTCATATGTGGGCTATTTTTGACTATTTAAAGTGTTTATGATGTCACCTTTGTGTGTGTGTGTTTCAGATGGGCTACACACAAATGAAAGTGTAGCGTAACCTAGCACTTAATAACTAAACATAGCTCTGGTGAGAGGGAAGAAAAAAAATTAATGAAAGTGTATAAGTTTTCATTCTGCTGCATGTTGAGTGATTATGTTGTTCCTACAGTGGGTGTGAACTGAAATGCCATCTTAAAAGAGTTGGATTAGAAACGAGCGACCGCATTGTACCTGAGCGAACATCGCTGTGAGACACAGTTTCCTCGGCACAGTTCCGAGTTCCTAGTAAGAATAGATAAGGTGACTCACATATGTCTCTTCAGCAGAGCTGCACAGGAAAGCGGGAAAAAAAAACATCACACAATACTAACTATTGTGATTTGCAAGCCTCATTTCTCTTGTGCGTTTTGAATGTGTGGTTGGGTGGGCAGATGCTTCTAAAAAAAAAAAGCTTGTTGCGTCTCTGCAGTGCTCCACGTTCAGGACCTCATTTTTACATTTACAATGTGCAGTGGAAAATCACAGATGTTGCATTGTCATTTTTTCTGTTTGAAGAGGGAGAGCCCCTGCCTAGCACCTGAAAATGTACAACTTTATGCTGCAGGGTACCCCATATATTTCTCCCAAAAACTAAAAAAAAAACCCAACACAATAAACATTGACGTAGTTAAAATTTTAAAGCCATATCCAGAGTGGGGCAAAAAACCCTGATGCTCATTACTCAGTATTTCTGAAAGGGAAGAAACCACCTTTTTCGAAAGAGTAGGTGCCCTGTGTAGTGACTAATTTGAACTGAAACTCTTCAAATTGGGAAATCTGCAAAAAGATAAAGTAGCAAAGTTATTTCCAAATCCAAAGGAGCCCCGTGTATCTCACTGTTCCAATGAATCATGAAATGTTTTGCCATCTTCACTGACTGATGGGTACATTTGTGTGTGTGTGTGTGTGTGTGTCTGTGTGTTTAGACACAGTGCCAGGAACTGCGGAAGCGAAAGAACCTGGAGCTCCAGATCTTGTCAGAGCCTGTGCGAGGCTGGGAGGGAGACAGCATGAAGAGCCTGGGTCACGTGGCATACATGTCCCAGGTCCATGTGAAAAATGGCTCCAGTGAGGTGAGAGATGAGCCAGGTTGCACGCAGTCCAGGATCACCAGAACTCACGTCAGTTGAGCCCAGTTCAGACCACTGATTCACAATGAGACAAAACCATTTTAGGATGTTGCAGAAAAAAGTTGCAGCGGTATGAACTGGCCGGTCTGAGCTCGACTCAAGCCGGCTGATGGTGTCACCTGCAACTCCGCTGGTCAAATTGCCAGCGACCTATTTTAGAACATAAAGCTTGTCACCTGTTTCATTAGCCAGTTGGCTTGTAGCAAAGTTTGCTGGTCACGTCAAAAGTTCGCTTGCTGTGGCAGGTGCTCCGCCCCCGCTGAGCCCTCTATTTCCATCCTCTTGGCGTAATAATGTCAGATGGTGGGTTGCTGCTGCTACTGCTCGCTGTATGTGTTATACCCCCTTCCCACACACACACACACTCATTGACTGATTAATTGGAGCTGGTTATGTATGATATTATGGTATATTAATTATGAATACAGTCCATCTGATGCTTGCTTTATTTGTTTTTCGCCATTTCATCACTACTACAGATGCAACTGTAGCTAGTGTCTCACTATCACTATCCTCATTCATATTTTAAGAAGCCACAAATTACATTCAGCCACACAATAAGTCTGAAAAGCTGCACATCAGAGCGGAAGTACAGAGAGTTGTTGCATGGAGACGATACACCGCCTCATCCAGTGACATTGGTGTGAACTAGCAGGTTTTACAACGTCGCAGACTGCCGCATTGCAAGTAATTGCCTGTTTCATCTCGACTCATCGCAAATCATTGGTCTGAACTGGGCTTTAGTGAAGGCTGTAGAGTCCCCTGAGCTCCATTCAGTCACAGAGGGTAGATAGGCACCATAGAAGGAAAACTGTCACAGGATTTATCGGATTTCTAAGCACAAAATTTGCCTCTCCTCCCTGGAGACTGTCAGAAGGACTTCTTTACCAACTCTTAAAGTCTCACAACACTGAAATTTTCATATCCATGTCTTAATGAAGCCTACAGGGTAAGACAGATAGATATGTGATTGTTGTAAAGGCACAGCAGAAAAAATACTTTGTCTTTTTGTCTTTGAATTAAGCTCACAGTCCAGACCGCTGCAGTGAACTTCATTAGTTCAAGAAATGCATCAGTTTTATGTTCTTTTCTTGCCATGAGTCCAAATTGAGATAAGTGGCTCAGTCATCAATCAGTTAATATACTCACAGCCAGCATATTTTGGGGTCTTGTGCTAGATTGAGAATTCATGGGGTGTTCGTTGCAGTTAAGCAGACAGAGGAAGTGTGAGTGGCACCTTGAGGTAAAGCGCTCTAGATTTGTTTGACTAATACCAAGTCTCACTATTACAAGATAAGGGCCCTGATGGTAACTTCACTTCCAAACCCAGACGTGTGCCGTTATTTAAAACAAATGTGAAGCATTTATCTTTGCCGAAATGTGTTGCAGGGTTTCCAAAGTCTCTGAACAGTGTGTGCGAAAGTTAATCCTCCCTCTAATTCAGTTAATTCAGTACCCCCCTCATGTCAGAACAGAAACCTATGTAGGCCATAGTTTACTTAAAAGCCATCTCCTCTTTTTGTGTGGTTTCTGTGTAGGGGTCGACTTTGAGTCGGTGGTTGGAAGAAAGCCCGAGATAGACATTTGGATTCACCTTCTTTTAATCACTGCTAACCGCTTTCCAACCACCACACCAGTCACCATATTTGTTACGCGACTTGTCTCTCTCGTTTTCTCGTCTCATTTTCCATTTATTCAGTATAACAAAACAGCAGCTGTGCCACCTAGTTTCTAGTGGCTAACTTGAGTTTATGTATGCCAGTGTCAGAGAGAGTGATGGTTTGGCATCAGTGGGTGTTACATAAACTAGCACACATTTGGTTTTTGACAAGCAATATAATAAACAGCTACAGCAGCCCTCATTTTACTGGGTACGTTTACATGCACACTGATATTCACTGTTATTCCAATATGACGATATTCTGACTTTAATGCGGATCATGTAAACAACATATTCTGTTTAGATATTCCAAATTGGGCCTTATTCAGATTGAAGCATTTTCCAACTAAGACATGTGGAATATGCCTTTCTTTGGACACATATATATGTATACAGCACATTCGGAATATGTGTTTTAACTAGGGTTGCAACGATGTGAGAAAATATCTCAGAAAATATCACGCTTTCACTGTATCACAGTATTACAGAATTTATATCATTATCAGTCAGAACGACACTCAAAGGAATGAAAGTAGAAGGGTTATTTGTCAGTTAAACAAATGTTTTACTACTTTAATTGAAACCTGAAACCGTCTTGTTGATGGAAGTATGTGCATATTGTAGATAAGCAAAGGCACATAGTATGATAACAGTCAACTTTTATGCTATGGTATATCTTGAAACCGGTTATCGCTGCAACCCTGGGTTCTACTGGGGTTTTTACAGCAGTTTCCAACAGATGGCATCTTGCCTGTTTACAGTCAGCCCTGTGCGTTGTCATAGAGACGTGCACAAAGCAACTCGCAACCAGTTTGCATACTTGTGGGGTAGTGCCCCAGAAGAAAAGCCCACATTTTTTGTCGGGAGGAAAAACACCTGCATTTAAACTTCATAAAAGACTTGGATATGAACAGGTGTTTGGATATGCGCAGGTATTACAATGCTGACCTTTTCAAGAAGGTGGTTGAAGGAATGAAAGACGGAGAGTGTGTTCGCACGGTTGAAAAAGTCACAATCAAAGACAACCATTGAAAAAATACTGCCATAAGAGACATATGTTTTTTGTATGTTGACATGGTAAACGACATGTTAGGGCGTGTTAATATGAGCATGCACGGCTGCATGTAAACGGGAATATTGGTAGATTATTCATTTTCATTAGCCACATAAACAGCTTAGTACAAATGTTGTCTTTTTTTAAATAAGGGCAAAAAAAAAAAGAATATTCTGGTTTGACTGGTTGCATAAACTACTCTGTCACATTACAATCAAATCTGTTTTGTCTCTCTCTTGCAGGAAAAAGAGGAGCGCTATCTAATGCTTTTCCCTAATGTGTTAGTCATGCTCTCCGCCAGTCCCCGGATGAGTGGTTTTATTTATCAGGTGAGGTACACCTCATATCCTCCTGAGACCGCAGCTTTTGTTTCATATGCATTTTTAATTTCTCTTAGCTATTTGAGATTAGTAGGACCTGATAAGTATAAAAAAAACCTAAGCACTGTCTCTGAACAGTAAGTTGTTTTGGGGGAAAAGATATCCTCATACGGGGATGATGGGTTCAGTTTTAATAGTCACAAGTGTGTAATAAATAATAGATGTTATTTAGCACAAATAAACAAGTTTCAAGCATAAAATTTGAACAGGTTTTGTACCTTGACCACTTTTGTGTCGGGATCAGCTGAAGATTGAGCATAAAAGTGTCCACAAACAAGGACAGCAGGTCTAAGATAAGCAGAATGACGTATAAGGTGCAGGAAACCCAAAATGTTACGTCCTCATATGAGGTCGCAGGGTCTAAGAAGGATATGTCTCCTACATCCATTTCCATTTTTTTCAGTTTTCATTTCTGTGGACACGCAATTCCATGTATTTCTGCTGATAACGAGATACAGTACACACTTCCTGTCTTATATTCTGTCTGTTTGTTTGTTCTATTCAGGGAAGACTGCCACTGACAGGTACCACAGTAACAAGACACGCGGAGGATGCAGACAGTGGCCACTATGCCTTTGATATCACAGGTTTGCATCTCAAGCTTTGGAGAAACTCTCCTCTTCAGTTTAGTTGAGGATACAGCAGTGATACAGTGTAGTGAATTGTAACCCAAATAAAGACTTGTAGATCAAGCATTAGCTCATTGAACAGCTGTTGGACTGTGTCTTCAACACTTTAAAGCTCTTACAGTTGTCACTTCAATCCCAGGGAGCTAATTCATATGACAGTGCTCTGAACATTTTAAAAACTAGTTCTCAAGGCGGCCCTTCTCCCTGTGAAATATTCATGCTGGTGTCTGCACACAGTAAATAAAAGGATATCAAACTTGCCCTACTTTTTCAAAGAGGACCAGTTGCTACACACATGAATTTAGATGAGGCATTTGATTCAGATAATCCCTTGACTTCCACAGTGAAAATTGAAACGTCTCCACCACGACTGTCACCAGCACATGTTGCTTTACGTGCCTTACACTGTATAGTCATATGTCTGTGGCATCTTTATGAGCATTGATCAAAGTATTTATTACTGTCACACAGCATGCATTGCTGAATTTTGGGGGGAGGGCGTGTGAAGTAGACCCAGATCTCTGTGTGACACCTGCATTTCCTAAAGTGGCTGTTCTAGTTGTGGTTGTGGCATGTGTTGACTCTTGTCAGCCATATACTGTATGACTTTCACTTAAGGAAGTATGTTCCTGTGCTGCAGGAAGCATGATCGATCGCATCACAGTGTTCTGCAGCACTGCCCAGGACCTACAGGAATGGCTAGAGCACCTTCAGCCCTTTACCAAAGGAGGCAGCCCCGCAGGCACCATCTCAAAGGTTAGGACTCACGCACACAAGCCCGCATATACAGTAAGCAGTCAAACCAATACCAAAAGTGAACCCAGCACGGCTGAGGTGTGAAAACACTCATCTTTCATTGCACGTATAATTCCCACGCACTCGCTCATCATCCTTTGATTGTCTCATGTAGACTGTAGAGGGCAAGTCACTGAGCATGGTCGGCACCCCCACCCACCTGTCCCACCTGGGCAGCCTCAGCGCTGTCAGTCGCGGCCCCCTGGAACCGCCAAAGATCAGCAAGCCGTGGTCTCTCAGCTGTCTGCGCCCAGCGCCTCCCCTCAAACCCTCTGCTGCACTGGGATACAAAGAGGTAGGAGGTTACAGTGCTGTACAAACAAACCTACACATGCTTGATATGCATTTCCTATAAGTGGTCGTGCGGTACGTTTTTAGTCAGAGACCTCAAAAAGTCCACAAGCCCCGCTCTGTCCCACCTTTCTGTCTCTACTTTGTTCAGACCTTCGCTGTCCTATTTCACACAGCACTTCCCACCACAAACACACCATCAAGTGAAGTTAACATTCACATCTTTAGTCTGTTAAATGCACCCACATTCAGCAGGAAAAAATATTAGTACTCCAACTATAGATTTATACGAATAATGTGCTTATTGAAACACCGCAGTTACCTACAGTCGCAATCTGTTGGCACACACCTGTCAGATAATTTAGTACCTTTGTATTTTTAGATGTATGTTTGATTTGTAACTTTTCTACAAAAGCTGAGAATGGATGTGCTTGGATTTTATTTAAAGCCGTTATCTTGAGATTACGAGTAGATTATTTCCCTATTTTGAGAAAAAAAGCTTTGCTATCTCAAAATAATGAGGTAATCGACCTGTTATCATGAGAAAACAAAAGGTTTCCTGAATGTTTATCAGAGTTTAGGAGTGCCATGCCGGCATGCAAACATGGCTTTTTGACAACTGTAAGTCAGAATTTATGTACATAGCACCTTTTAAAACTTAGTTTACAAACTTTACAAGAGGAAGGAAGTTAAAAGAAAGAAGGATAAGTACAACACCAGCATCACAGCAGGAGAAAATAGCACAATAAAAACAATTAGCAGCATCACACCTCAAAATAGAGTACATGACAGCAGCTGATCAAACCAAGAAGTATTAGACTGTACTTTAATCATGGTTATGTTATGAATCCTCCCACACTTTCATGTGATCAAATGAAGGAGAGGCTGTTTTGGAGTTCTTTATCATCCTGTGATCTCTAGAAAACGGAAGTCACTTTCTCATGACAAATATCTTGTTATCTTGAGAACTCGAGAGCTGACAAAATTAACCCATTTCCTGAGAAAAGAAGCTTTGTTTTCCTACAGATAACGAAATGATTAACCCAAGATCTCGAGATAAGAAAACAATAGCAAGCATGCCTGTTTTCAACCACCATACTTGGTACTGATGAGTAGCAGGAACTGTACTAATATTAATTAATGACTCAGTGTTTTGATGACTACTCTTTAGTTACTACTGCTGACATTTGTACATTTTTACATGAACTTCATTCAGTCACAGGCTCTAAAAACCTTGCACTGGGCTGCGATTTGAACAGGAAAACCCTTTGCATACATAGATTTTGCAGAGTGCGGGGGCGAGCTAAATAAAGTTCGTGGTGACTGAAAAGCAGCAACAAAAATCATGCCAAGAGTAAATATGCAGTAAATAGAGTAGATTTAAAACTTCTTTTAGCGTGTCTTAAACATGAAGGTGTGTGATGTAAGTAAGTTCCAGTAACAGCATCCTGATCACGAAGTCTGACTGGCATTGAGTGCCTCAGTGATTATGAGTTGTTTGTCTTTGTGTATGACGGTGGGTGCACAACTCTGTGGTCGTCGTGGGAGTTTGAAGCTTTCTCACAGTCTTCAGTCAGCACTTTCTGTTAGTGTGGACAGCCGGGTGATGTGTTAACATATACTTACAGTAAATATGCCTCTAGGTAGTCTTTTTTTAACTCTCTAATCTAAAACTGACTGCCTCGCCGTACTTGTTAACACTGAATACACACGTATACCTTCACAGAAACTGATTCTTGTCCATTGTGAGAATAGATTGAAGCAGGCTTGTAGCTATCTGGCTCTTTTTCTCTGCCCTGCAGAGATCGCATGCGTAGTTCTCTGAATGCATAACCTTCTTTCTTTTTAATATAAAATAATAACCCTATTCTGCACAGACGAAGAATAGGTGACTGGCAGAGGGAGGGGGGTGTAAAAATGTTCACCATTAACTCTCTACCACACCCTTCTCTCGTCGTATTTTTCATGCACATTATCCCTTTTTCTCTCTTTCTCCATCCTGACTTCTGTAGAGGATGTCTTATATCATGAAGGTAAGGTTAGATCTCACTCTGTTTCTGTCTGTGTGTGTGTGTATGGGTAAGGACGAGGGGTGGGATGGGGTTGCCCGTGTGTGTGTTTGCCCCAGTGTTGAGCTGGCATGCCATTGCTCCGTTTGCTTCACTCCTCCTCTCTCACTGGCATCTGTTGGTTTCCTGTTTTCTCTTGCCCTGCGTGTCTGCTCTTTTTTTTTTCTCTCTCACTCATTCCCTGTAATGAGTCAAGGTGTCACTCACCATGTGTGGTTTCAGCAATATGTTTAAAAAACCCTTCTTATGCAGCAGTAGTACTAATTTCTACTGGGGGAGCTTTTTTTTTGGAAATCCAGACGCAGAGTCATGTCTACCATCTTCCAGCGCTGTGTGTGTGTTCACACCTGTGTCACATTTGAATGAGTTGCAGCCAAAATATGCTGTCTTAGGGTTACATGAAGTCTCTGGTTAAGCTGAGTAAGGCCCCGATCACTCAGAGGGTGCTTTGCAGGTTGCAAAATGCAAGGCGCACCTCACTGCCTTTTTTTTAAATTATTTGAATACCACTAGTGAAAAAACACCCACCTGCTGCGCCCTTTGACACCATCACCTCCTTACTCTAACCTTCCTGTATAATCAGTCTACCATTTATTTACTTATTTTAGTTGTTCGACAGTAGTATCTAGTTACTAAAATGGACAGGCGGTCTGTCAGCCAAGAGTTTGTCAGTTCCAGGCATATTTTAGAATGACTGGAAGGCAGTTTGACAACCTGCTGTATATATCGTTGGGCCGCGTAGCTCTGGGGTGTCCAGCAACCGCTACCACCAGTTTCCCCTCCATTGTTCACCAATTGTGAAAAAAGATGACATATAAAGAGATGACGTGGGGCTTTTTTTTTCACTTTGAGTCGAAGTTTTTTCAACTCGAGGAGTTCAGAGCGCTCCAGCAAAAGAGGAAACACAAGGTGCGTCGCAATGCAAAAACAGCGAGCAAGAAGCTTCGGTCTCATTAAAAAAAAAAATTACAAAAAGGCACCTCCAGCTGCTAAAACCTTTCTGTGTGGCCAGGGCCTAAATGTTTCTGGAGAGGCTTATGGGAGCATTCATTACCCACCAGGTGGCCTTAAGGGAGCAGTGTGTAAGATTTAGGTGAATTTAGTTGGATCTTCCGGTGAGGACTGTAGATTTCAACCAACTGAAACGTCTCCTGGTTTGAAATCATTCAGTGTTCATTGTTCAGGAGGTTTTTACCGGGAGCCGACTCAGCCGAACAGACCGGGTGATTCAAACCGGTAAACATGCTGAATAAAGCAGTTTCACCTTGTAGCGTCCCAGTTGAAATAATACAAGTCTGGACTGATGGTCCGTTCTCAGTTAACTCCATCAACCAACGTAAGAGCTGAACAGATGTTAAGTTAAACAGAAGATAAAACAATGCATTAAACGTAGCTCATGAAGATACCAATTATACTAAAAACTAAATTATTCGACAATTCAACACAAAGAAATACAGATAATACCTTGTTGCCCTCTCTCTGTTCGTCCTTAATGCATTTTTATTTTCCATGTTGTTTATCTCCATCTCACAAATGTAACCACACAGTTTCCCTTTTGTCAATTTCTGACTACAACCTCTGTGTCTACAGACCACTTCCTGGTTCACAGGACATAACATAATATAAATACATTGCAAATGCAAATTTAACACATAGACGACTGAGAACTGGGGTCATCGACACTCTTTGGCTTGCCGCAGGTGGGCTGCCAGCCTTTTTTGCTACATAACTTAACATCCAAACATTCAGAGTGTTTTTACCATGAGCTGAATTATCAGCAGCAGTCTCTTCCTCTCCTAAACAACGGGACCTGGTGATTTAAACTGGCAAAAACACTGAATAAAGCAGTTTCACACTGAAAAATAACTGTCCTCCTGATGCCGCTCATCAAGGGGTGATGGCTGACGTGATTTTGACGATTTTCAAGTGATATAACACTAAAGAAAACACACTATATTCCCATGAATCCTCCACACTGGACCTTTTAACAAAACTCTGATGTAATGCTAAAGCCTCCCTGTGTCTGCTGGATGTGTAGGTATATTTAACATGTTAGACAAAAAAGCTTGAAAGCTGATCACATGTCAGGGCTTTATGTCTTTAAGCTTCCTGTGAAGTGCTTCTGCTCCCAAGTGGCCATAAAAATCAATCATACAGCTTTAAAGTGACGTAAATATCACAGAACATGTGTGCACTGTGCTATTGATGTGCTCCAAGCAGGTGGATGGAGCTAAACGCTGCCAATCTTGTCAGAAATTGCAGCATGCCACTGAACTGCCTTTGGCACACACCACTGCTGTACACGATGAGAACACCAAGCAGCGAGGAAAGAACGTCAGTGCATGTCAGGAAAATGTGCTTTGTGCCGCGCACCTTCAGCCACGTGAATCCCTTCAAAGTTTCTAAGAAACATTACGCAGTCAATTATTCCTCCCGCGTCTTGTGAGGGACTTTTGGGAGTCTGTGATAGACTTTCAAGGCTGCCCCATGAATTACTAAAACAGACAGTTGCTTACTATTTTCCTTGACTAAGCATCTCCGTTCCAGCCAGGATCATGGGGCAAATCATGTAACATATTTTAAGAATATGACATTCATATGCCACAAGTTAGCACCGCCCATCTGTAATGGTATGAGCACATCGCTATGACTAAACTCTTACTTTTAACGAGCTAATTATTCATCACACCTCAGCTTTTTATGTGTGCTCAGGAGAGGAAACAGACACTGCGCCTGTTTTCAGACCCTAAACTCAACCCAGCAGCTAAAGAAAAGTATTTCTCATTCATAAAACCACATTGTTGTGGTTAGATAGAATGTAGAAAATCATGTGCTAACATCTCAGCTTCCTTTCCCATGGCTTTGTAAACACAGTGTCCCACAGGTAAAGCTTCTTTTCATCTTCCCTGACAGCAGATAGTTGTAGGTAAAATGTTTTTTATATAATACCTTGAAAAAAATGGGGAAATATTTTTTTGGTCTCCTTCATGCATCTTCAGGCAGGGTTCATATTAGCACAGATAGATTACCCGGCAGGTTTGGTTACAGTCATCACCACATGCTTGCTGCCTTGTTTGTTGATGGAATTTTGTTCTGTTGATGTTGTTTGTCCACAAGGGGATGTGCCTCCCTGTAAGCTTGCATTCTGTTTGGTTTGGAGCCTTGGCTTTACAGGTGTGCGTAGCAGTTGTGTGTGTATGTGTGTGTAGAGAGAGAGATGAGCTAAATTTGCTGTTGCACTCCTTCAGGACTCCAGCAAGAGCCCGCGGCCGATGAAGAAGTTCCTGCCAGGCAATAGGAAGAAAGAGCGGAAGCCCTCTGATGACGAGATTCAAACAAGGAAAAGTAGGAGTCTTATCTTAAAATAAAATAAAATGTATGGGAGGCATGTGTGCACGTGAAATGTGTAATGTGCAGTGTGTTATCTTTGTGTATTGATTCTTGATTATTTTGTCCGTCACCTGCCCTTAAAGGAATAGTTTGAATTTTTTGAAGTGGGTTTAAAAAACTGGGAATGTGTGAGACATCATCCACTGAATGAAACTCCTAAATGTGTCTCCATGATATCGATAATCTCCTGTTTCAACAGGCACGGTCGCTCTGGAGGAGGACGCTCAAATACTGAGGGTGATTGAGGCGTACTGCACAGGAGCCAGCCTGCACCAGACCACCACAGGTGTGCGTTTATGTAAGAACAATGTTTCTTTAATGCCTTGTTAGGTTGCACATATTCAACAGCTGATACAGCCATGAATCAAGCTTTCTCTTCATTTGTGTGTATGTGTGTGTGCAGCGGTGAGGAAAGAGTGTGCCCCTCAGATGCTTCTGCCAGAGGAAGAGAAGATCATTGTGGAGGAGATGAAGAGCAACGGGCAGACAGTTATTGAGGAAAAGTAAGATTATCATTACTTTGGAAAATTGGCTTTCATTTACTGGTTGTACTGACATTAGCAAACGGAGCTTTGTCATTATTTGTATTGAGCGTCTGATTTTCTCTGTAATTAGATTGAGAAATGTGATATTGATCCTATTTAGGCTCTTAAGTCCTGAAGCTTTACACAGAACGACCCTGGGATGGAGGCTAGCATAACCTTGATGTCCAAATGATGCTTTAACATGCCTATTTAAGGAATTGTGGGTATTGTTAACAAAACTGTATTTTCTTTCTGTTTCTTTCAGGAGTCTGGTTGATGCTGTGTATGCTTTAAAGGACGAGGTCCATGAACTGAAAAAGGTAAGTGAGAATGTTGTTTGATGAATGCAGCTCTGTGTCCTCCTACTTCTGTAAGTGAAACTTCTTTTTCAACCCTGACCCTTTTTACCATGTTTCACATGAACGTGCTTGCGGCTGGAAAGAAAAACCCAGAGTTATCTGAACTAGTTCATAACCAGCCAGACGGCTAATGTTGGGGTTAGTCAAACCAGAAAAAGAAAAGACATCCTGGGTAAGTTAAACTGGCTTCGCAGCACAGGCGAGGAGAGGTCTCACAAAAGTTGAGTTGTTGCAGTCAATAACAAACAAACTGGATCAAGCAAAAGTAAAAAAAAAAAAAAGAAAAGAAAAACGCTGGGTTTCTTTTTCAGATACTTATTATTATAATAATCTGAGCCTGTCAGTGGCAGAAACAAGCACTTTTAGTGGATGTACATTGCATCTCTCTCTCTCCGTACTGAACCAGTTTAAAAAATTGTCTCCATTCGTTACTTTGACATAAAAACATTCCTAAAAAACAATGTATAGACAGAGGTAATTCCTCTCAATCATCACTTATGACCCACTAGAAGTGTGTGGCGGTGTATTCTTCTGCAGAGAGCCTGTATTTTCTTATTTTCTGCGCTCGGGACATTTATAGGCATCTATTCCTACACCTGTCAGGTGAGGTTGGGACTTAATAAAAAGCTAGCGACCAGGTGTTAGACCGTAGGCAGCAGCATCAAAGAGACACAGCACACAAAAAAGCTAATATACCTACAAGAAATGGCAAGTGGGAGTTAATCTGGATTGCCTTTTACTTTCATTTTTGCCACAGAGCATGTTTACAAACACTAATCAACAATCCTTCAAAGCATACCTTTTAAAAAATATTTTATCAATTTCTACTACAAATATACATGCCTTTGTCCATCATATTTTTTTGACAGCATATAAAAATCAATGAGGCAAAACATGGGCAGTATAAACATAACGGCAAATTCTGTTTTTCAAAATTAAAAAATATAAATTAAAGCATATAAAAATCTATCATCATGACTTGAGGTACAGATGCAGATAGAGATAGAGATATACTGTCCATAAACTTTTATTAGTAATGTGGGATGTACATTTTACAGGCAGGAACAGTCAGACAGTCTGTTACATACTGTCACTGTCTGTATGTTTCACAGGAGAATAAGTGGATGAAGCAGTTCCTGGAGGAGGAGCAGAAGTCTCGCAAAGAGCTGGAGAGAGTGGTTCGAAAACTGGCCAAGCAGAAGAACGATTGTGCTTGGGATGACAGCAGCCACTGAACACATCCGCACAATCATCCTCATCGTGGCGTGGCTGTGTGCATATGGCTACATTTCTGTATTCATGCTTGTGGAGGGTCAGGCATGTGTGTTTGTGTATCTTGTCTATGTTGCGTCTCCATATTTCAATCACACACAGCAGAGTCGAACTCCCTCACTGACGACGACGACGACGACGACGCTTGGAGTTTGTTAGCTTCAAGCGCTGGAGCTTCATGTGACGTTTTTGATGAAATCTAATCTGTCTTCCTGATCCAGCCTCACTAGATGAGACCACGGACATGCTTCGTCATGAAGCAGCTCAGTTACACCAAGACTGATAAAGCGGGATGTTTCAAACGTACTGCCTCTCGGCGACTGGCACTGTGAACACTCCCCCACCCTAGCAAACGGAACAGTTTTGGACATAAACAAGTTCTCCGCTGCTTCTTCTGCTTCAGTTGGAAATAGAAAAGGAGTACGAAGCCATCGAATCCGATAGGCGTTCTCTTTGCATGCATTTCTGTTTCTAAGGGGACTGATTTCCTTCTCTCTGCATTTTTGTCATTGTCATATTTTATTTGTCACACGGACACCCAGTGGGGAAATGGATTCATCGTGCTTTCATGTGCATTTTGTACCATTCTAGACATTCACATCACAAGTTTCCTGGCTGTTGTGTTGGCGTTAAAGCAATTCAAACAGGTTAGCTCATCATGCTACATTCAGTTGTTTCCAAATGCAGCCCTCGACTGTATATTTAAAAACTGCATGAATGTACAGTGTTTCTACAGTATGAATTCTGCATCAGAAATGTGATAATCGAGATATATAGTCCAAAGCTATCAGGGATGCAGCTGCATAATAGAATAGAAAAGGCTTAACTATGTATGATTTATATACAAGAGTACGCAAATAATGACAAAGATGTCACCTCTACTCTTCTTACTAAAATATATTCAAGTATAATTTTAACATATTAATAACATAGCCTTGCTTTATTTTGGGTTTTTTTTTTTTTTTTTTAAATATTCTTTATTTATTGTTCACCCAAGCATTTAATTGTGGTCTTAGCCTTATAGATATAGTTTTGCTGCCTTTACATCTATGTGGAATTTTTATTAAACTTCATTAATGTGTAAAGGCAGAAAAAACATCCTCTTTTTGGCCAAGGGAAAATAGACTTTTTTTTTTTTTTTTTCATTACAAAAGAGGAAAAATTACTTGAGGGGGTTGTTTGCGGCCTCTGTGGCCTCCTTACGGAGTCCTGCAGAGCTGATGGAGACAGGAAATAAACAGAGAGATTTACTTGTGGGCGTAGAGTAGAGCTCAACTTGTTTAAGTGCCTCCCGACGGGGTCGATAAACTTAAAGAGAGTTTAAGACCGCACTGGGACTAAATGCATGATTTATATTGAAAGTGTCACAGGTGGTTTGTTGTAATATTTCAATAAGAATGGCTCAAGCTTAGTGGGTATATTTCGGGTCGGAAAAACATACAGGGCTTCGCGTGCTCTTCGATGCAGCCTCTTTACAAAGACCCAAAGCGGTACATTTCCTCATGAGGCTGAGTGTGTGCACTGTCAACACTGTTATCCTGTCTTGCTGCGCTGCAGAGCAGCAGTGGATGCTATTGAAATGCAATAAGTGACTGCTTTACTGACTGACCTCTGGGTTTGTCCCCAGCATGGTGGGCCAGATTTGGAGAAACTGCAATAATAATGAATGAATTAACCCAATTTATTAACCAAAAAAAAAAAGGCCAGACCATGTGGTCAAGCCACCACACAGTAAGGCTATTCATTATTTTCCACTTGCCTTTTATTTAATCACGTCTCTTGGTATCGATGATTGTTTAGAGGTCGCTGTCCAGGTCCCAGTTTTCATTACAGATAATCCAAAATGTAATAATATTGTAATACTGTACAACGCCTGTGGGGAAGTGCTGTTTTTATTGTGTGCACTTCTCCACAGGGAGGTCAGAGCACTGTGTAGGGTACAAGGCAGCACTGGCAGCAGAGTCAGTCTTGCTCAAGGGCACCTCAGCAAAGAAAAAGCTGATCTTAAACTGTTAATCCTAATATACGCTCAATCGGGAGCAAGATTCTCTTCAGCATTACAGAGACTCTGCTTCCTGTATAACTGTGTGACTGTCTCATCATGTGTTCACTGTTTAGATTATGGCTGTTCCTGTACCCTTAATTGTTTTCATTAAGTACCACATACTGTAGTTTTCAATTCCAAATAGCCTCAGTTAGCACTTAACTGGTGGGAGGGGGTTTAACTCCGGTTTCATCTTGTTTATCTCCAGACCACTGTGTGTATTGTTTTTGAAAGGTTGTTCTATGCAATTATTGTTGTTGCAAGTATTGTAAT
The DNA here is from genome assembly GCA_029783705.1 of Chaetodon striatus. Lineage (NCBI taxonomy): Eukaryota > Metazoa > Chordata > Actinopteri > Chaetodontiformes > Chaetodontidae > Chaetodon > Chaetodon striatus. The sequence continues at coordinate 20,641,282 of JAPZEB010000026.1, forward strand.
GCTTTTTTTTTTTCTAGACACTCTGTACTTTGTGTTTGGTATGTTCATTCTTTTATTAAAAATTTAATATAATAGTTTCGCCATCAATTTTTTAGTGAGAAACAGAAAACGCCAAAGGTTTGAAACACGTGTCGAGCCGCAAAGCGTAACCTGCACGTTCCCTCATTTCATACTGGAAAATCCACCAAGACAGGCTTTTCCACGCAGCGCTCGGCACATGTGCAGCTCAGGAATTTGTAGGTTGCTCAGTAGCAAGAAACCCTTTACAGGGTGGAAGCAGTGACTAGAATAGATGACATCCTGTGAGAGGTTGCCGCCTCTGCATGCATGCACACCTCCATAGAGATTCACACTTTCCATGCTGTTATAACTCAACCGCTACAGTGACATGTGAGACACGCTGCCAGGTTTTGTGTAGTCTTGGGTGCGAGAACTTGCATTGCACTGCATTTTGCTTTTGATTGGTAGTTCTATTTTAATATTACTCACCAAGCACTCTTAAAACTTTTGTATTAGTCAGCAGGCATTTAAGTTACTTGTAACTCACACCTGTCGGTGACAGTGTATCCAGTGATTAATTTAGAGGAGGTCAAGGTTCAAACTTGGCACAAGCATTTTAACTGAACATTTACAGTTCATGCTGTAGCCCAGTTTATCCTGAATACTTGAAATTATTTAATTTCAAACCATGCTGCAAATTTTTGACTTTTCGCTGCCCTTCAGGAGCCATCGGCTTGAATTCAGTTTTGTTCGGTATGAAAATCAAATGACGCTGTTGTGTAATCTATCAGAATGTCTGTTAGCTCAACATTTTATTATTATTATTATTATTATTAATATAAAAGGTCAAGACTTAGCACATTTAGCGCCCCAAGCAAGCTTCACCTGGTACCCC
>JAPZEB010000026.1:20644299-20673580 GCA_029783705.1 Chaetodon striatus
CATATCCTTGGGCAAGATACTAAATCCAAATTTGCTCCTGATGGCTGTTCCATCAGTGTGTGAGTGCATGTGAATGGTGAATGCCACCTTGTATGGTAGGCTTGGCCGCCAGTGTGTAACTGTGTGTTTGTGTGAATGGGTGAATGTGACTTGTAGTGTAAAAGCGTTTTGAGTGGTTGCAAGACTAGAAAGGCGCTATACAAGTGCAGTCTATTTACCATGTACCATTCATGCGGGGCAGACATCGCTACAGCATCAAAACAACCTAGATTGATAAACAGCACTACATGTAAGAGGGAAAATATATGTTTTTGATTTTGGGGTGAACTGTACCTTAAAATCTATACACAAGATAAACTGTACCTTCCTCCAAATTGTATGTAGAATCCATTTGTAGATTGTAACATGCGTGTTAAACGAGAATTCTTTTAATACAGGGTCAGCCCCATATTTTAGTATAAAAAAACATATCAGGATTAGAAAGAGTGACAGATTTAACTGTATCTCTCCTGAAATAAAAAATTCAACTGAAGGGTTTTCTTTTACATTTCCAAGAGAATAAACCAGATATGACTAAAAGAAGGGGTACAAAGAAACACAAGTCCGTTCTTGAGTCCTTTGTATATGTAAAGATAAATTCTATGTCAAACACCAATACTAATCTTATATACCATTCAGCTTGTCAAGTAACCTTTAAAGGAAACTGCAGCTCTTGGTAGAAATACCAAGCCAGTTCACATTTTTTTTAAAGATTTTTTTGTACAAAGATGACATAAAATATTTTTAGACATACAGAGCAAATCAATTGAAAGATATTGGCTGGTACGGACAGAAAGGCTGAGTGGGGTGGAGAGATGAATTAATAACAAAAGGACTGTGAGAACTAAATAATTTCAGCAAAAATACCAATACAATGCCCAAAAAGGCTGAGCTGCAGAGTGAGATTATGTCACAGGAATGCTTTGTCAGGTGATAATTTTCTGAGTTGGCTCTAAAATGATGAAGAATGATGTTGGTGTGATGGGATCCACCAGGAAAACGAGCCCTGTCATTATAGAACAATTAATTATAGTGTCTTAATGACCACAGTGTGTTAAATACTATCCTCAGTAAGTTTTCAGTGCTGTCAGATGACAAGACAAATTACTATATGAAACGTGACATTACTGAAACTCTGGGATAATTTGTACCATCATTTAGATGCAGCCTATTGTTCCACAGTCATATAATATTATTTGGTTTCTAAGTAAAAGAAGTATGAAATTCCAAAAAACATCAAATCAATCATTTTATAATTGCAAGTAATCCAACCTACTATTAGTTTTTTATTCAAGCTACCACACAAACGTCATTGTAACACAACATTGTGACTGTACGCTAAACTTGTGTTCTAAGCATGTGTTCAGTACAAGTTTATTTATACAGCACATTTCAGACACAAAGGCAATTCAAAGTGCTTTACATCAGCATAAACATACAAAACAAGACAATTCATACAATAGTAAAAATGCACATAGTCTAGATTTAGGTATTTAATAGACATATAAGAATGTAAGATCTTTGAATGACCTTGGGAAAAGCAGTGGCAAACAGAAACGCTTTAAGCTATTCTAGAGGTTTATTCCAGGTGTGCGGCACATAGAAACTTGTTCATGTTGGCTCATAAGAAAGCAACATATCAGACATGTGTTTTGGCCCCAAAACGTGCTTTGTATGTCACTTCTTTGATTCATAGGAAGCCAGTGCAAAGCTCTTAAAACTGGGGCAATGTGCTCCACTTTCTCAGTTTTATTGAGGACTGAAAGAAGGGGAAAAGGAAGCAGTTGGTTAATAGGTCTATCTTAATGTAGAAAAAGGCCTATGGCCTTTATGTAATAAAAATTACAATACAAAGCAGTACACATCTAAATATTAAATTCCTCTCTTTTAATGTTACGTACATGGACGAAAGTGGTGTGCACAACTTTTACTCAGGAGACAAGTTTAGGTCACAGAAGGTCCTAATAGGACCAAGAGTTAACGGCATTGCTAGCTGCTTTGTTTGGCTGTATTCAGGGACAGTGATTCTTTCAGCTTCATGCTGAGTAACAGCCATAGTCAGACAGTTCAAAATTTTGAGGAATATCGTTAGAAAAAGGATCATGTTTTGGCCTAAAACACCCATGTTTGGTGGCACAGAAGTTGCAGGGAAACGCTCTGAAGAGTCAGTAAAAACACCTTGGATCGGTGGCTTAAATATTCCTGGGAAACACCTCGAGGGAACAGTAAAACACCACGCATCATTGGCTTAAACGCCACTCGAAAATGCCATGATAGGTCGATACATACACCCGGGATCAGTGGCTCAAATGCTGCCGGAAAACACTGAGAATATGGGAAACACCTGGGAAACACCATGAAAGGTCATTAAAAACACCCAGGATCAGCGACTTAAATGCAATTAGGAATTGCCATGAAGCGTCATGCTCACAATGGCAATGCTAAAATGCTGACATTTATAGTAACCATGTTCAGCACCTTAGTTTAGCATGTTAGCATGTTAACATTTGCTAATTCACAGAAAAACACAAAGTACAGCTAAAGATGATGGGAATGTTTGTTTTGCAGGTATTTGGACATAAAGTATTGGATGAAATGAAAATTTGAAAAGATGATAGTGCTGGATAAAAAGTTAAAGGAATTTCTGAACTTATTTAAGTTCATCCTAAAGTGGACAAAAATGCGTGAACCAGGGGTTGCAACTATATGTCCAATAGTTGTTGAGACATTTCACTCAAATCCAGAAATGTTAGTCTTGTGCCTGTGCTGCAGGAAGGATCGGAGGATCATTAAATGTGTAGAGGTCATCATCTTGGAACAGTGAATGTTTGTATAAGATTTCATGCCAGTCAGCTTTATGGGATTCCACCCCTCCTACGTGAGTCTGACTACCAGGGCCTGTGTTACTGATGCTGTAATTCACACTGCAGGAGGTAATTTGCAGGAGATGGTGCCTGTGGTCCTGAGGAGAGTGCTGTGAAAGCACTCATCCTCACATCAGACACAGCGACCTTAATTACACAGTGGCTTCAGGATAACTCGGCCGAATCCGCACTTCATGTCAGTGATCACATGTGCCGCCTTTCATCTGGTAAAACTGTAGATAGAACTGTAGTCCTGTATGTTGAGATGATAAAAGAGCCTTTTGGGCAGAGGGAGTCAGTCATGATGACTGGCTTTTTGGGTTCATCTGGACGCTAACTGCAGGGACAATAAACCCGGGAGGGAAACAGCAGAGATGTGGACTTTCTAAGCTTTAGCAAAAGTCAGTTCTCAAAGAAATGAGGATGTTATTGACCTGAGCCTGGACGCCTGTAAGGCTAAGGGTCAGAACCAGAAATCTGATGTGAAAATTAGGATTGTTAAAATATTCGTTGCTTTGTCTTTGCTTCTTTGCACCAGCTGGTGGATGCGTAATGAGATGTGTAGATCCAGTGTGGGAGAGAATGTCAATATGTAGTCTTTATACCGCATGAATAAGTCTATATATAGACCGTGTAGGCATGCAGCACACATATGCTTTTGTGCATTATTTTGACAACAAATATGTTATACTTATGTTTATCAGATGTGACAGCTGAGGTGTTTCCCTGTTCTAGACTTGTCTCATTTTTTCTCCTTGGCCTGATGATCAGATGTTTGATCCCTAAGCACAGAAACGAGAAAGGCCCCCTATTCCACTAATTCCGGCCGATTTGGTTACTCATCCATCAATAATTCAGTACTGCATGGTAGGAAGGTATTAGCACAGGATCATCAATAATCCACCCTCATCATGTGGAGAGTCGACTCCACCATCTGCGGCCATGAATGGTGTCTGCAGGGAAATGTGGATACTGTCATCATGTTAATCAATGACTCACTTGAATGAAGAGTCATTGATTAACATGTGATGTAGATGATTAATCTCAATGTAATTTTAGGTAGAAATAGATATAGAACATTAGAAACAGTTCTAATCTTAGTGTCAGAATGATCCAGGTTGAAAACAAATCTTAGCATTTTATTTAATCCTTTAGTGGGGGAGCTCACACCTAAAGCTCACTTCAGACCAAAGATTCACAACAAGACCAGTTAAACCATGTAACTACTTGCAACGCATTGTTCTGCAATGTTTTAAAAACCTGCTGGTTCACATCAATGCAACTAGATAAGACACATGACGGTGTATCGTCTCTCTGCAACAAGACTCCGTCCTGATTTCCAGCTTTTCAGGCTCATTTTGTGGCTGAATATAATTTATATCTCCTTAAAATATGAATGAAGATAGTGATAGTGAGATAGCTACAGTGTGTGTGTGTGTGTGTGGGCTGCTCACATATAGCAAGCTGCTCACATATAGCGAGCAGCAGCGACCTACCATCTGACACTGGCACACTGTGAGGACGAAAACAGAGGGCTTCGCAGGGGCAGAGCACCTGCCACAGCTAGCGAACACACCGTCTGTGGTCATTTTGACTCGACCAGCAGACTTCACTACAAGTTCATTGGTTGTAGAAACAGGTGACACGCTTTATGTTCTAAAACAAGTTGCAGGTGACTCCATCAGCTGGCTTGAGTCAAGCTCAGATAGCCAGTTTTCTCTGCAACGTTCTACAAAGGGTTCGTCTCATTGCAAATCTTTGGTCTGAACTGGCTGTACATGTGAAAAAAATTTATGTATGTTAATAGCCATGCTAGAAGCATGGTCACAGGGCATGTCATTTGGTTCATGCAATACTTTGGTCGAGACTGAAACATCTTAAAGGAGCTCTATACGATATTCAGAACGCATCTATGAGGTTGTCTGCTCACGGCTCTCAACATGGAGGAGGCTGAGCCAGCAGCTTAAGGTCGAAGGTGCTAAGAGCACAAACGGTAGGCTACTGACAAGGGCAACAGTGCTGACAGAGCTGATGGTATTAACCTGAGGGGGAAATGGAGCGTGGGCACTACAGTTCCATGAGGCCGTTGTCCCCATATCAGTGATAACCACCAAATGAGTGCAGTAATGGTATGTTATCATTAACATATCATTCTTTCATTCTTGTCATCAAAACAACACAATAAAAAGATTTGATTACGTTAAATGACCAGTGTTCTACTGGACTAGTCTTAACTAAATCATGACCTACTTTCATTCTTAACTTGCTTGTCTAAAGTTGAAATAAACTTCAGCTACCTTGTCAGTTTCCATTACTGTAACACCTTTCAGAAAGTGTCATCTAGGTATAGAAGTTTAATGAGCCTCCTCACAAAGCCTCAGGTAAAGTTCTTGTTGACAGAGCGAAGCTCAAGGCGTGAACACGCTCCAATAATGACAACAGATCTCTGATGTTCTACTGAAAAAAACTCCCTCCATAGGCTCCACATTTTTAATTAGGCTTCTTCTGCAACATCCTCTTCTCAGGTCGACTAAATGAAGTAGGTCATGTGGATGTGTGAAGAGTTAAAGGAACAAACAGGTGAATAGAGCTGAGGAAATTAATGATGCTGATGATGATGATGAGCATTGTGTGTCCTCAAACACAGCTCGCATTTGGAGCACATCTCAGCCTCACACTTCCTGTTGGTAAAGTTGTCTATTGGTCAATTTACCATCAGAGTGGCACCTTTAATGTAGCTCTAATGGGTTTGCTCCATAGACTTTGCATAGCAGAAAAAAATCTCTATCACACTACTTGGTGTGAAAATGTCATTTGAAGCATTCAGCATGGGATGAATCTATAGGACATGAATAAATACAGAACAAATATAACCCTGACATTGTTAAAAGTCCTTTGCATTTCAATTCAAGCTGTTTTTAATACCCTTTTTATCCCACAATCCCTAAGACTGTTTTACTTTATTAAGCCATTCTAAATCAACAAGTCAGCCAATCAAGGCAAACAGAGCAGAACCAGTTACTGTATGTGATTGACATTTGGTTACTGTTCAGTATGTGATTTTTTTATTTCATAATGTCTCACGTATTGATGCAATACTGAACACCTTGGCCTCCCGTTAACGGTGTTCTGGGCACGTCCCCCTGGTAGGAGGCCCCGGGGCAGAACCAGACCACTCTGGAGGGATTACATATCTCATCTGGCCTGGGAATGCCTTGAGGTCCCCCAGGAGGAGCTGGAAAGCATTGCTGTGGAGAGGGGTGTCTGGAATACTTTACTCAGCCTGCTCCCCCTGTGACCCGGCTTCAGACAAGCAGTTGAAAATGGATGGATGAATGAACACCTTGGGTTTGGTATGCAGTGGTCGAAGTAGTATTAAAATCAGTCATATCGATCGTACCAAAAATTTGCATCAATCACTCATGTCATTTCAGTCACACACTTCTGATTTATGAGAAAACCATTCACGCTTACATGACACCCACCGGCAATTTAGAGTCACCAGTTAACCTAAGCTGCATGTCTTTGGATGGCGGGAGGTAGCTGGAGTACCTGGAGAAAACCCACGCTGACACAGGAAGAACAAATAAGCCAGAAAGCCTCTTGCTGTGAGGCGACAATGCTAACCACTGCACCTCTGTGCTGCCCCCTAAAGCAACAAAAAAATGGAAAACCACAAATAAAGTGTGTCAAAATTATTCTTAAGTTCAGCACTTGGGTCGATGTACTGTGTTACTCTCCACCACTGGTCATGCGTCTTTTTTGTATTTGCCTAGCAAAACCCTTGCCCCATGTGTCATCTGGTGTCGGTATTGTTCACTCTGATTGTTTGCTGTTTGAGCCTTATTACTTGATTTCACATTAAGAACATGTTAAGCAGCTATCTGTGTTCAACACTGAATAATAATCGAGATGAATTGTTTGCCTGCTCAGATATTTATTTTAGTTTGTATATGATTCCATTTTTTGCACAGTACACAACACACAAGATTACAGAAAAAAAGTCATTAACAAAACATCACTATCCTTCATATTTTTTTTGTTTGAATATATAAAATATTCTCACAGCAACTTCAACTTAAAAAGGTGAACTGTAGACAGACATTAACATCAATATTTATACACTCACAAATGTTCTCACTTCAAGGGTCCAGTGTGTAGGATTTCAGGGGATATATTGGTAGAAATGGAATATAAAATAATGAGTATGATTTTCTTTTGTGTATACAAAAAAATTGTTTTTGTTACGTTAGAATGAGCCGCCATGTTGCACCAGCATGTTTCTACAGTGGTCCAGAACTGACAAACCAAACACTGGCTCTAGATAGGACCATTTATGTTTTAGCATCAGCTACTGCAGTTAGCAGCCCCTCTGCGATGAACCAAACAACGCTGAAAACATGAAATTGCTTCGTGTTTTTACTGGTTTAAATCACCAGGGTGCTCATTTACAAACACTGCGTGTGAACAAAATGAGGCCTGAAAAAGACGTGTGCCATTTCCCATGCAAAACTTGTGATCTATAAAAACAGATTTGACGGGAGAAACCTTGACCCATGCTTATGAACATTTTAGAGATGGGAAATTGTCGATGCAGACAGTGAGGTGAAAGGATGATTGTAGAAACTCTCAAGTATTGTTTTGGCTCCCTTTAGAAATCTCCTGAACAATGAACACTGAAGGAAACTAAGCCAGAGCTCATGCTTGGCACATGGAAGAAAATTAAGCTGGTTGCAGCCTGCAGTTGTCACTGCTAGATGCCACTAAATCCTACACACTAGACCTTTAACTTACTGTAATACTGGTCTATTTACTGGTGTAGGCTAGAGTTGTCAAAAATATAGATATATTGATACATATCGATTTCTATAGTCATTTTTTGCAGTGTTGAAGCTCTCGATACCCTTTCCTCGCACTCTCATCTCTCCAACAGCGAGTATACACACATACTACTGCAGTGCCCCCTATAATCCCGCCTCCTCTCACTCGCTCTCTCCTTTTCATTTAATTCAGTTTAATTCAAAGGGGCTTCACTGCCATGGGACACATACTGTTACGCTGCCAAAGCCAGTGTGAACTAAAGAGCACACAATAAAAATGTAAAAACCCTACTAGAGTAAGGAAATGTTTTGTTTCTTTCCTTGCACTTTACAGCACTTTGAATGTGTGACACTGTCAGAGGCTTTTGAGCATGTGTATTACCATAAGAAGGATGTTGTTTTCATTAATGTAAAAAGTTATATTGCTAATGTTTACCACAGTCATTCTGCTGCTCTCTGCTGCTAACCAAAAACAAACTTTCTGCTGTCCCAAGTCATGTTTATATTTAGTAAAACTTTAACTTGTTTCCCTAAATGTGAATGTTTTCCCACTGGTATCAAATATCTATAATTTTCAAGGTATTGCATTGAAGTTAGAAATTCCAGTATTGTGACAACACTCGTGTAGGCCCACTAAGAGAAGTGCCTGATGACAACACAAGAAAATGCCCTTCATCCACCAGGAGCAACAACATGTACAGTTCTTTGAGATCTACGAGAGGAGTGACAGAGTTGAAGAACAGGTTTGTCAGAGAGTGTTCCCTTTCAGAAAGGTTGTTCCAGTCGGTGCGTGCTGACGTGCTGAGGTCATTTCAAAATGGAAATGGAAGCGCTGCAGTGTTTCTCCTGTGAGTATTCTCGGATGACGCTCAGTGACACCTGTTTGACGAGAAAACGCCTGACGGCTGAGCAGAAAGCCGAGCGGCTTTACAGAGTCACAAGTATGTGTGTGGTGTAGACGAAGCTGTTCCTGCCTCTGCTGCTCCAGCCACTCTCTCTGTGTCTCTGTCTTCAATACCAGTATAAGTCTTTCTTGTCCACACGCCGTCCTGACAGAGAGGAGACAAAATGAGTTCTACACAGTTTGTCATAAGGTATGCTGAGTGAAAATAAGCTGTAACACACAGCCTATATTTTTCAGAATAAGATGCCCAAATCAGTGCTTACTATTAAACGAGTAAGGATGTCAGCAACAGGTAATTAACACCTGACAAATAGTTCCCAGATTACTCTAAATAGGATTACATAATTATAGGTTGTCTATTTTCTTATTATTGGCTGCTACATGATTACTTAATATTCATGTGTCCCATGAAGTGGTATTGCCTTATGTTTGAAACAAACAGGTGTGACTATAATTGTGAATATGCTCTGAATGTGATCAGGACTTTTCTGTAGACTTTTTTATAGACTCTTAAAAGATTTCCAACAACGAAAGCTTTACAGTAAAACCTCAGTTGGTATTTGTTGGGTAAGTGTTGCCTTTACTTACCCTGAGGGCACAAAAGTATAAACACATATGTACAATACAGGTAACCAATGGTAAGTCACAGTGGTTCAGAGGAGTAGGTTTTGTTTCAGTGTTTCAAGCAGGACACAAATGAAACACGAGGTTTGGAGGTCTGAGCATCAAACAGTAGTTTCCTGTGTTCCTGTGTCCACTTTGTGTCTTTTACGTTTCAGTTTATGGTGTAAATGTCTCTAATTTTGTGAAAATAAAAAGTCCTCTGCTACTTTCATGTTTGTATTAGAGGGGGGATGAATGCACCTGGTCTAAATATAAAGTGGGACATGTCCCCTGTGCCACCCCCAAAATCTACCCCTATGCAATGATAAGTAGTTTCACCTTGTAAGTTTGGGGACTTTTGAGAAACAGACGATAAAACATAATGCAGCTGACATGTCTTTACGTTTAGCCTGTATGTGTCAAGATCCACAAATGCTGCTAACTATTTGTCAACAGTTTTAAGTCTACAGGTCTGAGGCAATATGACCACGATGACGTCAACAGAGGCTATTTTCTCAGGCTTTGGAAAGCTCTTTCAAAACCACTAGCAGAGTCATTGATTTGTCATGAAGTTAATTTGTTAACTTGGATTTGGGAGCAGGGCCACACCTCAACCACACCTCTAATTACCTGCCAAGCCCACCTGTACCTGGTCAACCCATCCGGCTCTGTTTGTCTCAGATTTCTCGACCCACCCTGCCTTTCTCTTCCCTTCATCTATCATCCTCTCTACCTCATCCCTACCAACATTCCTTCATCCTCTCTCCCCTTCTCCCCTCATCTTTTCTTATTCCATCTGGTGCAGACCTCTCCCATGTCTCATTCGAGGTACCGTCTGGGCTGTAATCAGCTCTGGTGGAAGAACACCTCAGACAGAACCCCCACACTGAGTCTCCCTCTGCCCAATCTCCAGTACATCCTCCCAGATCGACCTAACAGAAGACATCCCTCTTCCACCTTCAACCCCTACTTGCTAGTGTATCAAAGATTTGTGGACCTTATCTTTAAGTGTTAGACGTAAGAAGCATTTATTCTTATTTTACTGGACATTTTTTAAAAATGTTAAATTGCAGATGGAGGCCTACCAGTTTCAAAGCCTAAAGTGGGGTCCATGGAGTCTCTAAATCCTTGAGGCATCGCCCAGCTTGGATGCAGTTCTGGCTTGGAGCTGGAGGCCATGCTGGGTCCCATCTCTCCCCGGTCACTATGCAGGAGGTTGAGCAGAGACGTGGCGTATTGCTGTCCAGTAAGACTCAACTCTTCATGGGACAGGGAGTAGGAGAGGGACGGCAACCCCGGGCTCTCCCCTGTCCTGGTTGTGAACGAGTGCCACGAGCCAGCAGGGTCATCTGCAGAGCTGAAGTTCATGAGACGTCCTGCTACAGGAGGGAGCTGCGACTCTGAGTAACAGTCAACAGCCGGCCCCTGACAGGTGCCGGTTTCCTCTGCGGGGGACGAAGAAAGAAGCCAGACAGTGAGGATGAATGGGACTGATTGTCCTGTTTTGTAGTCAGGTAGGTCTGTCAACACATGTAGTGTGCTCACCAGAGATATGGACTCAAGTCACAAATCTGATGACTCTACACTCACTCTGACAAAATCAAAAAAGGCTCCCAACTAGACCTGGACTTTACCATCAGTGACTTGTGACTTCACTTTGACTTGAGCCCTTTGACTTAAAAACACTTGATACTTTACCCCAAGATCAAAGATTAAAAACTATGGTATTTAAGAATCAGTTTATTTCCCTTTATTTCTTGAATCAACAAATATTAACACTTTATTCTCTGCAGGTCGACACTAAATTATCCATGTACACTTTGTTTGAAACAATGCAGCAGCATCCAATCAAGTTGCCGGAGAGAGCCATGAAGAAATGACATTTTGTTAATGAGCACCAGTTGAAAAAAATTATTTCAAAAATGATTTGAATCGCATACAAAAAAAAACAGGTGGTCAACAAAATAGTAACTGCAGCATGCAGAATGTGCAGGTCAAAAGTTACAGACAGAACCACAACAACTTTGTGCTTCGTACAACATTTGAAGTTACACACAGAACAGTGTGTTGAGGCTGATATTACTATAGTTAGAGAATAATTGCTCTGCTAACATTAGCTTAGCACAGCTAAATAACTTTTTAACAAACTTCTTTAGCTAAATGAATTAAAATTTAAAAAGCACAGATGATTTTTTTTAAATTTGTCCAAATGTCATTACATTTGGTGAAAAACACTTAAAACTAAAAGTTTAGGACTTGGAACTTGACAAAGGACCTGAGTGCAAGACTTAAGACTTGCAAAACAATGACTTGGTCTTACCCAGTTTAATAGTTTTACGGATTTTCTTTGCCTTTGCTGCCGGTGCCTTGGCCTTGCAGCCTTTGCTGAGTGCGCGGGTGAAGTGAGCGTCCACCATGCTGTTGATGTCACCCTGAAAGTAGGTCAGGATGACACACCGAGAATGCTCCTCCACCTTCACAGCTATGGGGCTGTCTGTTCTGTCCTCCATGTGGGTCAGCTGTGACTGAAACAAAACAGTTTTTTACTCCACAACATCCACGCAACACCAACATTTCTATTTTTATTTATTTATTTATTTATTTATCCCCTAAAACCTTTTTTCTCTTGAATTATGTAAAGCAATTGAAACTTAAGGTGCCCTGGATGACTCACTGCTGAGATGTCCTTGAGGAAGACTGATTATAGCTTCCCGTAAAAAAAAAAACATTTTTACCTTAACACCAACAGTAAAAGTATAAAGCCCCTTTCATTTAGATGGAATTTATGGCTCAATATTCACATATTACGCTCACAATGAATTAAAATAGCATGCACAATGTGTTTACGCAGCACCAAATGATCAATTCTGAGAACATCTGGGGAAAATATGTCAGCAACTCTAACTGAAAACAAAGGAGTTAAGTGTAAATAATCAGATTAAATCCATCCCACAGTGCTGCTGATAGCAAAAAGAACCAAAGCCTTGTGTCAGTTATGTTTTAAGTGACTTGCTTTCCTTACCTGACCTGATGATTGCTTAAAGATGACCAGGGAGTGCGTCCTTGCATTGACCGGTGGATCAAAGCTGATGTGTTCACCTACATGAGCAGCGGCCGAAATTGTTGGAAAAAACGTCACCTGGCTCGAGTTTAAACATCAGAGTCACTGACTTTGACTTGAAGACACCGACATCAACGTTCCTCGCCTCTACGGACAAAATATTTTGCTCACTGAGCCTCCAAAGTTGCATGATGTGTTAGACTGTTGGGAGGGCGTGTGATGTTTCCTGAACGCAGACAGCTATGAGCAGAATGTCAACCAGCAAGTTCCTCCAGAACCTGACTGACACCTTATTAAAACATTCCTCAGCCGCAAACTCAAAGCGTTAAACGCAGTTTACCTTTATGGGTTGACCTTCATGGGCTCTGTGGTTGACTTGTGGGTCTTTGTGCTCCCACTGCAATAATGAAGTGTTGGACCCTGTTTGTTTCATCCTTTGGCTTGTTTTTATGGTCACACAGAGGAGTTGTGAAGTGATCTTTGGCTGACATTTTGTCTGTTAAAGCCAAAAAATAGATAAATATGTCTTGGGTGACAATCCTGTCTTTGAAATCATTTAGAAAACAATAGTATAATGAAACAGTCAGTATCGATTTCATGTTAGCAGCCGATCTTATTTGAGGAAGTAATCACTTAATTTTAACACACTATGCAGTGTGGGTTCCCAGAGGGTTTCCAGTCAGTCCCAAAACAAGAAAATAGTGTTTCAGATGCTCGCAAAACTTACATGAATATTTTATTATCATTTTATTATCATAAAGAATTCCTTTAAAGTGGAAACAGACAACATTTCAACTTCTCCATGGTTCAAACTTGTTGGCGCCACTGCTGCAAAGACAAGCAGATTGAGCTTAGCCACATTTTCCACAGCTAATTCAGTTGTCCCACCATCTGCCATTTCTACTACTAGGGGTAGAACCTGCAAAGAACTTACACTGATACACTTTGGTAACTGGGGATAGCTACTGATAGCTACTACAGAAAACAAAAGCACTACTACTATAATGGTTGTCACACTTCCTTTGTGCTGTAAATCGAGGCCTTTTTTTTCCTGGAAGATCCTACCTGGTGGCAGACAGAATTTCATCGTGAAAGTGAGTCTTACAGGGAACCGATCTAAATGCTGATGATGTCATTATTCTACAGCCATTACATTGTGCAATCAACTTTTACTTCATAATAATAAGGCAAAGCGAAAAAAAATCTTGTCTCAATCCACTTTAAAAACATTTTCAAAGGAAACATGAGCAGCAGAAATTTAAAGTTCTGAGGAAGAAGCAGGCAGGAAACTGAGCAGTGCACAAACAACATTTCATGTCTTAGCAAAAAAAAAAAAAAAAAAAAAATCATGACCACAATTTCTTATGTCTTTGGCCTGAACACAGTTTGTGGTTACAGATCTTTCACGTTAGATTCAAGTGGAAACATTTTGCTGCTTCCTGTTACTCATTACTCTACTATTAAAAGTTTTACAAACAAAGTATTTTTTTCAAGCATGTGTCCTTCAATAGTCGAGTGAGTAGTGGTTGAGTGATTAAATATGCACTTTTTAGGGCACGCTTCTTTGCTGTATTTTAAACTGACTGTCAGCGCAGTATTATCATAATTTTCATGTCTGATTAAGGAGTGTCCACAGACCCATTGTATCTCCCTGTACGTGTGGTTTATTTGAGCTTTCCCTGCCCATAACAGACATGGAGCTGATCTACTTTCTGCTGTCAGTGTTTGTGATTAATGGACCTTGAAAGGGAGAGCTGTACAGAGTGCCACCTACAGAGGCCTGTTCACGCCCCCTGGTGGTGCTTTGGTGCTGATCCTGTAGAGGAGTCGGAGACCTTCCTGATGGAGGAGGTGTTGTCAGAGGCGACTGAGTCAGAGTTAACAAGATGGTTCTTTTTGCAGTGACCGCCCACTGTGACAGAGCGGCTCCAGTCTGAACACAAGGGGGACCAGACAGAGAAAACAATGCATCATTCATGTTGAAAATACTTCCCCCTCAACCATCTGGCCATTATACTGCAATATGTCCCATGTGCACAAACAATATGTACCTGAGTAATCGCTGAGTCTGAACCGTCCGCAGCACAAGTGGATTCTCCACTGTTTCCTCACGTTTTCTTTCATCAGGCAGTGGAACAAAAAGATAAAGAACCCTACGAGGAAAGAGCAGAGAAGTAAACAATGATAGACACAGTACTAATTTGAAAGAAAAATGCAAAATAACATACATGCTGATTCTAGGCTGACATGCATGTTGCTACACTCACTAACAGAATTACAGATGTGTTGAAAATGACACTCCTCTGTAATTATTAACTAATTAACACCCAGCCCAGCTGCCAGAATAAAATGCTGGCATCAAACGGTTCTGCAAACCACAAATATGTTGCATTTGTTTGTTTCATACGTGTCATGGCAACATTGCTAACGTGATGTAGCACAGATTACATGTCTACAAGCTGAGGTTGTCAAAAGTAGGAGGTGGATGGTGTGACACCTGGGTGAGACAGCTGCCAAGCAGTAGGCAACAGCAGAGCACTGTCCCAGACCAACAGGAGTATTTTTGATGACATGCTCGGACATTTCCAGCAGTGTTTGCTGAGACGAAACCGTGTACTTTCTAATATCATGTAAGAAAATTTACAGTAGTTTTTGTTGCAACAAAACTGAGAATTTTTTGAGATCATGACAGGACATTTCCAGCAGTGTTTGTTGTGACAAAACCAGCGTTTTTTTAACAACACATCTGGAACATTCCTAGCAGTGTCCGTTGCAACGAAATCAGGTATTTTTCAATGTCACACTGGGACATTTCCAGCAGTGTCTGTTGCAACAAAACAGCTTATTTTATTATGTCACATCAGGAACATTACCAGCAGTGTTTGTCTGTTGTGACAACATTGGGATTTATTAATATCAGTTTGAAACACTTCCAGCATTATGTGTTGTGACAAAACCTGGTATTTTTTAATGTCATATCGGGCCATTTTCAGCAGTGTCTTTTCCGACAAAATAAGGCATTTTTTAATATAAGGGCTAGACATTTCTAACCATATTTATTGCAACAAAACTGGGTATTTTTTAACATCACATTGCCAGCTAGTTTATGGCAACCAAACTGGGTTTTTAAAACATAAGATGTCTTCCTAACCTTAACCAAGTCATTTTTTTTTCTTGTTTAAACCCATCCACACATTAACCACAATGTTGTCACAGCATAAAATTAAAAATTAAAACATAAAGTTTCAAAGACCATAGCTTGCAGAAATGTACAATGCCAACATTTATTCTGGCGATTGGATTGTAACACAGCTATTTACCCTGGAAAGAGTTGAAGATGGTGAAGAGGTAAATCAGGACCACTCTGCCCGGCCCAAATGAAAAGAAGCCCATTGACCACGTCAGGCCTAACAGAACGGTGAGACCGGCCACCGCCCTCAAGTCATGCAGATAGCTGCGGCTGTTTGTTGACTGCTTATTGGCCCTCATCTTTCTGATCTGGACCAAAACCACGATGAACACACAGATGTTGCATAACAGGATCAGAAGGACAAATGCCACCACCGTCACATAGAAGAAGACATCATTCTGCAGCCAGCAGCTGGAGGGAGGCAGAGGGTTAGTCATTATGTCATTAAAACTGGGATTTATGAAATGTCATCATAAATGTCATCAACTATGTTTCTTTCTTTCTTTCTTTGTCTAAGACCCTGGTGAGTGTTTGATTTTTTGTTTGTTTGTTGTTGTTTTGTCTGATTCATGAATGTTATCAGGCGCTCATTTGACCGATCTCACAGTTTTCATCACTCAGCGTAGTCATGATGCTCCCAGAATAGACATGACTCACCTTGGTCACAGCTACAGACCAGTGCTTGTACTTACAACTGATCAGTGGACTGAATCACCACAGCGTCTTCAGCCACAGTGTTCCCATAAGCATCTTTATCTACGGCGAGCACCAGGCTGACTATGACCAGAGGAACACCTGTTAAAACACACAATAATTACTTTGGAGCAGAGTTAACTAAACACATTTACGCACTGTGACAAAGAGGAGAATAATTCCCAAATACATTTGGGTCATTCCTGTTTTGCAGCAACATTTAAATTAACAGGAAAATTTTGTGCTTAGTTAGTCTTAGCTGTAATTCATCCAGTTTAGTGAGCTAACCTTCTACACATGAACAGAACTTTTATAACTATGTCACATATGTTATGTCATTTCCTGATATATAATGTTTAACTGGGTATAAATGAAGATTTTTCTTTTTTATAATATATTACACATTTCTTTCCCGGATACTTCTCGGGAAATCTTCGAAAAATAAGGATCTGTAACATCAATTGATACCAACTCAACCCCTAGCAACTTGGCATCAATCAAAATCCACTCCTGAAACCAATCAGCCAATCACAGCCAACTGGACTGACTCTACTACAGTGGGGAGCACTTAAATTCCTGTCTTACCCCATCCCACAGCACAGAACTTGAGGATGTAGGAGGGAACGTAGATGTTGAAGACCTTGACCAGTGCAAGGTACATATGCACGGCCTCCAGGCCCATCCAGGTGAACGAAGCCAACAGGAAGTAGTGCAGCACGGTAGCAGTGGCAATGCACAGACCGTAGTTGGAGAAGGATGAGAGCCAGGAGTCTAGGAGGAAGAGCATGTTCAACCCCAGCAAAGCAGTTGACAGGTTGATGAGTATTTTAGACGGATAGTCTCGACGCAGCTTCCTAAGATGTACGAGAGACACAGGGAACAACTCAGTCTGACAGGCCTCTGGATTTAATGCAGATGTTGAGGATGTGCGAACAGGCTGATAAGATTTTCTTGGCTGAAATTACAGTAGTTTCACTGACAGTTAAAGGAGTGTTTTACTGCTGGGAAGGTGGTCTTTTCATTAACAAGGCTGTCTATCCAGTGGAAGTTTTAGTTTTGCAACCTCACTAGATGCCACTAAATCCTACACACTGGACCTTTAGGTAACACAGGCTGTTTTTGTGCAGTGCGGCTAATGTAAATCTCCACTTGTGCAATTTCCTCTTTCAGCTGGTTAAAGATGGTCTTCATTATATAAATGTGTTACAGTGAAATAAGTATGTTAGTTTCACTCCGAGTGTCTTACTCAAAGGCAAGGTAGGTGAGAAGAGTGATGCCCAGAAAGATGGAGGATATGCCACAACCGAGATACGAGATCACTGTCAGAATCTGACTGTCGGCTTCACTGATAGGCACTCTGGATACATCCTGAAACACATAAAAAGCATAGTAGTCACACACATCCAAAAACAATATAGAGGTCCAGTGTGTAGGATTTAGAGGGATATATACTGGCAGAAACAAATATAAGATAATAACTATGTTTAAATAAGAATTGTGTTTCTGTACCTTAAAATGGGCTGTTTATATCTACATAGGGAGCAGGTCCTCATCCACTGAGGCTGCCATGTTGCACTGGCATGTTTCTACAGTAGCCCAGAACAGACAAACCTAACACTGGCTCTAGATAGGGCCATTCGTTTTTTCTTGTCGGCCATTCGTGTTTTCTTGTCGGCTAACCGTAGTTAGCACCCACTTGATGAGCAGCGTTGGAAAAACATCTATATTTTAACACTTTATTTAGTAGCACCCGCTTCATCAGCAGGTACATTTGCTTTGGAGAAAAAAAGACCTCTGCAGATAATTCAGCTCCCAGTAGAAACCTACTAAACGACTGCATCTTACGTTATCAGAGAAAAAAAGGTGAGCACACATTAGCAGGTGCTAGGTTAGCAGCCCGTCTCCAATGAGCCAAACAGCATTGGGAAAACACTGATTTGTACTGTGAAACTTTATTCAGTGTTTTCTTTTTCGTTTAATCATCTGGTCCATCTGTTCTGGAGAGGAAGAGACCTCTGTGGATAATTAAGCCCACGGTAAAAACCTCCTGAGAGAAGTTTAAGCTAGTTGCAATCTGCAATCCTCACTGCTAGATACCACAAAATCCCTTTAATCTTACACACTGGACCTTTAAGGCAGATGCTGGACCAAAGGAGATGGTAATAAAACATGGTCTGCGCACTGTAAGAGCAATTTATTAGCACATCCAAAAATCCTGAACACACCATACAAACACAATTAACATATTTTTGCTTATATTTAAAGCCCCATAGTGGTGGTGTCAAAACTGACACTATGGGAAGCAGAGGTGCGAGCTTTTAAAACTCACCCCATCATAATTTTTTAATAAATAATTATATAGAAAATTCACACGTCGTGGTGATAACATCAGCTTCTAGCATCCTTGGCAGGAAAATATACAAGCAGTCAGCAACTGGCCAGATTGTGCACAGTATGTTGGGGCTTATGGGAGCTGTTTGTCTCCTGGTTTGATTTATAAAGAAGCAGAGCAGTGACTCACCAGGAGCACAGCGAAATGTGTGAGGTGATCGCAGAGACAGCTGGTCTGATTAGCAGAAACACTCCGCGTTTCACAACCTCTGCTGTTCCAACCGCCCTGCCCACCTGACACACACACACACACACACACACACACACACACACATTTGATTAAAGCTGCTTATCAACAGCAACACGGCTTCCTACGTTAAAGGGTTTTTATTGCTGTCACTACTTCCTAAAAAGTACGTTGAGGGTCAATAAATGTAAATCATCTAAATCCAACTGTAAACATGCGAAGTATAAAAGATGACGACCAACTCACCGTTTTTCTGGAAATCCCAAAACACACACTGAGCCTTGTCTTTTGGCTGTAAGGAGACAAAAAAATGGAGTGATGATGGTTTTACAGTGAAAACCCTTCATCCTACTGATGAACTAAATGTATTAATTTCTCACCTGTTTGGGTTGTTTGTGTCTGAAGGTCACCACCACTCGATCTTTTAGGTTGCTGACAGTGCTGTTATTAATACTGGCTGAAACTATATAGGAATTCAACTTCCAGTTGCTGTGTGTTGCATTAGTTGTGTACGGGTCCTGTTAAAAATAAAGTAACATTAAGAGGCAGGACAAGGATAAGGTGACTGGTCAATACAATATACTCCAGTGAGAGGGAGCAAATCTGTCAAATTTAAGTGATTAATTATTTATCTTTGTTTGTCATTTACACTTATTTGTTTTATTGCTGAGGGTTAAATGAGATGTTTGACACCTCTCATGTGTTTATCGTAAATATGAAGCTATGAAGGCAGACTGGAACTGGGGGGAAACAGCTAGTTTTGCTAGTTTATTAACACATTATGACTGTGTCTGAAATTTCCAGGCCCCAGGGAAAGTTGCTCAGCCTTGCAGCACGTTTTTCCTGGTGGCCACTCGCTGGCCCAAAAAGTACTTTTCCTATAGGCCACAATTGTAAACGTCTTTGAGTATCCTGAACAGCGCTATATAAATCCAAAGTATTATCATTATTATTACTATTAAGAGACATATCTGTAAAACTGTTGACAGGACACCTCAAACTGCAGTCGGGGTCAATTATGACTCTTTCCATTCTAAATTTTTGATCCGTGGTGGTTTTATATTTGTAAAACTTTCCTGAAGCCCAAAAAAAGCAATTTAAAAACCTGTGACATCATCACAATGTAAAGTTTATGAGCCTAGCAGGGACTCGTAGGCGGGGCGAGCCGGAGAAACATTACTGTGCATATTCAGTAGGCCGCAGAAGTAAACCCAAAGCTAGAAAACTTTTCTGGCCTATGTGCCAGGCGAGGAACTCCACTTAAGTATAGGCGCCATCTTGTTGTCCAGTATCTACGTTATTGTAAAAATCTATATAAATTCCACACTGACATGCTGTTTAATACACTAAAACAGCATGGGAGAGTTTTTGGTACATCTGAAACCATAGTATGAAATCAGTCGTACATGATTTGCATAATATACAGTGAAACATAACAGTATGCAAACAGTGGGTCTTGTGCTGACATAAATATCCCACAATGCAATGCGCTTGACAATCATCCAAGACAGCTCGATTAAGTCAAATATGCTTCAATTTAAGTGTAAGTCGGCTATAAGATCTCACATTCCTAGGTGTAATATATTTTTTAGTGTTTTTAATTGCGGGTGTTGATGAGGCTGGCACAGGTTACCATGGTTACGTCTCTGGCAGGCAAGAAAGCTCTGAATATATATTTTCCTTTAAGGCTCTCAGGGAGGCAGTGATCGCAAGAACAAACCACAGTTTAATTCACACAAAACTATGTTGAGCATTGGCACACATATTGAGTACATCTGTCCATAGTATGCATTTTCAGATGCAGCGCATGTTTGTTTGTTTAATCCTCACAGAAACCAAAATGTAAGCACTATGTGGTGTGCATAAGATATTGTAGCCTAGTTTGTTAAACCTATTGGAAAATAGTAGATGAGGGAGAAAATCAAGAACAATACCAAAAAGATGACAAATAGAAAGAGAAGGTTTAAGTGACAGCAGCTACCTGAAAAAGGTCGTCTGTTCCGTAGAACTGAAACTGGACACGAGATTTATTTCTTCCTCCAGGACTGAAAAAGTTGTGGACTTCAGAGGGCAAAGAGATTGTTGCATCTGTGTCAGGGAGTGGTTCACTCACAAAACTCTGGTTGACAAAAATCTGAGGAAAACAAACAAACCTGTCAATCTAAAAGCAATAATTCAGACTACAAGTTCTTCTCATCTGCTTCTTTGTTAAAGGTTCACCGGGCATGAATGCTTGTGGCCTTAATGTCTGTTTATTAACACTGTTTCCAGGACGTTAACACAACAGAAAATGTTCTTGAGCAGTCAAATGGACCAGTTTTAGAATTTAGGTTGTTTCTTTTGCTTGTGGGTCTCACTTTTGCAGTTCACAAAAACAGGTCATATGTAAAATTTCCGCCCCCATTTAGCACATTTTAAAGCATTTATAGCGTCTCACCTCTGGATTCATGACTGGTGAAAGTGCAGATACTCCAAAGGTGAGGCCTCTGAATTCATTTGGATCTACGTTGATCATGGACAGGGCCAGCGAGGGTGCTGTGATACTGACAGACTCTTCTGGGAAATCCATATTGTTCCCCATCCTGTCTGTCAGATTGAGGACACTTTTTCCAAAGACAAAAGACAAATGGATTTAATTACATGCAAGTGTTCAAAAGTTGTGTTTTATATTTACTGGAATTGACCACACACACACTTACATGCTCGCCACTGGAGTGATGTCAGTTTTGGAGAGCAGGATATCTGAAACAATGTTTACAATGTCGGCACCAACGGCAGGTTTGACGCTGCTGATATCGACCACTTCACTGAGCTTCTCCACCACTGTGTCCAGCTCGGAGGAGGAGAGCTCTGCACTGTTCCCCAGCTGAACATCTACAAGGTCCTGAATCATGTCCACAACCTCAGCCGCGTTACCTAGAGATCAATAACATCATTATGCGCTCAGTTTCTTTTCCACATTTTTTGTTGTGGCTTATTTAGATGGAAGAATAAAGAAGAAGAAAGGACAATGTTTTATTTAAAGTGCTTTGGAAAATAATCTTATTAAATGTTGTTCTAAACAATATAAATTAACCAGACTGCAGTTGTGTGTGTATGTGTGCGTGACTGATCCTCTTACCAGTAGTCACAGTGATATTGTCGAGGTCTGATATGGTCACAAGCGGGTTGCAATGTGTCATATCAGGGTCAGCCCAGCTGGTGTTGTCAGTTTCAATGTCTAATTTACTGAGGAGAGAAGAGAATCATAGAAACAGCAGAGGCAAAAATAAAATAATAATCTTTCAAGTCTGTTTCTGATTGGTTTAATTAAAGGTGACTTATAAGGCTTTTCTTTCATTTCTGTCAAATATATAAGACTACAATGTCGGATACTCGTAGTAAACATGGCCACAGTTTTAAATCATGAAGTAAACACATGTCAAAGTAACACCTGGGAGCAGGGATCTGACAGTACCTGAGGGGACCTGATGAGTCGGGCTGGGTTCAGATAAATATTTACAAATGATATTCAGGTTTGGCCTGTTATGTGGCTGTTGTCTGTGCTGGGCTACTTCTTGAGTGCTGGGGTTTGGAAAGCACGTATGGTCCCATATGGTCTAGCGGTTAGGATTCCTGGTTTTCACCCAGGCGGCCCGGGTTCAACTCCCGGTATGGGAAGTAATGTTTATGAGCAGCTGAAGAGTGGTTTGACCACATGTCAATTTATCCTCGAGCGAGATACTGATACTGAGATACTGAACCAATGTAATGTTCATTACTGTGTATATAGATACTGTACAGTGTTACACTTGTATATAATGTTTCACTGGTAGCCTTGGCCACCAGCGTGTGAATGTGACTCGTCCTGTAAAAAGTGCTTCGAGTGCTCGGATGACTAGAACGGCAATGTTTAAGTGCAGTCCCAGTGCATCTTGTTCAATGCCCTTCATTGTTAGCTAGTTAACAGTAACTTACAGCTGCTAAAAGTCAAAGAAAGTTATATCTTCAACCTGACAAAGCTATGTGTTGTGGTCATGGGGGTAAATGTCCCATTGCATCTGCACATTTGTTAGTGGAATACTGATTGAACAGAGGACAGTGCTGTAGCTGTCCACAGTGGATTCTATCCTCTGCCTTCACAATAACTCCAAATAAATATCTATGGTTGGATTATGTAAGTAGTTCGATTAATGGCGGTTACAGTTTAAGAAAACTTTGTGAAGAGGAAGACTTGATGAACGCTAATAGGCAGACTCAGATTATTTATAACTGATAATAAATGTGTGTGTGTGTGCTATATAAGCCTATAAAACAATAAAACAATGTCATTTACAAGGTGCCACATGTTTCATCACCATATAGTTGCAAGTTGAAACCATGGTGAAAACAACACCATGTCAGGGACAAAGTCAGTACTTAAGTAACAATACATTAACTGTATAATGCTCAGAGCAGGTTTGAACATAAAAACCAGAATGCGTGTCAAGCTCGTATCAGGCTTAGTTACTAATCTCCAGGGCATGGGTTGAGTTCGGACAGAAATAGACAGCCCGAGCCACGCATCAGTACAAATAGAGTTGCTGCTGTCTCTCAAAAGGAAAAACAGCAAGATGGTGATGGCCAAAATGCCTAATTTCACACGTAGGTATAACTGCCGGAGCAGCTATGTGACCCGCCCTCTAGCTACATAATTGCCCACCATATCTACAAGTCAGTCCATGATCAGCCCTCTTCGCTCCTTTGCCCGGAGTCAAAAGTCCAGATGATTGCAAAGTTAGCAAGTAGCTAGCTATTTACGTTAAATGAGAGGCGGTTAAGGTTAGTGTAAGGGTTATGGGAAGGGTGACATCTCATTATTTACAAAGTGAATCCCTTTTTCATGTGTTATGAAGTATAAACTTGATTATTGTTGCATTTGGTCTCCTTTGTTCACTACAGTGTAGCATTGTAGCAGATACATGGACATTAAATAGCCGTTGTGTTGGTGGTTTGTCTTGTACTGGTGTAGGGGCGGGTCACGTATACTACAAACAGAATGTGTCTGCAGCTAAACAAACGGCTTCAAAATGATAGTCCACAA
Source organism: Chaetodon striatus (assembly GCA_029783705.1). Classification (NCBI taxonomy): domain Eukaryota; kingdom Metazoa; phylum Chordata; class Actinopteri; order Chaetodontiformes; family Chaetodontidae; genus Chaetodon; species Chaetodon striatus. Next base: position 20,668,114 of record JAPZEB010000026.1, read on the forward strand.
TCCAGTGTATGATGGTATTTACATTATGTAGCCTTCACTGCTACATGTAGCTACATGCTAACGCCATGTGCAGTTGTTTTTGTTTAGAGGCTTTTATTGGTAATTTTTCAGGGTAGGAAGTGCAGCTTTACTCGACTGCAATCATTCCCTTGACTGCAATGACGGTGCAGAGACACCAAGATATGGAGGACCGTTGACCTGTCAGAGCACATTGGGCTTTTTCAGGCTTAAAGACTCAGCTAAAACAAAGCGTTTCAAACTGAGGGTGAACTCAGGTGTTCTAGTAGAAACCAAAAATAAAAGTATGAACAGAAAAATAAGCATAATAAACCTGATACTGTATCTCTCCCTTGATCCTCTGCTCCTACAATGATCGTCAGACAAAGGGTGATAAATAAATAAAAACCATCTGTCCACTGCTGATGATCATGTCATAGTCTTAATAAGCACCAGTGTCAATAAACCGATTGCCCACATTGTCCCTTGATTGATATTTATTGGCAGATGACGATCCCTGAAGATTGAAGCCCTTCATTACACTAATAATTCACTTATAAAGGAAATTGAATTTTTTTCCCCAGCTGCGGACTGGCAAGAATCCATCAGTATTGCATGTGATGGGGTCAGAGCTTGTGTGCAGAGTGGGAGGACTGGTTGGAACAGGACATTGTAATTGAGGGAATTTTCTTGTCTCGCTGAGCTGTCTCTATGGAAACCAGATTGTCTCGCGACAAAAATAAACAGGATCTACACAAGTAAATAGAGTGATATACAAAACAAATCCTGCAGGATGATTGTTGGCTCAGATGACTCAGGCTGGTGTGTAAAACCCCCTGGACATTTTTACACTTTGTCTCAATTGTAAATCACTACATGTTTGTAATTGTATGAAAGATTATGTAATACGCCACTGTTTGATGTCAGTAAATAAAACAGTAAATCATTCTGAACAGCGGGATGATTGTTTAAGATTAGTGTGTTTGTTGAATATCAGCATGTGTTTTGATCATAACCTCTCAATCTGACAATTCAGTTTTCATAGTCTCTGGTCAAATATTAAATCCACTACATAAAAGGAAATTAATGTCTTACCAAAGCCTGCAGGCTTTCTCTGAGTTTGGCTTTTCGCATCCCATGACTTGTTTGACTGCTGGAAATGCTTCAGGCCAAATGTATAAGCCATAGATTGTTGAAGTTGTTTCCTCTAAACAGTTTGCCGGCACTGAAAAAGAATGTAATAATATACATGTTTCCAAGTCTTATTCTATACCTGAACACATCTTTTTACTTGTGTCAGGAAATCCTGCTTACTTATGTGCTTGATCGCCACATCTGTAGTTTGAATAATAATGGAGCCATTGTCATACTTTGATGTCAGGGCAGCATTTATAAAAGCTTTAACATCTGCCACACTGTTCATGTTGTATTCCTGAACATGGAAAGTGCAGTAATACCTGTGAATGAAACATACAATTAGGGGCATAGAAAACAGGCAGTATAGGTAGCTTTCACAAAAGTATTTTTCTCCTCCTTTAACCACCTACTGTTTTTGTTGGCTGTGGAAAATCTGCAAGAAAACCAGAGAGATGTTGCATTGTAAATATCAGTTGTTGCAGTGGTATGAGATATTATTCCTGGTGTTAAACTACAAAATGAATCTCACTTGCATCATTTTAATTTATTGATCAGTGTGGCCGGGCGGACATAACACAAAAAACTGACATGTTATGGAACTCACAATGTTAATTATATCTGTATTAGTCTATGCACAGCAGCTGTTTAGTACATTAAAGAAGTAACTGACTGCTGGAAGTATGGTCCTTTCGTAAAACTGGATTGTCTATGCAGCAGAAAGACGCAAATACTTTTGAAACTGGTGTATGACCAGAGAAAACTGGGGGGAGAAAAAAGGGCTCTGACATCTGCTGTTGCTCAAAAGGTAGAAAACCTACAACTACCAGAATGCACTGCACTGCACCACACCAGTAAATGCTCCTGGGTAGGTGATGCAATGCAGCTTGGGTGTTTTTCCACAGGAAACAATATGGCGACAGGCTGGTCACAAAACGATCCCAAAATACAGTTTAACAGTGAGCTAAAATGCTCAAGCAAAACGCTGAAAACATTTTAGGTGAGAAATAGGCAACGCAGTCACAGAAACTTGGTTTGCATTTGATCAGCACCAACTAGTTTTACAGTTTGATTGGAGTTAAAGAGAGAGAGGCAGGTCCCTCTTTCTGATTGTGTCTGTGGTGGCAGACATACAAGAACGTGGAAGTAAAATCTTTAGCTTGAGCCATATCTCTAGAGCCAGGGATAATCCACTCGATGTTGCTTCGTGCGTCATCAAGCAGATTTGAGCTGGGAGATGAGGAGGGAGATCTGAGCGCTGGTAAGACGGAGGGAAGTTTGCTATTAAAATGAAGTGCATACTCACCATCACTCCATTGTATTGTTCCATGTCCCTATGAAATATTACAGATGAATGATAAGCCAACCAGAACACTAATATCAAGTACGTAAAACACGCAGTGCTTTTTATGCAACAAAAAAAATAATTTGACGGGGCTCACCTGGCAACATTCTCCTTTATGATGACATTCAGCACAGTCATGGTCTTATTCACCTGCAGCTGTTCTTTCACCTTTTGCCCAAAGAGAACAACTCAGTGTACACATACACATATACATACATATACATATACATGTACATTTACATTCTTGTTAAGTAAATAGAAGACTTTAAAGTGCAGTTGTGTGAGTCTCTTACCCATTTCTCAATGATATCCTCTGGTTTCGTTGGGCTCCCAGTCATACTTAAGGTCAGATTAACTCTGAAGAATGTGTATGGTCCAACTACAGGAGTGATGACAGATAACGCAACAGTGCAGCATTACAGAACATCTGTATGTTTCACTACTCCGGCCATTTATAGACGAAATCTGAATCAAATTGTTGAACATTTTACAGAAGAATAAATAAAAGTGGTGCAGCATTTGTGCTCCGCGTGTTCCCTAAAAAGCTGTGTCCTGTCCCCACCACTGTTTATACTGTAATGACTTTACAGTAGACGGCTGTGAGTTAACAAACTGTTAATGACTGTGGTACCTTTGTACTGATAATGACAAGTTACTGAGCTTTGATGTGAACACTCAAAGGGCAACAAATCCCGGGAGCCCTCCTGTGCAGAGATGTGCATGTTCTCCCCTTGTCAGCATGAGTTTTCTCCAGGTACTCCAGCTTCCTCCCACAGTCCAAAGACATGTAGTCTGGGGATAGGTTAATTGGTGACTCTAAATTGCCCGTAGGTGTGAATGGTTGTCTGTCTTTACATGTCAGCCCTGCAATACCCACCACGTCCAGGGTGTACCCTGCCTCTCACCCAGTGTCAGCTGGGATAGGCTCCAAAACTTATTCTAATCACCTAAAAAAGAGTACCACTTCAAAAAGTCAATATCAGTTTAAATGTGTGCTATATTGAAAGTATTTTCACTGCTTCATCCCAATGTCAGATCTATTTCCAATGGGTATACTGTCTTATCGCTCTTTAAAGCCAGACTCAAATGAGAAAAATAGTACTTTGGCAAACCCTTAACAGCTTTCCCATGGGAATGGACTGCCTGATTTAGAGATAACTACTGTTTTAAGTAGTGAAAATATGTTTTATTGCTGACCCCTAATCCATAACAGTAGATTGCTTAGCTTCTGTGTCGATCTCCAGCCTGCTTCTCCAAACTGGGGGCATGCTGACAGACAAGTATATAATACACTGACTACTAAGTACCCCATACAACAACACTTAAAAAAGCTATCCTTTTAATGTCTTTATATAATAATGCTGCCTTCCAGCAGGAAATATTTCCTCTTGTGGGACAGTAAATATCTGAACAGACATAAAGAAGAAACAAGCATGATTCATAGTTGTTTGGTGAACTGACCGGCAGTCTCATTGAGATCGAGAGGGTCTCTTGTCGTTGATATGTTAGCAGGTCGAGCTGGCTGACTTTGAGTTGGGCCTGTTTCTGTGAATTAAATAACATGACAAAATCTACAAAACAAAGAGACTGTCTTGCAGTCTTATCTGCACCTGATTGAAAAACATCACTGCCATCACAAAGGCTTCATTATTTAATAAAGCTGCAAAGCACCAAGCACTCATGGACATTGCTTTATCCTTTTCTTGCTCACCTGACGTAGGTACACCAGTGCCGACAGTTGGCAAAGGGTCTAGAGGGAATAACTCTGAAAGGAACAAATTAAATAAATATTAATATTAATTACAGGAGCTTTAAGAAGGTACATTTAAAAATAGCATAATATGTGACGGAAATCAAATTATGGAAATGTACATTTCTCATAATGAGCAGTCGTGCATATTTTAGTCATCTGTTAGGTATTTTTAGAAGCACAGAAATGTCCTATCCGTCTCTAATGTGTTCCTGCAGGTGTGCAGTAACTTTTTTTTCTGTTTTCATTATCTGTGCAGCTTCCTTTTAATTCAGCCACTTAACCACCACAGTGACAGCACATGGTAAATGAAATCACTTTAATGGATTCGCTGATGTTCACGCCTTAAGGGAACATTTCCAGTAAAACCCAAAGTCTGCTTTGTGTCTGTAAAATACAAGAACTGAACAAATATTGTGTAATTATGTACTTAGAACACTTCTGATGGAAACAATCAACTTCATGTGACATGGACATACATCCTTTTTGAAGGCAATAAGGCAGTGTGTTAGGTTAATGTTTGACCGATGCAGTAGTCCACTGAACAGTGAATGCATTTTACAGGTGACAGAACTGAAGTGTACCGCACAGACTATACGTACCCACAGGTAGTATGCTGATGCTGTTAGGATCAGCTGACAGGTTGAGGAAGTCGTAAGAGAAGCTGGAACTCAGCAACGAGGCGATGTTGGCCTGAACCATTTCTACGTTAGCAGCAGGATCCACATTCACGTAGACTTCACAGCTGAAGCTTGGGATTCATCAAAATGACATGAGTTAAATTTGCTTTTTGAAAAATATCTGGTTTGTTTAATGCATCTTCTGTCATGCAGCTCGCATATACACTGTAATTATTATAACTATTTTCATGTCCTGAATTCATCTTACCACTTGTCACAGGTGGAGTTTGAGAATGCTCTTGATCCCTGAAAACACAGAATTATTTCATGTCCTTATTAAAAGGTTGTACGATTTGACGTGATAACACCTGATTGTTCTTGATATAGTTTACTGCAAAGTACAAATGCTCAAGTACCGTGCTTAAGCACAATCAAAAGATACTTGTATTTTACCTGAGAATTTGCATCTTCTGCTAATTTATACTTCTACTGCACTACACTTCAGAGGCACATTCACAAGCTACCCAGCCATTAAAATTAACTAAACATCTATCAGCCGCAACAGTAAAGGTCCAGTGTGCAGGACTCAGGGAAACATTGGCAGAAATGGAAAGCAATATA
>JAPZEB010000026.1:20676549-20690300 GCA_029783705.1 Chaetodon striatus
CTTTATCTGGACACATTTTGCCCACAAATACAACATGCTAATGTTTTTAGCACAAGCCTATGGCATTTTACATTGTATAAACTAGCCTAGCGAATAGTGACGATTTCTTCTACCCTTATGAAAGCAAGACAAATCATACACAAGATTTTAAATGCTATTTTTGTGCAGGCTTTATTGTCTTTATGATTTATTGTTAATCTGTGAAATTAAAATAAATAAAAGCTTCCTTTCCACTGAGGGAAATGGTGTCAGTTTACACAAATAGACAGGAGGTCTGCGTCAATGCCACATGTATTCTGGGAAGGTGCAGGTCAGGCATGATGCAGAGCTTACGCCATAGGTACAGCATCAGTTCGAGGCAGAAGAATAAATCCTGTTTAACAGTAACAATCTGAGCCTGTCAGTGGCAAAAACAAATATTTAGTGGACATAAATTGACAATCCAAACATGCCTCAAGGATTACATTGCAGTCTGTTTCGTGGCTGACGGCTGCAGCAGTCAGCTTTTATGTGAAAAAAAACTTTGAATGCAGGATTTTACTTTAATGGTGTGGTAGCAGTGTTTTTACTTCTTAAAAGTGCTGAATATCTCCGCCCCTACTGATTATTTTAACTGTGTGTTTTGGTCAGGTTTGGTGTGTGCTGGTGCAATCTGAGCCCAGCTGTGACCAGACAGAGTTCTTACACACTAATGGCACTTGTGTTGCATGCACTGTGTGTGGGCCCGGAGAACAGCTCTCAGAGGTAACACTCACAACACATAACAGTGCCAGCAGCGTGTGTTCCTCTTTCACCTTCCTTCCTTTATCAGCCGTGCTACTTGGCTCCAGGTTTATCTTGTACTTCACTCCCAGGACTGCGGTTTTGGAGATGGTGGTGAGGGTGTCTGTATTCCGTGTGAAGACGGGAAGTTCAGTGCGGATACAAGTGTTGCTCCCTGCATGCGATGCACCCAGTGCAATCTGCTGAACCGCCTGGAGAGGACAGCGTGCTCACCCACCAGTGATGCCCACTGTGGTAAATGCCTCCCAGGGTGAGCTACACCTACAGCACCAGCCTAAACACCTGTCACCTGATAAGTGCAAGCATTTGTTTTTGTGTTAAGTGTGTGAGTGTTGTTGTGTGTGCAGGTATTATGAACTCAGGAGCATGACTGGGGAAGTGGAGCCGTCATGTGTGCCGTGTTACAATCATGACACAGTCCATAAAGAGTGTTTGCTTTTGACAGCTCGTGGCTCTAAAGGAGGTAAGAACCGGAGATAAACTGTACAGACTGGATGACAATATTAATAAGCTTGTATAAATAGTTTTATTGACTGGTGAGTTTCCAGAGAGGTTGTTATGGAAAAGTTATAACTCTTGTTCTCTGACAGAGAGTGCTGTCACTGCGCCAAGGGCAGATTTCAAAGAACCCAAAGAGAAGAGTGAGTAACACTGATGATTTTGACAAACAAATTTTTCATTTCAACTCTTTTGACTTGGCTGATTTTGTGTCTAATCATCAAGGAGTAAAAGAAGAAACATATTCAATGGTCCTGATTGGTTCAGCAACAGCTTCCTCGATTTTCCTCATTGCTCTGCTGCTGTGGGCCGCCCTTCTGACTGCTGAGAGATTCAGTGAGTTCGACACACAATATTTGGCATTTCAGCTATTTCTCCCCATCTGTCTTTTGTTTGTGTGACTAAATTTAGATCATGCACACTTGTGGCAATATTCAGAGCAGGTACCTGAGTATTGTCCTGGGCCTGAGGGACTGTTCTCTGCAGATGACCTTCAGTACGCACCCTCGTCCAGCCCCGCAGAGAGAGCAGCCGAACAATCAGACGCTCCTTCACAGACACTTGTTCCAGCTCAAGATCCCCTGAGGTGCTTTGTAAATACAATGCTGTTTGATTACTCATTCAATTAAACCTCGACCAGTCTCTCTGTAATTATTTACATTAATTCCATCTCCGCCCAGGGGCCTGAGCTCACTGAGCCATGACAATGAGGTGCATCCTACTTCTATTGTAATTAATGTCACCACCAACATTAAGCCCTCCAGGCAGAAAGAGGAGAACGTCTCACAGGAGGAGAAGCAACGACGCTGCTGTTCCACAGAGGAGGTAAAGTGGCTGTACATATTGTTGTTACATGTTGTTCTCAATATAATTGTCCTCTTAATCAGTGGTTTCTACATGCAACACCCGAAATACAAATGTACTGAACGTTCTCACAGCACAACCTCTTATTTAATGCATTAACATCATGATACATTTGTCTGTGATAGTATGAACCACTGGTTCCCAATCTAGGGGTGCTTAACCCCACTAGGGGTCACCAAAGCTTCATGGGGGATGTGAGGCCTCTGTGATATTAAGGGGTGGAGGAAAACTTAAAAAACATACAGTAGCCCTGTATCTCAGCATTTAATTTGTGTCTTTAGTCCCGTTTTCACCAGACATTTTCAGTATGGTAACTTGGTACCTAGATCCAGGTCCGCTCAGCGTTTCCACCACAAAGAGTACCCTTAAATGTCGGCGGGGTTGTTGTCACTGCTCCGTCCAGCACTCACTGTATTTCCTCCTTTATCAGTCTGCTGATTTATTTCAGAACAAAATAAAACAGGCTGCAGTGAGAGTCTCTCTCCATGGGATATTTAAAAGTGGCAGGTTTGTACATTTAGTCCTTTTGAGGCAAGCTCAGGGGTTTAATGTTGATTACACCCCTTGAAAATCACAAAGGCCTTGTGACCCCATTATGTAGCTTTGGTGACCCCTAGTGGAGGTTGGAACCCCAGGTTGGAAACCAGTGCTCTAAATAAAACATTTTAATGTCTATAAAAACCTCGCTGCACGAGATGGTTAGTTTATTCATATTGGTTTAAATCCATGTGGTCAGTTTGTCAGCACACAAACCTACAAGAGCTGTGTTTACCCAAAATCACACAGAAAAAAAATAATAAATTGCCCATTGTGTTGTTTCACTGTGGAGACAGTTTTGGTTTTGTTTGTTGAGGTTTTGAGATCTTCACCAGTGAGATTTCTGCCAGATCCCCAGTACAAGTGGGATTAATGGAATTTAGTTTGTGGTGAACAAAGGATATAAGAATAACATTTGGGAAAAACTTCCTTTACAGAAGCACTGTCTCAAATAATTTACAGTCAGTAGTTTTTGGGAGGACAATTCCTATGTTACAAAAAAAGTGTCAAATATGTCACTCCCTTCATGCTAATGTGTGCAGCGTTACAACATGTATGCAGACCTGAAATCTTGAATATCACAACCACAGTTCTGTGAGAGGTTTGGTATAATATAGTCAAGAGTCAGACATGTAAATCAAACACAGCATAATGACAGGCTGCACGCACCAGTCAGGGCTCTAACTACCAGCAATTACCTGTTTACTTTCATTTACATGTTTTGAGATTCACTGATTTTAAAAAAATATATATAAAAATGACAGACGCCATTCACAGGTTACAACAGCCCACATTTGTTGTAGGTCTTTAAACTAGAATTCTGGTTTTGTTTCAACAATTTGGGGCGACACAAATGAAACGGGGGGTTTGGAGCTCGGCCTCAAGAAGATTTTGAGCATCAAACACTTCATTTCCTGCATTCTGGTGAATTTTTATGCACCAGTTTGTACCTTTTTGCATCAGTATACGTTTGTGAGTTCCTTTAAATCTGCCACAATAAGAGTCCCTCCGTCTGGGGGATTTTATTAAGGGCATCCCTGCACAAAGAGAAGGGTGCTCAAGGTGCAAATATAAAAAATGAATAAAAACAGCAGCAAACATTTCAGCTCTTGACTATCATCAGTGTGAAGAAGTCATTATTTGTCAAGTACTGAAACATTTGCTGTTGTTTTTATTCACATTTTATTTTTGCACATTGAGCACCCTTCTTTCTGTGCACGGATTTCTTAAATAAATTGACTTTTTTTTTTGCCTAGATCTCAGCCTGTGAACCTTTTTCGTGGCTGTCCAACTCAGTTGCATTGGTGTGCGGGTATCTATTGGTTGTCCATTGTACTGATGTACCAAGATAAAAATTTTGTTGCCCTAAGCAGGCGCAGTTTCACAGCAGCCCTATGAGAATTTTTATTGTGGGGGACAAATGCACGTGTCCTAAATACATTTCAAAACCTTTAATCAGAAATAACTTTGTATCTTACTTGATAAATTATGATATTTATTGCTATTGTTGTATTTTTCTTATTAAATCAGTCAGTGTTAATACCAACACCCATTTTATGTTAATGTATTTTGCTCCTGGAAGAATGACCCTGTCCTCTTTTCTGTGTTAACATCAGATGGAGCAGAAACTTCAGAGGATCTGGGAAGTGGCCCAGGGTATGTATATGGTCCCTCATTTTCAAAGACGTGTGTCCATAATAAATGTTCTGTCCTGTGGCCTCCTCGTGGGTTTATCAGTCTGCGGATGAGTTTAGGTGTTGGTGCTCATCTTTAAAGTCCACATTGAAGTTTCTGTTCTGACTGTGTCCAGGTCAGAGTATTGACACTCTCGACTACGACTCAGTCCAGGACTTGTCCCTGATGCTCGACTCTGCTGACAGCAGAGACACACTGAGGAGACTGGGACGGTCTTTGGGTGTCCCACCTCAGGTCAACGCCCATCTTCAAGGTTTCCAGGACCTCTTTCAGTACCTGCGCACCTCCACCTACACACTGCTGCCCCAGCTGGCCCAGGCTGCTGCGCTCCTGCCTAATCCTGAGGTTGTTGCTAGGATACACAGAGCTGTTGTGACCACTTAGACCCTCAGGATGTGTTACAGTGACTGCAACTGTTATACGGTATTTCTGGGATACTTTGCATGATGGCAACAAGTCTAACACTTACTGTTGGGACACAAAACATTCCTCTTACTGGGATTAATTGATTTTGAGTGGAAATACTGGGAATTAAATACCTGTGACTACAGACTGGACAGTTTCAGACACCTAATTGTGTGTTGTTGTACTTTAGATATTTGCTTCTATCTGAATAAATGACTTATCTCTAATTAATGTCACATGATTGATGAAGCCAAATCCCGAGAAGAGGTCATTATTTGTGCTCTGAGTGTTAAATAACACAATATCCAGGTCACTGCAACTGAACCCTACATGCGGTGTTACTTCCTGTTTACCATGTAAAATAGATGAGAGGCCCTCTGGCTAAAGCATGTGAGACAGACCAGGACAGAGGGTACAGTGTTCACGGCAGGAGGAAGAACACAGAGCCCTGAGAAAATGTGTTATTCTCTCATTGGGAGAAGGTCGCCGACTGATCAAATTTTCCTTGATCTCCAGCGTTACAGATTCTTCAGCACACTCAATCTGGTAAGGTTTACATTTATTTCAGCATTGTTATTTTTCTGAAAAGCAAATGATGAACCAGTCGTCAGTTAAGTTTTCTGTCTTGTTGAAGACCAACAGTTTTCTTTCTATCCTCTGAATCTCAGAAGTTTAATGTTTATATCATGGAAGTACTTTATTGGTTTAATTAAACATTCTGGGTTAGTGAAAGTATCACCCCTGTTTTATTATTTAGGTCTGAAAGTTCATTTCTGCTGCTGTCAGTTTTTCTTGTGGATTAACTTTCAATTTAGGGCACGAAACACCCGCCAAATTAACGCTAGAGGGCGCCTTTGGGTCTCACAGAAAACACAGCTATGGTATTTTACCAGCGCCCTGAGATCGTCTATTGACAAGATGAACCACCGCTTGTCACAAATAACAGCACACCTTGAAGTTTGCACAATGTTAAGATTATGATCACAATCAAAATCAGCTTTACTGGCCAAGTATATGTAGGGAATTTGACTGTTGCTCTCAATTCCAGTAGAAATACAGATAGAAATAGGCAGACTGCTAAAATGAAGGACAACAAAGCTCTCCCTCCCCAGTGGGCACTGTTAAAAGTGTTGGTACTTATTTTTTTTAGAATTGGGGTCAGAGGTTTATAAAATAAATTCTTAAGATTTTTTTACATATTTAATTTTTCCTCATAAACGTAATACGAGGACAACCAACCCCACTGTGTGTGACAACCAACCTCATGATGGGGATGGTTGTCACAAGTGCACAAGACACATTTGACGGTCCATATCTCTTGAAAGCAACAAAAATTTTAAAAAGTGTGATGATCAACCCAGTTTCCCCCGGTGGATGGTTTAGTTTTATAGGGTTTTTGACATTTTATTTTATGACTGATGTTAAGAGTTTACCACAGTAATGGCCTGTGGAAAGAAAATATTACTGTGTGACTAAAAGCAAACAGAAAGGATCTGCAAAATGCTGCATCAGCTGTTATGTAACGTAATTTTCTCGGAATTGGATGAGGAAGAGTTCACATGTTGGATGAACACCACATTTGATGGTTTTACTGTAAGAAATGTCTTTTAGTTGCAGTCTTCTGTTTGTTCTCCAATAAGTAAATAAATAGATTAATAAAAAGAAAAATTAGTTAATTTATTTTGAATAATAATATATGGCAAACTGATTTAATATTTAAATAGTGATTTTTCGGTTTGAATGTGGACTTTCTTTCGCAAATGATATACATATTTAGAAAGAAAAAAAAGTTTTTAATGTGAGATATCTGCAGCTGACCATGTCTTAAAACCAGTGTTGGGGAAGCTACATTGGGAGCAAAGCTTTGCAAGTTACTTCAAGCGGCAAAAACATGAACTACAGCAGAGCTGTCCTCAGCAGAAATATAGTTTGGTGAACTAACGCTACTTAGAAAAAGCAGTTCAAACTACTTTTTTAAAAATGATTAATTTGACGATGTAGCCTACATGTGATATGAATTTATAACAAAATATGAAACAAGAAAGTCACATGCCAGCAACAAATGCCACTCAGCTGGGTTTATGCAAAAAGTGCCAATTTGTTTGCAGGTCATAAAACAAAATGGCGTATGGTGGTTACAACAGGCTCCAGTGCACGCTGTCGTGCACATATTGTCTCATTACATGATCAGAGAAGTGACATTGGATAACGTTAACATACATGTCCCCCAGCAATCATCACTGCATATCTGTATAGGACAAAAAGTACCAAAGAAAGTAAGAAATTAAGAAATCATTAATTTAATTTAACAATTTTAATCGTTGATTTATATTTATGGAATAAGTATATAATGCTCTTACGATGCAAAGCAAGCATGACAGAGATGTGTTCACCTTTTTAAAGAACATAGATAGCAAATGGTACAGTTTTTAATTTAATTAGAGTTCTTCTTTTAACACAGGTGTATTTTCAAGGTGGCAGTCATTCATAAGGGTCCATTTTCCACCGAACACATTGCTGGAGGGCCTGTTCTCTCTATGGGCCCCATCTCACGGGCCCCAGTGCAACGGCACTGCCTGCACTGTCTATATTTACACCCATGTACCGCACTTATCATGGGAACATGTAAGGAATGTCAGCTTTGGTTTTGTGTACAGCATCCATCAGTCAGACAGCTGCGGTCCAGGTGAGGTTGTTAGCCTGCACCCAGCAGGATTACTAAGTTAGCCATGTAGCGTCTAAAATAGCGTGCAACAACTTCTCTGAATATTTGTTAATAAATTACAATAACCAATACTTCTGACTAATTTTGGTCAATTGGGGTTCAATGAGGGTAGAGTAACAGTGATATAATACCAATAATAATAATAATTATTATTATTATTATAATAATAATTATTATTATTATCATTATTATTTTCCCTTTTATACGGAAGCATATTGCTGCCGCACCAGGAAAAAAACAATGGATCAGTATTACGTTATAACGTGAAAAGTTTATTGTTCTAACAAGAAGTTTTTCAACTTATAACAATATATTTTCACGTTAAAACATAATAAGTTATGTTGTAAAAATGTGAAAAGTTTCATGTTATAATGTGATAATTCATATTGTAAAAACTTTTCATGTTTTTACAAAATAATCTATCACATTAGAACAAAACTTTTCATGTTCTTACAATATAAATTATCACGTTATAACATGAAACTTTTCACGTTTTTACAAAATAAGTTATCATGTTAGAACAAAACTTTTCATGTTCTTACAATATAAATTATCATGTTATGACATGAAACTTTTCACGTTTCTACAAAATGAATTATCACGTTATAACGTGAAAATATATTGTTACAACGTGAAAAACTTCTTGTTGGAACAATAAACTTTTCACGTTATGACGTAATACTGATCCATTATTTTTTTCCCCGGTGTGGCAGCAATATGCTTCCGTACTTTATGTAGTCTTTTGTAGTTTGAGTAGTCGACAATATTTTTTAAAATGGCTAAAAATAAGTAATTTAACTGCTTGAATCACTATGCAAATATGACTGTAGTAGAACTACCAGCAAGCTACTGCAAAATGTAGTAAAACTGCCACTAAAATTACATGTAGTCCATTTCTCTTCAACACTGGTGAAACTTTCCACTCACACAGCACCATTTTCGAGGCCATGTTCCTCTGCGCTTTCCTGTCGTTGGTTTCCGGGTCAGAGTGAGCCCTCCTCCTCTCTCCCGCTATCTTTGATGTCCACGTCCCCGCGGTGTCCGAGTCCTGCCGGCTGTGTTACGCGCCCCTGCTGTAGAAAAAACACAGAAGGAAAACTTCATAGAAATGGCGGAGGGTGCTACGACTCTCAAAGGCTTGCGAGCCCAAATGGGTAAGAAAAACCTTGGCAGCCGCGGTTTAGACTGTGACCCGGCTGTGTCTCGCAGTGTAGTAACAACTTTGTAACGTTTGCTGCCAACTGCCGCCGCTAACCGGGTCGTTTGAACGAGCCGAAACACGGAGAGCTCGCCCGGCTAGTAACGTTAGCTCGCTGTCCGGTTATCTGCTCACAATGGATGCGGAAAAATCTGCAACTTCTTCCCGCATCAAACGTTAAAAGTTACATTTAATGTACGCACCGTAGCTGGTAGCCATATTGGTTAGTTATAATACAAGTTAAACGACGTAAAGTACTTGAAGCTAACGTTAGCTAAAGTTGTAACGTCGTATTTTGTAGCATGGGAGCCGGTTTATCACGACTTAACTTATCTGGCGCCTAGCTCACCTAGCTTTGCTTTAGCTCCACTTTACCGCATTTTAATCGCGTTGTTTAGCAAAGTGCTGCTGTGTGGTTGTGTTAAAGTTGATATGCAAACTGTAACTGCGATGTAACCGAAGCTAACTGCCCTTTAGCTGACGTTCAGTAGCTTAGACAGCGTCGCTCATCACTTGGGGATTATTGTCAAAAGTGATCATCTGCTATCTATCAGGAAGAGTTCAGGAAGCGCTGTCCTGTTCATGTCTTTTGTGCTGGAGTTGACAGTGATCTGAGTCGATGTCTACAGCAGAGACAACTTGTTTGCTCCCAGCCAGGTTCACAGATCATCAGCAGTTTTGCAGCTTCCTGCTTTAACTCCTCTTATCATGTGTAAAAGTGGTCTTGTCTCTTCTGCATCCATTAGACAGTTAATGCTTATTTGTTGACATATGGCATAACCCCCTCCACTCTCCAGGGAGGGCAACTATAACAATGTCTGACCTGAATTTCAGATGAAGCTGCAGTGTCAGACACAGGGCTCTGATAAGAGAGGCTGCAGCATACTTGCTTTTTGTTAATGTCTTGATGGAGCGATAAAGGGAGTTTTGGTTGGACCAGCAGTCCCGTGTCACAGACAGTCCTCTGAAGCCAAAGGCACATTTTTTATGAGTATGTAGGCCAACTGCAGCGGCACAGTCTCTATCAATGCTTTGCATCCATGCCTCAGCTGGCCCCTTTTGCAGACGCAGACATGGATGTTTACTGTGTCTGCATCTGCCGGCATGAATGCACAGTTTGTTATGACTTGAGCTTCAGTTGGGCTGATGGTTTTTTTTAGTGTTTTAGGGTAAGAGGGAGTTTTCTGCATACCCAGTGTGGGTGTAGGCATGTTCTACTCCTGGCAACAACCGTATTTAGCCCATATTCTTCCTGTTTCCCTGAACTTTTCCATTCAGTATTTTCAATGTGGAATTTACATCCACCCCATTCTGTGGTTTTATGAAAATATCCACAACGTTTAGAGTGATGTGAAATGTAGGAATTCGGGAATAAAAGGATGTCAGTGTGCTCGGCCTTAAGTCGGAGCAGAGGACTGACAATGATAAAAAATAACGCTAGGAATCTAGCATCCTGTCCACGGTCATTTCCACAAGAATGTGTGCAAGGATAAAATGTACCCTGCTATTATGAAGGGAGATCACACTACTGCGAGTCACACTGCAAGGTTATCCTGATCCTGGCTCAGCGGCTGCTGCTGCAGAATTAAAAGCATGAGAAGTATTTCAGAACTGGTTGGATTTAACCAGAGGAGGAAATGGACCGGCCTCAGTTTCAGCATGTCGTTTCTTGGCTCTGTCCACTTAGCTTTGCTCTGTTAGCACAAATGCCCCACCTCTGTTTTATTTCAACCTTTTCAATTGCCTGTGGGATGTGTCACAGTATGCGTGTGCATACGCCAAAGATTTGAATGTCAAAACATGTCAATTTGTGTAGGCTATAACTAAGGTCAGCCTGTCGTCTGAATAGTTGTGTTCATAAGGCATCAGCTGGAACTTTAATACAACAAAATTATTACTAGTTTCTTTTGGGATTGTTTTTGTTTTTCTTTCATTTCACATTACGATGCAAAACAGCTACATGCACATACACAACTTCCCTGCTGACTTTGCCTGGAAATTTGGAGTACCGAGGATAAATTATTTTTCAGAAGCAGCTGCAGGTTGTCCAGTTATTGAAAGTTAATATCTCATGTTGATGCTGGCACACTGTAGACAGCTTCATAACACTGGGACACACATTATCTATGAGTCATGGTGTCATTGTTTAATGTTGTACTTGAGTTAGAGACAGCAAAAAGATAGGTTGTGTGGATTATGGGTGTAACGTGAAACAGTTTTTGCCATACATTGGTGGATATTTGGTTCTGCTCTTTAGGTCCTGTCTTGTTTTGGTTTGTTAAGGCCCATAAACCTGATAATTGGAGGTGTAAAAGACAAATAAATTCTAATTATTATTATATTTATTGAGAACTTTTCCAGTATTTAAATGTTTGGGATATGTCTGTAGTGTCTGCTCTGTAGTCGATCAATTTCTTTCTTAACAGAGATTGCTCAGAAACCTAGCTTAACCTGTAATCTAAGTACTCCTTTTTAGGATAACAAAGTGAAGCACAAACTGTTTTGATGATGCATATTGATGCGATCATATCCTTTTAATGCCGATCTCCACAAGAGAATATGGTCCACCTGGAAGGGGAGACTGCCTAGGAAACTGGGATGTGTCATCATTATCCTGCCAGTACTGCAAATAGCCAAGGCTTACCTTTGCATGACCAAGTCTCGAGTAATCCCATAGAAGATCTGGTGTGTTTGTATGTGCATGCATGGGGTGTGCATGTGTGTGAGCGTGCATCAGCAGTGTTATCTGAGGACCTGAAATCTCGAGCCAGGGATGGGAAGCTCTGTGTGGCCAAGACGGTTGATGTTTTGTTTTGCTTGTTGAGAGCACTACACAAGGTGGGTTCGCTTATTGTGGACAAAATGAACCAAATAAAAGGAACTAATTGCTGGTAAAAGTTGTTTTGGTCAGTGAATTAACCTGAGTGTTTGGTTGGGGGTAAAAATCCCGGCATGCGTTGAGCACTCAGTGGCAAATGGCTCTCCAGCCGGCATTATACAATGCAGACACTTCCTGTGCAGCAAGCGTCTTAATTGTACCATGCAGCAGGGCTCATTAAAGGCTGCAGTTTGAAGGAGGGACGAAACAAACAGAGTCCTAACCCACTCTTTACTTCCCCACTATGCCAGTATTGTCTCTGTAACAGTAATGCCCAAAGATCCTGCTTGTTATTTAGAGAACTAGCATTTGATCACTGTTAGCATTCGGCTAGGAGTGTTATGATGTAATGCAGGCTGGCCTGTTTCCTGTTAGCGTTTTTTTTTTTTTTCTGGCCTGTGGACTCGGGTCATCACCGGCCCCCTGGGTGGTCTCTACTGCTGTCATGATAACTCAGCAGCCTGAAGGTTAGACCACATCAATATCAGCATGTATATGTGCTGCTGTCAGAATATTTTTCCAGTGTTTTTTGAGCATCGTGTGCTACCTTAAACTTCTAGATGATGTAATAATCTGTATCACTATAGCAGTACAACTATATATTAAATATGAATGTCAGAATATTATCAGCTGGATAGACTGGATCCCAGACTAAAATACACCACATTCAACTACATGCTGCCTTTTTTCGATGAACACACGATGATTAAGTGGTTCAGTCAGCCCACTGCAGACTGGATCTTTAACTCTTAATTGTTGCCCAGCAGTACTGCCTATATTTACTTAAACAATTGATTATCTATCTCCGATAATGCCATCGATCAGTCTGGTGTTTAATTAGAGGCCAGGTTAATTACTAGTGGTTTTGTCCCTCTGACCTATTGAAGTGTTTGGCTGAGTCGGTCGATGCAGCAGCAGCGATGAATGTTAATGTGTGCAAATCTCCATAGTGATGAAGTGATGAGAGACAGCTCCTCTGATTGGCTCGTCTCATTTCCATGAGCACATCTGGCTCTCTTGAGGTTTGTTGGGAAAACAGCATCTCTTTCCCCGTCTCATTTAAGCACATCAACACATGAATGTGTGTGTGTGCCTCGGTAGAGAGTGTGTTCATTTTAGAGAGAGTGTGTTTCTGACTTGATCATATTTTGCACTCATTTTAGACAGTAAGTTCAGTAAGTAGGTGAATCCGCTGTAGCTGTGACAGAAGGGCTGATTAAAGTGGACAGTACAACTGATGATTTAACGCATAAGTAGTCTTTCTCATAAAGAAAGAGTCTGCATGATTTTAGTTTAACAGTTGTTACCTACTCTGCCGCTTTGCTTTCCTGTCTGCTTTTACTTCCCTCATAAAACTAAAGAATGCAGAATAAGGTCTAAAGCCTGTCATGTCGTGTAAGACGGTCATACTACTGAAACTTAATATCTGGGTTCTCAACTTAATTGTTTATTGGATATTTTTGCAAGTTAATACTGTGTAGATTTAACCCTGAATCTACTGGTTATTTGAGTTATTCCCATACTAGTTTTGGAAATGCCTCCAATATGGCCCAAAATTCTGAAATTGCAAGCAAGTCTATGCATTGATGCGATATCATGTAATTTGTTAATAAACTTAAAAGTATTTAAATACCTGTTTAAAATGGCAGTATTTCCTTAAATCAGCTGTCCTTCTCCACTCTACAACAGTAGCCTACACAGCAAGTTGCACCGTGCAGTCACTGGCATCTACTCTTTTAGAGCAGCGAGGAAAACTTTATTTCTGCCAAATAGTGTAACATTAGCCGTTAGCAAAATATCAGAAATATGGCAATATTTTACACTGGAAAGTCCGACCAATAAAACGTCAACATACAAAGTATGCAAAGCTTTAATTTGGAGGGGTGAAACAAGTGTTGCAAATTAATTTTTTTATATTGATCTAAGAACATACAAATGCAACAAAACAAATGATATAGTTTTACATGTTGACCTAACAGTTTGCCCTCAAGTATTCAGTAAAAATTAAACGAAATGATGTTTCATTTCTTTAGTTTCTAAACAACGACAGTAACTCAGAGTGAGATTCAGATTCTGTGGACAGTATTAATAATACAACAAAATAAAATCTTTCACATTTAAACAGCTCCCAAATACAAAAGATGTACCCTGGGATCTATATATATATA
>JAPZEB010000026.1:20697147-20719366 GCA_029783705.1 Chaetodon striatus
CACTAATCATTTGTTGTATGGGGCCTGTGGTCTGAATGTGCCTTGTGCTTGGTGAATAGCTGGAAGTGTAGCTTTAGGTTTTTCCACTCACTCATACCTTCGAGCACTTCCAGGTCACATGGGCGACTTTGCATGGAAGCCCGAGCAAATAGCACACACAAAAGCAGCACTAATATCACCACTGGGTTCTCTGGCATGGGTCATCCAAAGTTGATGATGGTGGTCAAATAGAAACAGCTGTTGTTTACTAACCTCCATGCCAGGCTCTGAAACCACAACAACTGTTATGGTTTGTATAAAATATACATTGTTTAACATGATATTCACCAGCAAATTCATGCTGTATATCATGTGTGCACATTACATCAATGGGTTAATGGGTTATATCAGTTTATAGTTTTTATGTAGTTTAGTTTTAGGTATATTAATAAAGCAGCACACCACATTTTGTATATTAGAGGTGTTAGGATCTTGCAGAACCTTGTACTCCCTTGTGTGCATCCAAGTGCCCTCCTCCATCAGCCAACCTCTAGTGTAAACCCCGCCTCCCTTGTCTGTCTCTCCTCCTCCCCCTTAGTGGACAAGCGCTCCACATCCACCATGAACCTGAAACAGCCGTCCGAGGCTGGCATCAGCAAACGCCTATCCTCCTCCTCTGCCACCCTTATCAAATCTCCCGACAAAAGTAAGTCTCCTCTCTTCCCTCCCTCCATCCCTCCTTCTTCCCTTCCCATTTGCTCCCTCCCCCCTCCCTCCCTCCCTCCCTGCCTCCCGGCATCCCTTCCTCGCATTCCTGTGCTGTTTCTTAATCAACATAATATGTTCCAAACAGTCTGTTATAAGCCAGATAAATGTGTTTCTGTGATGATTAATGTTCTGAGATCTACCAGACAAACTGTAGATAATCAGGCACAAACCCACTTTGTCTTCCAACTCTTAAGCCTAAAGTGAACTCTGACCCCTGTGCTCTCCATATCCAGGGATTTACACACAGGTTCGCTGGAGCACTGACAGACTGGTAACAATTGCTTTAGCTCTCTGTCTCTGGTTCCAGCTAATGATAAAGTAGCATGGCTTCTCAGTCCATTCACTATGTACCTCCTATAAGGCACTGAATCAAATTTTCAGAATCAGAAGGGGTCACCTAAGCCCGTCTCAATATTTGTAAGCATATTTTGATTCACAAGAAGTATTTTTGATTTTTTCTGAAAAAATAATCAACACAATCAATTGATTCATATTTCTCCACAGTTTCTATGGGTTGCCAGTGCCATTTCTTCTTTCAGATATTGTTGATTTCTCTACACCTCTCAGTGTGTTTAATATGTATCCTTTTCCTTTTCCTAGGCCTGTGAATATATGCTAAGAAAGTCTGAGAGAGACTTTGTGCCATTCACAAGAGAGCGTTGTGTAAATTTACCATTGGGTGTTTCATCACTGTCTCTCAGGTGTTAAGCCAAGGAGTTCGTCTTGTAACCGGTTGCCTAACAATGGCAACGCTGCTCAGGCCAGTAAGGAAGACGGCAAAAAGCTTCAGGTGGAACAGACAGGTGCAAAAGATCCCCTCTCCATCCTACACTATACTTCTATAACAAAGATGGTGTACAGTGAACAGTTTAGCAAACCACCACGACCCATAGAGAAAATACTCAATAAGTTATATTATAAAGTTTAGATTATAAAGTAAGCTCTGTCACAGCCATGGCAGCCACATAGCAAGCTGACTTTGTACATGCTGATGGTTTAAACACTTACAGCTATTAATACTACAACAGGGAACCTGGATTATGTCCTAAATTATTATCAGATGGGTTACAACTCTCCTCTGTGTACTTGCGCATTATCTATTAAACTTGGACATCAGCTGCTGTCTGCCTGAGCCTGGTGACTCACATAAGGCCAAATTAAGTGCACATGACTTGCAAAGTGTCTTTGGGGATTCCTTGCGGACGCCTTCTGAGTGCTTCTTGGCTATAACTCCACTCTCGTGTCCGTAGGCCGTTCCGTCAAGAAGAGAAGTTCCTCCCTCACTCGAGTAAGTGTGGGCAGAGCACAGACCCCTGCCAAGCCTGATAAGGGGACAACGGACGATCAAGGTGGCTAGCATGAACAATCGGCAATCTTTTTTAATTCTCATGCCGCTATCTGCATCACTCAGGCCTCCTTTTTTTGAATAACAAGCATGTTGCCATGATGCTAACAGCTTGCTCATTCTGAATGTGCTCAGTTTTTAAAGCCTTATCGATGCTGTCGGTTTGGGGGATAACACTCTCACTTGGCTTATTTCAGTGTCAGCAGCTCTGTGGGTCCTAAATATGGCCAACTCTTCTTTATACGTGTTCCCTCCTTCTGGCTCTGTTCTCTTCTAATTAAGTCTTTCTCACAGACTGCCGAATTACCCCCAGGCAGCTGCTAAGCCTCTCTAAACTGTTGTGTGTCTGTGATTTACTGGGAACACTGTGCTCGTTCCATGTGTGCCGTAACCTTTCTGCTGCCTTAACCTACCAGATCCTGTACCGTGCCTTGTTTCAAACTGACAGCTTGACTTGTTTTAACCTTTATTTGTTGTTTTCTATCCAAGTGACAACCCAGGAATGGCTTTGTTGTATGCTGTGTCTGCACTAACACAGTGCATTGTTTTGTTGTCACAAAGTGTTGATTGTTTTCTCCCTCCGAGATGACGTCATAGCTGGATTTAAATCGCTGGGCTCGTGCTTCAGTGTGGTGTGTGTCAGTGCCATCCCACCATAGCACCCCCAGAGTACACAAATGACCACAACAGCTCACTGCAGTCTGTGTATTGCCATTAACCACCAATGCTTTTGTTTGTCCTATAGCCATGTCAGTATTTGTGCTGATGATCTGATGTGAAAGTGTTCCTGTTTTTGTATATAAATGTTTGTTCTGTGTGGTCAGCCTCAACAGATAATACAACACAGCTACCATCATTCATACTGACTCACTACTTCTCATCTGCAAAAACAACATTTTGTTAAAGTTATTTAACCCTCAGAGCTCTCACACACACCATTTGTTCATAGCCGTATCTCAGACTAATAACCCAGATTCTTAATACCTGGGTGCTGAGCAGCGAGCCCTGCTGCTGCCATGCTCCAGGGTCTAGCACTCAACAGCTAACAAACAAGTCTGTCTGCAACAGATGTCTTCTCAGACAGGGGCTCCAAAGGGAAGTGTGTGACTCCGTACTCTCCTTTTGAGGAGCTACAATTTAGGGACATGTGGCAAAATCAACCCGTAAACACTCACACTCTTCCTCTGGTATGATCTCTACTTTTGTAGCTGAGGTAGCAGCAATGGCCTAAATGGGGATTATTTAATCTTTCATTCCATGGAAGCAAGAGCTCTTTGTTTCTGCTGTGAAATCAGTGTCCCCCATACTTAGTGCTCTCATAGTAGTTGACTTGTTCAGCACTAACCACTGTAGCAGCTTCCTTATTTTAATTAAATTTGACACCTTCTTTATTAAGCATAGCAAAGTGTGCACAGCAGAAGCTAAAGAGCTGTTGCCTGGTCACAGTCACTTGCCCTATCACAAAGGGTGCTCCGATCTGAATGGATTTTTTGGGCCACACACCAATCGCTGAAAGCAGTAGCCATTGATCACAGGGCCTGTTTGAAGCCTTCTATTTATTGTGTAGCATTATTTATTTATTTACCATTCTTAAAAACACATGAGAAAATATCATTGACAGCTGTTTATTTATTAGCAGGCAACATACGCAACATATTTCACTCACTATCTCCGTCAAGGCCCAGATGCACCACACATCAAAGAACTAGTGGCGACAAAGGCCGATTGTTGCGTTGACTTACGTTGCCTGTGCCTGGGCCAAAGAGGTGCACATGAACACCCTGTAAAGACAGCTGCCGACGTCCAACTAGCACGTACATTCAGAGGGATTTCACTCACTGACAGGCTCCGCCGTCTCCAACACGTATTCAACATGCTCAGTTGGTCGAAAAATAACACAATAACACATTGCAAAATCTAGGGTGACAGACACTCACCAACAGCCCAACATTTGGAAAAGAAAAATTGAATAGAATTTATTTAGTCATTTTAGTTAAACTTATTTCACATACATTTTTATCTTATTATATGATAAAGAACACTATTGTCGTCGTTTGACAGCACATAACCGACACCTGCAATAACGACTGACACGCGCATACATTCACAAACACATATAAGGGACACCTGCGTTGAGCGACACGCTCCCTTTCTCTTCTATAATCCATTTAGAATGAATATCGGCTGACAGTGATCGGTGGCCAATCAATCGGGGCACCCTTACCTATCACTTTTAGGTTTGTTTCACTTCTTATCTTCCTACCCAGTAGTATTCCTCTGCTGACTTTGAAGTTCACTAATGGATTATTTTTTTCCCATCAGCACACCTCCCTCTACCTCAAGGGACCATTGATTTGACCTCATTGTCTACTACTGTTTTAACTGATCTTCAGTTACCAGACAATCAGTCTTTGGTCTGTCTCAGCACTCTTCCATGGCATGCTTTCCTTACTGTCTCTCATCGACAAGCCTCATTTTATTGAATGTCACTAAAAGTTAGCAGGACAAAGACAGCTGATGAGGAGCCATGTAAGACTATTGAGACATAACCTTTGGTTGTTTATGTTGATTCTCTCCTGTTGGTTAAATCACATGGTGACCTTTCTAAACTTCATTGACCCCCCCCCCCTCTTCCCCCCTTTTACCTTCATCCCCCATTCTCATCCACTCTTTCCTTCTTGGCCTCTTTTTTTCTCCCACTCTGTTTTTCGGGTGATTTTTCGGCCATGTAGCTCGCAGGCCACCGGCCGGCACTGTGGACGGAGGGGTCCTTAGTCGCCTGCTCACCCCCACCCAGGCCTCACTAGCTAGGAGCAAGAGCGCCGCCGCCCTGTCCGCTGAAGGAACAAGTGCTCCAGGTAACCCAGGAGACCCAAACAGAGAGGAAGGATGGCTAGAAGCAGACCCTGGTCCTCCCTATTCATCCTCATTTTATCAGTAGAAAGTCATCACACTCACTTGCAGCATCACTCCACTAGATCTGAGCTCATATCCCAGTGCCCTGCTGCAGACCCTCATGCTTTTGGAACAATCCTCACAACGAAATAGGTGGCCCCTTGTCGGTGATGATGGAATTACAGAAGTCTCTGCACAGCTCCCCGAGTCTAAAAGCCACTATTGTAACGATCAGCTGTTTATGCTATATATGTACAGTAATCATTTGCAGCAAAGTACACTCATGTGAGAGAGCATAGTTAGTCTGTAAATATTGACACACACACGGGTACAGCTCACATGCACTCTCAGATCTGACACAATTGGCTGTTGTGTGCTGAGCTGAGCTGAGCAGGGCCGGCTTGGCTGGGAGCATTTCTCTGCGTCTGAGGAGCCTCAGGGTCCATGCTGGGAGATTTGCTCTAAGCTGCTTACCTGTTGGTTCTTGTTACGTCAGAATGAGGCTGTTGGGCTGTTGCATGTGTTCTGATAGTGAGACTAGAGTGCTGGGGACTACAGTACATGTTGCTGAAACAGAATTTACTGGCACTTCATGAATTATATGGGCTTGAAGTGATACCAATCAAATTAAGTATGTCTCCATTCTGGCACTAGATTTTGGGCTGACATTTTGTAGTTAAAATATGCTCTTAAGCCATCTGGGTTGTTTTTTATGTCTCACCGGATGAACTGCATGCCTTACATTTCTAGTGAACTGTTTCTGTGTTGCGCTATGATGGGGCTGATCTACAGCACACAAGGTAGTGGCTGAGGTTATAAGTACATGTTGGCCCAGACCCGGCAGAGACAGCCAGTTATAAATCATCTGATAAATACTGCATTTTTGGAAATGACCATACTGTAAAGCACTGACTCTCTCCAAAGCTGCAACTGTATTCCCCGTGTGGGTTTTAGGCTGTGGTGTTTATTGATCGGCCATTACAAACCCATTAGCAGCTATAGATCTTTGCTAAGTATGGCCCCAGTAGAAACATGACACATCTGCATTAGCAGCAGCAGCAGCAGCAGCAGCGGTAGCTCGTGGCAGGGTAAATTTCACAGTCATAGCTGCTCACTGAGCAGTCAGAATGAATTACAGAACACATTTGTGTCCAGGCTGTGGCAGCGAGAGTTCTCCAGGTCTCGAGATTATCATGACTAATCCCTCAATCTGACACAGCAAACTCATAGCCAGCGGACAGTCTTTACTCTCCTTGCCCAGGTGACACTTAAACGCTCTGGTGAAGACAGTTTTAGTTATTGAGCACGTTATTATCAACACTGAAGGTCAGTTGGTACAATTTACATGCGTCTGAGATTTGTTTGTGTGTTAAAATTCTTTAGAAACTGTAAGGCAATGCTTGTGCCAGAGACGGCTTAGTAATGGAGAAGCCTGTCACGAGGCCTGTGAGCTTTTGTTATTTATATTGTCATTTTTAGATCATTTTATGCAACTGATAGAGTGATGATATAGTAGCATAATAATGCAAGTACACTCTTTCAAAGAAAGAGTATAAACTTTTAAATCTTAAGAATTTTCAGACATTGAATTTCCGTGTGAAACTTTGACACAAAGAGCAGATAAGAGTAGAGAAGCATTGGACTAGAAATGACAGCAGCACATAGTGTCTCAGCATAGTTTTAAGATGTTTATTCAGCTTATGTTCTGTGGAAAAAATGCTGAGGTGCTTGTAATGGTCGGGAAAACCCTGCTGTTTATTCTGGCATCATGTTGGCCAAAATGTTATGGTCCCATGTAAACAAAAATGTAAATGCAAGAGCATAATATATTGACTTGACCTAGATCACTTTTGCTGACCTCAATAACATGATAATATAATTATTGTGACAGGCCCAGTCCTGGAGCCACAGCCTATGTTGTGTTCAATGTCTGATCTGGAGTCTGGATAGTTGAAGTATGATCGCAGGAAGAACTAAAAGATTGCTCATTACTCTCATTTTTTAGTTAACGACTGAACACAACAAACAACACGATCAACATTTACTGTGTGTTTAGTGTGCTAATAAATCTGTGTGGTATGTGTTTGCAGTGTCAGTGTTCATTGTACTGTGTTGGTGGTAGGTTTTGTGTAGTTTGTGCTGTGCTGTGCTGTGCTGTGGTGTTTGGTGTTCAGGTTTGTTCTTTTTCTGTCCAGAGGGTTTGGCACCTGTTGAGTTTTTGGGGTTTTGTGAGATTGTTGCTCTCTGCTCCTCATGTCTCCTATAATCTCCAGCCCAATCAAAGCTTCAGAAATTAAGCTTATTGCCCGCCTAAAATGCTACATCTAACAAATCGCTTCTTTTTTTTGTGCTCTTGTCCCCTCACAAACACACTGTCCTGCATTTCTCTCAACCATCATCTGCCCTCCCTTCCTCTGTCTCTTTCTCTCCCACTTTTCCCTCTCTCTTTCCCCTTCCACTCTCTCTTTTCATTCATTTGGCTTTTTGCTGCTTTGCTGCCCAACTTGGCCGCTTATCCCGCCTCCTATTGGTTGTGCTCCTCTGGCCCTGCGATGACTGTTTCCTTTACCAGAGTGTCACCTGTGTCCTCGCTCAGCCTCTGCCAGTCCCCTGCACCCACCGCGGGGACCCGTGCGCAGCCGCAGCATTGACCGACAGAAGAGCGGCATGACCACCTCTGTGTCAGCTGACGGAGCCCTCGACCCTTCAATGGTGAGAACACCTCCTCATGTTAATGTTACGTTAATACACCATTGGCTTACAAAGCAGGGTGTTAGCAGAACCAAAATGAGTCAAGCTCCACTGTGTGAAGGCCACCATTTCTGATGTTACACATCTTTTAACCTACCACTGAACTTAATACTTTTTACTTATACTTGCACTTACCTGTTGTCAAAACGTAGACTGACCTCACATAACCACATTCCTACAGAAAACCTACCTCAGCAACATATTTATTATGTACCTTTAAAAGTATTCTTTGTAAATTGTCTTGTATTTGGTTAAATATTATCTTAAAAATCACTCATCTTAGAAATCATTTGACCAGTCTTTGTCAGAGTGTCTACAGGAATTACACACTTAAATTTTATAAGACATTTACAAATAAATGCTGTTAATAATCTGAAGTGAATGTTTTCACTGCAGTTTGCCTGAATGTTCCCCTGGTCCTCTCCTTAAACTGTGTTTTTTGTAGTATAGTTTATATTGCTTTGCCAGTGCAGATGCTTAGCATACATGTGTGTTAAATGGCAAAGTGTAACTAGCTGACAGACTGATACTGTTATTCAGAAGAGGTCTGTTTGCTTGTATTGTGGTGGCAGTGAAAGCTGCTGACAGCCATTTGATAATGTTTCATTCAGTCATTTTAGATGCCCAAATATCGCTGTTATAACATGCCGTGTTTGTTAGACTTTAACTGTCAACAATGATATCTCAATTTGAGAGTTTTATTTACGATACAACTGTGTGGTCAAAAGGATAGTGTTGAATTATTTTACAGCCCTGTGTTAGTCAGTTTGCATTTAATGTGAGTTACCTGGATGTATGGCTTCAGATTGTATCTGTTATCTTATCCATATTCAAACTACAGAGTGATAATAGACACATTTAAGTTAGTATATGATGTGTGGACCACTGTTATAAAAAATAAATTATGTTGTCAAAAACAAAAGAGTGTATATCACGCAGAACATTTAGGTTACTGGGAAATAGTGCTGTGTTTGTAAATCCATGTTACGCCTTTTAAATACCAGCAGTAGTGTGGTTTTATTTCCATGGGAAAGTCATTTAATTTGACTTGGAAAATATGGATAGCCTACAAAGACGTTTAAGTAATGGGCACATGATTTAATTGCTGGTAGCACTGGAAGAGACGGACACCTTTTCCAGGCACACAGATGTCTTGAGTAGTTACTACAAGTGCGTTCTTTCCTACACTGAAGTGACATTGCTGAGACAAATAGGCAGAAGGCACCAAAGACTCTGATTTATATGCGCATATCCGGCTACATTTGCCTGTCAAAGTACTTCTGCTGGATGCTAACCATAGGGAAATGTTCCTCCAGCTGTGCTCTGGCCTTCTATGGTCACTCATAGTATAAACTTGTTCATACATTGCCAAAATGTTACCCTGCTTATTGCTACTCATAAGTGATGCCTGAGATGTTCTCACTTGGTGGCCCCTTGTGCCTGGCTTTCTCTCTTTCTTTCTCATAACCTGCCTGTCGTCCCCAGCCTCTGTGGATGTGAAGGGCCTCATTGTCATAGCATGAGACAAAAGCATCCACAGTGGCCTGATTATGGACAAATCAGACCATGCAAAGCAGACCCCACCCTGACACTGGGGCCTGATGTGAAAAGCCTTTGACTTTCCTCACCATTTCATTGTCTCCTCTCCTCCACATACACAGATTGGTGTGGAGATAATTGTATAGCACAGCCTGTCACTCAGGCATTGTGAGACACTGTGGTTAAACTGTGTCTGTCAAATCAGCTGAATTAGGCTTCCTGCATACAGCGGGGGCTTTACTTTTAACAAATGTTGAGAAGGTATATAAAGAAAACTGCTTTAATGGAGCAAAAATCAGCTACAGCTGTTTTCTCATATTAGTTCTGGACAATGTGGAGAGTTTTCCTTTCACACATGTAGCACATATCAGGTGATTATCTGTGTCAGAAGCATTTCCGCCTGTTGATAATACTCCATTTGGTTTAGGTGAGGGGTATCACCTGGGTAGAGTATGGAGGAGGCAGGACATGACCCAGATTACACCGCGGTCCTGTAGCCCATTTATAATTTGGTCATAAACAATTGAGTCTCTTGTCATTTAGTGACTTTGTGTGTTTTTCGTCTTTCGTCCCAAATCTCATCATCTCTCCAGTTAGACACTGTCATTGCCGTTTTTGTGTGAGTGACCCTTTTTCTTTCCGTCTGATGTTTCCGGTTTCACGCAGACTTCATGATAGACCCCTCATCTACATGCCGACTCACTTGCTGTTAATTCCCCAGACAGTAATCTGCTCTACTCACACATGGACTCAATTGGACATTACACAGACTTTGCACCAGGGAGCTGGCAGGATAAAGTCCATTTAATATCCGAGCCAACTGATTAAGACATTTGTGTTCTCACATACAGCTCCTTTGGGTAATGTCTAGAAAATTTCAGGTTTGCAGTGCATATGTGAAAGGGGCTTATGTGGGTTTTCTACGAGCTTCCTTCTTTTGCTTACGTAGGGGTATTAAGACAGGTTTAAGGTCCTTATGGTAAAGTTACTGCCGTGTGGCTTTGAGATTACATCTAGACCCCTTACAGAGACACGGTGTCGGTGTACTGTTTTTGCTCCAGTGCTACAGTGACATTAATAGGAAATGAATGCCTTGTTGTCCCTGTTATGAAACTGTGCACCAATGACTTGTTTACTGTCCTGCTTTTCCCTGTCATCCTCCCCTGAGAATTATGGTCAAGCTGTGTGACCAAAGTTAATGCAGTTCTTACATGGATACATAAAATGCATTGTATCTACATTTTTTGTACTTTGAATGAATACTAATGGCCTGAGGAAGGGGCAGTACTGTATATTTGTGTCTGTGTGAGTGTCACATGGGTGACCTCGCTGTGCCCTCTGTCATCATGTTTTACAGCTCTAAACATAGCACATGAGCATTAAAAATAGATGAATTAAAACCTGATCCATGGCTCCTTTTCATTAGCATGGTGTCACTGTTTGAAAAGACAGTGAAACTAAAAGAGGCAGATTTAAAAAGAATTTAAACAGTTTTAGCAAGTTACTTTATTACAATAGACGTTGTTGTTGTTTTTGTGAATTTTCTTTAGGATTTTGAGATTTTGTTTTTCTTCACACAACTTGTGATTCTGTCCAAATGTAAAGATAATTGAGTTGAACAGACCAGTGGTTGCAATCCTCAGGAGGCAGGCATATACAGTATTTCTGCTGCACAAAATAGCGTTTTTCTGACTATTTACCATTCTTGCCTTTTTCTTTCATAATACTGGACACTCACACCTCTCAGGGGTCTCTAAAAAGAGTCACTGATTAGTTTAAGTGCTCCATATTAATGCCCACATCATCAGTGAGCTGTGATTAGGGATTACGAGTATTTCACTATTTAAGTTTAAGTAGTCACAAATCAAAATGTTGAGAATAATAGACCAATAGGTCATAGTGAATAAGGGGCTGTTCACACCAAGAACAATAACGATGTAAGCATCCATACTGATGAAAGTTAGCTTATCAGCTAACATTAGCTATTTGTAATTGTCTTCTCGCTTATAATTATGATCATGCTTACCACTGATGCCGAAGATGAGTGGCTTGCATCCCAGATGTCATTCTTCTTCATAGCGGGGATGGATTTTGCTTGGCTGTCAGTGTTTCTATCACTGTCAAAGCGCTCTAAAAGTGATCCTAATGATATTGTTCACCACTGTTGTCGTTGTAGTTGAGGTGTGGATTCCGCAATCCACTTGAGCTACAGTCATTTTGACAACAATATATTTATAGTTATTGTTTTAAGCTAGTTATCGTTCTTGGTGTGGACTAATCCTTTGTTGATGTTAGTATAACTTAGCACTGATGATTTACAACTTTTATTACGACGCTTCATCTTTATTGATATTTAGATTAACATTGACAATAGGTAAAAGGTGTTTGTAAGGATAACTTGTGAGTTTTTAGTGTGATCCTTGTTCAGTGATTGTAATGAATGACCTCTGCACTTCTGTCCCATCTCTGTGGAACAACAGAAGGACAAGCAGTTTACATCACCTGGAAGGCAACGTCCCCCCTCCCCATCTTCTACCCTGGGACGCAACCGTTCACCATCCCCGGCACCCATCCCCGCCCCGAAGAGGACCCCATCCCCAACAGCATCCAAGTAAGAAAACAAGCATTTTCCAACAACTTATCTGATTTAGTGATATTTCTCTTAATTTTGGGGGGTCAGTGTTGATGCAGCCTTTCATGTTGAATTCATTATAAAACACAAATGGACACAAGCCATTCTTTGTTGTTACAGGCAGAGTTCCAAGACACGCCCACCCTCACCAGGTGCAATGAAACAACGTCCCCCATCCCCTCAGCCTACGTCGGCCAAACCTCCACCTATCCAGAAACCAGCTCTCACTCCAACAGGACCCCCCATGTTGCGAAAGAGGGACTCCAAGCCCAAGGACCTGTGTCCTGTCCAGGCTGTGTCTCCACAGTCCTCTGAGTCCAGCAAGACCAAAGACAAAGATGGTGAGCAAATTCTCTGTGATAGCAATGCAGTCCACAATATAAATGTTTTATTGCACTTCATAAGGTATTAAACATTAAAAACAGGTCTATATAAAGGCAGACAGAACAACGTGGTCAGCTGACATATTTTTAAATAGTCAGTTTCAATATTTGCAGAGGCTGATTGTTATTCTGGCAACCAGGATGTTTGCACTGGTGCATCGAGACATGCTGTCGTGTTCAGGGAAGGAAGTAAATGACACAGCTAGATAAGCTGAAACCTTTCTCATCTTAACTGTATAAATATTAATACAATTCTTTGCCACCCGACACAAAAAAGATCAAAGTCGTTTGGGTTGACATTTCACTGAGGCACATCTTGCTTCAGATGACCACCTATGAATAACTAGCGTTCCCTTTATATGTTGCAAGTTAAGTTCATTCCTACAGGAAGGCTTCTTGCTGGTCATCCTCCATTTATTTATTTTCTAAACTAGAGCTGTCAGTCTTCCTCTCTAATCCTCTAATTTTATTCCTTATTATTAGTGCTGTCAGTTAAACATGTTATTAACGGCGTTAACGCAAACCAATTTTAACGGCGTTACATTTTTTATCGCGAGATTAACGCTATTTTCCAGAAACACCAAACCGACTTCAGAGAACTAGCGGCAATGAAGGCCTCCTGCTGCATCACCTGACCTCGCCATGTCTCGGCCAAAAGAGTTGCACATGTAAAAGCAATTAAAAGGAGAAAATAAAATGGCAAGAGCTTGTAGATTCAAAAGAAATTGCAGAGGCAGGGCTGTACATTAATAAATTTGATAATATTAAGAGAATTATAATAGAAAAATAATAACTTAAAAAATTCATTGGATTTGATAAAGTTTTTGTATTTGCAGAAAAAAAGACATCTGAATATTTATTGCTCTAATGTCATTTTTTTGGCTCACTCACACAGGAAACAGAACAACTGAAAGCTCTTTGTTCACTATGTTATCAGTGATACTTACAGCAGCATCATGACTTCAAGCAGAAGAAGAGTTCGACCTCTGTGGTCATGGTTTAATACTGCTTCAAGTAGCAGTCAGTTTGGTTTGAAGATAATGGCTTTGGTTTGACTATTATCTTCTGTTTGAGTAGTCAGATCATATACAGAAGTGTGTGTGTGTGTGTGCGTGTTTGTGTGTGTGTGTGTTGCAAACTGACGTGGCAGCAGCTCAGTTTCCAATAAATCTCAGTGGAGCAGGAGACCTATTAGGTTCCAGCTGGAGTCACATCCTGTGATAGATCTGAGGTTTTTGCTGCTGCCACCTCCTGGAGAGAAGTAGGCTCTGCAACAAAAAATAGCTCAGTGGTAGTTTAATACTCCATGCTGCTAGGCAAAGACCGTTATCCTGTAGATCCATATTAAAGATGCAAAAACAAAATAATGGTTGGTGGCAAGGTTTTTGTATGCTCAATTGTATTTAGCCAAAAAGAAAAAAGGTATGTTACATGTCATGCAACTTGTCATGTCTCTTGCTCCCAGAACACCAGCATGCTATCTAAAATCACACATTGGTGCGTCATATCTGGCATTGTTTGGTTCTGTGTAATAAATTTTAAAAAATAAAAAAAAGCAAGGCTGTAATGAAGGATCTTTATTGCTGAAATATTAGGATTTCTATGTAAAAAGGGCTCATGACACTACCAGCCTCCTCCTCCACCAGCCTGGCTTTCTTTCTTCTCATCATTCATCCTATAGTCACTGCACCCTGTGCAGGGCCAGATGTTGTGGCCTGGGGTCAGCACTACACTGAGAAATGGGTGACAGTGTGACAAGAAGTGCCTAATGTTTTCTCTATATTTGTCTTCCCTCCTGACAGACTCTAAAGCCTCGACGGGCACCAACTCAGCCGCTGAAGCAGCCAAGATCCTGGCAGAGAACCGCAGGCTGATGCGAGAGCAGAAAGAAAGAGAGGAGCAGCTCAGGATACAGAGAGAGGAAGAGGAGAAGTAAGACTCTTGGAATTTTTCAGTGAATCTCTTATTTTGTGCATGACAGTGAAATACCATCGACAAAGCATACACAAGATAAATGATAAAGATTGCTAGTTTCAAGCACAGCATTTTTTTTTTACCTAATAAGACATCTAGGCTAAAAGTATTCATGCTGTTGAAAATTACCCCCTACATGTCCACTTTTAGATATCACCTGCATTTATTTGTGAGTTTCAAGCCATTTGCTGCTGTTTATTTACTCACTTAGGGTGAGAAAGGAAGAAGAGATGCGTTTAGCAGAGGAGGCTCGACTGAAACGCCTGGAGGAGGAGAAGAGGCTCGCAGAGGAGAGGAAAATTAGAGAGGAGGAAGAGGCTCGCTTAGCAGAGGAGGAGCGGGTGAGAATGGCGGAAGAGGAGGCACTGAAACAGGCCGAGCTCCAGAAGGAACGGGAGGAGGCTGAGGCCAGAGCCCTGGAGGAGGCAGAGAGAGTCCGTCAGGAGAGAGACCGCATCATGCAGCAGAACCAGCAAGAACGAATGGAGAGGAAGAAGGTATGGATAGACTGATGAAGAAGAGAGTGTTTTCATTTCAAGAGCTAGACCTAGAGTCTCCTCTGAGAGCTCTGACCAAAATGGCAACATATTTTAAATAATTTAAAACAGATGATTTATATAGTTATGCTTTATTTTTCCATTGCAGAGAATTGAAGAGATAATGAAGAGAACAAGGAGAGGGGACCAAAATGACTTGAAGGTGAGCTCACATTCATTAAGCCTGTGGAGAACATGATGTGTACAGAGGTGTGTGTTAACATGTTTGTGCCTGCTGTGTAGAGAGACGGAGGAGATGATGATAAGCAGGAGGATGGAGAGGAAGGAGAGGACCAGATAAACTGTGAAACCCAGAGTAAGTGTTCTCATCCTGTAGCGTTTACTCTGATAGCAGACACATGGTATCAGAAGGCGTGAAGATTCATGCATCATTGCATTTTTGAATTTGTTACTTTGTCAGTGAGCGTGAAGGTGTGTCCTCCCCTCTGCGTTTGTTTGCATATACTTTACATAAGTGTTTTGTTTGTGTGAATTTACATAGTGTAACATGACTTATGACTGGTCTGATCCAATTCTACTTCCTCTGTTGACACCGTAGGCCAGACAGATGACATCACCATGGAGGATGACAAAGATGGACAGGATCTGTCCTGTGGTGAACCAGTGGCACAGCGCCATGAGCCCCTGGGCAGTGTGAACGGAAAACCAGAGACAGATGACAAGGAGAATAACAATGGCATAAGCACAGATGAGACTCAGGCAGTAAGGTAAAGATCATAAACTCACAAACTGTTGGTGGTGCTGACGATACTGTAATTTTTAATGGAAGGCGAGAGAGGGTCGAACTTTATTGGTTTCCCACACGCCAGCAGCCTCACATTAACTCAAGAAAAGCATCAATTTGTCACATTAGTTTATCCTCTGTTAAAATACCACAGCCCCCAGCAGCTTTAGGAAAAAACATACTGATTATTAACTTCAAAAAATAACACTATACATATGTGACTTATTTTTAAGGATTTTCCTCTTCAGTAAAAAAGATTGGCTTGGAGCTGAGATCGACTAACACAATGAGTGTGTTTACATGGACATGAATAACCCTCTAATGATCAGGTTTTCGGAGTACTCATCGATGTGTTTGAGCATGTCATCACCATATTCCACTTTCAGAAATTGGGATAAGCCTTCATCCCGTTTACCAGAACCTTGAATATGCTACCTGGAGTACTCTTAAAGAAACCAGGATGATATTGATTGAACATGTAAAACCTTTCTTTCATGTTTTGCACTGGGAGTATTTTGTTATGGTGCTAAGACCGTCATATTTTGCCCCACAATCTGACTGGCACTGATATTATCGTTGCCATGGTGATAGGAGTCTCTGTCCACAGAAGCCGGTCAAACTGCCTTCACCAGACTGAGTGAGAAAAGACATTTACTAAACCAATAGTTTACATATCAGCACCACGGGAAGAAATCAACAGTGTTTGAATTTATTGATTTTATTAATTGATTTATCGCCCACCATGTCACCTCTGTTTAGATTACACTTCACCAAATGTGCCAGAAATTTATTTGGGCCTTTAAAAAGACACAGCAGGTCTCTTATTACCATGGAGACGACTGAAGCCTTTCACAGAAGCATAAATTGAAAACGTCACACTGCTCTTTAATTCCTGTTGAGCGACACTCTTCAAAAGTGTCAGGTTCCCCACCATAAATCAGCCATTACGATCTATGTGTGCGTTCTTGCATCCCCCGATGGTCCCCTCCATGTTTACTGTCTACCTGGTTTGCGGCTTCTATTTTAGCGCTGGAGACAACAATGTTCACATAATTAAACTTCAATATTTGCATGAGCCAAGCCTAAAAACTTAACGATAATATTAAATATGTTTGATTTTGTCAGAGCAACAAGACAAGAAAATGACTGACTTGTGACAGCTCGGAGTTTTATTGTCACATTCCACCAAACTATCAAGATCACGGGCACGTTAACCAACTTTCATGATTTTATTCCGACATTGTAAATTTCTCTCTGATAATGAACCCTCTTAAAAAGTCGTTTGGTGTGAGGCATCAGTTGTCAAATGGTGTTCAGTGCAGTCTTTCATATTTCTTGCCACTTTCATTTCCCGTTGCCGATTTGTTTTTGTGAATATCATAGCGCCTATGCAAATCAAATGCAAATATGAGTAACCTGATTTCTCTGTGCCCATGTAAACACCATATCCAGAATATGATCATAACCGGGAAAAGTCTCCGGCTGGATATCTCTCCGTCATCATGCACTCACTTCTCGATCCCTCACTCTGTGACAAAGCTGTCTTTCATCGCCCAAAGCACGTTCCTAACTTCCTCTCTCCCACACCTCTCTCCAGTCCAGTCCCTAAGGGCCGCCTCGTCGAGGGCTCGGAGTTCCTGAATGACTCCGCCAAGGTGGGCTTGGTCTCAGGTCTCAACGGTAAATCCAACCAGTGGAGCTTTGAGGAACTCATTGACCTCAACGTCCACGCCAAGACTCGGCCCCTCATCGAGGCCGAGGACTGTAACCAGGTCTTGATCAACTGTGACGGGAGCTCAGATGGGACCAGGGTAGCCTTCGAGGACAAGGGAACCCCTGTCACCCTGCATTCCTCCAATCAACCCATAGAAGCCCTGTCAGGTGAGGAGTCGCTGACACTTACTCATCTGTTGGGAAGTACTTACACAGTCTTCTTACAGATTTAACTCTTTCTTCCTGTGTCTCTGCAGAGATGTGATGCTGCAGCCGTCGCTGAGAAGCCTCTTACTGTTGCACTCGGAAACTTCCTGTCCAGCTGAGCTCCTTAAAAAAAGTTCTCAACCAGTTCCAAACAGCTTCCTCCTCTTTCTCCTCCTCCTCTTCCACAGGGAGGAGCACAAGGTGAAGTGGAGAGACCACCCCAAGTGCTACATTTGCACCCCACATTGTGAGGAAACAAATATATTGAAATCATATATATCTTTAAAAAACAAAAAAAAACATAACGCTTCAGGGAACATCCATTTAGTCCTTCAACACGCTCACTTCAGGTCTCTTTCCTCTTCCTCTTGTGTCTAGTTCTCCAGATTTGTTTTTCTATGTCGTGTCCACATTTGATGATGTTTTTTAAGAGTTTTGTCTTCGTCAGGGGTGCATTTGTTGTAATTTATTAATTTTGGCTCCTTTGTTATTGTAATTATTGTTATCATATGTTTAGTCTTTTTGTTTTCTCTCGTATGAGAATATTCCAGGACACATGCACACTCGGCTGTGTGAATTGAGTATCGCGAGTTAAAGGAAGGAACGTTAATACATTCTGTTCTGTCGGGGGGTTGGCGGGGATAACATCCCAGGTTTCGCATGTGATTCATCTAAATTTACTTGACCGGCTGCTTTTTGCAGCATCCAGCAATATGGCCTTACCATTTTCTCCCCATCTTCTAATTCTTAAGTGTGAACATGCTTGTGCTGAAGCTCATACGCGCACAGTTTAGCTCGTCATGTGCTTACACTTGGGAGTGGATTGTGTATTCATACTCCACAGAGCTCTGTCCTCTCAGCCCCACTAGAGGGCACAACTCCAACTGTTACATTGAAAACTAAAGAGTGTTGAGATTCATTCACAGCACTAGTGAAATCACATGTTCAGTGAAGTTTCATTAGTTTGTTCATTTAGGGCTCGTTAAGGTTTTGTTTATTTTACATATGTATATAGAATTTATGTTTACTAACAGCACCATTGTTATTTACATCAGAATCTGAGTTGCATCCAGTTTTAGTCTCATCTCCACCAACTGCATTTAAACCACACAACTGTTTGAATAACCGTAACTGCGACATAGTGTCTTAACAGGTGAAGTCCATTAGTTTCATTCATAGCTGCGTCCGAGCTTTTTAAAAGAGTACTTCACCCACAGAGTAATCATTTGTGTATCAGTCGCTCACCTCGTCTGAGGAATATTTTTTCTGGCATTCCTGTGGTGGATGACGAATCCAAAAGTGGAGAAAATTCTCAATAAATTAAAGTGTAAGGGGTCCATGTTTAACAGCAAGAC
Source organism: Chaetodon striatus (assembly GCA_029783705.1). Lineage (NCBI taxonomy): Eukaryota > Metazoa > Chordata > Actinopteri > Chaetodontiformes > Chaetodontidae > Chaetodon > Chaetodon striatus. The sequence continues at coordinate 20,715,970 of JAPZEB010000026.1, forward strand.
TATATCAAAACATCCATTCACAAATTCTTACATGACTCGGGCAGTATAACACAGGTCTCATTTATCCAGTCGTATGCTCGGTACTTCCCAAACAGACAGCCATGAAAGTAAGCCAAACTCCATTGACAAAATTAGTGATTTTACCTTGCTGAACACAAGAGCTGTTGGTCTACATCTACCTCAGTCAGTTAGCTAGTTTGTGTCATTGAGTGACTTTGGTGTTTTAAAGGGTTAATTTGGGTTCACCAAAGTCACACAGTAGCACAGACGAACAAACTGACTGAGGCAGCGATAGACCAGCAGCTCCCGTGTTCAGCCATGTAAAATTACTGTTTTTGTCAGTGGAGTCTGGCAGGAATTTCCTCCCTTGTGGAATCTTTGCGAACTAGAGGCTCGTGAGAAAAAAATTCTCTCCATGTGTTCAATGTGACACAAGTTGAGAAATTAATAAAACAAATGATAATTTTAAGGGTGAATTATTCATAACACATTATGCGTTTGTTTCTGAACTGAACTTTAATGTTTGGCTGAAACTAAAAATCAGGTTTTCAGTTATCTGGTTTTAACTTGAGATTTACCAACACATCCACACACACACTCCTCCATCCATCCCTCTGTCCGTGCAGCTCTTTCATCACCTACACTTACTTCCTATTATCATTAACCATCATTTAAAAACTTCCCCACACACTAGCTGCTACATCCCACAAAACACATTTCAATTATTTTTTATAATATAAAATTTGGCTGTTTGTTTATATATGAAAATACATTTCTACATATATTTAAGTGTTATTGTATTGTGTATATAATCAGTATTAGGCAAATGAAGCCATGTTTAGGACGGAGTGGCGTCAGGATGTGGATAATTGAAGTCTCTGTGTATGTGACTGTGCTATACGTTTAGGTTTCTGTTCGACTCGTGCCCTGCGACGGGGTAGTCAGGTTACGTTTGGGCAGCCTGGAAAAATTTACATGAAGCCCTTATCCACAGCTCTGCAAAAAAACAAGGGGCCAAGTGGGGACCCACTATTTGTTTCTAAAAATACGTTGTGTGTATCTGTGTGTATGTTTGAGAGCTTTCAGCCCCATATCCCCAAACCCTGATCCTGAATACTGCCTCACAGAGACTTAACACATTTTGATGGCGAGTTGTTACAGCCCTCAGCAACATGTCTGACCCATGATGAGAGTGAAGGCTGTGCCTCTTTATGACGCTTTTAATGTCATCAGCATATGTTTTATATGATGTGAAAGGGTGTGGGGATGTTGTTGGATAGTTTTGGTAGGCATATCAGCTCAGGTCTTAACTACTCTTTGAGGCAGGGTACATCCACAAAACAAATTTAAGATGGGGCAGACTTTTCTGTCTCCTCTGGATTTTTCATGAACTGTATTGAAATCTTGAAATTCCCGATGCTTGAACAGTCCAAGCACGAGGTTTTTGGGGACCTTGATTTTTGCCTTGTTCTCTCTGCTGGCTAACTAAAATCTCTTTGTACATAAAGACTAGGGGCTTTAGATCTTAGCTTTGATTAATAAGCTTAAAGAATGTAACAGACTCCATAAACCGTCCTCCATTATTTACTGTGTCTCAGAGCTGCCCGCTTCTTGGCTTTCATCCATTATTCATCTAGAAAACATGAGACTCTTTGCACTGTCACAAATTACTCGCTGTGTTTAGAGAATGGTTACTGGGAGCAGGAGCTTTACTGTACAGACCCGTAGGAGAGATGTGTGATATTCTGGAAGCAAGTAATTTGTTCCTTCCCAGATGTTTTAGACGTCTCGTACATAACCCAAACCTTTCCTACTCCTCTTTCCACTCATGAGTAGCACATGTTGGGGAGGCTGTTGTAGCTGCTGCTTGAACAGATACTGTATCTATTCCAGGTCCTGCTGCATCTTTGAGGGCTCGAGTAGAGCCGACTGCTCTGAGTCCTCAAAGTTGTCTTTAACAATAGGATAGAAACGGTGCCTTAGATTGAGATTTAGTATTTTTATTGTATCACAGTTAACTAAGAAAGCTTGTCCTTACCTCGGCCTCGACAATCAGTCTACCCAACCAGGGCAACTTTGTGAATATGAATATTTCTCTGGAAGATTTACAAACCTAACAACGCCCTGTCCACAAGTAAGATTTGTACTGTAAATATATCTAAAGTGTACTGAGATGATACGAACTGTTAAAACAAATAAAGTCTTGCAAAAACACTCCTTTGACATGAGTTTAATTTCTTGCTGCGAAGAAAAAAAACAGACATCACATCGCTTTCTCCCTCTATTCTTTTTACGTTTAACGTCACTCAGTCTTGAATACACAAGCAGTTAATGTTTTAGCATCAATCTCAAAAATCTAACTTTAAATTCACTCTGAACATTTTTTAAAATTCTGATAATCCGTTCATACATGAATGTAACAGATTATTAATCAAAGCCAGTATGTATGTATGAGTAGCAGTATGCATGTAAAAAGCACATGATTCTCTCTGACAGATTCCAGTAAGGCACTGAAAAGGCTTTTATCTTATAAAGCATCACAGAATCCTGGATTAGATTAGACTAATAGCGTCTATAGTGCAATCTCACAAAAGAAATCCTGTTTGCCATGTTAGTCTCCAACACTGAAACAAGTTCCTCTAATGCATATGTAGATAAATGACTCAAGCTAGTGCATATTTATTTGAATAGCCTCCGCTCTGTCTATCTCAAAGAGGAGCTTCACCAAAATTGACAATTCTGACTTTTTTTCCAGACACAATAACATTTCTGTTATTTCAAGGGTTCAAATTGACTCAACAGAAAAAGTCAGTTTTGGTGCAATTCCACTTTAAACAGCAACACTCTGCACAGCTGGTTGTGCAGTTCACACCTTCTTGGCACAGTCGGGGCAGTAGATGTGATCTCCACTGATGACGAAGCGCTTGTTGGCCAGCGACAGGCAGCACTTCTTGCAGTTGAAGCAGTACTCGTGCCAGGAGAATCCCTCATAGTTCACCACATTGGTGCCATGGCCGAACCCTGCGGAGACGGAGGCAGAAGAACATCTGAGCAGTGCAAGAAAATCGATGTCTGAAGCTACAAAATGATTTTCCATTAATCCCACCATGCTGTCTGCATACATTCAAGACAATACTGGTTTGTGTTGTTATGCTGCCCTGACCTGTGATTGGGTTCTTGCATCCATGGCACTTCTTGGCCACATCAGTCTTGAAGCAGTCCACACAGTAAACGTTGTTCTCATGGGAAGTGAAGCGAGCTCCTGCCAGAGGTTTACGGCAGGTGTGGCACACAAAACACTCAGAGTGCCAGGGCTGGTCCTGGTAGCTGATCCCTCCGGAGGTGATGGGCTGAGATGGAGAGAAGGACACTCTGGTCAAGATATCAGAAACTACAG
>JAPZEB010000026.1:20839244-20854770 GCA_029783705.1 Chaetodon striatus
GTGAACTCCTTTTTAGGATTACTTTGGTGTTCATTGTTCAGGAGGTTTTTAATGGGAGCTGAATTATCCACAGAGGTCTCTTCCTCTCCAAATTAAACGGACCAGGTGACTTAAACCTGTACAAACATAGATAGAAGCAGCTTCACATGCTTTTCCTTGCAGAGGGGCTGCTAACTACAGTGGCCGAAACGAAAATGCAAATGGCCCTATCTAGGCCCTGTCTGTCTATCTATCTATAGTTCACTTTGTCTGTTCTGGGCTACTGTAGAAGCATGGTGGGGCAACATGGCAGACTCCATGGATGAGGATTCACCAAGTAGGTATAACTGCAGCTGGAGCAGCTACGTGACCTGCCCTCTAGCTACATGACTCACCCACCTTATAACCTACATATCAGTCCATGATCAGCCCCCTTTGCCCCTTGGCCAGAAGGTGGAAGTCCCAGCGACATTGTTGTTGAGTAACAGGAAGGCCACATCTTGTTACCTATACCACTGCTAAGTGCTGCTAAGTGCTAAGTGTTACCTTAAAAGAGAGGAGGTTAAGGTTAGGATAAGGGTAGTGGGAAGGATTACATCTCATTACTTATAAAGAGAATCACGCCTTCATGTATTATGAATTATAAAGTGGATTATTGCTGTATTTGGTGTCATTTCTTTACTACAGCGTAGCATTGCAGCAGGTTTGTCTTGTATGAGTGGTGGGCATGGTGTGTAGGGGCATGTCACGTATGCTACAAATGGAAAGTGTCTGCAGCTATACCAGAGACCATTGATAATCTGAGACAGACCACTTTAGATTCATTTCCTGTAGGCCTATCTGTGTCACATGGGTTTGACACTGCCCCGCCCCTTCAGGAGACTAGCAGCAGTCCTGAGTCGATTCATTTCAATGGGAAAAGTGAACGGGAGGACAGATTATGACCATTTCCATTTGCCCAATAGTCACTAAAGTAAATATTGGACCTATTTTTCACATGTCCCAACGCCTCTAGACATTCTGAAGTGGAAATGGCAGACACACAAATCAGGAGAAAATTAGCTTTGTTCAAGACATGCGAGATCTGTCAACAACTGATGTGATCTTACACTCGGTTGATATCAGATATTAAGCCAGCAGATAAAAACGAGCGATAAAACAAGGAGCAAACATTTAATTTTAACGTGAATAGGACTGTATGGTTGTTGTATTGTATCTGAGTTCATCCATCCACATGACATGTACCACACTTCCAGATAATTTGGGCATATGCGGGTGAGAGACATACACACTCTCGTAGGAGACTAGAAATGTTTCATACCATTGGCACAGCTTGTAATGGGGTATCTTCTGTCACAGGGTATCTTTGGCGAGGCTTACAGCCAACTAATCTAAACGCTGATGGTGTCATTATATTACATTGTTCAATAAACATTTACTACAAAATTACAAGTTTAAAAAAAACTTGTCACTTTATTTTATGTTAGAGGCTTTTATTTAAATTTTGCCTCTGCATCAGCACAATTTAACAGACATCAATATGTGGCCGCTTTCACACCTAATTTGACAAATGCACCAATTACTGTTCTGTCACTAAATTCTGCCTCTAATTTTTTCATCAGGAAAACATGGCAGCTATTCAGAAAGTTTGTGAATATATCTGAGGGGAAAAATAGTCCATACAGTCGGAGAGTGACTTTACTCTACATTTGCAGAGCTTAAATGATCAGTGGAGATCAATTCAAGTTGGTGAATTATAAAGCAAACAGAAGGTGAAAACTGAGCTTGCAAAGGGTATGCTACTTGTTTCCTCTTACAAACTCTAAGCCTCATTTTTGTATTTTTTTAGCCAAGTGATCAGAGATGACAAAGGCTCTTATCCAGACTGAAATATCTCAACAGTTGAATGGATTGCTGTGATTTTATTTGTCCAATATGTTGGTTTACAACCAAACTACCTGCAAAACTAATGCTTTGCTCATCTAACCATTCTAAATGCCTGTTCTGTAGCTTTTACATTGTGCAATCAACATTTACTTCATAATGATAAGCTAGGGAAAAACACTTGTCTATTTTCACATTAAACTTGCAGCTAGTTGACCTTTATTTTGCACACTCTCACAACAGCTAAATCCAGACAATTTTAATCTACCCAATGTGTATTTTCGGGTTGTGTATGTGCATATTTTCCTCCTTAACAACGTTCTCACTTATACAATTTTTTCTCAATTATACAGATTTTGTGATGTTGCAATAGCCCACTGCGATCACAAAAGTCATCTTATATTGTGTTATGTTAGCTAACAGTGTTATGTTATGCCTACCTGAAGCCCTTGATGGGACACTGTTTGCAGACGTAACATTTGGCCTGGTGCTTGGTCGACTCTGCAGCAGCCACACGGTGGAGGACAGGCAGCCAAACCATCGACTGGGGCTCCAGGCTCATCCACTCCAGGAAGTGAGACACCTCAATGGCAGGTTTCCCTGGGGCCTTCAAAAGGAAGGTGGGAGGGAAGAAAAAGAAGTGCAGGAGATTGTAAACAATCCAAATATAGACCAACAGCAGGGCAGGTACACAAAGTAATGAGAGGAGAAGGTATGCTTCCTCTCCAAAGGTGGTCCAGCAGTGAGCTACGGGGAATCAAAGAGAATACAAAAGATAAGAGGAGGAAGGAGAGGGTGAAAGATGTTCTTCACTGTGGGATATCTTTTGCTTTATGCAACTACTTAAACAATTATAAAGATAAAACACAGCAAACATGACTTCTGTGTCTGTGTGTAAGCTGTATGTTTGTGTTTGTGTGTCTGCATACAGTCCGTCTATCCCACAGACACGTTGTTGAGAATTCCAGAAAGTGGGATAAAAAGGAAGTCAACCTAATAAAAGAATGACTCGCCAAGCGCTGAAAATCCGTGATGTGCTAAATTCTCATTAAGTCTGCATCAGAGATGCATTAAGAGGTTGATTTCCCTGGGGCTTCCTCCACCGCTCAAGCAGAGTAGCATAATAAATGTGTGTGTGTGTATGTGTGTGTGTGTGCACCGATCACACAGACTGTGAGGTGTACAGAGGTACTGAGTCTCCTGGGGATGAAGGAGCTCCTCTCTGGTAGTAAAGTAGCCAGCTCCATGCGGGAGGTCAAATAGCAGCTCCTTGTGTACCGAACACCTGGAACTGGCACTGACTATGCTGAGCACGCCGCCGCATCTCAAGGCAGCACGCTGAGCAGATGGGATGCTTTAAACATCATTGGAAAAGTAGAGTGATAAACATTTAGTTATCCATCAAAACTCTGTGCTTTCTGCACCATATATCCACTAAACTGTGTTTGTGTGTGAATCAAGAATCACTGTACAACACTTTACACAGAGTCTAACAATATTTACTACATGTTAAGTTATTCCTGCTGTGAACTTCTGCACACACAGTCATATTGTTCTACATAACCATCTTACTCTGCATATTCCCTGCCCCAAGTTGATCCATCTGTCTCCCTGCCAACAAAGTCAAAAGCTATGTTTCCATTACAAGCAAATGTGGCTGCAATCCAATTTTTTTTGCTCTCATGTGACACGTGAATTTTTCAGAGTAGTGTAGACACAGAAATCAGATTTTCATATGCGGTCCTAAATCCAATACCTCTCTAAACACTGGCTATGCGACTGCTGTGAGAATATCATATCAGATTTCATGTGTTTTTCTTATACATCCATGGTTTTTCCACGTCATATTTCACTGTGCAGGCGCAGATTACCATACAGTGTCGGAGCAGTTTGTTGAAACTACCTATGGCTGCAGTAGTGGTACCACCACTTTGGTAGGTTGCCCCAATCATCATCCGATAGAGCCCATCTGTAAGACACTTTCTGACAGAGACAGCTTGCCTACATACCACGACACCTTTGTTGTATGGCGCCAACAGAAATAGCCCTAACAGAATGTGGCCCTTGATATCCTGGAGTGTTTGAGAAACTCTTCCTCCATGAAACCCACAACATTGTGGCCCCATCACTCCAGATTCCTGACTACTAGCAATAGCTGCTAATAGAGCTTTGGTTGTTGCCTTCCTTTGCCTTCTTAACCTCATGCCATTGTTCCGATGGCACAGAATCCTGAAGCCTCAGTCTTTCGAAAAATGTCCACTTGGACTGGTTCAATCCTCGGCTCCTCCAGTAGAAGTCGAAGTATCCTTGGGCAAGATACTGAACCCCAAAATTGCTCCTGATGGCCGTTCCACTGGTGCACGAGTGCATGTAAATAGGTTACTGAGTAGCAGGTGGCACCATGTGTGGCTGCCTCGGCCACCAGTGTGTGACTGTGTGTGCGGATGGATGAATGTGACATGTAGTGTCGCTTTGAGTGGTCGGAGGACCAGAAAAGCGCTGTACAAGTGCAGTCCATTGCTCTGAAAATAGCACCCTCTCCCAAACAGAGGCACATGGCTAATTACTACTCACAATGATGAAGGTCTGGTGACTTCATTCTGCATAAAAATATGATATGAAATGTGACAAACTGTACAACATATATTTTCCCCCCAGTACTTGTGTCTCTCAAATGCATGCACGTGTGTGACATTATTGGTTGCATGTGAGCCGTTTTAGGGCAGAGACATTCAAACTGATGTCACATATGGGTCACTATGACGATGACTGCGAACAAGCAGAAAGACTGAAGTGGGGGAAATAATCAGAATTGAGCATTAAGCCTCTGTAAAGTGAACATAGCCTAAAAGTCAACGTCTACACATCTCCAGAAATTGATGCCACTCATTTGCAAACCAAAAGTGATAAATGGGCAAACGGGTCACCCCCCAATTCGCATTACATGGATATTTCATCTACAACTAAATGTCCTAACACGGAGCAAATGGAGAAACGAATTGATTTTAATCAGCCGTAGCTGATACAGAAAGCATGGACCAGAATAGAGTGTGTATAATTAAGATCTGCCTCTGAAAATGAGGGAATTAAAAGGCTTTGCATAGGCCAACTTCCAAAAAAAGCTGTGGCCTGCTCCTAACAAGTCACTAATTATCTGGTGTCCTAAACTGAATGTCACAAGGTAAACTTCCTGCAACCTGAGCCAAACGTACGATTTGAAGACGCATTCAGAACAAGCAAAGGAGAGAAAGACAAAGCAATTCACACTTTGAACATGTCTCCTCATTAGCTCTTGCTCTGCACTGCTGAACTCTGTGACCTCACTCCATCATATCAATATTCCAATAGATCATATTCTACAAGCAACTTTCTAATTTAAACTTCTTGGACATCACTTACAGTCCATGTATGGCTAAAAACATCATGCATTATCTACCACTGACTGTACTTCATGTGCATTAAAAGCAATGCGATGCAATATTAATGTGATGTAATGTTTGTGAGGCAACACTCTGAATATGTGTGGTGCTGTTGGGACTTCTTTAGGTAAAATAATTATAACTTCTCCATTTCCTCTGAAGTAAAGTCAGACTCTGCTGATGTCGGTGAAACACAATGGGCTTCACGCAGCTGACATCATAATTTTTTCATACTTGGCTTCTAATGGAAATCCTCTAAACGCATGTTTGATTTTGCCATACATTTTTAAAGTTTTTTGCCTTTAAAATTCTGTTTATGTATTTGTAGTTCTGTCTTGAACAAGTTCTGTTCTTATTATGTGGAAGTCTGTCATCATTCTCCTTTACAGTCAGTAATAGATTTGAGGGTACACTCGTATACTGAGAGGGTTTGAGATTCGTCTGTATACAGGTCAACACTCTCGCCTCACAGCAAGAGGGTTCCTGGTTCGATCCTGGGTGCAGGAGCCCTTCTGTGCATAGTTTTCATGTTCCCCCCATGTCAGCATGGGTTGTCTCCAGGTGCTCCGGCTTCCTCCCACAGTCCAAAGACATGCACTCTAAATTGTCCGTAGGTGTGAATGTGAGTGTGAATGGTTGTCTGTCTCTATGTGTCAGCCCTGCGATAGTCTGGCGACCTGTCCAGGGCGTCCCCTGCCTCTCGTCCAATGTCAAGAAAAAAATTAACTTCAGGCACTAATGCCTAGAGCAGGAACAATTGCACTTGAATTTAGTTTTTAAAAAAACATGGCTGCTTACATTAACACACAGGCCGGTTTTGGTCTTAAGTCTTCAGCAGGGTGCAAAGACCTTAGTCGGTCGGTGTTTTCATGTAAGTAGCCATGTCTTTTTTAAATTCAAGTGCATTTGTTCCTGCTCCACGCATGAGTGCCGGAAGTTCAATTTTTCGTCCCATGCGCTGAGCCTTTTCTTCAAGAGCACCTGCGTTTTTTTCTTGAGTCTCATATGATAAAGACAGTTCTCGAGCACATCACTACCATGTTCTAGTAAGTTTAGTCAAATTGGGATTCAAGGATTGTGTTGTTGATGACAAAAGTAAGAACAGAACAGTGGTATGCAAGATCTGCAGCTCAAAAATCTGTGACATGACGACCATAACATCCAATATCCTCTGTCTCTACAAAACCCGCAACGAAAAGTTGAGTGAATGTGTCTTCTTAGCTAACCTTTGACATCACTGAGGTTAGTGTTACATTAGCTAGAAAGCTAATGTTTGACAAGATCATCAGCATTTCATATGAAATTACTCATGACTTGCTTGACCTGAGCAATAACTTGGCTTTTTTGCTTAACTTACAGCAGCAACTCGACTTGACTTGCTTGATTCTCACCACAGTAACTTGGGACCGGCTTGAGGTTCGAAGGTTAGACTTAAAACTTGTACATGTGCGTCTTTTACTTGCACCGAGCAAAGTTGCCACACATTTTTGTGGACAAAATTTCCAAACTTTTTCATTACCAAAGCCCAAAGACCCATAGCAAAGATTTTTTTTTATTTGCCCTATTTTCAAACGCATCAGATTTCAGCTGGCTAAAAAACAGGAAGTGAGAGACAAACCCAGGAGGAAAATGAAGCGATGTACATGATGGTAAGCAAAAGGTTGTCCCACATCGTCTTATATTACAGCTACGTTATGTTGTCAGCTACTGAAAGTTAACTGCCAATGATTTTGATTAATTCCATGACTTCTCCAGGTCTGGAAAATATGATTATGAAATTCCATAACATTTTCAGGTTTTCCATAACCGTTGGAACTCTGATGAAGTGTCAACATGCTGGACCAACAGGGACATTTAGCTGCAGAAATCCATATTTAGTTAAATCTTACAACTGAAATAAAACTTAATAATCAATGCCAGAACAGTGTTTATCTGATCAAAAGAAAACATGCATAATATTCCAGATGGTCTTACTGTCTCTAGTATGTGTATAGATGTGGGTAGTAAACACGCACTATTGCTTCTCTGTGAAAGTGTTTAGGTGTAATATGCATGAAAGTAACTCTGTCCTCACCACACGGAAGCAGCTGCGGACGCTGGGCTCCACGTTACTGCCCCCGAAAGCAGCGACTTCACCCAACTGGCGGGGGATCTGGATGGCTTCGTGGAGCAGCAGGCTGAGGTGGCGCTGGTCTGTCAAACCTCCAGGACCAGACACCTGACGGAATAAATCTGCAACCACCAGAAAATACATACAGTAATGTATCAATTATGCAGCAACTAATCTGATTATACACCCAAATGTAACAGCAATAATTGCACGCTGCTTTTGTATGCATGAAAAAGATTATTTGTATTATCATCACATCTGCATACATTTCTCCTACACGTCTACATCTGCTAATTTAGAGCATTTGTATTTATTGCTACATGTTCTCAGCTTTGCAAAATGTAAATTAGGATTCTAATTACACAGACAGGCATTCACAATTTAAAAAGCGTGGCACTCTGTCTGAAAAATAAAAGCAAAACTTTAGTGTGACTTTAAAAACTGTACGCTGAGTTTGTCAATCAAACATCCACACATCAACTTTTCATCTATTTTTTAACCATGAGCCTCCAATCCCAGACATCAGGGTTTACCAACCCTAGTTATGTGGAATAAAACTCACTCCAGTGACATATAGACAGAGACAGAATCAGTATTAGTGGCCTGGCTGGTCTGCTCGGAGATGAAAGAACTGCATAAGTGGAGACTTGTCAGGTTTTGAATGAGGCCTTTAGCAAGCTAGCTGGGACTCTCTGCCTGTCACTGAAGAGATGAATGCTGACAGGCGTGTGAGGCCGCTGCACAATGCCAGTATAAGCATCGCATGTATCCCCCTCTCTGTGTACTTATTCAACCCTACAGGGGACAACACTTGGCTTTAACACCTGCATGTTAAACAGCCTTCTTCATATAGACCTCATAACCAGAGCTGCGGCGTGTTTGACATTTTAAATGTTCACAATGAGCTGCTTCATAAAGATGTGTTTTAGGCATGTTTTATGGAGGCGGTATATAGGCCTATTACATCTGAAACATGCAGCCTGTGATGTTGCAAACCCTGCAGTGAGATAATGGTATTCCTGGAGTTGGCTGCACAAACCTCGGTCTATATGAACACCCATTATTAAGTTTGTTTGTGAAGTCTTTACTATGTTTTCAGTGATTAATAGTTAGTATGAACATCTCTTTTACTAAGTTGAGGTTTCACTATATGAGCATAATGGATCTAGCACACATGCTGTCACCCATTGGTTTGTGGACTCCCATATTGCACATTAAGCGGCATATCAGCCGTCACCATCCTGGATTTTTGGAGCCATAAGTGTGACTGTGGTGACGCCTCACAGACAGCCTGTCATTTAAAGTGGACACGCCCTTAATTATACATAACTTTGAGCCTTTAAAAAATGTAAATGGGTGAGTTATATAGAAATTCACCCCCGTACAGTTGTCATGACTGAGGAAATTTGTTTCTGTATAGAACCTAAAAACTGCTTCTTCTTTTTTTTTTAACCAGGCTGTTGACATGTTTATCTCTGCAGTAAACTTGGGCATTTTGATATGGAGGTCTATGGGGACTGATTCACTCTTGTAACCAGCCTCAAGTAGCCATTTGAGGAACTGCAGTTTTTTGGCACTTCTGCACCAGCTTTGTTTTTCACCCACAGAGTTGCACGCCCACAGTTTTAGCTATGAAGCTTTTAGTAAAGTAACAAAGTGTCCTATGCATGTTCCCAGTTTCTGTGTCCCCCAGCTCCATATAGCACATAATGGGAACGGGAAAAAGATGTTCCCCAGCTCTGTATTTTATTAGTAAGTCGTGGTTTAGGTTAGGGGACAATAGTCATGACTCTGAGTGTCATGAAACTGCAGCAGAATCAGCCTTAGTAATGGTACGGGCTCCACCCGGTGAGCTACTGGGCGCTCCAGTAGTTACTCTTTTGGTATGGAGAATAATTCACAAACATATTTCAGCCCTAAATTTAAAAATAATTCAACCACTTAATTAACCAATTAAATCAGGGGCAGAAAAACAAAGATGAGAAATAATTATAAAACATTTTAGAGTTAGGAAATCAATGGTAGCTGACTACTGCCATTTCCAAACAGGTGAACCTCAAGAAAGAGGTCTAGAGTCAGATTAGTTTACTTATGAAATATTTTAACTTGAACCAGGTCAAATTTGACCCAACAAAAGAGGGATTAGTTTGTTTACAGAATGCCTCGGGGATGACATTTTTCTGTAGCCTAACATGGAAGTTAGCATTGCACTGGTTCCCTCGTCAATATGCCTATGGGATTTTTCCACTGTATTTTGGATTATTGTGGAAAATAAGCTCTGTGGCAAATTAACTTTTGTGAAGACGATAATCTTCACAAATGAACACCACGATCATGATTTCTGAAGCTTGAATGCAATCACCAGAAGTAAAACGCTAACGTTGGGCTATGCAAGAACCACGCTGCAGTTGCATGAGCTAACGTCACCACCATGACAAGACACATAGAAGCTTCAAAGTTCACGCTTTAAAGTGGGGTATTTACTGGCATATTTTATGTCATAGAAATTAACCTTAATGCCTCTTCAGCTTGTGTTAATCACAGACCTTATTTCAGGCATCTAATATAAACCAATTCAAAAAGCCTGCTGACTTCAAGACAAGGGAACTGTGAGGTGGCAAAATGGGTTTCTGGGTTTTAGGACTCATTCCTTGGGCACATTGGTACGCTCCCAAAAAAAGAAACCACAAGTTTACTATGCTAGCAGCTCTATGAGGCTGTACTGTACTTAGCAAAATGCTGGTTGACATGCTAACATGCTCACAATGACAATGCTGCTGGCAAGTTGTTTAGCAGATAAAATATCTACCATGGCCATCATCTTAGTTTAATTGGTTAGCATGCGAACATTTGCTAATTAACACTACACGTAAGAACAGGTGAGCCTGGTGAAAATGTCTTTGTTTTGCTCCATCCAATGGTTTTTAAGATCTATCAATTTGGACAAAAGTGGTGGACAGACTGACCTGACACTGACTTCCTTAGCCACTTGGCTAAAAAAAAAAACATACAAAAGTGGGGTAAGTGAGTCTGTAAGAGGAAACAAACGGTGCAAACCTAGCGTACACATTCTAAGCTCACTTTTCACTAAGTTATTTCAGCCTGGACTTTAGTTTGCTTAATAATTTACCACCTCTTAGAAATATCAAAACTTCACGTATAACTATTTAATCTAAGTAATGTAATATCAAGTCACAATCTGAGACTAAAGGCTGATTTTCCTTCCTCAAATATATTCAGAAACTTATTTTGGCGGATAACTTTGGAGAGCTAAAAAACTAAATAGACGACAAATGTTTTTACTGATGAGAAAATTAGAGGCAGACGCCAGTGACAGAGCAGTAATTGATGCATTTGTCAAATTAGGTGTGAAAGCAGCACATACTGGTGTTTGCAAAACTGTGCTTGTGTGGAGGCAAATATTAAATAAAAGCCCCTAACCCTAATTTGCCTTGCAGGTGTAGCCACCAATCTCTGGGATGAGTTGCCTCTGCATGTTAGACTGGGCCCTTCACTGCCTGTCTGTAAATCCCGTCTGGAAAAAACATCTTTATTCCTTGGCATAAATTCAATATGAGCATTGCCTCATTGCTTTTATTATTTTATTGTCCTACTGTCTTTTGAACATTTCTTTGTGGGTTTATGGTGTTGTTTTATGATTTTTGTTACTTTTGATTGTACTTTGCTTAACTGCTGTTTTTAAATGTGCTTTACAAATAAAATTTGAGTGAATGGATTGAAAAGTGTAGTATCAAATATTACTGGTAGAATAAATTTAAGCAAATATTCCTGTCTTGAATCTCAAGCCAAAGACTGGTGATGATGGAATAAACACCCACCATCTGTATCCCAAAGTGGGTTGATGCAAATGCTTCAGATTTATTTGCAAATATTATTCCATTGACGTCTGGAGTTGGCAAAAAAACAGGATCAGTCAGTGAAATGACAAACTGTTAAGGCCACCACATGTCTACCTGAACCCAGAAAAAGAAGGCTGACTCACCTCAGGGACCATTCAATTGAAAGCAAATCTGTTACCTCTCAGTCTTAAAGAGCTGACACAGATGGTGTGCCAGGCATGAATAATCCTGGCATGGGTTCGGCAGTGTTGTCTCTGATCTTGTATCAACTACAAGCTGTTCCAGGTACAGCTATCATCAGTTCAAATGCCTATATTTACATGATGACTTGTGAACTGGGGCTGCAATAGAACAGCATCTCCCAAAAAAAAAGGAGGAAGGAGGAAGGGAAGCTTAGTTTCTTAGATGACTTGTGAAGAAACATGGGAGTGGGAGCAAAATAAACACAGTGTGTGTGAATGGAGTCTTTGGCAAGCAATCCTTTTAAGGCCCCCGGTGTACTTTGTGGACGTAAAGAAAGCTTTCTCCATTATAGCAGCTGACTCATTTCCTCCATTAGACTAAGTGGATGTCTTTATGTAATACTGGCAATCAGGGCCGTTTTGTTTTGGCTCATTGTTTGCAGTTGAGGAGATGCATTAGGCACATGAGTGAGCATCAGACTCACATTTATACTTCTCTTGGACATCTGCGTTGCACAAGCTCACCAATCCCATCTTGAAGCTCAGAACTCGCATTTTGCCATTACGAGCACTAGTGGAAAGAAAGACAAGATAAAACATGTGAGGTTACAATATCTGAGCGTTGAATGATATCACACCACAGTGTATTGCGTTGCAGTAATGTATTCATACACTGGCTGAACCCCGCTGGGAGGGACAAAGTGTGGAGGAATTACTTGGGTCAAAGCTGTAAAGTACAGGTCAGTGCAACAGTGTGAAATTGTATTACAGCACATCCAGGGTACCTAAAGGCACTACAGGGACTTGATAAAGTGTTGAGTCCATGGAGCAATAATAAGCTCGCAACATCACTTACAGACAAACACATGCATGCGTACTGCACGAGCACACAATTACACACACATCCAGCAATTGTGAGGATCAGAGGTGCTGAATACAAAGAATAAATGATCGCTGGCCAACGGCAAGGCCAGTGAGATGGACACGGTTGTGCCCTGACCTGAGCCTTAAAGGGTCACATACTGTAGCTTTTTTTCTGCTCGTGGGAAAAAAAAACCCCCACATAAACATGCCGTCACCGTTCGTGCAGAGATTTCACAGCTCTGGTGCCAACACAGCCGCGAAGAATTTATTGGCGAGCTGAGCAGCATTGGCAGAAACCACAGGCTTATCGAATTAACGTTTGAATCGTTAAGTGAGAAATTAAGAATGTCACATTCATCAGAGAACATCAGATCAATGAAGTATAAAATTAAATCAAAGAGTGAGTTCAATTTCCAGAGCTGGGATGTTGATTTAAATTTGTGTTTAATAACAAAGTAGGGACAGTGAGCCTCATTTACCAATATCTCTCTACGTGTTTTTCTTCTTCTTAAATTCGTCCTTAAGGAAGGTCCTGAGAGAATTCTACATCAGATTCATGACCTGTTCTTAAGTTGCCACCCATGACAGTGATACATAGTGCTGTAATGACGCTCCTATATCAGGTCTAGAAATGCTGCAGAGCCGGTTGTAATTCTTCAGTGCTGCTAAAGGACCCTTTCACTTTACACCAGGTCATTTGAGTGAATGGTAGTATCAAAAATATTGGAGCTTTAGGTTCATACACATCACATACACACAGAGACACGCTATGTGTAATCTCACGCCACTTTAAAAACTATTTTTTGTCTATTCCTCTCAGTCCTAGGACAGTCTGTCTGCAGATTGTAAGTGGTTCAATGGCTTGTTGTACAGGCGTCTATAAAGAGCCACAGTGTGGCTTAAGCTCCAATAACAATGTCCAGGCAGAGGGCCAATCATCCCTTCTGAGACACAGCAGAAACAAATCCTCTTTCACACCAACTTTCACCCCCATCTCTGCTCCTGATTGACTGTTTTGTGGCGTCTCCAAAGAGAAAACACCGAGCACAGAGGCAGAGACACAGGAATAACCCCACGAGTGCTGTAAATTCGGTGGGTAGCTCTTAACTACTCGCTGCTAATGAGAGACAATCAGAGACTTTATCCTCCGCATAAATTTCAGTAATTGCTTTTTGTTTTCCAATAAATAGCGGCAGTGAATCTGAATAAGATGTGCGTATGTTTGTGTGTCCAATTTTTATCTGTGTGTTTGCATTATAGTACATCAAAGGGTGTGTGTATGTGTGTGTGTGTGTCTTCCAGAGGCGTGTCACACTAGCAGGGCATGCAGGAGTGACATGTCCCCCGAGGAGCAGCACTGGGGTGCATATTGAAGATGGCATGCGGCACACAGCAGAAAGTGTGTGTGAAAGGTGCTGACAGCCAGTAGCCCCCATGTGCTCTCGAGCTCCTCTCGGCCGACTCCAGCTCTGAATCTAACAGGGAAAAAGACAGTTATGTTCTCCTTATCACTTGTCATGGTTCTCCATGTTACTCTTAACGGCCTGGCCTGAGGAATGATTCACGTCCTGATGGTCTGACCTATCGGCGAATTAAATAAAACAGCGGACCACACTCAGAGGAAGGACTTTGTTCTTACAACCAATTTACGCAGTTTTCAAATAGATTCTGACATTCACCAATGTTTTCTTATTATAGGATTTGTTCTTGGGTAAGAACAGAACGTATGCACACTAAAGAGCACACTTACACACACATTTGAGCACTGACATATGTGTGTGCTTTCTTCTACAGTTAAACAATATTATGGGAATTTAAATACCATGATAATTTCACGATTTATAATATTTCTTAACAGTTATGTTGATTTTAGGGATGTCAGTTTTAGTTCATTTGGCTTGCAAAAGGCAGACATTCATTAACCGGTAACTAACCTATTAACCTAAAACTAACTGGGTCATTAAAAAAAGTAAAATACAAGAGGCCTTTTCCTTTAGTCTGGTGCTTCTTTGACTCAGTGAGCTTAAGCGCTGCATTTCAAGGTGCTATCCATTTAGGTGGTGAAATTCAATTGTCTCGTCTTAGTTAGCTAGCTAGCAGCTCAGTTCATATGGGGATTATAGCAAGTATGCTGTTCCAGTGGCGAGCGTGTTGCTGCTGAAACATTGTGCCCAACCTTCAGTCTCCCCCTCAGGTCGCCCTTGTGAGTAACAGCTTCATTTTGAACGACAAACTCTTTTTAGCATTGTTTACTATGTTAGCACCACTAGCTGTGCTGATGCTTACAACAATGGTAACAGAGCTAACAGTGATAACACAGTCAACAATGTTTGAGGAGTTTTACTGCTCCAAATTGAGCCATTAACGCACCAGGGTGACTGGAAGGTGGGCATAATGTTTACATAGCAATGCAACTGGGCAGGATGGTTAGTAACTATAAATGCAAAATACGTGACGCTTCTACCAGACCTGGGTGGCGAAGAGTGGCAAAATGACCCTTTTGACAGACACGTGTAACCAGTCAAAAATATTCTTGGCGGTTAACTGATTAATAGTTAACTGTTGACATCCCTAGCTGGTTATTTTACAAAAGCATTATGGTCTTTTAAAATAAACACCACACTTACACTACAAGTTACATCACTTATGTTAAATGATACCATGATAACTTTAATAAGTGACGGATCATACTAGAAAATATCACTGGTGGTTTGGGCTGGCGGGTCAAAACAGCAAAAAGCAGCTTTCCGATTAAGTTTATAACTTAGGGAAAGAGTGTGTTAAATAGTCCACCTTCTCCCCCTTTCGTCCTGTGGTGCACACAACTGTGCTACTATAATGCATAAGGTTGTTGGTTTAAGTACCTCCACTTCAGAACCATTAAAGTTTTTCTTATGCTTCGAGTCAGGAGCTCCACCTTCTTAAGACTTTTGTTTAGGCAAGCTTGACTTTAATTCTCTTAACTTCTCCTCTCGTTCTTTATTTTCTGTGTGTGCACACAGCTCTGCAGTTTAATGCCCTTATGGGGATTTGAGAGGTGTTTACGTACGTTAATTAGGATTAACTGGCATTTGCTTTAAACATTCAAGGACAATGGAATTCATCATTATAGAAACACAAGTGTGAACAATTCTGCAGTTTAGTTTGGATTCACCAAAGTCACACAATAATACAAACATACCACTGATCGAGGCAGCGGTATACCAGTAGCTCCCGTGTTTAGCAAGC
>JAPZEB010000026.1:20875986-20888540 GCA_029783705.1 Chaetodon striatus
CACCATCTACCAATTCCCCCACTGTAGCAGATGTATGTTTCACAACCGCTAACGCAGTGTCAGCCACTGCCAGTTAGCTTACAAGCTAACAAACAGCATTGTAAAGGCTAAACTAACGCTTTAAGCCACTGAGATGCTGCGCTGATTGTTACCATGTCTGATGAATTTCAGTCTGAGTCTGTATTTTCACCACAAACTTGTCAGTGTCCATTAAACTTGAACATGTGTCCAACAATATTCAAAAACATCCACACGTGTAAGTCCTGCAGCAACAAGCTGCTTTAGCGGTTTTTCCTTCTGGGTGGTACTCGCGAAAGGTTCCTACCATATACAGTGATGACCGCTAATTACCCTGAGACCTGACATCAATACAACATATACACCATACAAAAAAACTATTCATGCATATTCTGCTCCTGCAAGCATAAACAAATAAAAGATGCCAGCTACACTTAAGTTACCACTCTGATACATCTTGTAGTCACTGATTTTGGTGCATAACAGGCGTCTCATCTGAGTCTGGGTCTGACTGAGGCTCAAACATGTTCGTCTGAATCTCTCCAATGTTTCTTCGAATGCTAACATTAGCCATATTGATGTACTGCACAGATCCAAATTCTTATTGACGGAGAATAAGCAGATCTGCTTTCAGACCCTTTTGAGATCTTTTTAACTATTATGTGGGATAACCATGTTAAACACAATACTGGTGCAACATACGTTAAAACATGTCTGCAGGGGGACTTTAAATATGCTACTTTGGGATTTTGAAAAGCTGTGACAGGCATTTTATAGATCAAATTGTGGATCTACTGAAATAAGCCTTAGTCACAGCTCTGTATGTGTATGCAAGCGTGCAGTATGTGGCTTTATGTGTGTCTAATTTAAATGCATCCTTGTGTGTGCTTTTAAATGTGTCTGTGTCTTAGTTTAAGTGAGTGAGGGAGTACAGATGACGCCTACTTGACAGTCGTGCCCTAAAGACCAAGCCGAACATGTGCTGCCTGTGACAGGAGCCCAAACAGTGACATGATTATTGTGAAGTGCCCTCACCTCTAATGAACAGCGCCACACAAATTACAGGCAGCAGCGGCACCTCGGCACTCCATAATGACTGAACCGATGACCTGCCATTTGCTTAACAACATCTTTCCAACTGGGGGATTGTAACCTCTGCCATCTCGCCGTGTCAGTTTGAAGTGCCGCGTCCTTGTCATCATCTGTCAGATCGCAGCTACTCCGAAAGGGATGTGTGTACACAGGCAACCAAAACAAACACTTTAAAGCGACCCAGCCTCGTACACATCCCTCACTTATTCATGAGCAACATACCACTGCTGTGTTATTGTGATAAAAAAAAAAGCTGGATGTCACTGTTTTGATGTTTGTTTATAATGTGTTAAAGTGCGTTTTTCAGGGTTAGTCGGAGGCGATTACTTCAAAGGAGACAATTAAGTGACTCCACAGGTAAAAGCCATTTATATCTGGGATTCATGATAATGTGTCTGCATGTACGAGTGTGTGTGCATGAGGGAGATAAGAAGAAAGACAGAGCGTGTATGTTAAGCAGCATGTTTTCTGTGTCTACCTTGGTGGCGTCTATGTGGTCCTGCAGAGAGTCGATGAAGAGGTCTCCGACAGGCTCCCAGGCGTCTCTCACCCCCTCTGCCTGCTCCAGGGCCACTGCCAGCTCCTCCATCGCTGCCTGGATCTGGAGTAGACGCTCTAATGTCCTCTCCATGTGTCTGGGGGTTTTGTTGAAAATATAATTCATTACAGTTAACTACCTGCACCATAAAAATTTGGAGCTAATGCAAGCAAAAAAAATTCTATCAAAATCCATAGAGCATGCAGTCCAACACATCATTTATTTAAATTTACAGACTGTCGTTTCAGCGGAGCAGCGTGCACATTATTCCATACCATCATTTCATAATCTAAATGCCTTTTCTTTGAAAACAGGTTTTAATATTCTACCGAGCTCTGAATTTTCAATGATCTAAAACTTGATGAATGTGTGCTCCTAATTGTTTCTGTAATGGATCATATTTGCCGCATTTTGTAATCAGGTTATGGTAATTGTATTACGTGTAATGTATTGCAGCAGAACCCTGCTATGGATCAACTCACACACACACACACACACACACACAGTCGCAGAGAGAAATAACACTCTCCACTTCATAGCTCCAAAAGTTACATGCATATTTGCGCAGTATGGTAAAAACTTTTTTTTTTTAAATAATCTTTTTTATTATTAATTTTCCCAGCAAATATACTCTACTTTTTTCCATCACATATCTTTGAACATCAGTCTCTTCCTACTTTTCTAAGGCTGCTTTCACACCTAGCCTGTTGGTTCAGTAAAAAACAAACTCAGGTCTGTTTGCATGGTTGGTATTCATTTGGGCTGGTGTGAAAGTTGTCAATGAAACTCTGATATGGTTTTAGCATGATTTCAGAAGCTAAGCTATTAATCAACCTGGCCTCCAAATTCCCCAGAACCCAATCTGATCAAGCATCTGTGGGACATGCCAGTACCCCACCTCACAACCGACAGGTCTCAAAGGATCCACTGCCAACGCCCCAGTGCCAGACTCCATAGGACACCCCCAGAGTTCCTGTGTCCATGTCTTGACATGTCAGAGCCAAGTCTGATTCAAAAAAGGCCCCATAGTGGATCAGGGATACATCTGGGGTACTGGCTCATCCCATGAATGCGCAATCAAATTGGGATCTGGGGCTTTTGGAGGCCAGGTTGATGTTTTAAGCTCTTTGTCATGTTCTTCAGGCCATTCCTGAGTCGTTTTTGCAGTGTGGCATGGCGCATTGTTCTGCCTGGTGGCCACTGCATTGTTGCTACTGGGGGCGTGTACTTGGTCCACAACAGTGTTTATGTCAGTTGAGAGCGTCAAGTGGTATCCACATGAATACCAGGAACCAGAAGTTTTGCAGCGGAACACTGCGTTGTAACAATATGATCAATGTTAATCACCTCAGCTGCAAGAGGTTTTAATGCTTTGGCTGATAGGTGTATATATAATCTATTTATGCAAATCATTTGATAACCATGGTCACACATATGCACGTGTGCGCACATATTTTTACAGATTAATAGGTCAATAACTGTTAAAACTGCTGTGCTTATATTTTGTTAGTCCATGAAGTCCATTAAAAAGTGTGTGTCAGTGATTTCACAGTAGCAAGTCCTGAATCATGACTGTACAATACTCCTCCTTTTCCTCTCATCTCTACCAGTTAGTCATCATTCATAACATGTGGTCCATTTGTATTCATTTTGTCTAATAATACTAATAATGCTTATAACAGTTATTTCTTCATGAGCTCTTTGTGACACAGAAGAACATAATTCTGTACATCATGTGCATTAAAGTGCTGCATAAACTTCTGTCAGTCACTGCAATCTGATTTCCCCAAGTGGATCTTGATGTTGCAAGATGACAATCACCAACACTGTCCAATCAATGAGTTATTGTCACCCTGTATTACTTCATGCTTGCTCTCTTTGTTTGTAAAAAAAAAATCAGTGTGAACAGGAACCATATCAGAACTAAAAAGCTCCTTATGATCCTGGGCACATTACCTGACCAGAAAATTCACCAGAGTTTTTGCTGCTGCTGTTTAGACGTTTTGCTCCCTGGCAAAAGTTTCATGAGCACGTGGCACACAGAACATACCGACCTCCCCTGTGACCTTCATTATGACATCACATTATCAATTCAATTTTCAAATATTCTCCAAAACTTGAATAATAAGGCTTTTAGAGGACAGGAAAATGCTGCTTTCCTGAGCAGAGATGTGACTCAAAGTCTGCTTCTGACACTGACCTTGATTATAAAACTTATAAAACCATTACTGTCAACAGAAAACCCTGTTCCATTCACCAAAACCTTCCATATTTTCCGTGTGCTTTTACAATTACTGACATGGACAAATGCAGAAACCCAATGCCAGAAGAAGCATTCAAATGTTTAGCTCAAGTAAAAGCATAAATATGACTATGCGAAAGTACTCCGCTACACCTTTAAGCCCCGCATTCAACAAGTATATATGTGTTATCAGCAAAATGTACTTTACATATCACAAGTACAGAAAAATGGCTCCTGTGACTGATATGTCATTACTTTTGACACTGTACGATTGTTTATACTGATGCGTCACTTTGCGTCAAGTAGCTGGTTGTGGTGGAGCTTGTTTTAACTACTTTATATAGAGCTCAGTAGTTTTGCCTCATTGTTTTTAACTTCCAGTGGGTCACATGATCAGTCTGAGGGGTCATGACGTGATTAATAGGAGCTAAAAGAAAGAAAACGAGAAAACAAAAAAATTCTGTTGCGCAAATGTGTTTTCAATTTAGACATCATTCGTTCACTCTCATCCAAGATGTGTCATATCACTGCTATGCTGATGATACACTGATCTATGTCTCTGCCAAACCCAATTACCTGAATTAACTGTCTTCCCTCCATGATGGCTTAGCTGCCGCCAAAGACTGGATGTCTCTTAATTTCCTCCACTTAAACCTTGACAAATAGAAAGTCTTTTCATTGGTGCTGATAACTTTGCCATTGCAGTTGATCAGTTTATTGGTCCTCTTCAATAAAATATTAAACCTATTGCTACGAATCTTGGTTCACTCGACCAGTATATGACTTACAACCATGTAACCACCATAGCTGTTTCCTTAAGCAAAGACATATTGCAAAAATCAGATGTACGTTGTCCTCTACACTTTCATTTTCTCCTGTCCACATTATTGCAGTTTCCTCTACACATGCCTCAGTCAAGCTGCTCTGAATCACTCACAGTTGGTTCAAAATGCAGCTGCCAAGCTATTAACTAGAAGTAGCCATTGTTCACACACTGCACCTGTTCTTGCATCCCTCCTTTGGCTTCCTGTAAAATTCAGAATTATCTTCAAGATCCTGTTTATTACCTTTAAGGCACTGCATGACCTTGCCCCGCATTTCTAATCTCCTCATTCCCCATACCTTTTCTTGACCACTCCAATCCTGAGATCTTGTGCATTCACTGTATTAGCCCCAACCCTCTGAAAACATCTTCCCTAATCAGATTTGCTGAATCTTCGGACTGCTGTAAGTGGATTCTAAAAACTGACCTTCATAGGCAAGCCTTTCTACAGATCTTTATCCTTGTGTTATGTTTTGTTTGTTTTCCTGTCTCTCACTGTGCTGTGTTCTGCATCCTAACTTTTTACTTGATTTATTTAAATATTTTCATTTTTCATAACTGTGTGTTTTAAAGATATACTATATAAATAAAAAATTCTTACATCTCAGAAACTTTTACCTGTCTGGACTTTGGTAAATTATTCAAATAACACCATGTTAAGAGATGAAATGTTTCTTTGGTGGAACAACTCAGATACTGAAATGTGACACAGGGCCCCAACTACACACTCTTACAAACCAAAAAGGTTAAGAACCACAAGTGAAATCTTTATCAGTAAATTGTTTTACCTATGCTTACCATGTGTTTTTTCTTAAATGTAAAATCATAACCTGTAAAGAAACTAAAAGCAAAAAAATGCATTATTTTCCCTTAAATATAAAGTAGCATGCAATGGAATCTACTAAAGCTAATTATAAGTATCTCAAATTGCACTCGAAATAAGAGTAGCCTTAGTTTCCACCTCTGCAGGAGCCTCATTTCATCTGCACAAGATACACACAATGTTAAAAAAAGTGTCTGACCTATGCCGGTCCACACAGCGTGCCGTCAGCTTCTCCCACAGGTCACTGGCCACGTTCGCCTGCTTCCACACTGAGCGGCTCACATTTAAGATTCGTCGGCGTGGAGACACCTCTGCAGAGGGTGGATGAGGTTAGACGGGGCCACGCAGGGGTAACAGCATAAAGGTGCAAAGGAGGAAGTAAAAAATAGAGCAGGCACAGAAATAACAGGGTGTAGAGGAGAGGGGGGGTTAGAGGTCAGACAATGAGAAGAGCAATGATCGGAGACGGATGGTGCACCAACAAAAAGAGAGAGAAAGGAAGGGCCAGGGGCAAAACAAGTTGGACACACAAGGAGAGCACAGTCAGGTAGATTGCTACAGTATTTC
The DNA here is from genome assembly GCA_029783705.1 of Chaetodon striatus. NCBI lineage: Eukaryota > Metazoa > Chordata > Actinopteri > Chaetodontiformes > Chaetodontidae > Chaetodon > Chaetodon striatus. Next base: position 20,882,090 of record JAPZEB010000026.1, read on the forward strand.
CCAGGTGAGAGTCTTGTGCTAAGAGCCAAACAGTACGAAGAGGACGTGTCGGTGGAGAAACAGCAGAGCTTGCTGTATTATTGATCTGGGCAGATGGTACCATGGAGCTGGTGAGCTGGAGCTAATTGGTCCCGACCCGGACACTTTCCCTAAACCCAGCGTGACACCGGAGGACGGATCACTGCTAATAACTATTAATGGAAGATTCCACCTGCATGGGTCCTACCCAATGAACTCAGTGGGGGAAGGTTGTGAGTATGATATTTGGCTGGCGCAGCAGTTGGCACAGAGTATGAAGGGAGCAGACCTTTTCCATCGGTCAGGGTCTCCTCTGGCTCCTGGAAGGGATGCTGAGCCAGAAAGGCCTGGGCAGACTCCAAGACTGAGTAGATGAACGGCCCGCGAGACTTGACATCCTCCATGAACGCCTGCCGGGAGACAAACAGAGAGGAGGAGAGTGTTTCTAAGTGGAAGAAAATGAAAGGCATAAGCTTTTTTCAACCTCAAGTGCTAGTTGTAGCTGAGGAAGAGGCATCCTGTAGGCTAAGCTGAACCTTTGCCTACTTCTTAAACAAGACAGCGTTGCCTAAAATAGACCAAAAGTAATGCCAATCATGGCTGGTTACAGCCCCTAAAATGTGAGGCTTTGTCTTTTAAATTGTAACTTGAATAACCTTGGATTTTGTATTACTGGTGGAACAAAACAAGACATTTGAAGACATTTTCACGGACATTTTTCAGAATTTTTTGACATTTCAAATGTATAATCAACAGATGAATTGATCACGAAAACAATAGCTAATAAGAAAACAATAGTTAGTAAGATCTGTTTGAATGCACTAGGGCTACACCCTAGTGCATTCAAACAGATCTTACTTGTAATATCAAACATTTCCTGGTTTAAAGGCTGGGCCCAGTTGTTCAAAAAAATTAACTTGGATAGCAATGATTGAGATTTGGAAATCCCATGTTTTGCTATTCAGGATTAGTGAATTCATCTTACTTTCATGCCGGTTTTTCAAAGCAACATTGGATTAGATGACCTTGATCCAGATACAAACTTTTCAAGTTTACCAAGTCTGATTGACCAGTGCTCTAAATAAGACTACACATCATAATGTAGGCAGTTTACCAAGAAATACACTACTATTACTGCTTATCTCCATAGGTGCCTCCAAAGAGAACAAAACGTGATTTCTTGGGTTGTTTTTTTTCGTTTGATTCTGACAGCTATTTGGGGAATAATTTTATGGGGACAACGTTCCTTTTTCACTTTTCTGTATTGAAAGGCTTAATAGGTAGCCCAATGTCTTACTTTATCTATTTGATCACAGTAACTGTTAAAAAAAATTAACTGCAAAATATGAATACATGTATATATATCGGACCAGTTTTATCACCTTTTGTTTCTGAAACCTGCCAGCCTTCTGATGGAATCAGGATAATCCTGATTTTTTGGATCAAAGTTTGATCCAATTCAAAACCAACACCAACAACTACTGGGCCCACGAGGCTGCCATCAAACTGTCGTGATGATACCCTCACCTGGGTATAATCACTGTTGCCATGATCACTGGAAGGTCTGGTCATGACACCCTTTATACATGTGCCTCAGTTACCACCAACCCTCTGAAGACGCTAATTATTTTTATGGTAACTGTGTGTGACTGTAAGAGCTGGTCTTTCTAAATTGGACTGTTTTTGCAATGAGGTTCATTTGCATAGAAAGGTGACAATTTTGTGCTGAATGTAAGCATATAAGCATATGACCTAATCTAAATTTGTGCACATAGCACAGGAGCACTGAGGCGCTATTTGCTTTGCAGCGCAGTTAGGGGTACATTTCACCCTTTGCAAGTGCTTTGATAATTACAGTACTTTTTTGTCCTGTTTGTGCAGGTTTAGCGACTGCAGAAGATGCATAATCCTTTGGTAAATGCACTTGTGAGTGCATTGATCTGAGCAGGGGGGCATTTTATTGTCTATGGTTAAAAGTTAACTTTTAACTTGTAAAAAAGTAATGTGCTATTTCTTTATCTAAAAGTTAAATAGGCCCGATATAACATGACACCAAACACACACACACACACACACACACATACATAAAAATGGCATAATTAGCTTGTTTGAATACATGAGTTACCTATAGGAATCACTGAACACACACACACATCCGCACACTCACACACACTCAGCAGCAATCCACTGGCAGTACTGCATGAAATTACATGGCTGTCTGCTTGTGCTGAGAGCCCAAGGCACAATAGGAGACCAAATCTACTGGGAGCACTGGTCAGCTGGCCGCCACACACAGAAGAGCCAATTAGCTGGAGAGCCCGGCTCCACTGGTCCACATTTAACAGCACTCCTTATGCAAGAAGACACACACACACAGTGTATAGACCTTTTTACTCCTCCACTGCACAGATACCCAGAGTTTCCCCAGGGCCTTTAAGAAAGCCAGTGTGTCAACCTTCTTCATTCTTCTACACTAATCTTTGTTCTGTATAAAACACACTGCAGGTGTGTGAATTAATGCCAGCTCTCTTCAAAGTAATTTATTTAGGTGAAGCCAGCGTACTCAATACTCTTATGCTATGAAGAGATTACAATTTCAGCTGAAAATCTACATTACTAGCTGGAATTAGCAGCGTTGTGCGGCGCAGCAGTGTTTCAGTGCCTATTAGAAAAACCTCAGGACCAGAGAACGGCAGGCCTGATAACAACCAGCGAAACACCAGCAAACACCAGCCGGCACCGAGCAAACATGCAAAAGTGTGTAACGGTGAGGAGCTGTGGCGCGAGATAAGATTCCCACTGCAACAGTCATGGAGAAAAACCTGCTGTCTTCCGCTTTCACAGTCTTTCTCTAATCACAAACAAATTCCCTCTTCTTTCTCACATCCTCGCTTCCTTCCTTTTCCTTCCCTTTAACCTCTTTTCATCCCCTCTCGCTCTCTTTATTCTCTCCATACCCTCTTTAGCTGCTTTGCTGCCCAAAGAGGAGCTGAGCTACGGATTCCCTGAGCCAGCTGTCATGTTAAAACTTTAATTCCAGCTAAATTTCACACTCAGAGGCTTCATCTTTGGTTGAAGGAACATTAAGAGCGAAGCCTTCAGATCAGATTAAGATACATAATGCATGGGGTAGAAAAAGTCAGCGGGAGGAAATGACTTCATTGACTTCATTTCGTCTAAACATGTTGATGGCATTCCTTTTACCCCTCCCTCTGGACCGTTCCCCTCAGTGCGCTTCTGAGAACACAGAGGAGGATGAATTTTTATTTCATTTGCCCTCTTGCATGACGCAGAGAAGATTCTGCAGCTGACGCACAAAATCCCTCCCATCCCCTGAAATCACTCACTTATCCCTACGCCCAAACACACACACACACCCTCACAAACATATCTTCCCACTCAAACCCTCCCTCCACCACCACCCCAAATACACAAACAGTAAACATGCTACCAAACCAATACACATGCAAATGCACACACACATACACACACACACACACACACACACACACACACACACACACACACACACTCACACACAAACGTAGCAGAGAGCTCTTCCCACACACAAAAACGACATCAGAATAAATCCACTTAAGATCAATAATTCACATTTCTTAAAACGCTTTAATTCTCCATAGAAAACTGGGATGCAATTTCCCTCTCTGCTTTGTCGGAAAAGTTTTAGAGCGACCAGACGCTCGGGAAGCCGAGGCATCTCAGATTATAAAGGCGTGCTGTGCTGAAAATGGAACATTTTGAGAGAGGAAGAGGAAGAGGAGAGAAGAGGAGAGGAGAGGAGGCATGTTCAACAGTGAATCCTATGAATGACTTAGTGAATTTTTTTTTCGGCTTATGCATCAGTAAGTAGCCCCATCAGTGTTGGAGGGATAGCTGTGGAAGGAGAGAACATGTACTGTAGTTTGTGTGCAAGGTGCAGCCACAGTTTTGGTTAAGATTCAAGAAATAAACTAACATTATCAAGTTACCAGTCTGCCATCAATCAATCATGAGAGGTCGAAAGAAAGAGTACAGCGCCTGGTTAGTGGCACAGTGAGCACAAAGGCTACTTGGACAGTCATTTTCATTTTAAAACACATAACTTTTTATATTCTAAGAGATGTCTGAAGCTGTTGGCAAAAGACCTTTATCACATCCCAACCACCTGCTCCCAGCAAGAAACCACTGCTGCTGGCAAAGAAAAGAAGTGATATAAAAAGAAAACAAGAGTAAACACTGGTGTGGCTTTGCACGGCTAAAGACAGCTCTTGGCGAGTAAAGAGACGAAGTTTGATGCTGAACTCTTTAAAATTTAGATGGATAAGTCACATCTAACTTAGGTTATTTAGCCAAACTAATAACAACACAAACTGTACCGAAAAACATGCCAAATGGTGTCAATATTTGGGTTTGGTCGAGCCATTTTTCTGCTACTATGGTCTTGCTAAAGCTGAGTTTAAGCCAGTGCTGTGCATGAACGAGCTAAAAGAGCACATTCATTAAACATGTTCATTTTCACATAAGTTTGCAGCTTATTAACTTCACTCTTGCAACAGTTGACGATGCTGTTTTATTGACAGCACCTAAGGATTTACAGCACCTGGCAGACACCAGCAGGAAGCGTAGCTACTGATACTGCTGAATCCAGTTCATGTAGCTATGTAGCTATTTTTTGGCTTTCATAAATAAATCAGTAAGATACAGATTCCAACTAAGGATGTCAGTTTCAGTTTACTTTGCCTTTGATAACCAGACATCTCTTAACTGCTGACTAACCATTTAATTCAAAACAAAACAAAAACAAAACTCGCACAAGACGTGACATACAAGAGGTTTTTCCTTTTAGCCCGCCGCTCTGTTGATTCAGTGAGCTTTAGCGCTGCATTTCAAAGCCCTATTCTTTTAGGTGTCAAAATTTCAATACTTTGTGATGTAACTGCCTTTTATTTTATTTTCTGTCGGCTTTGCTGACAGACATCAGGCTGGCTGCATTTACATAAAGTGCCACTCTGCACTGTGCACCACCAGCGTTGGAGAGGAGCTAGCTAGCATTACCGGTAATTTGACAAACACTGCTGGTAACATTGTCCCACCACCAGGACAGGGTTCATGCAGAAACATGGTAATTACCCTCTGATCGCCACTCAGGAGGCCCTGGGGGGTAAGCAGCTTCACTTTGAGCTGAAAACCCCTTTAGCGCCGTTAGCAGCATCAGCAGCACTAGCTGTGCTGACACTGCTAATGGTGCTAACAGAGCTAATGGTGATAACACACTTAACAATACTAAACAGGGTTTTGAGGCTCAAAATTTAGCCCCTTTCTCACTCAGGCGAACTGGGGGTGACCACGTGAACTACAGGCCAACACCACATGTGAAGATTTTAAGATGGTGGTGATGTTTAGTGATATTGACCGGCTGTCAGAGTTTCAGCACGTTTGGTCAAATTTGTGTATTAGCTGTTAGTTAGTAATTGGCTTTCTTCAATAACTGAGGGCTGTAAACTTAGATTGTATGAACCCAGTAGTAGACCAGTGAAATCCTGCTCCCAGTTTCTTTGAAGGATGTGGTCAGACATTACAAATTGTATCTTCAAAGCATGAAAAGCAGACAGGGTGTGTGTCAAAAGAGGAATGAGGAGGGTAAAGACAAATTAAGAGGGAGAGGAAGGTGGATGGAGGCCACTGCAGGATTGTGTGCAAGCGTAAGTGTTGTTCCTCCATTGTCCTGTTAATTGGGAGGCTGATTCCACAGTGCACCAGTCGAGGTGGGAGTCAGAGTGGGATTAAACAGGAGCCACAAACCTCTCACTGTCAATACAAGTCGCCTTTCAGAAACACTGCACAAACTGACAGCACAGAAAATTGGAAAGAGGGTGGAAAGGGAAACTGTGCTGTACTTACAGAACCAATTACGAGTGTGTGTGTGAATGTAGGCTACTGTATATGTGGGTATATTTGTGTGTGTGTGTGTGTGAGAGCGAACCAGTTCCAGTTCTTGAGAAACATCACCCACAACTAAGGTGATTTACCGGGAAATGAAAGAACATCCTGAGCATCCCAGGCGGCGTTTCTCCCGATACTTCTTGTCACACAGGAGTCAGAATCCGAACAGCATAAATTTTAACGGTTCTATCCTTCACACACACACCTTCAGGTACATTTTAAAGCCTTCATTTGAATCTTTATTGTTTCCTCGATTTAAATATCATGACAGCTCGATGTTGTTTTATTCCAAGAAATAACAATCAAAAGCTTTACCTCTGTTATGATTTCACTTACTGCATTCGATTCGGCTTGTTGTGTGGAGCTATTTTTGAGCAGGCCAACAATCTGTATGACTCTAAGAGTGAGACTGGCACGCACACACACACACACACACACACACACACACACACACACACACAAATACACACGCACATACACACACAAGCCC
>JAPZEB010000026.1:20904295-20925569 GCA_029783705.1 Chaetodon striatus
TTCTTGGCAACCCTTCCAATACATGTTGAGATATTTAACTCTGGGCCACAGTGCTGGACTAACAAGCTGGAGGAGCAACACCGAGCCACGGCAGTGCTGGAGTGGCTAAAAATGTTTTAGAAAATCTGGCATTTTGTTGCGAGGTCAAGGCAGTGCTTCTTGCTTCCTCATACTAGTAAAGCTCTGAGCCCGGCTGCATCATTTCCTATTGTATATTGGCTGGCAACTTTGGCAGATGGAGAGTGGGCCTTCAGTAAATTGAAGCTCATAAAAATCTGTTCATACTCCACTGTTTACTAGAAGAGGTAATACTCCTCTTAAAGCACCCATTTGCCCAGAAAGTGGACATTAAAAATGTCATCAATGACTTCACCAGAAGGTAATTTCAGCTCCTGGCATGTGAAGATGAAAAAGAGAGTATATAAAGACTAAACATCTGCTACATCAACAGCCAGACACCGTCAGGTAGGATTACATGGTATTATGTGAGCATAGTTTTCTTGAGTGGCAGACAAAAGGTTAATGCAGTTAGTACACCACATGACCTGTCAGATACTGTTTTATAATAGGACTGGGGATAAATAAGGTTTATGTCTCTCGAGAGACGTGTATACACCAGCTCTTTCACGTTAAGCTTTGTATCTTTATTTTATTAGTTATTCATCTTAATGGTTATAGATGAGAAGGAGTGACAGTGATGCCTGGAAAACAGGCATTGGAAAACGCATTGATTTTTTAAAACGTGTGTTAATACTTTTTATGTTTAGTCATATAAATATTATGTTCCCTATATAGTCCAGGGAATGGGCAGGATACATGACCCTGCACCTTGCACAAAGAGCAGCCATGACCCTCAACAGTGAGTGTCTATTTTCATCCTGAACCTTCTAGCAGGTTGTTTACTGAAAGAGGCATCAGATCCAAATATTGACTGTCCCCAACTCCCCCTGTTTAATTCAATCAATCTCTGCTAGTCCAGCAGCAGCACACTCCACATGACCGAAAAAAAAGACAACAGTCAGAGCAGACAAAAGAGTGCAGAGGAAACGAGGGGTGAGGAAAGAAAATGGGAAAACACAAAGTGAGCGACAGACAGGGAGGAAGAGAGGGACTGAGAGACAGGCAGAAGAAGAGGTTAATGAGGCAATCAGGAGAAATAGAGAACTGAATGATTAAGCGAGCGCAGAGAGGGAGAGAGAAAATTAGAGAGGAGGAGAGCAGGAGGAGCAGTTATCCTTTTACACTTCAATTAATATGAGAGTGGATGAGACTGCTCTCTTAACAGGATTGGTTTTGGGAGCTTTCGCTGGTCATGTTTCCACAGCAGGGCCAAGAGCAGAGGAAATCAACACACGCTCATGTATTTGACGGTAAATTGACTAACAAGTCACATCTGTTGAGGAAAAAAGTTGTAAGGCTAAGTTCAAACTGAAAATTGATGAATAACATATCTTTAATTTCTCTGGAACTGAAAACCAGGCTACCGATACTCCAGCACAAGCCAAAGTGGTTTTAATGCGTCTGGGCTTTTTTTTTTTTTCATTATTCATGAATTACACTAGAAGCATTATTCAGCCACTTACATACCTCTCCATGTCGGGAAAGGTAATCAGCAGCATTCGCAGGAAATCCTGTTGAAAAAAAAAAGGGAACAAAAAAGGGAGGCATTTAAGGAGGTGTGGGAGGAAGAAAAAAAGAAAGAGAAAGGCATACCTGATCTTAAGCCTGGAGAGCAAGGTTAAACAGTGTTTATGTTATATCCATTATTTAGTGCCACTGAAGAAACAGGAGCCAGGTGGAACACATCACATATCACACACACGGACACACACATGCAAACACATGGACTTCCAGGTGTGATCACTCAGCCTCATGGCCCCAGCAGAATAAACATATGTAGCTGAGCTGATGTGCGGCCATCAGTTTGAAATGCTGCTGGAGCGTTTTCAACTATTGCAACACAGTGGCAATCAAGCTTGCATCAGCCTCCAATTAATTTATGGAAATAACACTGTGCCTCAGAGACAGGTCAGATTAGAACTCAGTTCAAATCTGAGCTCAGATTTTATTAACAGCCTCTCAAGTAGCTGCAAGTCAACAGCAAAATTATCCATTAAGTTAATTAAGTTTCCTATACTACAGCCTCACCTGAGACAAAATGAGTTGCCCGTGGTATTTCTTCACAAATAATCTGAAGAAGTCGATGAATTGTTGCTCTCCCACTTGACTGGCCAAGAACCTGAGGAGGAAATAACCCTGGACAAAGGAACAAGACAAACAAAACATGATCCATCAAAGACAATACAGAGAAACATTGAAGCAACATCCACAGTCATTACAAGTGCTATTCCAAGCACATCCGACAAAGAGTGGACCATGTAAAAGGACATTATAGATTATTGTTGATAGCCCTTTGTTTCTCTGTGTCCTTTTCCGTTCCTTCCTTTACAGTCCAGTCTTATAGAAATTGAATTTATACACAACATATTTGAAACAGCAATTATGTTTGAGGGAAATGTAATGCTGAGCAAATGACATTTTCTATTAACCCTTTGAAACCTGGAGCGACATCACTTGTCTTGTGCTGCTTTCAGACGCCTTTCACAAATATTTAAACCTTTGAACCTTGAGCAAATTGGTATGATTTCTTTCACAAACATGATAAAAAAAAAAAGTGCACTGGGCAACTTGGTAAAAAATGTCCTACAAATTGCGAAAAATCTATAGATTAGAAAGTTTATTTTAACAAGGGAAAAACTATATTTAGAATTATTATTATTACATTTTAAAATTATGTTACAGAATTTTTTTTAAATGTTAAGCACTTTTCCCAAGTCATTTACTTGTGTGTTTGGTTTTTCTTTCTTTCTTTTCTTTTTTTTAATTAAATTTTTAAATATTTTTTTCTCTTTTACTAATTACTTGGCAGATTTTTGGGTCATTTCTTCCTTCGTTGCTCATTGCTGTCTTCCCATATTTTTGAAAGACATCCAGCCAATTTGCTCAGGTTTTAAAGGGTTAAAATAATGAGGAAATGTTGCTAATTAAGGCAAAAAAAATGTTGATACTAAATTTATCAGTAAAATGTTCACTCACTACGTTTTTCAGTTGTTTTCAACCAAAATATGCACACTTGTAATACAGTGTCCACTCACAGTGACTGCAGCATTGTTTGTTTTATTACTTTGTTTTATCCATTTATTTATTTATTTTTATTATTTATTTCATTTAACAGAAATCCCATTTTTTCCCTTATCTTATCACAAAAGCAAAGCGCTGGTGTCAAGGTCCTGCACTTAATACAGCCGCAATCGCCCCCAACCACCACCTTGCAAAGCCTATGCTGTACATGAAAGTAGTGTTTCAGAAACGTTGTCTCCGAAACATTAGCGATTATAAGCCCAAGGCATATTTTTGCCTATCCTACAACCAAAGAATAACGTCACATAATTAAGAAAACAGTTTTGTAACAAACGTAAGAGATGACCACCTCAATTTTCCCACATTTATCTCACCTTGAGGTAGTGGACTTGCATGAAGGTTTTGTCAGGGTTGAGGGCATGTTTAACCATGGAGGAGCCAGACTCACTGACCTGACCAGTGTTCTCCATGTTAGGTCTGCAGAAGGACAAATAGAAGAGAGGAGAATAAATACACAGAAAGATAAGACAGGTAAGACAATGTTCAGCACACCACATAAAACACAAAAAGGTGCACTGAAAGAGAGACACAAGCAAAGAAGCAAAAACAGAGCAGGACTGGAGTATGAGAAACTGAGCACACAGTTTTTATTTTATCCCACTCCAGACATTTTAGTTGCAGGAAAACCACAATTTCTACAGAGCAAGAATACACTGTCAGCAACACTAAATCCAGCCACTCAGCCAGTCCTCTCAATGGCGAACACATTGCCAAGTTGCCATACTTTGCCTGAGGCAGGCTGAAAATCAAGCTGCAGATTTATAATAGAGAGCTATACTGTTTATATGACCTCACAGTGCTGCGCTCTGACTTTACTGCCCATGACTCACTGAGCGAACATATAACACTTCCACAAAAAAGCACCCCCGTCTACAAGCACAAAAGAGGCATGCTCGGAGTTTCGCTTTCCCTGTCACCCAGATACAAATCATTCCTTCAACCTCCATAAACACACATAAAACCAATAAAAGCCAAACAAACACAGCACTGACGTGGGATGCTGTGCAATGATAGTTTCAGTTAGGCGGTATTGATCAGGCTGAGCAGATTAACTCAGTGTGCCAATAGGAAGGCCTTGAAGGATCACCCTCCTGCCAAGTCGATACGCCAGGCGCCTGGTCCACCAATCAATACACCCTTCATCACTGGCTAGCACTTTTCCACAGGGCCGCTTCATGACAGGGCCAGACGCACACACAAACACACACAAAGGTGAACAGGGAGGCCAAAACATCCAAAATCTTACGCACACTGATTCATGTGTGATGTAAAAACATCAGTGTTTACTCTTTCAGCTGTGAGACACAAGTTGGTTAAATATTTGATCTATTTGATTCTTTGTCCAGGCATGCTGAGCAGGAGAGCAAGGACAGGGGGGAGATGAAGTAGATTAGGGTTGAAGACATGAAGAGGAAGGAGGAGGTGTGGGAGAAATCGAGGACAGGAGATAGACAGGAATGTTTGGTTTGCTCAGTGGACTGAGAAAGGAAGTCATCAACTTCCTGGAATTTCTAAATTTGACTGGACACTCTTAGATAGACTCTCATTATGCAAAGAAGGGTGTGCTCCTTCTTGACTGCATGTGTGCATGTCATATAAATGTGTATGTATCTAACTGCAAAAAAGAGCCGTAAGAATTTTACACTATGTTGGATATCAGGAATATATGAAGTCACATGAACTGAAATTTATGGATATGGTGGATTTTAAAATGGCTAAAGCCTACCAAGGAAAAGATATCAGACAGTCTAAAAAGAGGTCCAAAGACAGTATCTTCACAAAGTATGGAAATGACTAGAGGGAATGTAAAGCACACTCAGGGTGATGCCGTTGTCGGTATTCTCAATTTGGATTTTCGTATTTGTTGTATACAGGGGGCAATATTGATTATATGGTATGAAGAAGTGCAGTGGTGTAAATGTGTGGTTGATCGATGGTGAGGAGAGTGTATTTATATAATAGTTTCATTAGTGATGTATTAGTGTACTTTGGGATTGGGGGTAAGGCTAGACAAGCATGTCGCTTCTTCCCTCTCCTTTTCAGACATGAAATGTTAATTTATGTATCTCTTTGAGTCAGTTCATGATTTACAATATATTATATTTTATCACTATTTTTTAAATGTTGGAAATAAATAAAAAAAATAAATCAAATGTACATATTTGTAAGAAAAATCCAAACACCAATGACATGATTTGAGAAAATCCATTTTGATAGTGATGATGCTCACTGTCTGTGCTGTACTATAGATTAACATTTCTCACTGATAATTACCTGTTTTCTTTTTCTGGAAGCAGAAGCACACTATCCCAGGAACCCCGGGAAATTAAGTAGTTTTAAAGGAGACGTTATAGGCTTGACGATATTGTGTGTCTTGTGTATAGTGTTAATGAAGGATGTTCATATTAAACGGGGCAAAAGTTCCAAATAATGCGGTTAACATATGTAAAAATAATCCCTGTGAGCAAAAACCTCAGGCTTCAGAACGTTTTGATTACTCTGTTAACAACTGTTTTTTTCTACCTTGGCCACAAAATGTCATCATAGTGTGCATAGTGTGTCTTTATATGGTCATCAGCTCCAGGCACGCTAAATGGTAAATGGACCTGCACTTGTATCGCGCCTCTCTAGTCTTCCAACCACTCAAAGCAGTTTTTACACACACATTCAAACACTGAGGGCCAAGGCTACAGTACAATGTGCCACCTGCTACTCAGTTTTAACACACCTATGGAACAGCCATCGGGAGCAATTTGGGGTTCAGTATCTTGCTCAAGGATACTCTGACATGCCGAGTGGAAGAGCCAGGGACTGAACTCTTGGTCTTCTGATTAGTGGACGACCCACTCTACCTTCAGAGCCACAGCTGCTACTGCAAGGGTTTACATTACGTAGCCTACTACACTGCTAAATGTAGCGACATGCTAACATAAGGAAAACATGTAATCTTGGTTAATGATGTTAATTTCTCTCAGATTTTTGGGCGGTTTGAACTTTATAAAAAGATAGCAACTAGGTACCAGACCATAAGCAGCAGACATCCAAGAGGAAGCCAAGAAAATTAATGGACACAGCGCCAAAAAAACACAAATATATCAAGGCAAAGTAGCTTTTAATCTCACTGGCGAGCGTGTTTAGAAACAGTCACCAACAATTCTTGCATAGACTTTTAAAGCATGTAAGGGCTCATTTATACTCCCTTTACTTACTAAAATAGATATGTCCGTTTCAAACGTTATAAACGCAAACCGCCCTCCTACTTCCATGCATCCTTCATGATGGCATAGAAACAGCCAGTAGATGGCACTAGAGGGCAGAGTCAAAAGTTTTACACAACAGCAGACAGGGCGGCAATGGAGGAAGTCGTAATGAGGTCGTTTTAAGGAGGCAGTGTTGTAGACGGCAGTGGTCTGTGAGGCCATTAAATACGTCCTGACATGAAAACGGAGAATTATTTTCACTGTGTTGAATATTTGTTTAATTCCACAATTTTTTAAACGTCTTCATTGTCTCCTACGGTCGTATCTTGCTTGAACTATGCTACATTGCCCCCACAATCTATGGTGGCACTGCTCCGTTTCGTACGTATCTGTAAGCTTTCAGAAAGAACGCAAATACAAATAAAATGACCACAGAGTCGGACAAAAGGCTCCATCCATGTAAGTTCAAGTATGAACCTGAAAATGAGCATGACAGGTCTCGTAAAATCGATTTCTCCTTGACCTCTGTTTGCAAAATTCATGATTAACATAGCACAAAAATAAAATATCAGAGAAGGGCAACTGTTTTGTATATATAACTCTTGTTATAACCTTACAACCTACTAACCTGTGTGGAGGTGCATGTGCAGGTGCACCAGCATGTTTAAAGACCTCATTATTAATCCTAAAAATCACAACACAAGATTGTTACCTGCTTTCACCCTAAAATTGATCGATACGTTTTTAATTCCCTGATTAACACCAGGCAACAACTAAATCTATAGCTACTTTTTTATGATGCTGTTAGAGGTCAGTAATGATTGTAAACACAGCAGTAAAACATGCCAATTAACAGCGAGCCCATTATGATGATGAAACACACACAAAACAAGCAGACTACTGTATAGGCGATCAAAAACACATATTGATCGAGCTTTTTAACTGAGTCGTCCTCCTCTGACCTCGATGCAGGATTTGGTTTGCAGGTCTACGAGTAAACAGAGCTAATGTACGAAGCGTGTCTCCAGTCCTCGAGCCCTCATTGTTCTTTGCAGCTCCAGCAGAACGATGTTTTCACTCCTTTGGGGATTTGATTTGCTCCATATAAACCATTCAGCATGCCTGGGTACAGTGTGTGCACAGAACCTGATTATCTTCTCCTGCTAGTCACACAGAGGATGTAGCAGTCCAAAAAAAGTCCAACATTGTGTCTAATCTGTGCGAGACCACCTCTGATTTGTTCTGTGCCAGATGATGGGTGTGAAGGCACAGCTCTCCTCACGGCTTCACTCTTGTTTAATCTCAAAGTGGTTATCCATCAAATAATTCATGGGGCTCCTGATTCCCCATTGGTTTGATTTATCATTGAAGTGCATCAAAGTTTGTTGGCGTCTGTCCCACATGTCTTGAAGCTGGGATTTCTTCTTTATCAACATCCTCTCTCCCTGGATTTCTTTACCCAGTATGACATGCATGACGTCAACAGGGGTCTCTCAAGGAAAAGAGAATGAGCTTTGAATGAGGCTTCAATTAGTAATTACAAGCAGGGCTGTAGTCAACTTAATCAAGTCCAAGACCAAAGGCAGCCCAGACCAGATAAAGTCCTGTTCAAGATCATAATGGGGCAGCTGTGGGGCCAGAACGATGAGCTTATTAGGGCCTGAGCACCAAGCAGAGCGAGGAACCTATTGAAATCCTAGGGACTTTGCAAACACATCACATCTGGTGAAAAAAAATGATATTTAAGGGGGCTCGTGCTTGGGTTCCAAAAATAGCTCACATGTAACATCCTAAGACTCTTGGTCTCTTGGAGCCATGCCCTAAAACCAACAGGAAGTCAGCCATTTTGAATTAAATGTGCAATCTTTATGCATTTTTGGCAATTTCCAGGGGTCATACTTTAACGAACTCCTCCTACAGATTTGTTCAGGATTGACTTCGAATTTGTTGCGTACCATTGTAAGACATTGGACATCAAAAGTTGCTTAAAGCTTGACTTTTGGTCGAACCATGTGACAGTGGTGAGCCGTCAAATTTCCATGTGTCGCCACCAAACAGGAAGTTGTTATAACGTCCCTGTACCTTGCTCAGTGTGCACCAAACCTCACGTGTTTTATACGACTCCAGGCCTGACACATTAGGTGTCATGGTGATTGCACCACCTATGGGCAACAGGAAGTACGTCTTTTCAGACACTTATCTTTCAGTTTACTTGAAATTTACATGGTGAAGTCTACAACTGTTGTTGTGCAGAGGTGCAAGGGTCCGCTCATTGTTGCTTGTAGCTTTAATTTCCAGATTTGATATCACAATAACTAGGTGCTGTTTCAAGTATTGTGATTTTTATTATTCAAAATTACAATTTATTGCAATTTTTGTTTAAATTTTTAACACTAGACCATGGAAAAAAGTTTAATCATACACTTAAAGAACTTTCTCACCTGTAGTTCGGTTCATTTTGTCCGCACCAAAAAGAAATATGATACACTGTTGCATTTTAGTTTTGGTTTGGTTCCTGTTCACACAGACTCTTTGCAAACAAGCCAAGAGGAGCAAACATGAAGTTCTATCAACTGACAGGTAATTTGTTGATTGGACAGTTTTGGCATTTGTCATCCTGCATATTCAGGACCCACGTGGGGAAATCAAAGTCCAGTGACTAACAGACGTTTATGCAGCAGCACTTTAATGCTTTTAAAGTATTTATGTTGCTGGTGTCACAAAGAGCTCATGAAGAAATAACTGATTATAAGCATTAAGAGGAGGCTATTATTGGACTGCAAATCTATCACTTGTTATGAATAATGACCAACATAGAGACAGGATGAAAAGACGGCGTCTTGTACAGTAATGATTCGGAGCTTAATACTGTGGGATCACTGTCACACACCTTTTAATAGACTTAATAAAATGACAAAGTACACGGAGTCTGATACAATGATGGCAGTTTTAACGAGAATCAGGGAAAATACCCTCAATGATGTGCATATGTGTTACCATGGTTACATGTATGGAACAGCATAAATAGGTCATGGGATATGCATGGCCTTTATCAGGATCCGTAATGAGATCGTAGACAGATTTCACAATCAGCACTATCTAAAATCCTGTGGTTAGTTTGTTTTCATTCACACCACATATGAACCGCACCAGAGTCCGTTTTGAAGCGAACCGAGACCTGTCTTTTCAAGTGGGCTCAGTTCGGTTATTTGTTCTGCATCAGGGTTCAGTTGACAGCTCATCCAGCTCATGCAGTGTTTCCAATACTCATTGACTTTTTTTTAATGAGTAAAATCTTATTACATTATAGAGCTACACGCAGCACGTTGATTTGCTCATCCCCTCATCCAACTCTTTCTCAATTGGTCTATCAGACCCCAAATGAGACAGTAATTAGCTGGCTAGCTAGCCACCCTGCAGTCCCTCCACCCCCCCAACTGCTATGAGACTTTTCACGGCAAGGAAAGCGGGCGGAAGCTCCGCAGACGGACTAAGCTGCAACATCTTGATGCAGCAACAGAAATCTTACTGATCCAGTAGGGAGTTTGCATTGGGCAGGATAAATTCGAGCTCCCATTTGAGAAGCTGAGGGTCCGCATCCTTGGACCGCCTGCAGCTGTCTGCTTTCTCACTTCGGCTTTGTTTTTCTTGAGACAGATATGACATCACATTATTCGTAGATGATCACAACAAAAGGTGGCAAGTCATTTCCACCTCTGCATTTAAATTATATCATTTTAGGCTTTAAAAAAATCAATTTAAAAAAAACAAAAAAGTAAAAACCCTTTAAGTGAATCTACTTTGTCACACCCCCAGGCACTAGTGTTTTGCCAGTGCATACATTGTGATAAATGGGATAGATCAATCTCTTTGAAGCGGGGTTGTATGGGGAATTCATCTAAAGACAGTATATTACAAACAGTAGATGTCAGCTGGTACGCCCCCACTTTGGAGAAGCAGTCTGGAAGCTAAGCTGTGAATCTCAAAATGATTCTCAGGCAGCAGTGAAATCCTTAAAGCGACTGAATGATTGATGGCAGAGTCCCACACACATCTGCCATCCCACTGCTTACCCATCTAGCAGCCGAGGTTTTCACCCCTGACCTTGAACAATAGAATCGTCATTAACATGTAACTGGAGCTCAATAAGTCCTGCAGGCATTGTACTGTAACAGGCCTGTGAGCGATGTAGGCAAAGTGGAGCACGGAACCACCAAAGGGCATTGCACCAAGCTTGGGATGCCTGTGGGGGGAGCTAGCAAAGGAAGGATGAGAAGAATAGAGGTGGAGGGTGAATATGTATTAGAAAAGAAAACAGCGGACAAGAAGAGCAGAAAAGTAAAGAGTGAATTAGAATGAAAGAGACCTTGAATGAGGAGCAAATCAACAGATATATCTCTACTTGTGAATAGAGATAGGAACATTGTTGTAAGGACAAAAACAGACGGAGACAAATACAGACACAGAGGTCTCCCTTTGCCCTCAGACAGACGCTGAGCGTGGGTGGCTGGCTCTCTGCAGTTATCCGAGCCATGCGGCAAATAAAATTCATAACATGCCACTGAGACACCCACAACAACCTCAGTGGGCATTCCCTACAGTGGAAAACAGTGGGCACCTCACGATGTGGCCCGGCCCGAGTCTCAAACAATGCCTGGTATTGTATGTGGCTGACACTGTATTCAGCTAAGTTCCATGTGAAATCTATTTGAAGCACTCGTACCTTTTAACTGAGGAGCACTCTGTGCTGCCACTGCTACACTGGGGCAGATTTGTGATGATTCAGCAACAAGCTGTCGTGTGTTTGACTGCCATAGTATGCAAAGTACAGCTGGTCTCAGTGGAAATACGGCGTGATCACATCGCTAACACTAACATACGCTGAGCAGGAGACGAGCTACAAAAACACACTGATGAGTACATGCCATTATGGCATGACATTAAAGGAATAGCTCAACTTTTTTGGGGGGGGGGGATGTGCTTATTTCACTTCTTGCAGAGATGAGAAGATCGACACCACTCTCACATTCAGTGGTGGAACATAACCAAGTACATTTACTCAAGTTCTGTGATTAGGTACGATTTTTAAGTACTTTACTCAAGTATTTTTGTTTTGGGCTACTTTATAATTCTACTCCATTACATTTTGGAGGCCAATATTGTACGTTTCACTTTTGACAACATGAGTCAGTTTGCATATTGTAATGATTAATACAAAATATTGTACAGAGAAAAAAAAGAGAACGAAAGGATATAAAGGAAAAAAGAAAGAAAAAAGAACGAAAGAGCTAACAAATGCACAAAAGAAAGAAAGCTCGAACAAAAGAAAGAAAGAACAAATGAAAGAGCGAAAGGAAGAAAGGATGAACGAATGAAAGAACGTACGAAAGAATGAACAAATGAAAGTAAGAAAGAACAAACAAAAGAAAAAGAACAAAACATAGAAAAAAGCAAATGGTTCTGGGTAGAACCTCGGCCCTTTAAAAGAACACCTTTGCAAACACTATTTCTAAGCTCTTACTATCATTGGTCCCTTGTGGGAAAATTTCCATTTTTCATTTTGTTGTTATTTTTTAGACATTACACACACACACACACACACACACACACACACACACACACACACACACACACAAACACACACTCAAGGCCCAAAATACACATCCATTAATGGAGACATGCCAGAGTGAAGGGGCTGCAGCCAATGGACAGGTACCATGGGCAGTAAATATACTTACAGTTATGTATATAAGGTTTTGAATGCAGTGTTTGTACACTGTGGTATTTATTTTAGTAAAAGATCTGAGCAGTTCCTCCACCATTGCTCACATTTACTACGATTACAGCCAGCAGCTGGTTAGCTTAGCTTGGAATTAGGAAGTCGTCATAAGCTTCATTTTCTCCTTTTTAAAATACGTTAAAGTCGTGTTTACTGTGTAAATAGCTTAAATTCCCTGAAACCACCCACTCTCATACTGTATTTTCTTACACAATTGTTACAGATGGCTAAATGGCCTCAGCAATATGCTTGCAGTAATAAATGTCTCTTTTACATATATTCATAATCACTCAGCGGTGATTTTGATAGACATAGCGCAATACAGTGTTGCAGTCTACTTGTTTGGTGCTATTATATAAATCCTGTGTAAGACATTAAACCACTACTTGATATAGCAGAAAACACACAGCAATAAGAACAGAATGTCTACATTTTTTGCCAGTGGCATCAAAGCGCTGTTTTGTAGTCAATAACACATGCTACACAGCTGTGAGTGTGGGTAGAGTGGCTCACGGTGTAATGATTTTGCCTACTTTCCATACAAGATGCCAAAAAAGTGATCAAGTCCCTAACCTTCTGTTATCAGTGCTGAGTCCAATTAGCTGAGCGACACTGTGTCACACTGATAAATACTCTGTGCCACTGCCATCTGTAAACATTTAGAAAATGCATTTAGTGCACTATTTAGTCCTTATCTTAATGTGTTATATTCTCTGGGTGTTTTTGGAAATGGGTGCTTTCACGTCAGTATCAAAGTTTGAGGAACTGATTATTCTTAAGCCGTGTTAGCTCCAAGGATGGCAATGTGGGTCTGTCGGTCAGTCCAGCGCTTTGATCCAGACTGAAGTATCTCAACTACTGAATGGATCAACATGAAATTTATTCAGATATTCAAAGTCCACAGAGGATGAATCCACTGATTCTGATAAGCCTCCCACCTTTTCTCTAGAACCACCAGGAGGTTAAAGTTTTTACTTATCCAGTGAAAAGGCTCAACACCTGCTGGACAGATTGAAGTTTGGCACAGACATTAATGGTTCCCAGAAGATGAATCCTTCATAATTAATTGCCATCACTGTGGTCATTCCCTGACTTTTCATCTAGCGCCACCATCAGGTCAAAGACCTGCATAATCAGCCATAAAATGGTTGGCGTTGTATGTTTCTGTAAACCACCGATCTGTAAATGTGTACGTTTCATACATATGACGTCTGATATACACATGACATAGTTCAGATTACATTTACATGTACATGTAAACATCAGGAGGAGGACAAAAACAGACAGTGGACAGTGTTACACTAAGGTGAGATGGCTGCCAAGTAGCAGAAAGCAGCAAACCACTGTTTAAAGTGGTTATTTTTTAACATCTGGTTGGGACATGTACAGCCATGTTTGTAGCGACAAAATTGGGTATTTTTTGACAAGTCGTCGAGGCTTGGATGTCTGTAGTGACAAAAGCGGGTATTTTTTTAACCCCAGGTCTGGATATGTCCAGTCATGTTTGTAGCGAGTTCAGCCCATTTTCAGCCGTGTTTACTGCAACAAAAGCAGGTATTTTTTAACCAGAGTTTGGGACTTTTCCAGCCGTGTTTGTAGCCACAAAAGCAGGTATTTCCTAATGAGAGTTCAAGACATTTCCGGACGTGATTGTAGAGGCAAAAGTGGGTATTTTTAATAAGAGTATGGGACATTTCCAGCCATGATTGCTGCAAAAAAAAGGGGGTATTTATGTAACGAGAGTTTGTAACATTTTCAGCTGTTTTTAGCCACAAAAGCCAGTATTTTTTAAGTAGAGCTCAGGACATTTCTAACCATATTTGCAGTGACACAAGTGGGTATTTTTAAATGCCAGCTTGGGATGTTTCTAGCCATGATTGTTGCGATTAAAACAGGTATTTTTTAATGAGAGTTCGAGACAATTCCAGTCGTGTTTTCAGCCACAAAAGTGGGTACTTTTAGATTATTTTTTTGGAGAGGACAGAGTGAAACAGGGAGAGAGAGAGAGTGGGGGCATGGGGCATGGGGCGCCGGCACTATCCACCAAGCTACCGACACCCCAAAAGTGGGTACTTTTTAACTAAAGTTTGGGACAATTCGAGCCGTGTTCATACCCAGAAAAGCGGGTATTTCTAAACTAGCCTTCAGGGCATTTCCAGCCATATTTGTAGTGACAAAGCAGGTCTTACTTTTTTTTTTTTTTCCTTAAACTTATGGTATATTAATAATCTTATTTAAACAACACAATACACATAGAACATAGTGTCAGTAGAATTTCTCTCAGTCTTTTCACATCTGTTTCCCCATATTGTTTGTTGTAGTTTTAAAGTATATTTGAGTCTCTCCATAACAGCTCCTCCGAGTAGGGGGGTCCTCTTTGTGCCATTTCCTTGTTATGGCTTTTTTTTTTTAAGCTGTCAAAAGAATCTTGATCAGATACTAGTCCCTGTCTTGGATGTTTTCCAGAGATAGATTTCCTAAATATACTACAGTGCATGTTTTAGGTAGTTCATAGCCTATTATCTTTTTCATCTCTTTCCACACATCGTCCCAGATTTTTGTAATTTCTGTACAGTGCAAAAAAACACGTGTGTGACCAACATTCTTTTCCCCACACAGTCTCCAGCAGGGCTGTTGAACAGGTGATCGTCCCTTTTCCTTTTTTGGTGTGATGAAGAATCTTGCAATGTTTTCCAGCAGAATTTTATCCCTTCCTTTAGTTCTTTTTCCCACTTCGCTTTTATGAACAAAGCTGAAGTGTTTCTATTCACTACCAGGCCTCGGTATAGTTCAGATATTACTTTTCCAGTTTTGTTCTTGTATGCATTACATAGAGTCACCATCACTTTATTTGGTTCACCTGGGAGGTCTGGCCTTATTTCTTTGTTAAAGTAGTTTCTGACTTGTAGATACATATAAAAATCTTGGTGCTCTAGTTCATATTCTCTCCTTAATTTAGAAAAGCTTTTGATTTCTCTTTTTTCAATTACTGTATCTAATATATCTGGGCCCCTATTTCCCCATTTTGGTTCAGGGTCCCTGGCTTAAGCAGGTATTTCTTGATGCAAACTCAGGATGTTTCCAGCCACGGCTGTTGCATCAGAAGCGGGTGTTTTTTAACTAGAGTTGGGGATGATAACAGCCATGGTTGCAGCAACCCAACCTGCAATTTTAAGCCAAAAGATTATGTTTTCCTAAACCCTCCCACATGTCAACAAAAGCGTTGTCACTGCATAAAATTTAAATTAAAATGTAAACAAATGCTAAGTGTGTACATATAAGCTTCATATTAAACATGCAAATTTAAAATATCCTTGGTTTGCATAAAGATACAATGCCAGCATGTATTCTGATAACTGGGTTTGCACAGCTAATGAAATTCCCTTCAGCCTCAAGTGTGCTGTCTTTATCACCAAATATTAGCATGCTAACATGGTCATTTCAGATGATCAATGTGGTTAGCATTCTACCTGCTTAGCATCAGCATGTCAACATTGTCATCATGAGCATGTTAGCATGCTGATATTGGCAGTGAGGTAAAAGCAGCTCTGTGCCTCATTACAGACTCACAGAGCTGCGAGCATGGCTGCAGAATGTTTAAGAAATAACCACAAAAGTACAACAGAGAAAGTTTAATTTAAATCCAGTCAAGGTACAGTATACTATGGGGTATAATGCTCAACAATTTAAAGGATAGAAGGTAGCAGCTATGACTTGGAACAGAGCCCCAGCCACCTGTCAATCAATGCCAGACAGGCCATTATAAAGCCAGTCGTCTGCACTTGTCCAGCCGCCGGCATTAAACGCAGTCAGACGTTTCCTCTGGACAGCATCACCCTCAAGGTTAGACAGCTTTTCAGTGAAGCTCTTTCTCATTCATTCATTCTTATATTCTTCCTTTCCTCTGCTCCTCCCATTTACCCGCATCCCATCTCTCCTCTGTGATGATTTAATACCAGCTGTCTGCTCTCTCTCTTTCCCTCCCTCCATCGACTCCTTCCTTTATTCCTCCCTTTCTCTCTTAGCCTGATGAAGTCAGAGTGCAGCTCTGGTATAAACAGCCACTGCAGGCCATCCATAGTGATCTCATTACACAGGACTGCAGGGGAAACTGTCTTAACCAATTTCACAACTATCCTTCCTTAACCTCCCCCTCCCTCTTCCTAGATACATCAGGGTCAAGTAAGCAATTAAGGGGCCAATTGTCTAAACAGGATGCCAGTTGAATTGAAGACACAGAAATGATGCGGCAAGCCTGGACAGTTTCCAATTAAGCATCAAAGAACAACACGAACGCCCTCTAATTGTTTTGCACTGGCAAACCTCTCGAGTGTAACTAGTGCAATGGCAGTATTAACCCATATTATATTCATAATTAATAAGCCGACTGGAAGGAGCACTGAAATATGCATTATTGTGTGACAGCACATTATTAGACAATACTTTTTTAATTGCCTAAAAACTAAGCGTGAATGGCGACAAGAAGAATCGTCGGCGGTAAATGGAAAACAAACAGAGAGAGAGACAATATATGTAGATGTTAGACATCATTAGGCTCTATTTCCCTGTGTGACTTAAACCTAAACATATTTGCATAATGTCTCCCCACAGATTCAACCACCAAAAGGACAACTGCCTCAGTAATTAAAAGGACAATTACAGCTTTGTATTCAACCTAAAAAAAGGACAAATTCCCAAAGAAATTAGTGTCGGTATGAAATTATAACTTTGTTTAAAGTCCTCCTCTTTTTATTGGTATGTCCCCTAAAATGTGTGACATTAAGTATACTGACTTGTATCCCTGTAAAGTTTGTCACTAAGGACGTGCTCTCACATTCCTTTACTGAAGGGGCTGAAGTCTGTGCATTTCCATAAAATCTGAGATTCAAATGTAAGCCGGGCAAACTAAATTAGGTACATCGCTGACACAAAAGCCAATCGCTGTCTAATACAGCAAACACATACCGACAGGGAAACAGACTTCAATACAACATTTGCAAAGAAAGCTGAAACCTCCACTGAAAAGTGGACTTGACAGTACAGAGAGCAGAGTTGGTGCTAGCATAGCAAAACTTTTGACAGCAAACATGGTAGTGTGCAGTTTTTGGATGTCAACCTGACCCTGGAGCTTCCTTCCACTATCGACCGAAAACCCATTGCTGTAGATATTACTGTGTGTTTTACAACCACTAACACTGCGTCAGCCACTGCCAGTTAGCCTACAAGCTAACAAGCTTAGAAACAGCGTGAACAAAAGATGCTAATCACACTTACTATTGTGATACATCTTGGATCACAACAGACTCATCTGAGTCCGAGTGAGGCTCAGACATGTGCGGCTGAATGTCTCTGATGTTTCCTTTAACACTAACGCATGCTATCGTGACGCACACTGTTCTTTCACTGGTCAACCAAACATAAGCCACAGCCACAGCCAATTCATCAATAAGGGAGAAAAAGTAGATTTGCTTCCAACTACTATATGGTAAAATCTTAAATGTTAAACCATGTTAAACACAAGTATGGGGTGTCAGTGGCTTAGTGGATGGAGCAGGCGCCCCATGTACAATAGGCTTTGCATTTGCTGCAGCGGTCCAGGTTCGATTCCAGCCTGCAGCACTTTGCTCCGTGTCTTTCCCTCTCTCTCTTTCTCCCCCTTAGTTCAAGGTCCACACAGTTTAATATATTCAGTGTCATAACTGTGTTTGGCCATGTCGTCTAGCTGGTTTGCTGTCTCTGTTAAGTAGCTGTCCATCATTTACTCAGTCTGCGGCAAGAAATGTAGCTTCAAAATAAAAGCTTTGTGCCAAATATTCACTGTACCTTAAAATGTGATGTGTTTTTTTACAAACCTGACATGTTTGTGAGTAACTTGCGGTCCATTCATAATGGACCTGTGGCTCACTTTTGGACCATGACCCATCAGTTGGGAAACACTGCTTTATAAGGTGTCTGGAGAGGGACTTGAAGCCAAAAGCCTTCAGACTCATCCATTAGTTCCATTACACATCTCTATACCAACTGGGTGTGTGTCTAATTTACAGAAACTGGGGTATAAAGTGACAGGAAGTTGTTTTGGCTTTAAGTTTTGTGCTACACAGAAATGGCTGGAGTTTCATTCGGCAGACCGCTCAGTAAACTCAGTGAATCTCAGTCAACCAGATTGCGTTTAAAAGAAAGACAGTGATGGCTTGCTAGAGGCTAACAAACAAACTGTGTGAAGCCGAAACTGATCAGATGTTTCCCTGCGAAATTATCTGCGCTCTGAAAAAGTCATAAAAATAAATCAACCTTTTCATTTCTTTTTCTTTTGAGCCAACTTCTTTGCAGGAAAACAATCAGCGGGATTACAGCTATTGTTGCCACAGAGCAGACCATCTCCGCTGAAGTTTACAAATGCATCTTGGCTGTGGAAACATCATCCCCTTTAGACCGTTACAGTAAACACCACTATTAGTTTCCTCTTACCGGATGTTGTGGGATTTGCGTTTGATCTCGTTCCAGCAGAGGTTCATTTCTCCTGTTTGGTGCGGGCCGCCTCCTCTCAGTCTCCTGCACTCGGTCCCCTCCTACTGCCCCTCACCGTCCACTGTGGACTGGCACGGCACACAGTGGCATCCCGGCCACGAGGGCCGCCCCGCAGCTGAGGACAAGACACAGCAGGGACACCCAGGTGAGTACAGTCAACTCTTTTGGCTTACTGAAGACTGATTTTCTTTATAATTTGTTTCTGATATATAAAGACAACAAGGGTGAGATTAAAACATTTGCGGCTTTGGCGTCCCTGGGTTAGTATTAAACAAGACGCTGTGGAAGACAAGGCAAAACATCGAAGGATTGCCTGGAAGAAAAAGTTGAACCTGGCTTCATCTCTTCCACAATACAACATCATCCTTTCAAACTAAACGACTGTTTACTTTGTAAAAGTCAAGACAAAAGACAAAATGATTGCTACAGGGACAACTTTCCAGAGCGTTAAAATCCTACCTTGTACTGTAGGCTATTTGATATTTACTTTAGTGTCTGATAAGCCTGGATCTGTTACTAAAACTTAATGTCTCAAAGGAACCTGTAGCAATACCACCGACACAGCTCCTTGCACTGCTTTAACACAAGGCTGCTTTCAGTCTGAACACCCACTCAGAATAAAAGGGCAGAGAGCAACATATACAGTAGATTACTCAAATCTTTACTGGAATTGTCTCATTCCTCTATAAACAAAAATGCACTTTATGGCTTTTGACCATTTTAACATTTGAGCACATTCATGCCAAACAACTCCAAAACTCACAAAGTTTTTCCCCAAGAAAGTGATTTTCAAAAAGTAGAAAAATCCACTGAATTACAGACCCACTCACCAACACGACTTCACCATTTTCTGGGTTAGAAGCTTTTAGTTAGTTCAACCATGGATTGATTGCCGAACAAGCCTACTGGGCACAGGTCCAGAGGCCCCGAGTGTCAGTGCCCCCCCCTAGCCTTCACCTACAAAATGTTACTCACATTAACACATATCGACCAGAGAGAAAGTCAAAATGACTGTGAAGAGATGCAAAGGAACTGCACAGAGACACAAAATGACCAAGAAATACACACGATTTCCTCACAGAGACACAAAATGACCTAAATGTGACACAAAAAGAAAACAAAGTGACACAAAACAACCACAAGGAGAAACAAAGATGCAAAACAGAGACACAAAATGACAAGAAGAAGCATAACCACTACAAAGAGATGCAAAACAACACCCAAAAAGAAGCAAAACCACCCTAACTCTGATTATTTTTGCTTCTAAGTGGGAGAGGCGGTGAGGCATTTTGCCTATCTGTGTCCACGGTATCACTTTCTCATAATCAACCCATGAGTTCAACATTTAAGGAATAAGTTAATTCACTTTCCTGCTGAGAGTTAGATGAAGAGATTGAAGTGCACTCATATCTGTGTGGTAAATATGAGACTACAGCTGGCGTAGCTTAGCACAAAGACTGGAAAC
Source organism: Chaetodon striatus (assembly GCA_029783705.1). Taxonomy (NCBI): domain Eukaryota; kingdom Metazoa; phylum Chordata; class Actinopteri; order Chaetodontiformes; family Chaetodontidae; genus Chaetodon; species Chaetodon striatus. Next base: position 20,924,469 of record JAPZEB010000026.1, read on the forward strand.
AAGAAGAAACAAGAGTCTGGCTTTGTCTAAAGGTAACAAAATCCACCTACCTGCACCTCTAAAGCTCACTGATTACAACATCATATCTCGTTCATTTAATCTGCACAAAAGTTAAAGTGTAAAAACACCAACTTGCTGAGGTGAGGTTGTGTGACAGACTATTTCTTGGCCAGGACCAGTAACTTCCTGGAGTCCTGTGATGGCTGCACCTGCTGCGCATCACTTTTGTTTCATACATCATACTCATAGTTAATGTACTGTTGGCAGTGTATGAGTCTCTATTTGTAGCACATTTAGTTAACTTCTGTACAGTTACACTTCATGTTTCTTAGGTCACTCTAATCTTGTTTTCTTTGAATTTCTGGTGCTGACAGTGCTGCTCCTGGAGGGACATGTTTTCAGGCCGCAGTAAAAGACGCACCCTCTAAAGCAGAGAGCCAGTCAGGATGTACCAAGTGCATGCCCAATCATGGGGCGTTCGTTACACTAAATTAGTTTGTTCCCTGAAAAACGTTATTGGTCTGTTTCGTCAGGTTAACAAATTACAAGTATACTCAGAAAATGTTCATCCACTCGAGTTGAGTAATTCCAACATAAACCAAAAAGTTGCCATTTTGTGATTAAATCAAATAAAACAAGTGAAAAGACCATGAAATATGTTGATATTTACTACCATATTTGAAACACATTTGTCAAATTCAAATAAATATTTATCCAATACAATATATTAACAGTAAATAAACTTTATTAAAAAAAAAAAATCTACCAATTATATTTACTTTATATAAACATTCTATACTGATAGACCTATTGTCCTGTTTTTGTGTAATTTCTAGTTTAGTTGTTAGTATTTGTCTTTGTGTAACTCGTTTGATTTAAAAAATGGTCTGATCAGCCGTTACATATGTTCTCCTTGTGGTCAGTTTATTGTAATTGTTAGGTCCCTTTGGTCTGGTTAGTTTATGTTATAGGAGAAGTCACTTTGAGCCCCATTCCTGGGTTGTTTACGATTTTTATGTCGGACCATCAACGAACACCACTGACCACTCGGTGAGTTTCATGGCTTTGAAAACGAACGTTTAAGGTGGTTTTAGGACAGAT
>JAPZEB010000026.1:20947733-20959032 GCA_029783705.1 Chaetodon striatus
TTCTGTCAGGAGATGCAGCGACTTAAATCAGCAGTGAGTGAAATAGTATAAATAACACATGTATTTAGTTAAGCTATAAGGAGAGGGAAAGTCCGCTGGCCCCCAGGCTAATTTATGCAATGTTTAAGTGCTTGTGCTAATAATGGGTGACTGGCAAAAAAATAATTGTTTTGTCTATTAACCTTGACAGTTGTTGCTGAGCTGAATTTCAAACTTTTTTAAATGATGCTGCTGTTAATCCATGTTTTATGGCTGTTAGGTGAAGTCTGCCTTCAGGGCTTCAGGCAGATGGCCCTGAAATTTTAGGAAAAAAGATCAGTGTTTGGGTAAAAATGGAAAGAATTCCTCCACAAAGGGCCCTCTGGCAGACACCCCTGAGGTTAACTTCTCCAATGTGCTGTTTTATGCGTGTTAATTAAGTCAGTTTAAAGTAAACTTAACTGAACTTAACCCGTTACAATAATTTACAATTATTTGGATGCTGTTTTGATCTTTTATGGCTGAGAATCACTGATTATGTTAAATAATCACATGATATCGTCTCATATCACAGGCTCCTGAATGGAATCAAATCCAAATCATATCGTAGCAGACTTTTTGATATCGGCAAATATCTTACGATTGTCTGAAAAACTGATGTCGTAACATCGTATCTGACCACTTCTCTACTGTCCCGTGACAGAAATAAAGGCAAACGTGCCCCCAAAACAAATAGATAAATAAAAGTAGTGAAGTCGGAAGTACAGTGATGTTGAAGTTTAACTTAACAAAAATAAGTAGAGCATCAGACAGGTTGTAAACAAGCCAATTCAACCATTTTATTTGGAGGTAAAAGCTGAATTTGAGCAACTGTGCGCATCTAGTACACACATACAGTTAGCACAGTAAACCTGGGTTGAAACAGGAAGTCAGTTTGTAAACTCTGCTGGATGAACAGACAGTCTGGGGAACAATTTAATCGTTCACCCAAACTTTATTGCATGTTCCAAACATGTTTGGCTAATCTGTTTAAAACCTGTCACTCACATCTTACTGTACCTGATCCCAGCAACTAACTTGGTGAGTAAAAACAAATATTAATATATACTACCGGTGGGAATGACCAAAGATCCGAGTTGTAATAAATCTGAATTTTCCTTCGACAAGATTAAGGACCCTATTTCAGCAATCTATAGTGCATTGTCTGAAGTGCATGGTGCAAGTGCATTTAGAGCGTAACCAACTACTTTTGAGGGTTAAATGGCGCCAAGTAAGACGCAAGTTGTACTTCGTCACTGTATCAATCATAGGTGTGTTTTGGGTGGAACATGAATTCAACCAATCAGAGCGTCGTCACCCATTCTCTTTGAAAGCCAGGTGCGCCTTCACTGCCACTTACATGGCATATTCGACAAATTGGAGAAGCCAGCGGTATTCTGCTGAGATCAATGCAGAGAGAGAATTAACGTCACGGCAGCAAATACTGTTGAACATGTCAGCAGCAAAACCAAAAACTGTAGTTATAGATTTAACAGAGGAAACAGAACAGAGCTTTTAGCCTCTGAAATAATGAATGAGGTTACGCTGCTGCTTGTGCATACATGCTCTCTGCTATGTTCACACTTTAGAGAATGTAATGACTATTTTTTTCAGTAATGATCTATTATTTCACCCACCTGTGACCCATCTGCACGTGCCTGTGTGTGTAACAAGCAGAGTGTATGCAAATTGTGAACCCACCTATGTAGGATTGTCTTGCTATGTGAATAATCCAGATTTTAAATAGCAAGAAAACACTCCACTATTCTGACTTCAGATGAGGTTTTCATTGGTCAGTGGCGCAATTAGTTTCTGCTGCCTCAAACACTCCACCAACAATGCCCACACTGTATTTAAAAACCTACATGCCCACTGGCACACACATGGGCACAAGCAGACAATGTGCGAACTGGCCATGAAAATGGCAGTATGAATCTAGCAATGACAGTTGTGTGGTGCCTTATTTGGGGCCATGTTGAAGATAGGGGTGTAGGAGTCTACAGCCATGCTAGTAGCTCTATGTGGCTGTTTTTAGGCACGGTGGTGCTTTGAGCTAAATGCTAACATGCGATTATAGTGCTACCATGCTATTTAGTAATTGCTAATTAGCACTAGTCACAAAGCACAGCTGAGGCAGATAAGAAAGTAAAAATAAGAGTTAAAATAAGAATGGGGCTGGATGAAAAGTCAGACCATCACATTATTACAGTTTGTCCTGAGGGAGACGTGGATGCCTGCATTATATTACACAGCAATCCATCAAATAGTTGCAGAGACATTTCACTCAAAACTACAAATGTCAACCTGCTGGTGGTGCAACAGGAAAAGTCAGAGGATCAACAAAGTAAGTAGGTTTAATCCTCTGGAGATCACGGATGTCTTTAAAGAGTTACATGCCAATCCATCCAAGAGTTGTTGAGATATTTCCGTCTGGAAGTGGTGGACCTCCTGGCTAAAGGTAAAATCTACAACATAACATCTAAAAATGTGTATCTGATGATGATTGGATGTTGAACAAGACTCCGTGGTGGTGACAGACAGAGACTCAGACAATCGCTAGTGAGCTCACTGTATCTTGGGACTGCCCAGGTGCCCAAAGCAGCACTGGGGTGCCAGCTTTCATCTATACCACCCATCAGTCTATAGCACACAGGTGAGAGGGACACATTTGATCTGCAGCCTTACAGTAAGGAACCGCTCACTTGTCAAAATGTCTGTATACATTTGCTGCTCCTCTCTGAGCAGCATACTTTGCCCTCTTAGTGCCAACTCATCATGAAGTCAGAACACACACAGAAAGCACTGGGGTTGAGACTGACAAGATTTCATGAAATAATTATGGACGATTCCCAGCCAAACCTAGACAGAGAACTCACACGGGACGTGGCATCCATCCAGGTAGTGTCTTATTTATCAACTCGAGCTGATTATGTAATATACAACACAGCAAACAGATTCTATTAGGAGAACTCCTCGGGAGTTTTGATCAAGGTTTACCACATGAACATGCAGGTCCTGTTTGATTCCTGGTGTCAAAGTTTGTAGCCCCCTAATGCCTGCTGCAGTTTCTCGTGTTGCTGCTAACGAAAGCGCTGCAGAGGGAAGGCGAATCAAAGGTTGATGAGTTCTTAGAGTGCAAAAACCACAGGCTCTGCCCCCCTGTAACGATCTTTCATTTAAACACTGAACTGACTACATCGCTTTGCTTCTGCCGGAGTTCCTCCGCTGACATCTAAAGGAGACGTCCTTTAATCAATAGACAAATGCGTGTTTTTCATTTGTCAGATTAAGTTGTTAAAACCTGCATACCTTTTCAGCTTAAGTCTTGTAAATATTTGAAGCGCCACACATACCGCACCCACAGATGATGGAGGAAAGACTTTGAGCTCACTGTGGCTGTTTTTGTGCTCCAGTGAGGATGGAGCCCCGGTGGAAAGCAAGTCCTTAATCAAGAGTCTAACCAGACTCATAAACCATCCTGAAAGGCCTCCCTTAGGCACCTTGCTGGGTAAACAATACCATCACTCTGTCATGATCCTGAATTAAGATATTACCACATGCATGTAATTAACATTTGTATTCAGTCCCAGAACAATATTTCATCTTTATTAAATAAATATTGAGCGACAACTCCATGAGAAATGCTATGGGTTTTTTTGTTTTTTTTCCCAGCCGAGAGCAGAAACTGGATTTAATAGAGGGGATTTTCAAAAGCAGAAAACAGGACAGGGAAGGTATTTGTGGAGCACAAAAATAGCAAACCCCCCATTCAAAGCAAGTCCACTCTCCTCTCTTTCCCTCTGAAAAATCGAGGCAGTGGCCCTGCTTCAGATGTGAGCATTATCCACAGTGGCACATCCAGCTTTTATGGGCCAGCCATCAGTGAGCAGGAAGTGAAGAGAGAGCTGGTACATGGTGACATGTCGGATTTTTAAAGAAAAAGATTGGCCTGTGGGAGACAGGTGAAATAGTGAGAGAGAGATGTATTGTGACTACTGGCTCGGAAACTTTAATGAATCAAGCTTAACCATTCGAGGAGCTGTCACTGTCATGTCTTTAACAGGAAATGTACTTTAAAGTACGGCTAAAGCAAAATAAGAGATTTCTCTCTGAAAACATTACACGTTAGAAAATACTTGCTGAAAACATGTGAAAAGACTGAATTTTACAGTACTGCACCATGGCGTTAGACTTTTTTTTTTTTTTACAGTTTTCATGTCCAGGATTTTTTGGACACGCCTGAAAGCATAGGTCGATGACGCACTGGAGCCATCCTTATCACAACCCCTCCCTCACTATATAAAAACTCATGTTAGGGTGCACTGCATCAGTGACGTTTTGTTTCCTCCCTGTGCACAAATGGCAAGCTCAATACCATCAATAAGCACTGTTAGCTCTCTGGGTCTAATAAATACATGAATTTACACCTCCTCTATATGCCAAAGTCATATAAACACACACAAATTAGCTAATGATAGATTCGTTTTTCAGCCCAAATCGGCCACCAGGCGCAGCAGTCTCTACTCACTGCTGTGAGTGTGTGCTAACATTAGCTACTGTTAGCTGCTGAACAAGAGGCTGTCGCAGCTTGTTTTTCAGCTCAGGGAATGGGTGTGCTATGTGCGACTAGATTAGCTGCTAATGTGGGTATATCGCTTAGCAGCATTTTATTCTTCAGCTCAGTGAACACATCCCCAGCGTTTCAGGGCAGAGAGCACTGCTTTTTTCCCACGATTTTTAAACTTAATTTTATTTCAGGGGTGTGACAAATTCATTACACATATTTATTTTTGCTTTACCTGGACATTAAAGAAATACTTCACCCCCAAACGACCATTTGTATATCATTTTCTCACTTCCTGTTACGTTGAATTCATGAAGAAAACTTTGTTTTTCTGGCATGCCCCTGCGGTTAACAAAAAAATCATGGAGAAAATTCTTGACAAATTTAAGTCATGAGGGTCCATGTTTAACAACAGCAAAACTATATCAAAACTTTACTTTACGAACTTTCACACAACTCATGCAGTATAATCCAATGCTCAGGACTTCCAACACAGACAGCTCTGTCCGACAGGGAACTGAACTAAAACTGTTATGCATCCACACTCTCTTCAAAGCCAGACTCCATTGACAAGAGCACTAATTTTATCTTGCTTAACAACAGAGTTGCTGGTCTACAGCTGCCTCCATCGGCAGTTTGTTTGTGTTATTGTGTGACTTTGGTGAATCAAAATTCAGCTTTAAAAACAAAAAAGTCGCACAATAACAGAAACAAACTATCTGACTGAGGCAGCAGCCCCCATGTTAAGCGAGGTAAAATTACTGTTTTTATCAGTGGAGTTTGGCTTTAAGGAAAGCATAGATAAGTTTCATTTTTAGTTCAGTTTGACGTAGGAAAGTGCTGCCTCTTTGGGAAGTAGTGAGCACACGACTCGATAAATGAGACTTGCATTATACTGCACAAGTCGTGTAAGAGATTGTAAACAATGTTTTGATATAGTTTAACTGTTGGTGAATGCCGTTAACTTTGACTTTCATTCATTCATCAGGTATTTTCTCTGTTTTTGGAGTCTTCCTTTATTCTGTTAGAATAAGAAAGTTTTCTTAATGAATTCAGCGTAACATCGTTCATATCATTAGGAGGTTGAAGTATTTCTTTAATGTTCCTTTTGCTAAAGAATTTATGAAAGCAAACTCATTTAAATACAAGGACTGGGGACATTGTTAGCAGAAGAATACAGCAATGATATGGTGGGTTTCTAAGCCTGAGATGATAGGATCAAAACTTTGAAGCTACAACGGCTTCATGCCTGAAGCCAGCCAATATATACCCTCTCTCAAGAAAACATGGGAGCAAGAGAGTGAGAAGGGACTCAGGGAGAAAGACTTTGAAGATCAGAGTGCTGCCATGCAGCGTGGTGTTTGGTACCCCATCATCCAGCCCAGGAAAACGTGCTCTCTTTTTCCAGTAATCTGCACCACTTCCTTTTTTCTTCTCCCTCGTTACCTCGCACTTTTACTCAATCCCAGAGACGCTGGGAGATATTAAGGGGGATGGTGGCATTTTCTTGCGTCTCCCGTATTCTTTTTATTCCCATTAGCATCCAGTTGTTGCAATCTAACTGACACCAGCATGACACAAAGACAGGATAGCAGAGAGACAATGAGTGACAGAGAAAATTGTGGCAGGGAGAGTCGATGAGAAAGGAGAGAGGGAAAACAACAAGGAAATAGTCAATAAGAGACGGGGATCTGAGCGGCAAAGAGCTTAGCTGTAATCAACAAGGGCAAGCCCCACTGGAGGATGCACATGCTCTTAAGAAACAAGTCAACATTTCCAGGAAAACGACTCGCTTAGACAAAGACTATTTTTTTACGGAGGGTGGAGTAGAGGAGGAGGAGGGGGCAGGGAAAGAGAGAAGATATCAGAGAGACAGAGAGAAAAGGGAAAGAAAGTTCAGCCGAGAAAGTCACATTTTATTGGAAAAGTTGCTGAGAGACAGAAGCTATTTCTGAACTCACCACAAACTGGTGACAAGAAGATTGCCAGTGTCTCCAGCTGTATGTCACACCCACCTCCACCCTGAGACACCACACCAGGACTCATTTCAAAGTCAACTGTGTTCAACCTCACACTGTTTTTGTGAGAGCTATCATTCACATTAATGAAACATATTGTTGTCATAGCGACGCCTGTACCATCTCTCTGCCCACCAGTCCTCAGCCTCAGATTTTCTCTTGGCCTTATTTTGTGTGTATGTTGTTTTATTTTTCACACCCAGTCATACATACTCTACCTGCCTGGTAGTAACCCTCAGTAAGTCGTCCTTGTCTTGGGATGATCTGGCTGACTTTGTGTACATCTACCTGCCTCCACAGCTGCTCTTCTGACTTGTCATAGCAGGAACAGCACAGTCACGCAACAGATAATATCACTGATGGCTCTCTTCCATTTAGGTGGCTGGCCAAGAATTGCCAGCAAGACAGCATGAACACACCTGTGCTTTCCCTACTGAGATGAATCCAAATGTTGGCTGTAAAAAAGGTTTGTAGCCCTGTTATTACCTTTGCTAGCCCCTAACGAAGGTAATAAAGAAATACTGAACGTTGCAATTATAGACTCTAAACTGTCGAAGACATTTTGACATGTTACAGTGGGAAAAGTCGTTAAAATAATGACATCAAAATTCATTTAGCTGCTTCAGTTTCAGGGTCCTGGGGCCAGCTGCATAAAAATAAACCCAGTCTTTGTCTGACATATAACTTACTGTCAGTCAGACTTGGTATAGACACTTAAATTTAACAGTTTTTAAAGCAAGTGACTGACTGAGTAAGACTCACTGAGATAGCCTGCTCCACAATGCATTCTGGGTGTGATAAGACACTTCACAGAAGAGAAAAGATGGTGGATGAAACAGTGCCACTCATCTCAACCTGGTCATTTACAGACAGTAGCACCACTGGTTACATCACTGATTACCTCAGTGTGTCAGTTAATGAATATCAATTTCAAAGATCGTGCTTTTGAATCACTACAAAGTCCATTTTTTATGCCCCCTTTGCATTTTTACACAGAACCAAACAACAGCTGCATCACTCCGCTCCGGTGTGTGATTATACACTGCATCCCAGCATCCCACAATTAAAAGAGGAGTGATAGGCGTGACATGTAACAAAACTATGTCAGCCTCTACTGTGACATTTAACATACATGTCGGCAGCACTTTCTAAATTCTTAAAAATAACAATGGCATAACATGTCAACTACAATCATTTACCCTCTCTGTTACATGGTGGCTGATCTTGTCCTCTGCTTGAGAGGTAAGGAGCTCCCGAATCTCATTGCTTTCCCGATTTGCAGACATTTACGGCCACCGTTCTTCATCTTTGAGTTAGCCGCTAACTGCTAACAGCTGCTTTTTGGGGTCGCTGACATAATAAGTAATCAAAACGTCACACCTATTCCACCCATGGTCAAGTCTTTCTGGCTTTAAGTTTACACAGAACTGGTGTCGAGGCTGTTACTACCTCCATTTCCGGCTCAGAGGCAAGACCACTCTGTCCCCCCTTTCTGCAATTGTACCTTATATACAGGACAGCGAAGCAGCATAATGGCACGATATTCCTACCTGGAACAGGGAGTGTAAAAGTGGCTAGTGTTACTGTATCTGCAGTTCATTGGCTCACAGCGTTGGTACACTAACACTAGGATGTGTGCATGAACTTACTGGTACTTCATATCACATCATGCGATCATCTTACACTGCATTCGTTATTCAACTCACTACTTCAGGCTGCAACCGTTTATTGCAACAAAGGGAAATACAGTTATGCCTGACGGTGATGGCGCCGCTCTTATGATGCTCCCTGGATTACACAACATGGCGCTATGTTAGAACTCTGAATTAGAAAGGTTGGAGGCTGGGGTGGTGAAGGGCAAGGGTAAACTTTCCTACCTCAAATTAAGTCAGTCTTAATATTTATGCAGCAGATAGGCTTAATTAGACGAGTCAAACCTGACACTCTCGGACCAGTCTAAGGCCAAGACTAGTCCTTAGCTAAGTCAATGCAACTGGCCCCTGGTGCTGGGCATGCTGGCTCAGCTTACTGGGACACTTGAATAGAGCAGAGCCATTGTTAATGTTATTACTAATACCTGACCAGTCAAAATGTGTGCTGCGGAAAAGGCGATGCAGAATGCGAAAAGAAAAACTCCTTTCAGACACAAGATACATCGAGACCGCACTGCTTCTATTGGCCAACCTTTGTAGGTCAAAGAAAAAGCGAACTCTTTCATCTGAGCTTTCAGGGAAACAGAAAGCACAATTTTGGATAAACAGATCACAAGAGCTACAACTTAAGTAAGAAAGTAAGTACATTACCTATCGACAAACAGTTCAAAAACAGTCTAAAAAAAAGGGGTCGGTATTCATCCAAATTGCATAACGTGTAGTCGAACAGTGACTGAAAGCCCCATCCAACATCAGCATTGGGGAGGTAAAGTTTGACAATTTAGTTAACTTTCCAAAACCGACAAGCACACCCATCTCATGCAGCAACTGGTCAGGTGTGCTGCGGTAAGAAAGTCTGCAGGGTTTGAACTTCTCTCTAAACCTCTTTTTCATTCTTTACACAACTATTTCTGACACTATTCAACCGAGTGCAACACCACAAATGCCTTTGAAGAGAGACTGTCTGACCTTTATCCTCATTTGTAGCATTCATCGAGGCTCCTTTATGCCACTGCAGGCTTCTCACTTCACCTCCAGTGTGGCTGCTCAGAACAGCTTTAAACACTTTTTCCTTTAGATGTGCTGAGACTTTGCATGAGCCAGTTTAGCTTGGAGCACACTGTACCGCGGCCTTTTATCTCCCAGTTTACTGCAGTCTTTGTGCCACATCGTCTGTGTTGCGGTCTAGCTTGAATGCCTGTACTTCTATCTCCGATGTTGTGGTTTCTTGCTGTCACCCATAAGATTTGTTTACCTGTGCAGACCAACATTTGAGTAAAGCCTGTTTTGACTAAATCTGCCTCATCCCAGGAGTCTGCTTTCGGGTCCCACTTCATTAAATGCTACAACTGTACGATCCAATGAATCTGAGCAGCCAGGCTATGTTTCTACATAAAAATTTCAGATGCTAAAGGAAAGCAAAACAGTTTCACTCTAACAGCAGTGCTTGAGAGACCATCCAGTAGCAGACTGCAAGCTAAATACATCTCACTCCCCTGGTAGGTTTGTGTGTGTTGGCTGGCAGGCTGGTTAAGACATTGGCCGTCACTGGGGTTTCTGGTCACGCTATTCTGCCTGGCATTATTACACCACCCATCACTCAGGCCCACTGTGTACATTATTCATGCCCCCAGAGGAGTTCATCAGAGGCTGTGACCGCAGGTGCTGTGACAGCGCTCTCAATCACAGGCGCCCACGCCGTCTGCTCATCCGACCCCAGCGTGACATGGCAACCCGTGGTCCAATTCCAGTTCAGCTGTGGAATCAGGCCCAGTGCTGGAAGTAATTGACCAGCATCCATTCACAAGTTAATCCAAACACAAAGTAATCTGGAAAGTACCTTCAATAAGAGGGGGGGGGGGCTCTGTGTTTCTGATGAAAGCCTGCGGGTCTAAGACGTCCGCCACACAAATAACGACCCGCGCCACACATATCAGCTCACGCCTGTCAACTTCAGCACACTCCTGGGTAACAGATAGCCAGGGGATTTTATTAACTTGTTTGTTCAATTTCACAGAGCCACATAACTCCTGCTGCCATCACACATGCGAACACAAAACTTCTCAAAGCAGCCTGTGAGCCACGATGTGCATTTCCACTCTGCCGCTCAGATGTGTCCTGTCATCCTTCACAGCGACAAGTAAATTCTAGTGGCACATCTTTTTGCTGACAAAGTAAAGACTGGCCTGCGAGGCTTGTTACCTAATATTACTGCAACTGATAGATACATTTACATGTGATGTTTCACAGCCACCGTGCTGCCCGCATCACCATTCAGTCAGACATTAGAGGGAGTCAAGGTGAGCTGTCACTAGCCAAATGCAGTGTTATTTATGACTCTGTGCCTCTCTGATAATGTGAGTAAGGTCTGCCACCATCAGAGTTATTTCTCCGCAGCATGATACCACTCAAATCCTTGACTCATTACCTCAACAGAGCAGCGGACGCAGAGCAGCTTATAGAACTCTTTGCTCTTTGTAATTATTCTTCTATGCCAATCACACCTGCAGTTTAAAAGGACAAATAATGCCGTTTAAAGCTGAAAATAACTTCTTGTCATAGTTGCTAATCTGCCACTACATCCACACAGTATTATATGAGACAGATTGCCTGTAAAAAGAAATCCTCCTCCTCCTCCTCCTCCTATTGCCTTTATGGCATTTGCAAGAATCTACGGCAGCTTACCAAAAAACAACCAATCAAAGCGGAGGAGTGTCTAACACAGCTGCCAATCATGTCAGTCATTGCTAGTGAACTGCAGTCAAACTGTTAAACTAGGCAGCGCTGATCAAATATGAATCAAGATTCTGTTGCTGCATTGATTATTTCTGACCTCAAATGTTTACAGAAACATACTTTAGTGCAGTTATTCCCGACCGGTCCGGCCCCAGGGTCCGGATTTCTCCTTAGTCATTGGTTCAAGGTCCAAATAGTTGAATACATTTAGTGTCACACTTGCATTTGGCCTTGTCATCGAGCTAGTTCGCTGTCTATGTAAAGTAGATGGTCCATTAGTCACTCACTCTACAGCAGGAAACAGCACTTTC
>JAPZEB010000026.1:20961111-20978187 GCA_029783705.1 Chaetodon striatus
CGGTGAACTCATAAATATCTGAATGTGACACAGGGCTCCAAGAGGATATTGCTTCTTTGTAGATGGATTGAATTTTATCAGCTTGTCATGTGTTTATTTATATTTATATTTATATTTAAAATCTTAATCTGCAAAGCAAGTTTAGCTGTCGGTAAATGAAGTGGAGTAAAAACTGAAATATTTACCAGAGAAATGTAGAAGAGAAGAAGAAGAAAGTAGCATAAAATGAAATACTCAAGTGCAATTTGTACTTAAAATACTACTAGTGAGGTAGTTTGCTTTAAAGCAGCATTTTAAGAAGAGGGATGTAACAACTGTACCTGTTTCAGCTGCTTTAAAACACTGATGTTATTACTTTTTTCAGTGCGCTGTTCCCACACAATAATGGTACTTATGCATAAATGATAATCACATTTCCTCACTGTTGCCCTTGGTGACTTCCCCGTGACATCCACTGTGCTTATGTATAAATGATGTCCACATCTATTTAAGTGTCGCTCACTAACACACATTATGGCTCCATGTTCTGTACTTTTACATGAATCTCTCTCTTTCACTGTACGCCACATTACACATGTCGGTATACAGCCTACAGAGACCGACATTCATTTAAACACTTACATATGTGCATTATGGCTCTTATGTAAAACGATTGAAGCAGTTTTTCGAATTAAATTAGCGCTGTTACTTAAAGCAAGGCTTAAGTGAGTTCATTTTGAGTTAATTGACAAAACAGCAGGTGGTATCTTGGAACATACGTCATACAAGAGCCACATGAATTTTTGATTTCTTCCACCTTCATGGAAATGTGAGAATTTTTGTGTAGATGTTGCACTTACAGAATGACACAAAAACTGCATTTCCCTCAGGCTTTTACTGAAACAATTTGCCGTACCACTGAGATAGCCTGCATGCATAATATCAGCCTTTATGGTCATCTGTCTGCTGAGGTGAAAGTGTGTACTCTGAGCTAATTGGCTTCAATATGGCATAAAACAAGCCTTTAATCTAACTCATGCTCTCCTAATCACACTGCCCTGTAATAACAATATCAGAAATCAAATTAATGGTGAGAACAGGTCTTGCTGTGGGCAGGCAGGGTAAGTGGGGGGAAATATCCGCAGACTGAGATGAAATGTAATTTGGATGGAGGATGGAAGAGAGGGGGAATGTTCTTAGGGAACTGGAGCAAGCATCTGTCTCCAACGAAGGAAATGTCAGGTCCTGTTAATCTTATCTGAATGGCTGCCTGCTGACGTGGATTTAATTTTACACAAGTGCACGCCTGCTAACTTGCGTGAATGCACACCAGACTGTACACACATGCATACACTGCCTATACATGTACATGCAGCGCGGACTGTGGTGGTGTTGAGGTACAAACGCATCGACACTGGACAAACATGAGAGCAAATAAAACGTTTTAGAAAACACAACAACAGATTGGAAAACAAATTTTTAGAAAAACACAATAATAACACAATAATATTTCACAAAAAGGAAAAGGCACGGACAACTATTATTCTTTGTGATTGGACAGAACCCAAGTTAATTCAGAGTTTATCTTTTGAATTTGTGAAATGTGTTAAAAAGTAAAGAGGATACACGAATGTCACGTTGTGTTTTTTTTTGTTGTGTTCTGTATAATGTTTCTGTTTGAGTGTTTTCTAAAATGTTACGTTTTGTATTACTGTCATGTTTTCTAAAATGATGTGATTTCTGAAACGTTGTGTTTTCTAAAATGTCGTGCTTTCTGTAGAGTTGTGTTTCCTACAATGCTGAGTTTTCTAATTTGTTGTGTTTTCCAAAATGTGCTTTCTGAAATGTTTCATAAAATGTTTATCACTCAGTTGTTGTGTTGTCCGTTTTGTTTTGAAAACGTTGCATTTTCTAAAATGTTGTGTTTTCTGATTTGTTGTTGTCTTTTTGGAAACGTGTTTTCTAAAAGCTTGCACCTTCTGCCAAGTTGTGTTTTCTACAGTGCTGTGTTTTAGGTTTGTTTGTTGTGTTTTCTGAAGTGTTGTGTTTTCGAAAAATGGTTTGTTTTCCTTTTTTTGTGTTTTCTGTTTATTGTGTTTTCTGTTGTGTTTCATAAAATATTGTTCTGTTTATCGTTCTCTTGTTGTTTTCTCCCTTTTACGTGTTTTCAATAATATGTTGTGTTTCCTAAAATGTTACAGTTTGTTACTGTTTTGACGTATATTTTCTAAAATTATGTGTTTTCTGAAATGTTTTTTTCCCCATTCTCTTTGCGTTATCTGTTTTATTGTTGTTTTCTTAAATGTGCTTTCTGAAATGTTGTGTTTCATAAAATGTTGCTCTGTTTATCGTTCTCTTCTTGTGTTTTCTTTTTTGTTGCATTTTCAATAACATGTTTTCTAAAACGTGTTGTCTGATTTGTTGTGTTTTCCATTCTGTTGTTGTGTTGTCCTTTTTGTTGTTGTGTTTTTTGATTTGTTGTGTTTTCTTAAACGTTATCGTTTTCTGTTTTGTAGTGGGTTTTTTTTTGTTTTTTTTTTACAACTTTATTCATGAGTTTTGCAAATAACTTGTAAATGATGGAAGTGTAAATCCCTGCCCCCCCTCCTCCCACCCACATACTCCCAGACGGCGTCCACAAATAGACATACAAATAATAAGTACACAAACAAAACAGATGTGCATAGGATACTTATGTATACATATGTATATGCATATATTACGGTACACATATACTCATACAGATACATGTATAAAAATCATTTACCTCTGTGATGGATACAGTACATGCAAATTACAAAATGAAAGGAAAAAAACAAGAATGAATAAAAATAAATAAACAAATAAAATAGAAAGGATACGAACATACACATGTAAATAAATGAAATGTAAGATTACATAAGTGACCCAAACAAGCCTATTTGAATAATGTTACTGACATTAACAACAGTCTAGACCCTTTAAAATGGCAAGTAGTTAACAGTTTCAACGTCACATCCATAATCACACACATCACCCGTCAGGGGAGTGTCACAATGGATCAAGCTACCGATAAACCTCCAACATGGGTGATGATTGATGCTCAGGTTTTATCATATTGATTCTCTTGTTTTTCAAGATCCAGTCTTAACAACATCTCCCTCAATTGTAGTGTTTTCTAAAATGTTGTTGTTGTTGTGTTGTCCTTTTTGTTGTTGTGTTTTCTGTTTTGTTGTTGTGTTTTCTGTTTTGTTGTGTTTTCTAAAATGGTTTGTTTTTCATTGTTTTTGCATTATCTGTTTTGTTGTTGTGTTTTCTGAAATGTGAAATGTTCTTTTTTCCATTTTATTGTTATCTGATTTGTGTTTTCTGAAGTGCGTTGTCTGTTTAGTTGTTGTGTTTTCTGACCTGTTGTTGTGTTCCAACATGTGTTGTCTGAATGTAGTTGGGTTTTCTTCTTTGTTATTGTGTTTTGTCCAATATAATCATTGTGTTTTGTTCAGTATTGTTGTTATTGTGTGCCCAACGTTGCTGTGTTTTGTACCTCAAGGCCACCGCTGCAACACATGCAAAGCACCATTATGACCCGCACACCTCTCCACTCCACCTATGTGCACACATAAATTCTTATTTCCTCAAATGGGAACATTGAGATGCAGCGAACATAAACAACACGCCCTTACCTCCCACATATTCCCACACCGGCGTGAAGACGAACAACCACCCATTTACCCATCTACAACTCAATAAAACACATAACCACATACACACACATCAGAAGAACAAATAGTGAGGCTGATTCTGTCGAGAAGCTATATCTTTGTTCCTTCACCACCCCCATTCCCAGAGCATTACCCATCATTCTCAGAGGCGACGGGCAGAGAGAGTGAGGGAGAGATACATGCTAAGTGAAATGGGAAATAAAGGAGTGAAGAGGAGGAGTGGGAGATGTGACAGCAAAAAGGGAGACTAGTGAGAAGAGGGAGAGGATGATAGGGGAGTGCCACATTTGCTCATCCTCAGGCCTCTGGAGCACAACACACATGCATGGCAGCCTCCGGCTCATCACGGGACAACAAGGGAGGAATGAGAACAAGAAAATGAAAGAGGGAGGCAGCAGATTCAAATGAAAGGAGAGATAAGAAGATCAAACTGTAACAAGGGAGTAGAGGACCAGAATTACAGAGTGAAGGAGAGTAGAGAGAAGGAGAAGGAAAACGTGACGTGGAACATGATGCTCCCAGAGGCCGCTGTGGTGGGTCTTTGACACACTCAGGGACATTCAGGGTGGGCGAGCAGGCTAAGCTGCCTTGAACATAGATTAGCAAAGAGCCACACGAACAGTGAGTGATGTTAACACTGAGCTTTGCAGTGCAGAGTTGCTGCTATGGTTCATCCATGGCCACACGAGGGTTTTAAAAACCTAAAGCACTAATGTGATGTTGATATATTTAGCCAGTTTCAGATGTAGCGGGTAATCATATGCTTTATGCTTTATTAACACACGGATTACGACGTAAAGCAGAAAATGATGCGGCAAAGGTTACATGTTAATACGTGGGAATCAGCATAGACAGAGGAATTATGGTCTGGGAGCTTTGGAGGGGATAAACCTTGGGGAAGCATGTTGATGATTGCAGTTCATGCTATTTTGTTGATTAGCATATGAGCACAGTGTTGTGGGTGCTGCCACACTGACTCATTGTCGTACACACTTGGGTGGGGATGTTCTGTGACACAGGAGTGCAGCAACATGAGGGGAGGCTAATTTCAGCAGTTGAGCAGATGAACAAATTATGGCACAGGTCTGTGGTACGGTTGCTACGCTGGTTTGTAGCATAAAAAGCATGGACTACACTTGTGGACTGTCAATCATCAGCTCCGACTATAATGCAGCAGCCTACAGATAAGGAAAGAGGAAAAAGCAGAAGAGGAAAATCTCTCTCGCTGACAAAGTATAGTAAACCCTTCTCAAATGTCTTGGAGCGAGATAACATTTTAACAGGCTGCAACTCCAAAACCAGATCTCTTATGTGCAGCAGTTGAGGCAAGGCAATGTTCCCTCGTGCCACACCAGTTGGATGACTGAGTGAGCACTGTGCAGTGCTAATTTCCCTGCCAGCCCAGGGCATGAAGCTGGGTCTACGTCCTCAGAATCGCTGCAACCTCATTGTGTATCTACACACAGGCTTCTGTCTTTTTTCTGTCCGACAGCTACCTTTTTTGACCTTCTCTGGGCTCCCTCCCTGTTCTCCCGCTTCTCTCTGTGCTCTGATGTGAAGACAGGGCTGAAGCTCAGTAATTTGGAGTCAGAGATAAGGGCAGGCGGAGGATATTACTTGTGGGTAGACAGTGATTGAATTGGCTCCAGAGGGTCAAACACACCTAAATGACAACGTGGCGGAAACCCAGGACCCATTTATTTAACTCGGAAAAGCCTCGAACGACGGGCCCGTAACAGCGGCAGAGTGCAGGGGGATGTGATGATGAAATGCACCGTAGCAGAGCTGGAGGGGAGAGCAGGGAGGAAAACAAAAGGACGCCGTGGCTTGCATCTCTCTCTGTGATCATGTGAGCCTAATTTATGTGCAGGAAGGAGACTAAATAAACCTACAGGGATATGGAGTCAGTCGGGTCATTTGAGGGCTTCCTGGAGACAGGAAGCACGCAGAGACAAAACAGTAGAGAAACTGGGAATGGAAGAGGCAGAAGAAAAAAAACCTCAAAGTAAACAAGAGTGAGAAGAGAGGTAAACACACCTGTTTTTATGCGCATTTTCAATGTGCCCTGAAAAAATTCTGAGAGGAAACACCTTATATTCAAAAAAGAAAAAAAGTCAAAATATCTAAAAAATATTATTTTTAGGCGGAAAAATAAAATGAAGCAAAATGCGACAGAGTGGAAACAGACCTAGACTAGAATTACCACCTCGCAATTGTAAGCCTCTACCAACTAGTAAAGATGCAGTTTATATCCACTCATATCGTATGTGGTGAAGACTTCTTTTTAAATAAAAGGTATTTTTTGGCAAAATGGGAGTCATCACTGTACTGACTTGTATGACTCCAGTGAATCATTTCCAGTGAGAAACATCCTGTCTTTCCTTAGAAACTATTTTTTACAGAGAAGTACAGAGGACTGATAGAGAGCTTCATCACATGGTGCAATCACAATCACCTGAAACTCAATATCAGCAAAACCAATAAGCTTGTGGTGGACGACCAAAGGGACAGGAGATAACACAAAGTTGTAGCCATGGCAGTAAACAATGCTTCTCATATATTTGTTCCTGCAAAGAAGCTGCAGTATTGATGTTTAAAAATGCGTGCTCTGCTCATAGAAAACGCTGCTACAAACCAAATCAAGCACTTCCTAAACTAAAGCAGCCTCCACTTTGGGGGAGCTGTCCAAGAGGGTACAACTGCAGCTGGAGCAGCTACGTGACCTGCCCTCTAGCTGCATAACCATATCGACATGTCAGTCCACGATCAGTCCCCTTTTCTCCTTAACATGCAGCGGAAATCCTGATGAAACAGCTAGGTTAGTGATTATCAGGCTATGATGTAATACATTAAAAGAGAGATGGTTAAGGTTGGGATAAGGGTAAAGGGAAGGGTTACATCTCGTAACTATCAAGTGAATCATGTCTTCATGTACTGTGAATAATATTATTTAGATTTTTGTTACATTTGTTCTCATTTATTCACTACAGTGTAGCATTGTAGCAGGGCTCAGATAGCCGTAACTTTGATTTACAGGGGCGTGTCGTGTTTATTTTTTTATTTTATTGTTTTAATTGATAGGGTCAACGCATATTTATGAACATCAGTGTGGAAAGTACGCCTTGTAGAATTAGCACAATGGCTACTTTTCATCTGTAGTCCCTTGGCAGGTGACATAGAGACAAAAAACCTGCACTCGTACAGCACCCTAATACTCAATCATGATAAAAATCTACCAAGACAAAGGAGAAGAATATAAAAAACACACATAATGGTGACAAAGACAACAGACGAGAGAAAAATTATGATAAGGGGAAAAAAAAGACACAGGGTGATGACAAGGACGTCAATCGTCCAAATTTATCTACGTTGGCTACATGGAAGGTGTCTGCAGCTGTACATGTCTCAAGCTGTCCACTACATGTGCACCCTGCAGCTGCAGAAGCAGCCTGTGAAAAAAATTTCCTCAATATTGCTACTGCAGACGGGCAAAACAAAAATCATCCGTCCATCAACCATCATCTGCACCAAAAAGGAACACAACTTGCTGAGACACCACAATCTGCAGTGCAATGAATGCATGAAGGCCAAAATGAAGAAAAATTGCACAACGTAGAAGTCATTCAAGTAATACAGAAAACAAGCCAAGTTAGCCCTCCAAGCTAATGCATGCTAACAATTGCCATAACAACAGCTTAGTAAATATACAACAACATTTTTTGCAGACACTGAATATCAAATAAAAGCCAGACAATAGTGTATTCAGCTGCTGTGAGCTGTGAATTCACCACTTCTGAGCAGAAGGCAGAAGAAAAGGTTATCTCAGAGCCTGACCAGGCAAAGCTTCTCTTCCTCCGGGCAGTTGCCTGTGTTTCGCTCAGACTCACCCTGGGTCTGGGTCCGCAGCTGCCTGTGGCGGAGAGCAGCATGAAAGCGAGGAGTGCTTACTCCGCAGCCAAGTGTGGGGACCAAAATACCCCCAGAAGTACACTGTGCACTGATTGACAGAAAGGAAAAAAAAAACTGTTCGACTGAAAGAATCTCGACTGAGATGTTTTTGACTAATGGTCTGAGTCTTTGACTTTCTGGTGGCAGCCCGAGTTCAAAATTTGAAGTTATTCATTCAAGGTGCTCCTGAGATATCACGCTCATGACAATGGGATGGATGGATGGACACAAAACTTGAAAACATAATGCCTCCGGCCGCGGCTGTTGCCAGTGCAGAGGCCTAAAAATACATCATGACAGACAGGAAGCATGAAGTGAGTTAAATGTCCACCGGAGAGACAGAAAATTGCAGCAGACGAAAACACCAGATCTGTGTGGAGTGACGAGGAGACTGTAACCATAAACAACATATTTACCTCATGTTACAATGTGTTTTGTTTGTTAAAGGTTTACCCTACATTCTTTTAATTCTGTCATCATCTTGTGCTCTCTTTTTCTGTAATGGTTCAATGGCGTCCATCTGGAGAGTTAGCTCCACCAACTGTAGAAATTCATAGTTACTACTTTCTAGAAATTACGTTAAAACTTATGATAAATTTGGATGTAAACTTCAATGAAGTCGGGTTAAAACAATGGCTGGAAATCGAAGTCTAGCGTCTCATTTTCCATCCTAAATTAGTTTTCCTTCCAGATGTGGTGGAGCAGACAGGCTATTAGGGTCAGTAGGACAGCTCAGTGTCCAGTGGACCGCAAACTAAAATTGTCCAAGTTCACACAAGCATAACTTTGACACACATTTTTATCCAAACATAAATTTAGAGCAGCGATAATTATCCTTTTAGCCCAGCAGAACGAGCGGGAAGCAAAACACTGACATATTATCACTTTGTAAAGTCAATATGGCGATCATGTTAGCAAACAGCTGCTGATTACATATCAAGTAGAGCAGTAAAGCAATATATAGACTCTCTTATAGGTATTTTTTGCTCTCAACTGACTCATGAGGGAAATATCTCTCTCTTCAGCGGCTAAATGCTTCACTATGTTCACAAGCTAGTCGCTAACTTTGTCTGCTGAGCAGGTAGTGTAGCATACAGTGGGTTTACCAGAGCAACAGTAAATAAAACTGAGCTGACAGACACTGAAATGCTAAAGAAAGGGCTGATAATTCTCTGTGAGCTGATCATTACGACTCCTTCAGCATTACACATAGTCACAGTGCAGTTTTAAGAACTTCTGTCCTTACATACTGCATGCCTGTCAGCTCATCAGTATGTGTAACTGACTCGTTCAGCTGCAATGTTATGCTTTGCAGGCAAGACAACATTTCATACACAACGCTGATTTATCCTCTGCTTTTCTTCGCCTCACTGAGACTCTACTTTGAAATGCAGTTGCTGAGTTTGACACAGTTCAGTAGATGACACCTGGAGCCAGAATCAAACTAGTCAATGGGCTTAAAAAAAAACAAAACAAAAACAAAGACACAACGGCTCTGATCAAACCCCTCGAGATTCCTCCTGAGCCCTCTGGCATCTCTGTCTGTGCGTGTGTGTGTGTTTGCATGCTTGGGTGGAGAAAATGCCTCTTTTACATGAGAAATGCACACATGAGCAGCCCCAGAATAACAAACAAGCATGAAAAACTATCCCAAAAAACAAGACCACATAATCTCAGAAGTCTGTGCCTCTCAACCTTAAAAAAAAAAAAAAAAAAAAGAAAATCCAAAGAAGAGGAGTAGCCAGCTTGCATGCTTGATAGTTACCCAGCGGTGAAGACGTGATTGACGTGGCTGCAGGATCGGAGCCTCTCTGGAATCGAGCCAACGCTTGTGTGGCTGCCCTGCGCTGGCGGAGGGGGAGGAGGGGTCAGGGAGGCCTGGATGTGGAGTAACGGCGGCAGCGACCTCCTCACACGTGGCGGGGGGCGGGGGGGTGGCTACAACACAAAGAACAGGGTCAAAAACTTCTTCCCAGTGGACTGAAGTAAATTTGATAAGAGGCTGAGAAAGGCACACCATTTAACAGCTGTCTTTTAGAGTTTAATCCTTTATTGTCGCTGGGATAAATGCCAAAGTCCCTTCTCAGCCCTCCCTTTCCCCACAAGCCCACTGACACGCAGACCTGGGAGCAAAGCAGTAGCAGCAGGGGTTTTAAAACACTGCAACACTGAGCATAAAGTAAAGGTTTCACCCAACCTTTGAGCGAGATAGACAGAGAAGGGCGGCTGGGCTCTAACTCAGCAAACCTCTGTGACTCTGGCCTGTTTGTTGGGCTGTTTATTATCAGCAAACAGCACACTCGGGCCTGGAATATAGGACTGCTGAGACACTGGGTGCTGGCCGCTGGGAAGAAACAGGGAGTGAGGCAACGTGGGAGGAATGCCAATGAGTGTCCCCTCTGTCTCCTGCCTGCATAAGATTTCATTTGCTTCTCTGGCACAACACCACCCTGCTGAAGCTACTCTATCCTGGCCTCAGGTTTGATGGTAATGTTAACAGTCTCTTCTCTGATTCCAAGCCTCGTCCTGACCATTAACCAACGCTAATAACCGCGGTAATCCGCTTTGATACGGCCCGACCAGGCAATTTGCGGCTAAGATAGTGCACAGCTTGAAAACGGGGGCTCTTAAAAAATAAGAGGAAGATGTTTAGAGAAAGTTTGTCAGCAAACAGGTTGCCTTCGAGGTGTGTCACATTTCCAATAAATCTAGTGGGGGAGCAGTGCAGGGGTTGGCAGCAAAAAAGGAGAGCACTCCCTAACAGTTCAAAACAGATATAAAAGTTTAATGCCAAGCTTGCAGCAAGCAGCCAGCAGAAAGGGAATGAGCTGAACTATTTTCAGAGTAGTAAGTGGCATTCATAATTCACATTATAGTTTTATAGGGGGGAAATAGAAGATTCCTTCACTTATTGTCTTCTTCTTTCTGTCTCTAACGTCTACAGCATTGATGGCTGAGCTGTGTGTTTCTGTATTTATTTACATACGTGTGAATGACAGAATATCTCATTGGTTTAATGCACTCAGTATGCTAAATTCTGTGTGCGACTTCCCGCAATGGTGTCAAAATGAGACAGAATTGAAGCAGCCTGACGTTGTATCACTGGCAACTGCGAGAGACAGTTTTCATTTTCATATCAGACAGTCAGAATCCAGCACAACAGCTATTCCAGACTCTCATTCTCAGTCAATTAATTCTTCCTGTTGACAGCAAATAATGAGATGTAATAATATGAGGATATTAATATGATCAAAAGTTGCCACAGATATTTATTCAGTTAGAGCCGGGCCACCCAGAGGGAGGAAACAGCAGGGTGCAAAAGAGATAGAGGTTGAGCGAAGAAGGCATTATGCGGAGCAAACTGTTGAATACAGACATTATGTGTGCACAAATAAAGCGAGACAAGGTGAGAAACCATAATAAGCTGTTACAGCGATGCTTGCCTCAAGTTTTAACTGTTAAATGTTAATCAACTGTGAAGACAACAGCGAGGAAGGATGTTAAAGGGATAGTTTAGATTTTTTTAAGTGGGGTTGTATGAGGTGCTTATCCATAGTCAGTGGGTTACATACAGTGTCTGTCGGCGTGCCCCCAGTTTGGAGAGGCAGACAGGAGTACCTGCCCGGGAGCTAAATCATGTACTGCTGCGGAGGTATCAAAATTTGTTTTAGCCACCTGCAAAAAAGGCCCGCCTAAGAGACATTAATTTTAGACGGGGAACTGAAGACGTTTACCTTTTTAGGATCTCGTCAAAGTCCCCAGACTCCATTGACAAACCAGTGATTTTACTGTGCTACAGTAAGACCGCGTCAAAAGGGGGTCAGTTGAGGTGGTTCGGGCATCTGATCAGGATGCCTCCTGGACGCCTCCTGTTAGAGGTGTTCCAGGCACGTCCAACTGGTAGGAGGCCCCGGGGCAGAACACGCTGGAGGGATTACATATCTCAACTGGCCTGGGAACGCCTGGGGATGCCCAGTGTTGCTGGGGAGAGGGGTGTCTGGAATACTCAGCCTGCTGCCACCGTGACCCGGCTCCGGATAAGCAGTTGAAAATGGATGGATGGATAAACACAGGAGTTACTGGTCTGCCTCTGCCTTGAGTGGTTAGGTTCTTTGTGTTATTGTGTGCCTTTGCTGGATCCAAATTAACTCTTTAAAGCACCAAAGTCATTCAATAACACAACAAACTAATTGACTGAGGCAATGGTAGATTAGCAGGTCCTGTGTTTTGCAAGGTAAAATTTCTTTTTTTGTCAAAGGGGTTAAAGGGAGCACTTATAGATATAACATCTTCAGTTTCTTGTTGGAAAACGCTGTCTGACAGTAAAGTTAAGTGGTGAAAATATTCTAAATATAGTGTACACTTACACTAATACTGTTTTTTTTAGGTGGCTAAAACACATTTTGCTGCTGCCCCCATACACAACAGTACATTGCTTAGCCTTCATGCCAGGCACTCCTGTCTGCTTCTCCAAACTGGGAGTATGACGACCCCTATCTACTGTATATGATACACTGGCTATGGATAAGTACCTCATTCAAGCCTATATAAAAAAATCAAAACCATCTCTTTAATCGAATGTGAGAATATCAATAAAAGAACCCAATTGCCAGAATAACTTGGCATTTTACATTTCTGCCATACACAGTAAAAATAATCGACGTAGCTAACATGTAGTTAGAGGCTGCACTTTGAGCTAAACGCTAGTGTCAGCATACTAACGTGAATACATACACAAAGCTAACATGCTAATATTTAGCAGGTATAATGTTGACCATTGTGTAATGTTTACCGTAGTAGTTTAGTGTGTTAGCTAGCTAACATTTGTTAGCACTGAACTGAAGTGAAGCAGAATTTAATTATGACCTTTACTTGGCACTTAAGGAAAAAGTTGTGATTACAATTCATCTCAGAGGGGCACTGCATATGCAGCCAGAATGGTCTGCAAATCACGGCCACACTGCGTTGTGTTCTGGTGCACAATCAAATGCTGGCCACTGGCGTATCTTGTCGAACTCCAGTTTATTCCTGTTATAAGTCCAAAGAGAGCAAAAAGTTGTCATGTGTATTCTATCTTCACAACAACACACCTCTCACAGCCAAGTTTTGGCCGTCACTATCTTGTTTTGTTTTTTTTGAGCCAGAAGTGACCATATTTGGGCGAGAGGCTGGTCTTGTGGTGAGGCAAGGGATGAAGCCACCTGAGAAGCTCAGGACTGTATCAGCAGTAGCCAGTCACTCGAAGCTGACTGCCCTACTTATGCATAACTTAAAGCTTTTATAAAATGTAAAAGGGGGGAGTTATTTAAATATTCACCACCCCATATCATACCTTATCATGAACAGGGAAATTAGCCATAGAGAACAAAACTGTACATTGTACCAGGCTGTAAACATGTTTATTCCAGCTGTAGTTGCATTTTAACATGGGGATCCATTGGTACTGACTGGCCCCAGAGGTAGCATCTTGGTTTCTGCAAAACATGGATATGTAACATTTTTAAAATATTATATTATATTATATTATATGTTTCAACAATGCTGTGGTGAAAATGTGGTTAGGTTTAGGCACAAAAAACACTGACTCGTGGTTAGAAAAAGATCATGCTTTGGCATAAAACACCCTCTTTTGGTGTCAAAATCACGACTGGATGTAGCCCACGTCTAGCTAAAAAACAACCACTTTGGTATTTGTTGGTGTCAAACAGTGGTCTGCAGCTAGGCAGCAGTCTCACCTAGGTATCACCCCATTACCCAGGGGCAACGGTGGTGTAGGAGTGAGGGTGGGTCGCCCACCAATCGGCTCCCCCAGTCTGCATGTAAAAGTATCCTTGAGCAAGATACTGAATCGAGGCCTGTTTCATCAGTGTGTGAAACTGAGTAACAGATGGCACCTTGTATGGTAGCCTCGGCCACAAATGTATGAATGTGTGTGTGAATGGGTGAATGTGACTTGCAGTGTAAAAAGCACTTTGAGTGGTCTGATGACTAGAAAGGTATAAGTCCTATATAAGTGCAGTCCATTTACCATCATACCTTCAACCTCACAAGAACAAAGTCAGCTTATATTCATGTCATCAGAGGTACTTCACCTTAGAAGTGTTGACATGATACATATGAAACCTACAAATGTAACGCCAACATTTTCTCCTGGCAACTTGGCTGAATGAACAGCCACAAGTTCCTACTGTAGCCTGTATACAGCACACTCAGTGGGTACACACAGATGTCTGCCAACGCTCTACACAAAATAACAAAAGCAATGTCACTTTACATAAACATGTAACTTGGACCGAAACACAAATGAGAACGTTAAGCCATAACCACAGCAATGGCAATAACAACTCCCCCAAAGAATAAATGTCCACTTTACTGAATTAGACAATAAAACCACAAGAAATCACTGAGCTCACTGCTGCACCGCAGACAGAGAACGATACGAATGCTGGACGAGGAAGACATTTATGTGAGTGAAAGAAAGTTCAAGGCAAGAATCAAATTTTGTAGCCTCTTCCATCTGTGTACTTTTCAGGTTAATCTAGAGAATGACAGAAATGCCGAACAATAAAGAGCCCCAAGGCAGTAATTTTGAGAATGAAACCCAGACTGCCTGTTTTAAACACCTGTTTATGATATTATTGATGTTCTTTACTTATATTCTCTGTACAAAGCAAATATTTATATACTCGCCGCTGCTCTGAATGTCAATGAAGGTTTTCTTTTGTGTCATGGTTTGGTGTTTAATGATAAACTGGAGAAAAATGGTGTCAGGTATGAAACCTCTCCCCACAGTTAAACTGAAAAGCAAGGAGACTGCTAAACAGTAATATGTGAGAGCTCCTTCAGTGCACTAGCTTTTCTTTTTGTTTGCTTCTCTTATCCTCTGCTACTCTTTGGTATAAAGTCATTCTTAGACCACCTATTTAATGAAGTTACTAATGACAGAGTCAGCCTAATGCAGAGACACAAAGTCTGTATTTGCCTTTACTCTACTGGTTTTGTACAGACGATGTATTTTTTTTTATAGAGGGCTTCCTTCATTAAGTTTTTTAACAAGCCTCATCATGAAAATAGCTTTTTTTGGTCCATACTTAAAGTTAAATAGATATCTAATTCTATACTTCACAGTAAAAATTCAAACAACTTATCATTTAAATCAATTATTTAGGATGATTTCATTCAGTTTGAGGTTTTTTAGTTTGCATTACACTCATGAATGTCGACTGCCAACAAAATATTTGGTGCTGTATCGTGTTTAAAACTGTGAGATGGGCTAAATTTTACTTTCCAGTGCAGTGGTAGATATTTATATAGCTCTGAATGTGGGAATAAATCCCCAGTATAATGTGTCAGACCAGTGAAAGAAACCTTTTATAGGGACAAAGAAAGCTGGTGGAACAGAGGCTAACCCAGACATGACTTCAGCTCTGTATAGGTGTAAAGAATTCACTACATAAAGCTTTTTCCCCAATGCCTGTCAACTCTGCAAGATCCTTCAGCAGCTATTTACAGTAGTCAACCCCGAGTGGCTCCTTGTCATTCATAAAATGTGTGTCCTACAAACCTCAATAAGGAGGCTGCTGGGGAGATATACTGTACCTGTTTATAGGTGACATTTACATGGTGCTATTATAATTCTGGGAATATCAGTTAAGATCAGTGTTCATTCATTTATTCATATATATTAAGATGTCTCCAGTCATCCCCATTTTTAACATCAGTTTTCATTAACAACATAAATTTTGTACAAAGTTTTGTACCTTGTGTCAGTAACAACTGTGTCCACTTTCTAAAGTCAAACAGGGTCAACTTTTCTGTTTCTCCAGCCTTGTGATTAGTTAATTAATACATTTGTGGATCTGATTATATGTCAGTGTTGGAAATTAACAAAGTACCTGCACTCAAGTACTGTACAGAAGTACAGTCTTTGAGATAGCCTGTGTCCTTACTTAATACTTACATTTTCTGCTACTTTCTACTTCTACTCCACCACATTTCAGAAGGAAACATTGCAGTTTTTACTCCACTACATTTATTTGATAACCTTAGTGACTTTGCAGTTTCAGATTAATAACACAAAATGCAACAACTCACTCGTTATCATGTATTTTCATAGCTTAAAATAAGACTTTATTGATCCCTGGGAGGAAATTCATAAGCTACCCTGCAGTGTACACAGTAGTTGAAATTAGCTCCAGTGATACCAGTCATTATAATCGAATAATACAAACCACTTGGCATAATCTGTTGTTTTATTTTTGGTGCTTTAAGTATTTTCATGCTCATAGTCTTGTACTTAAAGTAAAGTTTTAAATGCTTGACTTTTACTTGTATTTCTACAGTGTGGTATTACTACATTGTACTTCAGTAAAAGATCTGAATACTTGCACCTCTGCTGTTCGTGTGTAGCCCGTTTTACACAGAGGTCGCGCTGTAGGGCTGCTAAGAAGTCCCTTCTTCAAACCTCCTTTGCATTTTTACACAGAAGCAAACAAAAGCTGCATCATTCTGCTCCAGTGTGCGATTATAAACTGCATCCCAGCTTTGTGGAATCAAAAGAGGCGCAACCGGTGTGACATGTAACACAGCAGCGTCTGCCTCTAATGTGACAAATAACACATGCATCAGCAGCGCTTTATAAATAATAACAATGGCATTAACATGGCAACAACAGCCATTTATCATCCCTGCTATATGGCGGGTGATCTCATCCTCTGCTTAGAGGGTAAGGAGCTCCCGGCACTCATTGTTTTCCCAATTTGTGGGCATTCACTATTCTTCTTCTTTAAGTTAGCCACTAACTGCTAGTAGCTACTTTTTAAATCTCCCGCAGTGGGACACACGCATTATACAATGGCGAAACGTCACACCCATACCACCCATGATCCTGTCCCTGAGACTGTCCTGTTTATACACACACTGTTTTGGCACCGTTGCTACATCCTGTGGTGGATTAAAGGCGTGGCCACTCTGTCACCCCATTCTGCGATCGTGGACACAGTGCTCCCGCCTTGAACAGTGTAAAGGGGGCTTATGTCTGTACATGTCTATGCTTCTTATCTGGTTTAACATCACCTATATTGAGAATTGCAATATGTTATTTCCTTGGCCGTGGAAAGTTCAATCAATATTTGTGAACATGAGCAACGCTCTCACAGCCAGAAACCAGAGAAGTACAGAAAATGTACCCATATAGTCAGAACAATCCCCTGGGTGTTCACAGTGTCATCTAGACATCTTTTTCAATTCACTGCCTATCGAGCTACTCCAGACTTAAAATCCTATAACCTCACAATTCTGAGTTTTAGTATTAGTTTCTTGATTTGGGAGAGAGTTGTTCATGTTTTACTAATTTTGGACTGTCTTAGATCACAGGAAAAACATGTATGGATTTAGAAAATGGGTGTAGTCTGTGGAGTGTATGTGGGTTCTTTACTGTTTTTGGATG
>JAPZEB010000026.1:20981487-20993159 GCA_029783705.1 Chaetodon striatus
CCTCATGTCATCCACCTGTGGGAACGTTTATCGGTCTGGTGCTACGCAGTGTATTCTGGTAGTTGTAGGTTTTCTACCACTTGGGCAATAGTGTCCTCTTTCTTTGTTTTCTCTGGTTCTGCAGCACCAATTTCAAAAGTATTTATGTCTTTCTACTGCATAGACAGCCTAGCTTTATTAAAAGGCCATCTTTTCCAGCAGTGAAATATTTCTTTAACTATACATAGGCCTAGTGTGCAACAGAATAGTCCCACCCAGTACAGAGGGTGAAAAACAGTTTGATCAATAACGATAGTAAAAAGCAAGAATCTTGTGGAGAGGAATAAAAATTCATGATAAGGCAGGTGGAGAGAAAAAGGGGAAAGTGGAAAAAGAGAATGAAGAATCAGAGATAAAGAGCATGACAGATGAATAGGTTGGATATCCTATATACTGGGGGAGAAGTGCTGAACACATCCAACAAGAGATCCCGGGAACATGGCAGCAGTCTTGGTCCAACAGTTCCCATTAAGCCAAGGTGTGTGGGATGAGAACTGAAATGCAGGGAGGACTTGCTGTCATTCTCACTCATTTCAAAAGTATGTCAGCAAACCCATAGCGGGTCCCCGCAGTCAGTGTTTGGAATAAGAAGTATCTTTACCATTACATAGCAGCTGGGTCCCGGAGCACGCTGAAACTAAAGCCTTAACAGGACAGAGATGTAGTGTTTTAGTGTTACACAGCACAATGAGTGGCCAATATGATTCACCCGCCACCAACAATAAAAACTGAGCTGCTGAGTTGACCTTTAAGTCTATTGTGAGCTTATTTCACTGTAATTTGGTTGTTAAAATAACATTATTGTCACTTAGTGTTGTGGCTTCTGTTCTGCTGAGCAGGCCTTAATAGAGCCAGTGGTGCAGCTTTGTCTTGGAGCTGGTGGCTTCCAAACGTTATTGTTTTTCTGAAGCACTTTCTAAGTTCAATTCAATACAATTCAATAACGGCATTCATCCCTAGTGGGGTAATTAAAAAGTACATACAGCAGAGCACAGACATATAAATCTCAATAACACATGCACAATGAAGTAATACAATGAGTAGATAAAGAGCATAAAAGTACGCTGTAATAGCTGAACATACTTTTGTGTAGTTTTGGGGCTGTTTTGGGTTATAGACTCCTTATTTTAAATTAGGGGAAATCCAATTGCTACTCTACACAATTACAACGATAGTGTGTTTAGTGCGAGTCCAAAACAGTTCGACTTCAAGAATATAAAATTACCCGCATCTTCTGCATCATTGGGCCCATAGAGCAAGCGCACTAGAGACATTCGTCAGCCAGGCAGCTAACTTCTGGTTTAGTACTCCGCTAACATGAATGGGGATAAACTAATGTAACTGTGCAGCTCTTCTAGACTTCTTGACGTTGAACCGAATGGATCAAATCCCAACAGTGAAACAAGTCATTTCATGGGGGTTGTAATGCTAGAAAAAAGTTATCTACTAATTAAAAGACGTCTTTCAAAGTCTATGGGGAAAAGTATTTTGGGGCCCGATGGCATCACGTCACAGACCTGGAGTTGAAATTTCACAGTTTCGCCACTATGTCATATTGACTGAAAATCCCAGAGTTGCTCCTGGGAGCTTAGGTTTGACTCACTTTTGGAGCCAGCCTCAAGTGGCCAATAGAGGAACTGCAACTTTTGACACTTTCCCGTTGAATTCATTTTTTCAACCCCAGGGGTTGCCCCTTGATTGAAATGCAGATTGTGAGCCAAACATCAAGAGTTCAGCCTTACCGATTCTGATGGGCAAAATCCCTGCAATATTAGTGTCCACAGTTTTGGACATTTGATACTCATTGTCCCCTCAGGATAAACTGTATCACGTTGGTGAATCTTTAACTCAGGGTCAGGAACCTTAATACCAATAGAGCCATTTTAGACAAAAACATATCAAATAAAATCTGTCTGGAGCCACCACAACATATTAAAGCTTTACAATGAAGTACAGCCTATTAAGTCTAAATTAGCCCATCGACATTACCATTAGGTCTATATAAGCATCATTACTGTGTTTTACCACAACTTGAACTTTGGAGCATTAGCGGTGAAAACAAACAGATCTGTCCACACAGGATTAAATTCTCTGTTTTCCTCTAAGACTTTAATTTTTTTGGATTTGCAATCCATCGCTAGCCTAGCTAGGGAGACTCAAGGCTAGCCACCACTACTGAGGTCTGGCAAAATTCCTAAGAAAAGGCAACAAGCCACAGGCATACAGTATGATGCATATTTTTGTTGACCAATGTTAAAACTCTTTTTTTTCAGGGTTATTTTGGCTTTGCATTTCTACAGCTGGAGAATGTGAGAATCAGTTTGGGTCCACAACAATGATAAATGAAAATTAAAATATAAAAAAAAAAACTGTTATACATTTCCAAATTATTTTTTGTCAAAGCCACAGGGAGCCACTGGAGAGGGGCGAAAAAGCTGCATGTGGTTTTGGAGCCGCAGGTTGCCTATCCATGCCTTAACTCATCCATCACCATCATCAGGTCAAAATCTGGTTCATTACCAAATACCTGAACTAATGATTTTCCCATCAGCCCCAGCTGTGCTCTGTGTTTAGTGCTAATTAGTAAATGTTAGTATACCAACATGCTCAACAAAGATGATGGCCACGGTAACGTGTTAGCATTGTGCCTGGGAGCAGAAGCACAGAGCTGCTAATGGGCTGTAGACTCAAGTGTGAAAATCACCTTTCCAGCTTCAGCTTCGATCAGTTCTTGCAGTCGCCAAGTTGTCAATCTTACCATGCAGCAGAAATGCAGAATAATAAGCAAACCCAATACAAATGGAAGAATCCACCTACACAATGAACCTCGCAAAAACATTTTATCCAGAACATATGTGAGGTATTAAATGGAAACCCCTGAGCTGCCACCATTCAAACAAACATGATGTAGCACCTTATCAACAGCAGAACTTATCTACAGATCTTTCTTGAGGAGCTCATCTGTTTTCCTCACCTTTCCTGTCAACAGGAGTCAGAGTGCTGGCACAGAGTTGAATAAATATCTGTCCACCCCGACGTTACAGCTTGGTGCCCAGCAGAGGTGGCAAGCCACGCAGTGACCGTCTCTGAGCATGTCCTCTCCATTTCTGTGTCCTTGCTGCCACCCTGCCCTCACATTGCTGTCACTCTATTATTCATATCCAAGCATGGCTGAGACTCAGCCATAGGTAACTAGACAGTCGAGTTTCCTAGCACTGCTGAGGCCATATAGTAGGTGCAGCGGGGGTTTGCCCTCGGGGGACAGGAGCTAATGAATAATGGCAGTATGATGCACACGCTGTAATACGGATGGCAGCGGTGTGGATCAGAATCATAACCCTTGTAGTGTCAGTGCTGTACTTTCCACATGAAGCTACAGGAGCAGCAGCAGAAAGTTTATTCCAGCAGTGATGCAGTGACTGGAGCGCACCATGAGTCTTGTTATGAGCACTATATCTAAAAATGCAAACGCATGCTCTGTGCAATGAGAGAAATATGTTTCTCCAGAGTGAAATGATTATGTGAGGACACATGGCTGGTAAAAATGTAGAGGCACAAGTGTTGAATGTTTCCACCCACCTGCAGCTCCTGTGAGCCGGTGAGCTTGTTGTGCTTTGATGCTTGGTTTTCTAGTTTGGGAAGTTTTCGTTTCTCACCTTCGTTTCTCATTTAAGCACAAACACAATATTACCCTAACCTTCGCATTATTTTGCCATAAGACAAACAGGTAAATTGTTGTGCCTGATTGGAGCTATTGTCACATAATCAGTGACACAATCATCACATAATTCATATCTGAAACAAGTAATTTGTGTTTCTTGGTGCTAATTTCCCTACATTTTAGAAGGCTGTGTGATTAGGGACCTCTGCCAACCACTGACTCTAGAGAAAATGTATTTGTGGATTATGTGCAGCTACTTTCCCAAGGAACATAGCCAGCAGTAGCTCTAAAAGTTGTCGTACGCTTTGCATGTTAGTAACTTCATTAAGCATTCAAGTGCATAAACGACAATGGAGGCATTAAAACTTAGCTGAATTAGAGCCTACTTATACCTGGTATTAACATGCGTTGCAGTGATCCAAACTAGGGCTGCACATTTATCGCATTTTAATCATGATCTTGATTATGGCTTCCCACGCTTAGACGGACATGACTGACTGTGATAGTCACGTTTAAAATGCATGCTCCGCTCAAAGAAAACTCTTCTGCGCATTAAATCAAACACTTCCTAATCTAACAGCAAGCCTCCACTTTCGAAGAGCCGTCACGCTGCTGCACGCACAACCTGCATGGCGGCCTGTGACAAACTTTCCTAAAAACTAAAATCATATGTTCATCAATTGTCATCATCCAATGTTTGGAAGTATTTTGGATTTAGGAGTAAACAAATCATATGGAAACAGTGCCTGTGACTTTTGTCTGTGCCACAAAGCAACACAACTGACTTGTCCAGAGTCAGCTCAGACATTCATAACAGAGACGCTGCAGCACACCATGGTACTGTGACCTCTGTAGAAAAAAATACATAAATAAATATACAGAGCAGTGGATACATATCCATGAAAGATGCACTGAATTTAGGTGAAAAAGAAGCTTATTTTAAGTCTCATTTTGATGCAAAGATTAGAACATTAGCAGGAATGTAGCACAACATGGAAGTTAAAACAATGCTCTGATTATTTAACTGTGAGAGTGCAATACAAATATTTTGTCCCTAAAAACAATGAATAATCGTGATAAATAATTGTGATCTCAATATTGATCGAAACATTTGTGATTATCATTTTCCAATCCAAACTCAAGTGGCAGTACGGAAGTTGACTGAATGCAGCTCAAGGGGAAAAGCCCAACCCATGGCTAGATCTGTTAAACCTGGTTCAAAGGGGCCAAACCTTTTGGGCCTAAGGAGCCCTACTCTTAGATCCGCTGGTTGGCTTATGATCCAGGTTTTGTACCAAACAGGCTGGATGCAAATTTTTTTTAAAAATGACAGGAGGGATGTCTAAACATTTACTCTGATTTGCCTAAAAATCGCCAGTCATGTTAGTGGGTGTGTCGGTACAGCTGGAGATGTTCTTTTCAGCAGAATACAACATGTTTCCTTCCACAAGGCAAAACAAAAGAAAGCTACACAACTCTGTCTTACTCGTCATAAAAGGAATTAGCGTTTCACTACAAAAAGTATGTGGTCAAATGTGTCTCAGACCACCTCAGCAAGTGGTTTGAGTAAGCAGATCACAATGCATCTTGGTGGTCATTTATACCTGTATTGGTGCAACCCACCTGTGATGGGATCATATCAGGCGTAAACAGGCTCTAATGAGACAACAGAAATCCTCAACAAAACATTTGAATATAATGGGAGCTATGGCACTTATATTACAGTGCACCACTTTCTAATGCTTTCAATACAAAGTGAGAGCATCAACTTAACCATAGAAACTCACTGCAACTGGTCTCCCACTTCTGTGTCTCCTCCTGCCTGTGCCACGCCCGCTGCACAGAGGAAAGAGACCCCGCACTGATTGCAGAGATTGTATGTTTCTCTCTTTTTGCCTGATGGTCTGATTGAGTCTGTAAACTTGTCACTACTCGCCAGCAAAGGTGGCAACACTGGTTATGTGACTGTGTTCATAGCATTATAGGTTTCCAGTTGTGCAGCACAGCTTGTAATATTTCACGTGTGCCGTTGTTGCTTCAGTCATCGCCTCAGTCCCACATGCCTCTGGGAATATGTTGACAGGCCCTGGCTCTGCTGCAATACTTTGCCTGAACTTTGAACGATTTCAGTTTCCAAATGGGAGGACATTATACGCTGCCCATGTATCCAGTCAGACGTGAAGTTTTTGCCCCTGAGTGTCTGGCAACTGGGGCTCTCCAGAGGGTTAAGTGTTGAGATTACTTGCAGGCCATCTTCTCTGGTAATGAACCCTGTCTGGGTACCAAGATGTAGCTGAAGGGGCGCAGTGGCCAAAAGAAGCCTCCTCCTGCTGATTGCCTGTCTTAAATAGCTTTTTTTTTCCCGCTCTGAGACACAACCACTAAACTTTACAGCTCCTTATGAATAATTATGATGACACCTTGTGTTATTGCAGCCGCTGATAGTCCGTCTTTGATATCATGGACAATAAATATGACCATTAAATCTGTTTTCTCCCGTATTAAAAGTGCCCCTGATACACAACGATTGAATAACAATTTAACTGGGCAACAGAGGTAAATTAGTGTTGCCAAGCCTGCTGTGTGTCTGAACCCCACCTGTCGCCTCTCCTTTTAACTCTCATTTAAGGATTCTCACCTAAAGAGTTTTCTCCTGCACGGTTTTGTGAACCTCTCCCTCTATGTACAACCTCCGTTTAAGCTTCTGGAAGATGTTGCCCTCAGGCACTGTTCCAGTATCAGCTCACCCCGCCCACATCCCTCCATTAACCATCAGTGAGACCATTTTAAGGTCTCCTTTTCTGTCTGTCTGTGCTCTGCATACATAGACGTCCTTAAAATGCACCTTTATTGAGCTAAAAAGGGGTTTTAAGGTGAGTTCTAACAATGTACTCCACAAACCTTGACACTGGCAAACCCCCCACGTCAGCATTATTCATTCCTATACCGTAAAAGCCATTAGATGTAATTGCATTTTTTATGAAGCTCCCATAGAAGTGTGCCGTGTTTAATCAATGGGAAGCCTTTCATTTTTAGGGGAGGTCACAGGCTTTGTGTGAGGTTGTCTTACAATCCTCCTTGAGGGGTCATGCAGGTCTATTACCCTCCAGGTCAGCGCCACGCCGCACCCTGATGATCACGCTCAGAGAGTGGAGGAGGATTCTTTTCTCTAAGACCCCCTATATGGTCTTATAATCACCCACCGAGCGGCTGTAATGGGCTTTCTGTTGACTGTGGAAGATTGTTATCTCGCTCTGTGTGATGGGTTACAGCATGCATCACTATCTCAAGATCATATTGACCTGAGTGGATGAGTTGATACTGTATTTTACTTTATTGTTCTAAATCCGAGACAGATGGACTTTAAAGAAAAAAATAATTATTGCGGTGTACGATTTTGGTCACACACTGAGGGACAGTGCTCTGCAAATTCCTCCTAGTTAATGCTATAAGATCACAATTATCCCCAATGACCTCACTGTGATCCTCTGGAACAACAAACCAAAGTGTTGCAGTGAAAAGTGTACAGCATAGCTACATCATAAATATTTACTACCCATGTCCAAGGGCATAGGAAGCAAGGAGAACACAGGTGACACATCCGCCTCAGTGTTAAAGAGGATTAAGTTGTCCCCTGCAAAAATCCAAAACAAAACAAAAAAGTGTTGCATGAATCAACTTAGCATAAAACAGGGCTTTGATGGTGGCATCCTTTCCCTCACAATAAAAGTAGAAAGGCTAATGTTCTAATGAAGCTGCACTAATAGTATTATTAATATTGGAGATGGGTCACATGAAAATGTGTCATGTCAAAGATGTCGCTCATTATGACGACCCTGCAGTTTCCATCAGCTCACTTGAAATTACATGCAGCTCGGACGATTCTGCAGTTTACAATTTATATGCAATGTTGGATGGATGTTAATAATGTCAGACTTGAAGCACATTTTGATGCGAGACAGGAGTCCACTGAACATCACACACCCACCACTGATATTTGTGTTTCTTTTTAAATGTAACTGATCATTTCCTAACCTTAAAAAGTGTTTTGTTACCTAAACCTCACATACTTCATTTTCCCTAACCTAAACTACACCATAGTTGTCATAAGCAGAGTTTGCATAAATCAAGAATTTTAAAAACACTTGATTCGGACATGACATTTTTTTTAAAAATGGCTGACTTTGAATATAATCTGGGGTTTTGCAGAATCATCCAGTGCTGTCTTGTCTGGCAATAGGCTTAACAGATGTGTCTTTTACAGTGGTGGTCTATGGGGAAAATGCATTTTGGGCTGCAGGCGATTTAATTTGCTGCAATACCGCAAATGGCCACTGGAAAAATTGGACACAAGGCTGACCAGCTGTCCTGCCTGACAGCAGCACACACAGCATGTCATGTGATGACGAACAACCAACCACTGCCAGCAGGTAAGTTTTCTAAAAATATCAGTCTATGGTAAATATGGAGGAGGAGTTGATCCTAGTATGAATTAATTCTGTGCTATGGACTCAGCTCAGAACTCAATATTTCTAGTAAGTAGTCAATGATACAGTGCTGTTTATGGTCGCTTGGCAACATCAGGCACAACCTGTCTCCTATTTCTTGAAAGTTGGCACAGGAGGAGCACCCAGCACCCGGCCAACACATTTTACAGGCGGTAATAGACATGGCATGTGCATGAGCCCTCAGATCACTGATTTGGTTTCCAGTCTGTTAAGCAGGTAGGTGCTTTCAGCAAAACAGCTCTGTTAAACTGACTCCACACTTCCTGTTTACCACCACACAGCAGACAGACAAAGTTAGTGACTAGTTGGTGAACAAAGTGCCGCATTTAGTAGCTAAAGACCCAGATGTTTTCTTTAAGAGTTAGTGGAGGTCAAAACAGAGCTAAAAGTAGGGTGAATCTTGGACTTAGGCCCCATTTTTACTCGCTTCTCGCTGTTCTGTATATAAGGTACGATGATCACGGGGGACAGAGTGGTCTCGCCTTTAAGCCGCCACAGGAGGAAGTGACAGTGCTGAAACGATGTCTGTATAAACATGACAGCTGGCAGCATGGGACCATGGGCAGGATAGGTGTGACGCACTGACTGTGTGTTATGTGTGTGACCACACCGCAGGAGATTTAAAAAGCAAGTAGTAGCAGTTAGCGGCTAACTTAAAGGGGAAAACAATAAGATTCGGGAGCTCCCTTTGACATCAGCCACCATATAACAGAGATGGTAAATGATTGTTATTGCCATGTTATGTCGTTGTTGTTTAGAAACCGTTGCCGACACACACGTTATATGTCACACCAGAGGCTGACACTATTGTGTTACATATCACACCTGTCACACATGTTTTGATTCTGCAATGCCGCCATGCAGTCTATAATTACACACTGGAGTGGAATGATGTTGCTGTCGTTTGGTTATGTGTAAAAATGCAAAGGAGGCATATAGAAGGGACTTCATAGCGACCCCATGGCTCAATCTCCGTGGAGAGGGCTTTAGATTCATGAGGTGGCCAGACACACAACTCCAAATGAATGCAAATGTGTTCTCCTGGATGTGTAAACAAGCATCTGTTTACCCACACATTCACCATAACAGCTCAGCATCCATAGGAATTACATTCATATTGGAAGCTCCCACACCTCACAAATTATGTACGATGCAGACGGTCAGTGCCAGCGCAGACAGCAGAATGTGCTTTATGGAGCAGAAGTAAGGTTGAGTGGTGGAAGGGCGTTTAACATGTGGGGGCCTGAAGTTTGTCCCCTGTTAGAGAGGTGCAATTAGTGTTTGCTTGCAACCATAAACATAATCTTTCTGTAAGTGCCAAGTGCATATGTTGTATAAAGACACGATTTTAAAAACAGTCATTGAATATCAAGGTTCTTGTTTAGAGTGTGCCCTCCAAATGACCAAAAAAAAAATGAATACATCCACTCTTCAATAGGTGCCAATGCAAACTGTTTAAAAGCTATTACATGATATGTGATTTGGCCACAAGTGCTTAGTGTTACAACCTGAATCATTAGCTAGAGACAGCAAACATTCACCACTTGATAAGTGTAAAGTGGGATTCAAGTAAGTGCCACTGCCAAACCATCTGTACTGTACTTATTTTTTCACACTTGGTTTTAGCACCACTCCGCAGTAGCTAATAGCCACATCTCCCACATATGCAGGAGAAATATGTCAGTAAACCACTTATTGTTAATATTAGTTTTCCTTGCAAATGGCACAGAGCTCACTCACAGTGTCCATTGTTCATATTTGCTATACAACAGCAAGGCATTTT
Source organism: Chaetodon striatus (assembly GCA_029783705.1). NCBI lineage: Eukaryota > Metazoa > Chordata > Actinopteri > Chaetodontiformes > Chaetodontidae > Chaetodon > Chaetodon striatus. Next base: position 20,991,479 of record JAPZEB010000026.1, read on the forward strand.
AAATCACTCTTGGTCGCAGCGCAATACGAAGCAGAGCTTGATTTATGCAGAACACAGACAGCCTCCTCAACCCCAGAGAGAGAAAACAAGCAAGTGTGAAGTGCTTGTCCAGATTCCAGGAATTAGCTGCCGAATATCAGTCATCTGCCTCCTCCACAGCACGTAATAGAATGACTGAACAAGATCTAGGAAGAGTGTTGTTACAGTATGTGTTGGATTACTGCAGGCCTGAGACAGCCTCCTCCTCACCAGACGAGGGCAGAGAGAGCGGTGCGGAATAATGTGATCTAATTGCAAACGAAAACTGTGGAACTAGAGACGACTTCAAAACAAGCACAACACTTTCTTCAGTCTTTTTCAAGTTTTCATCATTTTTAACCACTATTCAAATGCGTCTGACCAGACAAGTAGGAGGGCCCTGATTTGATCAGATTGGGTAAACAACTCCCACCACCGCACACACACACACAAACACACACAGCCAATGTTTGTCCCTGCTTTCAAGTCATTTCTGAGTAATGGGATGTTAAAACCAAGCAAATACACACAAGACTTATTTCTGAAAGTAAACATGGGAACACAACGATGCTTCTGATGCGATTTGATGGATTTTTCTATTTATGTAAACTGCAGTGTTAATTATGTCTCCCAGGAGCATCGTGTATTAATGTGTCTAAGTTCACTCCCTCATCCACTCATGAACTACCTCCCTATATAACAGACACTCAATAGTTTACTCTAGAGTGAGCAGCAAATTGAGATTTCTGACAGTTCATTGTTATTTTATGAGAATATTTACAGTTCAGAATGAGCTTTAGTGGCCAAGTTTGTTTTAGAGGTCGACTGATAGAATGGGTTTGGAACAGGAAAAAGCCGATAGCCAGTTAATCGGCCAATATTCCCCAGTAAAGATCATGGTTTCGCCTGAAACACCCACATTTGGTGACATGAAAGCCACTGGAAAAGCAGGGATAGGTTAGTAAAAAACACCAGGGTCAGTGGCTCACAGACCAGTGTAACTAGGGATGCTCGATCAATATCGGGCCCATAAATTATCAACCGATAATAGGACATTTTTATAATGATGCATTATTCTGATCATTATATAAATTATAGCCGAGGAATAGGGCCAATAATACAAAGCTAGAAAGCTTTCATTGACTTAACAAGGGCAGCATCTACACACCTCAACACACTGGGTGGCGGTACAAGTTCCTTTAAACTTGGTTTGCAAGCCACCAATAAACACAGAGAAGAAGAACAACAACAACTGCAGCACTCTGTCTACAGGGCAAAACATGTTGTGGTCATCATCTATATTTTCTCACGACATCTTAGCCTCTCTTACCGTCAGGCGTACAAAAACTACAGGTTATACACTTCTTTTTAAAATATAAAAATGTGAAATTACCCCGCAGGAACTTTTATCATTTATCCGGATTTCGAAAAACCTCGGCACGTTTCCACCGAAATTACTCGAGGAAAAAAACTTTCCCTCAACCCCAAACTGTCCCTGAAAAAAGTACCTAGTAGCGGGGTAGGACTTTTCAGATTCCCCTGAATTCTTGAGGGGCGGGGCTGTGTGCTGAAGAACGCTGATTGGAGGAACACACACTTGCAGCGTTCCACACTTCTGTGCCAGTGTGGCTGCAAACTTTATTTCATTTCTACAAGCTTCACT
>JAPZEB010000026.1:21000841-21016826 GCA_029783705.1 Chaetodon striatus
CTAGCTAGCCTTTTTTTTTTTTTTGTAAATATACAGCACTGCACCGACAGCAGACTGCAGCCCCCTCACTGCCTGGCAACTCCCCATAGGCTGCTATTGCTCATTCACAGCTCTGTGAGATGTCAGGGTTTGGCGCTTATGAAAATTGAACTCCAAACTCATCTTCACCCCAGGCCAAAAAAAATGCTGAACAATGCCTCGTCATATTCACAAAGCGGAGAGACTAATCTGTGAAGTGAAGCAGGCGTCAACAAACCTAATGTCACCGTTTGACATATTGACCGAAGAGGGGAAGGTGTGCGTGTGTGTGTTTGCGTGTGTGTGTGTGTGTGTGGTGAGGAGCTATAAAAGAGAAAGTGTGAGTAAAAGAGAGAAATGGATAAAGAGAGAAAAGGAGGGGTGGGGTGATTGCCTTTATTAAATTCCCACCAACATTTATTCCAAACATTAATTTCATTGCGCTATCAGAGCCATTTCAGGGTTGAGGAATGAAGGAAGAGCGGGAACAAATTGCTTTCAAGTTCTGCAGAGCATTCCCTCTGGATGGCACAGACTGGGACGCCTCTCCCTCTAATTAAATCCCCCTGTTGTATTTAAAAGCGTAAGATGTAATTAGAACATTTAGTTTCATTTAAAAACACTTGAATTTCTCCCCTCCTACATGCCACTATTTAATTATATTCAGCATATCGTGCAGTCCTGACAGGAACAGAGAGTTGCTATAGAGATGACCACGGCTGTGCTGTGCTGCGCTTGGAAATCCTTCAGAGTAGCGAGTCTTCACACAGCGAGCTGAGCGCACACACACAGAGAGACACTCACACACACACACACACACAAACAAAACCACTATATGCAAACAAGCACAAGGAAGAGACTACCTCTCCATCATTTTGTGCTGTAGATGCATGCAAATATGCAAACACGTGTACAAACTGCCACTGCTCAGCCAGCCAGCAGCAACAAACAAGCACATTATTCAATCAGGTGCCAGCCTCTCGCACAGATACAGGCCACAGAAGGATGCACCTTTATCACTGGGTGCAGAGAAGCCACCCCAACTCCTCCCCCCTCCATCTCTCTCCCTGTCTGAACAGACCTCCCTCCCTATTTCCCTGCCTCTCGGCGTCCTGGAGCTGCAGATGCCGCCCATAGGTGTCTTCCTCGTCGCTGTCTCGATTGGGTCTTTGAAGGCAGCATAGCAGAAATCAATGGCAACGTGATGGCCGCTGCCTCAGTCATTAGACACCGCTTTCTGGTGGAAGAATGGACTGCAATCCTGGACCTCAATACAGATCAATTATCCTGACCAAAGACAAACACTCACACACTCACTTTCTGACCTCTTTTTGCCCTTCGCTCTCCATTAGCTATGACCTCATGTGGCAGCTGCGGTGAGTCACAACACTCCTCCAGCTGTGGTGCTTTTAAAGATACAATGCCGAGTACAATGTTCACACAGCAGTTCACCAGACACACCAGTGATTTACCCTCCGCTTTACAAATCAATAGTTATAATACCCAGCCAATGGCAGCCGGCAGAATGGATATTCCACAGATACTACAGAGACAGGTCTTCGGGTCATGCAGAGTATACAGCAAAATGCCTCGGCGTATTGTAATGCTGTGCTCTGACATGGCTGCTTACCGTTTGGTGAGCTTGCCAAACAGCCACTTTTAAGTAAATTCAAAGCATAACACTGAGAGAATAACTTAAAAAACACAAACATCTCAGTCTAACAGAAACCACTCACACTCGATCCCGAGTCGAAGCAAAGAAATTAGAGAAAATGTATAAACCAAGACTTCAAATTAAAATCTGAAACGAAGAACAAATCAAAGCTTTAGCTCAATGTTTGTAAAGAGAGGGCAACTGAGCAATCCGTCATGATAAATTTATGAACAGAAAAATCTTAAAAGCATAAATCAAAAAAGCCGGTGTCTGTTATATTTTTTAATTAATATATCTGTATGATGGATTATCACGAAATTCAGTGGAATATGATTAGAGACGCTCTCAGTGCTCTGCTGCTAAAACAATTCTTTATGTGATCTTTCAAATAATTCTGATGGCAAACTTTTATTGGTATAAGACAATCCCAGAGAGGACTGGTGCAAGATATGTGTGGCTCTCAGCAACGAAAGGCCTTCACGAAATTCATGAATAAATGATATGAAAATTCTAAAAACTTGCCTGTGAACATTTTGCATCAAACTATTCACTCCAGGAATAATGCAAATTTGCAATGGTTCCAACAAGTCTGCCACTGTCGTGATGCTGTGACGTAATGTCAATTACACACAGTGTGATTGGTTGATGCCTTTACTTCAACCTCGGTCCGAAAAAATCTTCGCTACTTTATCGCCTTCTAATTTTGCATTCTGTATGAAAGTACTCATGACAAAAACATTATTTTGAAAAAACATATTGACATATAAAGTCTGCATTGCTGCATGATTGCTGCATGATGTGTGATGATACCACCAGGGGCGCCAAAGTCAGACGTTTTCTTATTCTACTCATCAGGAGTCACTCCAGTGTGAGCTGACGCTAAAAGGGCCCAAACACACCAAGCTGACAGTCGACGATTGGTCAGTGTCGGCCTGTTTGAAGGCATCTGTCGCCCTAGTTTTTGCGGCGTGTCCTGCACTGTTGAACCTTGTCAGCCCTTGACAGCTTTTTTTCAGCCCAAAAAGTATGCTGAATCTGTGGCGGAGCCTGTCGGTGAAAGAAACCACTCTGATTGGCTGCTCAGCTCAGTGCATGCAAACGGAAACAGAAGTGAGGAAAGTAAACAAACAGCTAATGCAAAGGGGACATGTGATCGAAACAAACTTAATTTTTAGCTACTGACCTCTTTAGCTAAAACATTTGTAATTGTTTGTGTTATTGTTTGCTACACACAGAAAATATCCTTTGTTCTTTCAATATCAGGTTGCGTTGGTAATGTGATATCTGGCTAACTAGCGTCTTGAATCCATCTATTGGTCTTCCAGTTTCCAGTTTGGAATAACGAATACGACTACCACCACCTGCTGGTATAGAGAGTTATTCCCTCCCACAAAGGCCCAGAACAGAAGTGCTACATGGCCATGGCTGTAGCCTTTGTGGTGTGTTCAGTCACAGCTTTTTGTCTGAGACATAGGTGACACGAGGTGACGCAGCAGTTGGCCTTTGTTGCCACTAGCTCTTTGATGTCAGTTTGGTGTATCTGGTCCTTTATGTGGCCCAAATCCTTTTTTTTTTTTTTTTACTTTCATGTGACACAGATCTGATTTCTTCAAAGTAACATAGAAATCTTATTTTATTTTTTGAATTAGATCCTAAATCCCATGCATATTTGATCACTGGCCATGCAACCACTGTGAGAATTAATGTGTGTGTACGTCCATGGTTTTTCCACATAATACTTCACTACCCAGGTGTAAATCACTCACCACACAGCGTCATAGTGGTCTGTTGAAACTACAGAAGCTGCCGTTGCTGCAGAAGGCTGCTCCGGTCGCCAGCCAACAGGGCAGGACAGCCAGATGCTTTCTGACAGGACAGCTTGCCTACATTTTCAATACTACAGTGACAGCGTTGTTGTGAGGTGCCAACAGAGATATGGGAATGTAGCCCTGGACGTCCTAAAGTTTTAGGGAAACTGTTCCTCTGTGAAACTCTCCACATCATGGCCACACCACTCCTGGCTCATCTCCCGCACCCACACCTCTCTTTCCACTGAGCTACCAGCATTAGCTGCTAAGAGAGCTATAGCTATATATAATTCGGGTATCTAATAGGAATGCCTCCTCAGTACTGGACACATCCAACTGGTAGGAGGCTCCAGGATAAACCCAGAACACACTGGAGGGATTATGTATCTCATCTGGCCAGGGAACGCCTCAGAATCCCCCAGGAGGAGCTGGAAAGTGTTGCTGGGGACAGGGATGTCTTGAGCACCTTGCTCAGTGTGCTTCCCTCACGACTTGGCCCCAGATAGGCCAATGAAAATGGATGGCCGGATGGAGAGGTATAGCTCGTCTTCTCACCCTCATCCTCAACATATGATAAATTGTGACCTGACCTCTGCAGCAAATCATCCGGGAAATGAACTCTTGCACTGCAGTGTAATTCACCCCTCCGCCCCCCCCAAAAAATGCCTGTCTCATGAATGTGACATTTTTCCTTGTTGGTCCAATGGGCATGTGTGTAACGATATTGGTTTCGTGTGAGGCATTTCAGGGCAGAGATCCGTTCGCACTGATGTCAGATATGGGTCACTTCAAACATGAATGTGAATAGTCTAGGCAGAAAGATCGGATCTGGGGAAAAATCAGAACTGAGCATAAGAGACATGTTTCATACCCGACAAATCATCATATCTTAACAACAGTGTCATTGCCTTCCAAACTGGAAATCACTGTCCATGCCATATGTTAAATGTTTCAAATCAGTTATTAACAAAAATGACTCTTAGCATGTTCTGATCTGCCTCGGTTGGAAAATTGTAGCTTATGCTTGAATAAGGTTGTGGACGAGGTTAAATCTCTTGTTCAAAACTCTTGTTTTTGCTGACTTCTCCTGGTTTAACCTCTCAGCTTGAGGCAGTGAAGCATACCAGGTGTTTCAGTACACAGTTGGTTGTGGTTACAGGTGGTTAGAACACATTTCTGACCATTTCAGAGCAAGCATTACTTTGTTTTACACAGAAAACAACTTGGATTCTTGTTTTATGACACAATGGTGGCTGGCACACTGAGCTCAATACATTAGTGGTTCTCGGTGATTTTAGTGGCAGACGTAATAATGAAGAGAAATCCTCAATAATCCTTTTTTTTGTGGTTAAAATTTAGATTGGAGTCTGAAAGCGTCAACACACACACAGCAGGGAGGATGTGCATCAAAGCGTTGCTGCTTTGGATCATTCACCTTATTACAGAATAAATCAGAAGCCATTACGTGCCAATATAGATGAGAGAACCTACTTGTGATTTAGAGGAACATCACCTGCCTGAAACGGCTGTGTGCAGCAGTGGGTTGAGCAGCCAAGTCTCAGCTCTAACACACATGTTTAACTACTTCTTCAGTGGCTGAATCAAACAATCTTCAGGCCTCCAACAACCTGTCACAACAACTCTGGGCTCTTTGCTACAGGCTGAACATTTCCTTCTTGCCTGGAGATGAACTAACTTAAATGAGTTTCCTCTTTGCTTCTCAGCCAGCTGGTCTCTCACTCTGAACAGCACTAAAACATTTTGACAGCAAGGAGAAAATGCACTGATAACGCAACTCATTCTTTCTGACTACCGTGTCCCCAAATTACCTTTATATCACACCACAGCCACAATATCGGCTCTGTGTTTAATATTAGCATGCTAACATGCTCATAGTGATAATACTGACATTACCAGATGCAATGTTTAGCATGTTAGCGCGCTAACATTAGCTAATTAGCCTTAAACACAAATTGCAGCTGAGACTGATGGGAATGGCATCAGTTCTGCAAGTATTAGATCATAAACCAAAGTAATGGACGAAATATAATTTTGACCAGATAATGGTGCAGGATGAAAACTCAAACTCATTAGGATACATCATCTAATAACCATGAATGTCTTAACAAAATGTGTGCCGATCCATCAGATAGTTGCCAAGATATCTGTGTGGTTAACAGACCGACAGGAGTTGCATACAAAGGTTTTTCCCTACAGACAACAGCTTACTCTAACAGAAGTCTGAAACTCCCTCCACCCACACTTCTCTGACGTCAGAATTGCGAGAGCTGGGTCCAACAACTTCTGTAACTTTTTTAATCTGACATCTACGACCACTTTATGCAGTGACTGACCAGGTGTGCAGAGGTTAGAAAGCTCTCCTTTGTCATTCTTTATACAACTACTTGTGTCACTTTTCAATGTGGACAAACAAGTGCAACTTAACGAAAACCTTCCAGGACACAAAGCGTGCTCCATTACCTCCACATTTCATTTATCATCTCACCCCTCTTTACAAAGAACGGCTTGTCACACAACCTATGAGTGTGGCCGTTAAGGACAGTTAGGCCTCTTTCCCGCTGGACAAAAACCTCAGTAACATCTGGCTTTTGTTTTGAGTGGAAAAGGTTACAATCGTTACTCATTCCCAGGACAAATGACTCCGCAGTTGTCATGAGCGTTTGTTGGCTCCACCGCTGATCAGCAGTTATAGAAACATAATGTAATAATTCTGTCATTCATTCTGTCTATTTATTACATCTTGCTTTTATTTTTCACTACTTACAGTCATCACTCAGGCGCAATATCAGTGTCTGCTAAACACTGCAATACGTGTGCTGCCCGATGAGTCAACAATATGAAATCAGCCATTCAGTCCGTTTGCTTCTCTTTGCTGCTTACTTATTTTCTTGCTCTTTCTTTTGTACAGTTTACTTATTACACCAATCTGTGTGTTTCCTTTTACCAATGCATACTTATATTTTGCTTTGTTTTTTTCTACTAATGCTTCCTATTTGCATTATACCGCTGCTGCTGTAATGTTGTAAGTTTCCGTGCTGTAGGACGAATAAAGGATCATGTCATTTTATCTCTCTTGTAATATCTGTGTGGACCCACCAATCTTTGCCCCTTTCCAGACATGACCATCGGTAACTTCTGCAACTCTTTGTCATCTCCACCACAAATTCTGTCCCTGTCCAAGCAGCGCTCAAACATTATTCCAAATTAGTCAGCACTGTGTTTGAAGAAAGAGTTAGCAAGTAACAAATACATCTTGCATTAAAATATGTTTAGGGTGATTGCAATGCAATCGGACAATGCTTAACAACATGAAAGTACACGTGTAAATGAATTCAAAATGCGCTGAGGACTAAGTGTGATCCAATCGGCCAAATCACCTCGAGAGGTGGTCAGGGATGCATTTTGAACACATTGAACACAACTGTAAATACAACTGTGTTTTCAGTCCACATACAACAACTACATGGGTGGAAACATGTAATCGTGGGTGACAGCTTCAAACAAGGGAGACAGCATGAGCTCCTCTCGTCCAGCGCTGAAGTTGTGGGATGTCTAGGGGTCTGCTAACACTGCTAACTGCCATGCCTCCCTCATCTGTCAATCACTGTCTTTACATCCAGGTAGGCCTGTTTTGTCTCCATGAATGTCTCTGTTGCGCCCTAAGTCTTCCAGACTGACTCTGATGTATGTAACAAAAAAATTAACCAGCGAAGATTTTTTTAAACATTTGTTTTATTTTTACACAAATATTGTCTCTTAAAATGCAGACAGTATGATAATATGCACCTTATGTGTGCACCATATTTAATTGTTTTTTAGAATTAAAACAGATATAATTACTTTCTTTTAATCATAATGATTATTGACAGGTGGGGACAGAGGCACTGGAGACACCTATTAAAACCAGGTGTAAATATAATCAGGTTAAATATCTTAATTTAGTCTGGACATGTTACACATTTTGATGCAAGGTGTAAAGGCGGTCATTTTCACCGGCCTCCATGCAGCTTTCTGCTGTTTACTAACCTGTTTTCTAATGTGTTGGAATTGGTAAGGGAGTCTGTTGCCTATTTTTAGCAGGTTTTTCCAGTGTAAAAAACATGTATATACATGCTGATTTGGGTGGGAAAACGGTATTATAAACACTTTTGCCTTCCGACATGTTGTATGAACTATTTCTTCTTAAGTACGACCCCCTCGTCCCATCCCATGACCCTCTCTGGGTGTTTCATATGGATGTTAAAAGTTAAGACAGATAAGGGAGATAAGCGTGAGCAGGGGGATGTTCACCAGTTCAACACTCAAATGTGAGCAGACCTCTGTGGGGCTTGACAGGCTCAAGGAAACAAGGATAGTCATGCCCAAATGTGTGTGTGTGTGTGTGTGTGTGTGTGTTAGCTTTGCATAAGTGTGTTTGTGTATCTATGAATATCTACACGGGTCAAAAAGTGTCCAGAGGAGCCATGGTGAGCGAGTTATGGTGTGATGTCAGGTCTAATTAGCCAGCCTTGCCTTGGGCTCATTACTCACAGACCACTGGGACGAGGAAATAGGAAGGGGGGGAATGAAAAGGCCACATGGGGAGCTCTCACCGCCATTTGAGCTTCATCGCCACTGCTTTCTCACCAGGAAACGCAACAAGACTTTGATAAGGGCACACGCACCCCACTCAAGACCTCGTATCATCCTCCCCCTGCTCCTTCATGACTCCCCACGCTCCACACCTCCCTCCCAACTCACAGCTGCCTCTTCAAGCACTTAGAAGAAGACTCAGACTCGAGGAAGGAAAAAAAAGTGTGGGTTGAAATTAAGTTGATACGATCAGAGGATTTAGAAAAAGCTGATTTAGCCTCTGCTGTTACCAAGGAAACACATTTGTATCCATGTTTAGGTTGATTGGAAGCACCTCACCTTAATGATGAAGTGGTTGAGCTATACGTGATTAGAAACAAAGATTAAAGAGGATGTGGGCCGGCGGGTAGTAAAACAAATCTGGTCTAAAAATTCATGATATTCACCAGCATCCTTCATCAGTAATCAGCTCTATAAAATGACTATTCTCTTCAATTATAACCGCCCTGACACAGGCCTCCTCCTGAAACACAGAATAAAAGAGCTAAAGGAACAAACAAAACCTGTACTTGAACCAGAGGTAAAGAAAAAGACAACATGTTTAAACCGTAGTGTGTGTGTCTTGAAATCTCAAATACTGCAGCCCAGATCTCAATCTTTCATGACTCAACTTCAAATTTGTCAAGTCTGACTGCTACTGTATTCAGAGGGAATACAAATGCCTTAAATAACACCTTTCCCTCTGACAGTTTCCATTTCATCTGCTGCCCATGCGTTGCCCTTTGGATCCATTCTTAACCCCGCTCCACCTCCTTTTGTACCAGGAAGAAAGCACATGTAATGCATCACTTTGTCTGGCACTGAACACAAACACAACAACTTCTACTTCGGTTTCTGCTTTGTCTTCACTCAACATATCTGCAATGAAAGGTACAGGATCATAAAGAAGTATGGAGGTATATTGACAACAAGAGATTTGAGAGAGCACAAAACAAATTGGAGCGCTACTCAGACTGCGAGTCAACCTTTGAGAGTGCACCGGCACGGATTTGTAAGAGCAGAATTAGATTTGTGAGCGAGGGAGGACAGGATCGTGAGCGTAACAGATGATTTGAACAGCAAGAGGAATTGTGTAACTACATTTGTGACGGCAATGGAGATTCTCATGCTCGTAGTGATCACAGCTGTTCACTTTTGGCAGTCCGAATCCCCTGAGAGCAAAACTGAGAGCAGAGCCCAATCTCCATCTCCAGACTCATGGACTTTAAGGTGCGTTCATGTAAAGTATGCAAGGCTTTCGGGCTGTCCAACTGTCAACTTGTCAAGTGCATAAGAGCTCTCGGGCAGACAGTTTGATCCCTTTATGCACACTTTCCATAAGTCCGCAGACTTTGCCTGAGGAAATTACCCACAATTCATAGCTTTATAATCAAGCAGCAACCTCCAGGGCTGAAAAATAAGGCCAGTGCTGAAGAGTCAGAGGCTGTAGTTCCTCTAATGGCCACTTGAGGCTGACTCCAAAAGTGGGTCAGTCCTCACAGACCCACCCAACTTTACAGCAGAAATAAACACGTTCACAGCCTGGTACAAAAAAATGGTCTTGATCTCTTCGGATAATTTCCACGTTCATGTACAGAGGGAAACCTTTATACAAGTCAAAAAGTCATTTAAAAAATATTAAGCCTTAAAAATTATGCATATTTAAGGACGTTGCCACTTCGTGTGACAGGTGGGTACAGTCCGCTGACAAGGTGCCACCACAGCGACAAGGTTAGTTAGGTTACGTAACAATGATGTAACACCAGATTCACAAAGTTTAGGCGTAGCCGTAGCTATTTCAGTGTGTTTTCGGTTCTTAAATGTAATCTTAAGACCCTAAAAGGAATCTGATCTTCAGTTTTTCCGATAAGATAATTTTGTTTTAATGGTTTTTAAGGGGAGACACCACCTAACTTATGAAGTCCAATATGTTAGAAAAGTTCAATTAATTAATGGGAAACTTTCTCTCAAAGTCAGAAACCAGAGAAGAAAGTCTCAAACTTGTGATGTCACAGGGTATAAAGTCAGGAGCTGCTCCATAGATAATGAATGGGAGACTGATTTTTCGGACCCACAGTTTGCCTGTTTCCTTTTTTTTTTTACTCAAATTAGCTTTATTAAACTGTAATGTTCTCAGTTCAGAAACAGAAAATGTTCCCATATACTCAGAACGTTCCCCTGAGTGCTCTCACTGTCGTCTAGAACATCTTTTTCAATTCATTATCTTTGGAGCAGCTCCAGGGTCATCGGTTCCTTTCTCCTCCATCCCTTTCTTTTTCTTTTGAAATAAAGGCTGGGACAGTGGCGTTTATTACCTCAGAACCAGATAAAGACAAAGAGCAGTATTTGGATTAAATGACCAAAATCACATTTAACTTGTTTGCAAATGATCTAGCCATTAATATAGTATTATAGTATAATATACTACCAGTATGAACAAAATAAGCAAAGTTAAGCAGGTCATTGGATTGGCAGAATTTGCCTGTTCAGATCGACACACCTACAAAACAAAAATTTCCTTGTGTGGACTCTGACTATAAGATGTGACCCTGACACGACCCTCAGACTTTGTTTTCTGCTCTCTCAAATCTTTTGCCATCAATAAACGTCTAATAAAATTCACCTTCCCAAGTCAAGGTTTACAGTTCAAATACTGCTTATGATAAAAGGATGATATGATACATAAACACACAACAGCACAGAGGATGACCTTCATATTTTATGAGACGCCATGATGGCAGTAACGCTGCTCTCGCCATTTGTGGCTGTCAGACGGCGGTGTGAATGCAGGCGAGTGAGTGTTTGAGTCATGGATCACGTATAACAAGATGAAGGTTACCATAGACTGTAGCAAATAATCCTTCACAAATTCTGGGAAATAACGCAATTAAATTTAACATTACTTTGGACTGCCTAACTTCTCCTGGTCACAACTGTTGGGGCAAAAAAGCAACCTCAATGTCCTTTAATATCTTACTTCTGTTACGCTTGTAATATACAGAATAGCACAAAGATGAGCTGTGTGCAGGGGTTTGATTTTGTTTGCATATAGCCAAAATGTGTGTATCTAATTTAAAACCAGCCCTCAATAGTCTTGTTGATGTGCGGGCAATGAGGGAGAAACAGTGCCACTTTATTAATTTATATATTCTTCATTATTCATATTATTACCAGCAGCTTGAGCACTTTTCTAGCTTGTACCTGAATCTCTGCTGTTTGGAGTTGGGCTCCTCTGTTCCTGTTCTTACTTTCATCTAACAGATTTTACCATCATCAGTCACATCCAGAGGAAACTCTTCTTTTTTCTTTCTCCAATTCAGGTTTAAAAGAATTCATTATTCATTAAAAACACTACTTCAGTTTTATTCCAACTATGCTGGTCAGAATCTGGGCATAAAGTGATGCATTAGTTAATTTTAATGTTGCATCATGATCCTTATTTAACATTCACAATGTTTATTTGAAGTAATTTTCTTGTTAAACTAATATTCCAATATCCATACTCACATATCAACTGTTAGAGATGACTACAAGGTTAACTTTTCATACAGCAAGGAAGCACATTGCATTAAAAACGCAACAAACCAACACCTCTACATCTGCAGCGTCTTGAAATTCCTGCTGTTCTGCAGCAAAATGACTTGCACTTATCTGACTGCACTGTACGAAGTTGTGTGAGGGCAGGGGACTGACAGGATGTCGTGCAAGTCAGGACACACACAACCTGTTCAGGATCCAGGCTGCACCATGAGAGGTCTGGTTTCACAGCAGTGAAGTGAGTAAATGCTCAGACATGTTGCTGTTTTTCACTGAAAGCAATGATATCAAGTCCCACATGCTGCTGATCTTTGTAGTGAAGAGCTTCCTGCCGGCGACACCATTTTACTCACAAACACAGCAAACGAGAAAAAGAGCCAGATAGGGATGTATTAGGAATTTACACAACAAGACATGGATTTTTTGGGCTCCTTTTGTCAGTGTATCAGTTTTAATGATCACAGGGAGGAATGAAACAGACACTGTGAGGCTGTTTTCTAGTTAAATGGAAAACTAATTGTGCTGAGCGCAGCAGGAGGGGTCCAGGAGAGAGTGAGTTGAACATGCAGCGGGAAAGGGAGGGGCACTACAACCAGAGGGGTGGGCTGCTTAAAGTTGTCCCCAGTGGAGCTGCAGCGGTGGAGAATTAGTTTCGCACAAGGAAAAAAAAGAGCAACCCAGAAATACGATGCTGTGTGGGGTCAGACTCTAGCCTGGGGCGGCCATGGCCACCACAGGCCAGCCTCTGGCTCTGCCATTGCTGGGACACCTTGAAGCCGTTACTGAAGTCCCTCCAGTACGTCCTGGGTCTACCCCGGAGTCTCCTCCTGGTCAGTGTGCTTGAGGCACCAGCAAAGGGGAGGCAGCCAGAGGCATCCATATCAGGACCTGAATCACGTCAATGGTTTACCACCAAGAATGTTTCTGACTGGTTGTGCATGTCAGTCTACAGGCTCATTTGCATATACAGGGCATGCCTCACTAGCTTACCTGCTAAAGCATGCGCCCCGTGTTGTCTGACTTAGGGTTCAATTCCAACCGGGAGCCCATAGCTGTATGTTGTCTCCTCTCTCTCCTCTTTATGCACACACATGCTCCGCTAACAGCTTTGCGAGCTCTCAGTCTGACGTAAAAAATGTAAGACACTTAAAGGAGCTCAGCCAGAAAAGCAACAAAGTCAAATGTACCTTGTGTGAAGCTACTTCTTAGTTCAGCAGTACTAGCTCTTTGTTGTACCACAAATACAAAGTTAATGAGGCGTCCATTCACACTGGTTACATTTGGTTAACTAGCTGCTGCCATTCAGTCTGTGATTACCACTGGCAGAGCCGTCCCCACCCATAGTGGCAGGACGGCATGTCAGTGAAAACATAATGCTCACCCTCTGGTCTCCCCCCATGTCGTCCTAAGAGATAAGCAGCTTAACTTTGAGCCACAACACCCCTTTAGTATCATTGTGAAGTGTGTTAGCACTGTTAGCATTTTTAGCACCACTAGCAGCATTAGCATAGCTGGTGGTGCTAATGGTGCTAACAATGCTTACAGAGTTAACAGTGCTGCTGAAGGGGTTTTTCACATCGACACATTAAGAGAACTGAACAGGGCCCCATTTATTCCTATTAGAGTTGCTCAGTGGTGCACAAAAACAAAATGGTTCACCTGCCATGTATAAAATTACCCACATTCAGCACTACTTACACATGGTGCGACCCACAGGGCAAGCATACTAGAAACTTACGGAGGCCGAATGCAGCCAAGTGGCTAACCTCTGCCAGTTACTTCTAGTTTAGCACTGTGTTAACTTGAATGGGGATGAAATAATTAAATCCTGCGTCTCTGTAATGTAGCACAGTGTTAACAATGTTACTGATACTATTCTTTCTCACACCTTCAACTCAAACCATTGTGTTGCCCAGCCCAAAATATATAATTTAATAATTACATTAATATCATAAACATGCGAAGACTAGTCGACTAATGGCCCTAAATAACAACTATTGGTCGATTAGGAAAATTCTGAGTTGGGGGCAGCCCGATGGTTTCTGGGTCTGTGGTGCTGATCCTCATTACTCACTTGCAGTCCGCATCAGTGCACATCAGAGGTCAGATGAAACAAAAAGGAGAATATCATCTGCAAACAAGAGAGATGCCACCTGAATGTCACCAAATCAGACTCTCTCCAGACTCTCCTTTGCCGCATCTGGCTTACTGACAACTTTAACTATGAAGTGCTCTGGTATCATGTCCTGCTTAAATCTATCCATGACCAATACAAACAGCAACACATCACTGAGGTTCAGACTGACACGATTTCTCCTTATCACAGTCCTAGAAAACTTCCGAGGCAACACGAGCGGTCAGGGCGGTCAGGACAACAACCAAACTGCTCATCGAAGGGTCGAATTGAGTTCTCAAAACTGCTGGTGGGTGAATATATACAAACAACACTCTCCCTCTCAGCTCTCCGCATTCCTCTCCACAACATCATCCATCCACCAGACTGTGAAATATGGATCCAAATAACCAAATAATAGACTGGAAATTGGAATTGTGTTTTTCAGCTATACCCTCTAAAGTGTAGAAGTAATCCGAATGTAATTAAAAGTTTGTGTGTGTGTGTGTGTACGTGTGTGTGTGGTGAGTGAAATAATAACTAATATCTTCACCTCCCCTGAACGTCCTCATTTTTAAGACTTTATCCTTCACCTGGACAGCCCGAGGCTCCCCCATGATGCAGATGAGCTTCGTCAGTGGAAACACTCGCACACATACGCTCACAGTTGACTCTAACCAGACATGATGCATGCAGTCCCACATGCAGAAACCAACACTTACTCATCTCCGGGGCAGCATAATTCCAGAATTGTCCCTCTGTCTTTTCCTTTCTCTGTTTCCTCTTCCTTTCTTGCTCTCTGTCTATAGATGATGCACACTCGGGCACAAACTAACCCCTTACTCAAAATGATGAAAAAGACTCTTGCCTGTTTCTTTGAATTTCCTCTCAGGACCATATTAAAGAGCTGGAGTGAAACGAGCCTTGCCAAATCTCTTGTGTTTTGAGTAAGAGCATAAAAGAGTACAGGGATAAGGACTGCCAGTCTGGATTCCAGAGATAAGTTTTGATGTTAAGGCTGTATCTATGCAGGACGCAATCGAGAGTATGGACTACGCAGAGTAGACGAGGCCAGCATTCGCAGTAATGGCAGCCATGACAGCTGTAGATAAACAGTCAGGTGCTATTGAGGTCAGTGTCTCTCTAGCTCAGCACCTGCTTCACTCTGTCATCCATCCATTCATCCATCTGCAGGCCGGCACACTACTCAGCTGATTAAACATCGGTGATTAATCTATGCAGCGATCTAAAGTTCATGTCTTTTCTTTGTCAGGCCCATTTGCATATGGACTGAGATCTAAGAACAAATGACTCTTTGAGAAACCCACTTAGTTCCTCCAATCCATTAGAAGCAGAGCTGAAACCTTGAATACTTCATTTCAACCAGTATCTGGGCACAGTCTTTAGCACTATCACCTCACAACAAGAACGTGCTGATTGACAGAACCAGGGACGACTGTGTGGAGGGTTCAGTGTTGTCCCCAGGGTTCATCTGGGTCTCCTCTGGCTGCTACAGTTCCTCCCACAAGGCGAGGGAAGTGTATTTGTACAACCCATTTCATCACAGCGTTATTTAAAGTGACTAAAAGCACGGATGACATGAAGTTAATTAAACAGCATAAAGAAGGTCAAAGCATATAGACTACAACAGCACGAACAGAAAAACATTTACAGTCCACATCTAAAAACAGAATAGAGTTTAATTAAAAGCAATGGCTTAAAGAAGAGAAATAAGAGTTGAGGCAAGTTTCAGATCTTGTAGCAGAAGATTAGAGATGTATTTTTGTCCTAAACCATTACTGATTTATATGTGAGAAGCTGGATCTTAAAACTGTCAGACTGTCATCTGAGAAAAGGCCACTACAGTATTTCAAAGGCATGGATTCATTACTTTAAATCTTGTTTGGTCACGAATTCTTCGTCAGCTGGGCAATGGTTTGTTTTCGCTTGAATGTTTTCAACATGGCGGCCAGGTCACCAATTTTCTATTTTACACCTGTACAGTCCACTCAGGTCCTGTTTATATGACAACAATTTCAACCGAAAACTGCAAACTTAAGCTGTGTTTTGGCTGATGGTTTACACGACAGCAGCGTTTTGGGTGCCTGAAAATGCAATGTTTAGAAAACAGGTTCGAGAGTGCATTTTTTGGGAACAGCACCATATCAGTTGTCATGTAAATCTTCAATACGCACATGCGCACTG
Organism: Chaetodon striatus; assembly: GCA_029783705.1. Lineage (NCBI taxonomy): Eukaryota > Metazoa > Chordata > Actinopteri > Chaetodontiformes > Chaetodontidae > Chaetodon > Chaetodon striatus. Next base: position 21,016,809 of record JAPZEB010000026.1, read on the forward strand.
CCGTTACTGCCATGCTGC
>JAPZEB010000026.1:21016926-21037081 GCA_029783705.1 Chaetodon striatus
ACCATCTCAGTTGTCATGTAAATCTTCAATACGCACATGCACACTGCCGTTACTGCCGTGCTGCTCTCCCTGTTGAATTTATCAACGCTTCTCCAGCAAAGTGTAGATCTACTGTAGCAACTCCACCTCATCGTCCATTCAGACAAATGTTCGTGCGGTTGCCATTTTGTCTGTGTATGCATCACCGCTCTGTAGAAGGGACTGCATGTGCACAGGTGCATGTTGTTTGATTACAAAGTCACACCGCCAACTACTGGCCTGGCATGTGTACTACAGTGTTTTCTGTCTTTTTTCCGGATCTGTGTGCACGGCAGTTGTTATTAAGACGTTGTCATCTGAACGCAGAACTTTTTTCAAAGAAAATATGAGAAATTATTCAGTTTTCAGCGGATCGTTTTTGTGTAAACATGGCCTAAAATATCTTTCTGAAAACATCTGAGGTGAGAAATAGGCAATTCATATTTGATCAGCGCGCACTAGTTTGACAGTTTGTAAGCAGTTCATGAGCACTGATTGACTGAACTACGTTAGACTCTTCGGCTCTGATTGGTTGCTTCCGTTCATGTGCAGTGATACCATCAGAGGCACTAAGAGGAGGCAAAGGAGTATGATTTTTTGCACAGATTATCTGTCTCGTGTAATACTGTGTGGTTACAGTGACAGTTTCAGTAAATATGAGAGAAAATTGTTTTTGTAAAAGCAACCAACGACGACTTAAAAGAACATGTCAACACTTAAAGCCTTATATGATGTTTAAAATTGCAGAAGCCTCTGCTGCGTTTCTGAAATGTTTTCTAAAATGATTCTTCAGCACTAAACTTCTGACTTTATCACCTCTGCCAGGGAGGTTGTGTTTTCGGTTCAGTTTGTTTGTTATTATGGTTTAACTACTGGCCCGATTTTCATGAAACTTGGTGGAAGGGTGTAGCATGGGCCAAGAAACAAGCCATTAAATTTTGGAGTGGATCTGAATCACAAACAGATACACCAATTATTTTTTCACTTTTCTTAACATTGAGAGACGATGCATTTGGCTCTGGTGAAGGTCTGCGCTCTCCGGGTGCCCCTCCATTTCTTAATGTGTTTCCTTCAGCAGTTAAACCAAGGTATTTTCTACCAAAGCCAAGTCTAGCACATCTTTGTCACTGCAGGTCTGCTCACTGGTGGCTGGATAACCAAAAGAAGAGCTACAGTTAACTGTTTTTCGACTACTGCATTTAATTTCATTCAGCGATGAAACATGAATGCTTACCAGCTCAAATTAATAAGTAAATCACCCCTGTTTGACTGAAAACAGTTCTTGTGTACTAATATTTAAAATTTACCTCCGAGCATGCAGAGCTGTCTTCACTAGTGACAGCTTCAGCAGCCTCAAACTCAATGATAGTGAATGTATCTTTAATATATAGCATATAGTTTGAATTTATAACTCATAACTTCTCAGTATTAGGAGTTTTCAGGGCCTAAGGGTGAAATATGAGCTGGAATATCAAAATCTATATAAGTACTTACAATAAAGGAACTATTTCATGACAGAAGTTAGTGCTGGCGTCCACAGTCTGTGTTTAATCTGATTTAAAATATTTTACAGACATTTATCTTTTGTAGAAGTCCCAATTTTATCTAGAATTTGATCCAACAACACTCATTCGTTATGTTCTTTGGTGTGTATTTCTTGTGACAAGCAGTAATTTGAGAGGGAACGGGTGCATGCTGATGTTCTAAAAACATTGGGGAGTTAGTTATTGTCCTTTGGCCCTGCTTTGGTCCTTTCATCAGCATGGTCAGCAGTAGCATCAGCAGCAGCGGCTGTGAAAAACAGTTCTTGGAGGCAATGAGGGTACTTTAAAACCTTAGTGCCTAACTACTGTAATTTGTGCACAATAACTCAGTCGGCTTCCAAAGGGAGAAAAAGGGACTGGAGCATTTTGAGTGTCTTTAATTGTTCAAACAAAATTCTCTAGTCCCTTGCCTTTTTTTCCACTCTTGGAAGTCTGCAGTGCTCGAGCTGAGAGGCACCTGATTTAGCTGCATGCTGCTGGGACCGTTTCATTCATAACTCATTTATACTTCTTGAGGATATCATCAGCTCTGATGTCAACCACAAATTAACATAAAGAAATCCATCTAAAATCATTAAAGATGTTTCTTAAAACTCCACAACCTGCCTGAGAATCATCCAAGCAGCAACATCAGGGGCTGAAAAATGAAGTCAATGAGAACGTGTCAAAAAGCAGTTCCTCTAATGGCCACTTGAGGCTGGCGTATCTGAGGTGAATTTTTATGTAACTCACCCATATATGTTGTTAAGGCTCAAAATTATGCATAATTGGGGGTGTGGTCACGCTGAGTGACAGGTGGGTGCCATTTGTGGTCATGTTGCTACCACAGCAACAACATCATAGATGTGAATATAGGTGCAGCCATAGCTATTTCAGTGTGTTTTCAGTAACATTTTGGTCACCTGAAATTTCTTGTTCAGCATTAAGTTGCTCTTACAGACCCTCTAAGGACTCGGATGTTCAGTTTTTCTGTAAAGCACATTTTGTTTTAATGGTTTTAAACCTGTTTTTGCTAGCAAAAATAAGCATTAGCATTATTATGCTCAAACGCTTGCTAACATAGTTATGTCGTGACAGGCCTGTGTGTATGTTTGCTACTTGCCACAGAGTACCTGGACTAAATGTCATCTAAAGCAGTGATTCCCTACTGGTACATCCATGGGGTCCAGATTTCTCCTTAGTCATTAGTTAAAGGTCCACACTGTTTAATATATTCAGCGTCACACTTGCGTTTGGCCAAGTCATCAAACTAGTTTGTTCACTCGGTCAAGTAGCTGTCCGTTAGTCACTCACTCTACAGCAGGACAAGGCATTTCATAATAAAAGCTCCATGCCAGAAATTCACTGTACTTCAAAATATGTTTTTTCAACAAACTTGACACAAGTCACTTGTGGTCCATTCAGAATCAATCTGTGACCTACTTTTGGACCGCAACCCACCACTTGTGAACCACTGATCTAAAGTTTGTATTTGGTCAAAAAAACATCTATGCTTTTGATTAATGTCTGAGCCCCATTATAACATCACATTTCACCGCCCTACTGCTTTCCTGTGGGTGCCGCAATGCACAGGAAGCTAGAACGGTGTCAACTTCACTAATTAACACAGTAACACAGGTAGAAACAAAAACATACGATTGGTTGATGCTTCACCACGTCAAAGGAGCGCTGAAAAAAGCTGAGGACAGCTCAATATGTCAATCTGCAGCAACAAGTGTCGGCGTCAGCTTATGGCTTCATGTCAACAGTTTTCTTGTGAAAAAGACTTGTAGCCTGTTGCTGCATAGCTCGTAGTGTGAACACTGCTGTTGAATAAGAATAACAGTATGGGTGACAAAATCCAAGTGTGTTGATTCTGTGTGAGAGGAGGTCCGGTGTCAGACTTGGAAAATCCTGCTCTAGTACTTTGGAAAAAAAGAACAAAAAAGACAAATGCCCAAGACTTCTTCACAAAACAGCTAAAATAGAATGACTGGGAATGTACTTATGTGTACTCTCACCCCATGACAGTCATCTGTCACATGCACATGTTCATTCCTGAGGTGAAAACACAAGTTCATGAGCTACATGTGATTAAATACATCAGCACTACGAGCATGTCTTCAGCCACTTGGTTGTCGAGCAGCAAATATCCCTCAACAAGAGAAATAAGAAGGCTCTGCTTGATGACTGAGTGGGTGTGTGAAGTGTTTAGCGAACATCCTGCTCCAACTAATTTGTGATGCAGAAAACCAAATGAAGCCAAATAATTTAGTCCTTACCCAGAGTCACGCCATGGCAAAACACCATAAATCAAAGCCGCCACAGAATCCGCCAGCCGGGTGTTCACCGATCAAAGCAACATATTGTATCTTCTGAGAAAAAGAGAGGCTTTAATGCCGCCAAGCAATATAGTCGGGAGATGCAAGGTTCCTATCGCACCATGGGGGTTTGGCAGTTCACATTCATTGGTTTTAACATGACTCACTGCCTCCTCGCTAAGACTGAGCACCAACAGGAGATTGACTCTAAAAATAAAGACCAGGCACCATCAGCATTTCCTCACATACTATACATCTTGCCCTGGTACTGACACAGCCGCTGAGGCGTCGTGCACAGAGAACCAGTCAGAAAACTCCCTCAATCTGGAATAAAAGAAAAAGCAGTGCTTTGTATTAGCAGCATCGAGGAGGAGCAGGATGATCTCATTGACATACTCACAAAAAGGTTCTGGGTGCAAATTTGGCGATGCAAACAAGGACCTCTGGAGTGTACGTCAGGGTTTAATATGTTAAGAACAAAGGCTTACAGCAACATCTACTGGCACATGGAAAGGTCAACATGATTGGAGAGGATCAGAAAGGTCAAGCCAGTAAAATAATCGAACATCCGAATCCCTGCGGTTTAGTCCAGGTTTATTCTGCCGCTCTTGGATCTTTGGGAAAGAAGCCCAGAGTAAAACTGCTGGCTTAAACTCACTGCCGTCAGATCAGTGACCTTCTGCCCTATGCCAAAAAGCAGGATTTAACATGAAGAAACACTGTCTAACAGGGCAAAGAGTTCTGCAGTCTTGTAACATTTCACCGAGTATTGAATTGGTCTGCATAGCAATAAGTTTGAACTCTTAACACTGCAGTTTCCATAGGAACTAAGTAAGGCGGCTATCAGCTCACAAGACAGATTGATGAGACCCTTTAAGCGCAGAAGCAGGACTATTTATGTTCAAAACACAGCCACGAGGCACAGAAAACGATTTGGACATTAATTAAGAAGGATTATAACCTAGCTTCATGAAACCTATTGAAATAACTTGAGATTTTTCATCATGTGAGCTTTTTCTACAGCACAAACATCACAAAAATAAACACCGCCTAAGGCAAGGTGCCTAATCTGAGATGGAAAGTCTTTTCCATCAGAAAACAGAACTAGTAAAAGGAAAAGACGCTGAGGAACACGGCTGATGTATTTGCTGTGGGGGGAGTCCACAACAGGCATTTAATTTACTTGACTTTTGTATATGAAGATTTATTTACGTCAAATGATTCTTTACAGAGAAAACAAACATCCTTGAAGCTACGACTCTTGTCTGATTAACTGTTATATCATGTTCTGTATTTTTATTTAACCTTTTTGAGTCTCTTATGTCTGTGTACATTCTTACATAACTGTACACACACACATACACTACACCATCAATGCTCCACGTTTTAATACATGTAAAACTACAGACCAAAAACAAAGTGGAAGTGTACAACAACAACAACAACATATTGTGTAATACAGTAATACAAAATATAATGTACTAAACTGATTAGCTAACAAATACCACAATGTTTCCGTAGTTAAGCCAGTAGCACTTACCAACAACAACACAACTCAAAAACTGCTACATTAAATTAAAATGATGCAAATATAACCTGCCATTGATTGTCATGGTGAAGAAGGAGCTGAGCTGGGAGGCAAAGCTTTCGATTCACTGGTCCATCTACAACTCAGCCCTCACCTATGATCATGAGCTCTAAGTTGAATGAGATCGTGGATACAAGCGGCCGAAATGAGTTTCCTCCATGGGGTGGCTGGGCTCAACCTTAAAGATATGGTTAGGAGATCGGACATCCAGAGGGAGCTCGGAGTAGAGCTGGCCTGGGAACTTCTTGAGGTTCCCCAGGAGGAGCTGGAAAGCGTTGCTGGGGAGAGGGACGTCTGAGGTGCTTTGCTTGGCCTGCTGCCCCTGCGACCTGGCCCCGAATAAGCGGATGAAAATGGATGGATGGATGGATGATAAGGAATAGACCATGAAACATAAAATGTACTTAGAGTTGGTGCCTTCTGAGGGCTCAAATGAGAGGGTGCTACTCTGCCACGCGCCCTAAATCAACAAGCCTATTTCCTGCTTTAGATTAAAGCTATTAAATGAAGGCTGGGACAAGTTCTCTGACCCCATGGGAGCTATGGGAATTGACAAATGCGCAATGTAACTGAAGCTGCAATGTCTGAGTTATATAGCAGATAGACAATAAACGCTAAAAAATAAGGCATGGTGTCCGCCCAGTTGCTCTTTGAATGCCCTTAGCCTGACAGAACATTTTGGGTACACTCAAATGTTTTGCCAGAAAAAATGTTGGCATTTCTATGCTCACAGATATAATAGATTTGCACTTTGCATTTCAACAACACTGTAGTTAGTGGGTTATGTTTAGGCACAAAACCACTTGGTTATGGTTAGGAAATGATCATGTTTTGGCTTAAAATACATAGTTCGTAGGGCACAATGCTGGCAGGAAAAGCAGCAATGTCTTGATAAGATGAAAAACTGCTTTTTGTGCCTGAAAGCCCTGGAAACACAGCGACAGGTCGCTACAAAAACCCATGTCTGGCGTCTAAAAAGCTGCTGCAAACACAGCAATGACTCACTAAATCACAACCACATTTGCTGTTTTTTGGTCATGAACATCGGGCTTTAGTGGTCTGCAGTTTGGCAGGTACTAAACTTTACAGGTGTGTAGCCAAGTTTGAAGATGGGTGTGGTCCGAGCAAGGGCACTGAAAGTATAGGGACAGGAGGCAGGGAAGGGCACCTTTCCTGGGTTTTATCCCATCACTCTTTTTGTTCTTTGATATTTATTTAAACACTGAACTGAATCTCCTTGTTATCTATCATTTTGTTGCAAATTCAATAGTGTGGAGAAAAATATACAAAAATATACAAATCTCAAATCTGCTCTCACAAGGATCAACACTGCTTGAAGCAACTCAAACTGAACACTGTGTGATACAGAAGCGCATTACCTCACATAAATACCACCCCCTCCTGCGCTCCCATCCTGAAGACATCCCATGTAATGACATATGTCAGTAATGGAGCGAGCATCCTGAGCAGCACCAAATAAAAGCAGACAAAATTAATTGCAGCCCGCCGTAGTGACCTTTTCTGTTTGATAAATCATAAAGCCTGAGAGACTGCTATTGGCCTCGTAGATGGAAAAACGCAGCTTTGAGAAATGATCTTGGATCTCAGGATCTAGAGCTGTATCGACCTGGTCGGTTTGTGCTTGCAGCGCACATACAGCAGCACACACACACACACACACACACACATCTACACCCACGCATGCATGCAAAATTTGTATTATTCTTCCCCCTTCCGCTTGAAATGGGACAGAGCCGCCCGCCGCTTTATTGTCTGAGGAGAAGTCAAACTCCTCTTTCATCATTCAGTAAAGAGAAGCATTTCCTTGGTGCTCAATTAAGCTTCACCAGGAGGAGCCACACCAGCCTCTGGACTGTGAATAATGTAGACAGTCATTAGGTGCTTTTCTACTTAATTTTAAGGGGAAACCACATTTCATTGGCTGTGTGAGACAATGTGGGGGCAGAGGCTCCTGAGCTTGGCGAGGTCTCAATTCTTAAGGTATCTGCAGCTTTTGACTGAATAATTTAAACAGAGGAGGAATTAGGAGCGAGACAACACATAAAATTAATCAGGTGGTAATAGATTTGTGGAAGAGTAATTATTTTCAAGGTGAAACACAAGGATGGAGAGTCGAGTTTGATTTCCAAGTGATTTCATCATGATAAAGCAGTCAGGCTTTATTATCTGTTAAATACTGTACAAAGTGAGGTCATGAACTCCGCAGCTCTGTCAATGTGCTTGAAGGCTGAACTGTTTTTTCTACATCCAACAGCTCAGCTCAAACTAAATTAATTACATTTACATTGTATTCAAATACACATATTACATAATGTGCTTTCTTTTAGACAGACAGAGACACACTAATCCAGAATGAACGAGCACGGCGTTACAGCCGAGTTGATCCACATTGTGCTCTGTTCTCTTGGAAATACGATTAATTATTTCTGCAATATGTTAAAGCAAAGTTGTGTTTATTTATTAACGGAGCTAAAGACAGAATGTTCAGAAAGGCTACAGAAGGGTGAGTTGAAACTGAGAGGACTACAAAGAAGAAAAATCCATAAGTTTACTTATGTACGACTGGTTCTGAGGTCACTGTTGCAGATAGACCCAACTTTTTTTTAATGTATCATACTGTATCTTAAACAGTACAGAAAGCAACATTAATTCAAACTGGGTTTATTTTCTTAGCTCTGACCTTTATTCTGAGCCTCCTACGGGTTTTTATAAAATGGATCCGAATCAACGCTGACGCACTGTACCGACCCTGTTGATTGGATTGTCCTTATTATATACAGTTTAATTAGTCACTGTCATTACAAAACGCAACTTAAATGCTGTGATGTTTTACTACATCCGGTCTGATTTTGCAGTATGCAAGCCAGCATGGTTTTCTGGCTGTTCTGACCCACAATCCTCTGCACAGCGGATGATTCGTCACATCAACTGACAGCTGACTGACAGCTCAAAGAAGCCACAATGTGGGCTGAAAGCGAATTCAAGTACGTGATGACCAGTCTAATAGTATTAAGAGGAATATTAGTTGTTTAAATGAACAAAATAATCATAAGGATTACCACCAACAACAGGACATAACTGTAAAAATAATGACAGAAAACTGCAGGTGTAATTTTACTGTGACAAATATAATATGTTTGAATCTAGTGGCGTTTGTCTTATCTCCAAGGTAAGGGATATAAAAGCAAAACGGTCAAAGGTCAGGGCGAATTAGGCTCATCTGAGATGAACTGCGCCTCGCCTGGATAGTAGACGAGAGCAGGCACCTGCAGCAGGGGGTGGTGACAACAAGCCAAGGTCAAGTCAAGCCTTCAGTCCATACAGGAAGTCACAGAAACACTCACATCCTGTCCAATATGATGCAAATTTATTTAAAATGTTATCAGCCATATACAACAGTTTGTTCTCAGTCTCCAATTGTTTTAATTACAATACATTGAATTACTGAAATGCTTTACAGGCGATCTATAATTTATGTTCACGGTTCAACTTTCATTTTACATGAATTCTAATGTAAATCAGCATTATGTCAGTTTGCTGCTGCAGAGCACACCTGTCCCCTCAACCACAGAGGCTAAATAAATTGTGTTTGGCTATGAGGATAATATTTCGAGAGGAAAAAAATACAAGACAAAACAGTTTTCATTAAGGATCAGTCAGATATAGTCAGGGCTTCACATCTGTACAGATGTTACTTTAAGAATCGTTTCCACTGACCACAAGTCTCTATGTTGCTAAATAGGCTACTTAAATGAATTAAAACAGTCCAATGTTAATATACAATAGACTCTGTATAGTTTAAGATGAATGTATTTAGTCTCTGACGACAAAACTTCACCATCAGTGACACATGAATTCTGTTCACAGCATAAACCTTCAAATCAGACAAATAAAATTCAAATCTCTGAAATTCAACAAAAATGAAAAGTTTAGTTAAAGCGTCATATTGTTGAGCCAACACTTAAACCAATCTGCTGTTAGATCTGGTGAGAGCTAGGCGTTTCCCATCATGCCCTGGGTCTTGCAGTCGTGGAGCAACTGCAGCGCCTAGCTCTTAAACCTGCAGCCGCCTCGCTATCGCGAGATTATCACTGTTCACTTTTGTGTGACATCAGAGCAAGTCAGGATGAAGTCGGACACAAACTAACCGGCATGCATTGGGCGGCGATCGAATCGGCGCAGGCCTGGCTTATCTCAAACGAGCCTAATGTTATGACAAGTATGATAAGTAGTTTGTCCTGATTGTGTGCATACTGCATGCAACAGTACGTACTTTTCATGGGAACGCACCCTTAGTTTCAGCCTGAGGGATGTGCCACGAAGCTAGATTAGTGGGTTGTGAGGTATGTTGAGTCAAAAGCCAGAGTCTTATGTGTCATGAAGGTGGATCTTTTTTAACCTGGCTAGATCGCCATGGTAACTCACAAGTTTTATCTTGAAATCAGCTAAAAGGCGCCTTTCACTAATAAGCTCCTTTGAAAATAGCGTCACTCCAGAGTTAACAGTCAATCAATGAGTGATACAGATTCTCAGCTGAGAGAATTCGTTAGAAATGTGAACTTGTTGAGCTCGAACGTTGCATTAGTAATGCCACCTAACAAAGGCGTACAATACAAAACACTGACTACTTCGCATTGCCTCAGGATCTTGTGCATTTAATTGTTGATGCAGAAAATCTGAGCGAGAATAATGTCTTATTTTATTCACCTGCTTGTTCTTGCTCTTTGTAAACGACTGAATATGTTCACAGTGTTCTCTGGTCCATCTGCCCACGCTGCTCTAAAATAAGCCTTGTGTAAATTGACAGGTAGCGTACATTAATAGGTCACTATTATTAATCAGTATGACATTTAGCTTAGTTGCATATTAAATATGATATAATGCCTTACCATGTTACCACTATGAATTGTGTTTTTATGCTTGGTCCTAATTTGCTAATGTCCGTTGTACACTGCTGGTATGTTGGTATTTACTACAGGTAATATTTAATCAATCAAATTCATCTCACTTTGATTTCCATGTATCCTTCATTATGGGAAATTGTTAGTATACATAAATGTACTTCTTGAGTATGATGTCCACATCTGCTGCATCAAATTTAAGAGCTGTGGACTGAGCAGCTGTCACGGTCGAAATAAAGTGGTAAAATAAATACATTAACCTACTAATTTAGTCAATTAGTAGTCTTCTGCCAGCGTTGCTCTCTTGCCTTGTTTGCAGCAACAGTCTTTGTTTTTGCTGTAATCATTCTTTGATATTTTTAATTGGATGAAGCAGGCAGCATGTGATCAAACGCCAGAGACCCCTTTAATGAAAACACTCAGAGCAAAGAAGGAAGACAGGAGGAAAGCCTAGGTTAACAGAGCAAGTTGACAGTAACTGTTGAAGTACCTGTTATATCTGACAGGCTTTGTCGAGCCAATTCACGCAAAAAACCTGACTCTGTCTTACTTGCTTCGTGGCAGAGCCCTCTGGTGTTAAGATCACAGACTGTATATAAAGATGATCAACATGACAGCTCTCCAAAAGTGAAGCCAAAATGTCTTAATTGCCCCCTAGTGGCTGGCTGCAGTATAGGTCATAAACCGTGCCTTTAAAGTTTGATTTTATTTGACTCCGAAATAAAAAGGAGGTTTGACGTCATGATTTACAGCTGTGTATGCCAGTCGAAGTGCTTGCAATCCATAGTGCTGCTTGCGACTTGTCGGACAGGTGTACAGGTGGGACCTCAACTCAGGAGAAATCGCTACTGCACAGACTGGCTCCAAATGACATCACCAGCACAAGATGGCAGAAGTTGAATCTAGGATATTTTGGCTTAACTTTTGTAAAGTGGAGGGAAGTGGAGAGGCATCGTTTATCTTTATACACAGTCACTGTGTAAGTTACTCTTGGATAAACCTTGGAGAGCAATATCACCAGAACCTGTGCAACCCCAAAAAGAAAGTTGGGATTTGAACATCTCCAGTTAGAAAACACTCATGGGAATGATGCCAGTTAGTCCCACGTACACCGCTTTTGCAGGTAAAAAATAAATAACCACTCAATATATTGGATCGGAAATCATTTTGTGTGCCTCACTTGACCCTCAAATTTGCTCCTGTGTGTAATCCAAATACTGGTTAATTTATTGTTAGTCATTTTACTTCAACAGCCTCACATATTTATCTGAACTTGAATGCAGACAAAGAGCCCAAATCAGAGGCACAGATGGGAAATCAAGGCAGAGGCATAAGGCCAACATGTATGTCCTCTTACACTGTACTTGTACCTAGATTTCTGAAGCCACTGCACGCTGTTGTCAATGGGAAACATGGCCTGGCCGGGCACAATAGAGAGGACGAATAAAACAGAAAATTACACACAGATGATTACGGCTCTGGAGAATTTATTTTGTTGTTGAAATGACAGGGTTAAAGTGTGCGTTGCTTGCACTAATGGCTGCCGTTATAAAGCTGTAATTAGTGGAGTCGCCGTGTCTGCAATGTGTGCAATGGTGCAGGTGAGTAAAATGTTATTATGGCCAAAATTGTGAAAATAACACCCAGGGTGAATCACAGGAGAGGACAAAGCCAAGGTAGACTTACAAGTACCCTTCAACTGGAAAACAAAGTGAGTGAGTTGTGTAGATTATGATCTTATTTACACATTTTAGTCCCTCAACCACGCAGACTACAACATTAAGCATCACCGACCAGAGAACAGTACGTAGAAAATGTTTAATTCAAAGTAAGATATAATACCTGCTTTGAAGACTTGCCAGAAAATGGTCTGTAGCAGTATTTTTTCTCCTTCATAGCCTGAAGGTTAAACGGGGGAGGGGGGGAGATTGGGAGTCATTTCTAATGAGTTCATCATCTTGTCTATGGCAAGGGGGGGATTTCAAATTGCCATAAATACTCTATTATGTCTCTAGAATGATATGAAACCAGGTGACTCACAGCAATTATCCAAATAAGTCCATCCCATTTCCTGGATCTAAAAAATAAGAGATAAAGAGGAAAAAGAAAAGAGCACGGTGAGAGGTGTGGGCCAGAGCCACAACACACATCCGCTGCATAATGCCAACAATGTGCTCCATGAATTTTAAGAAGCGAGCCAAGACATAAAAAAACAAAGATGGAGTTGAGTTACCGAGCAGTGGAGGACACACCCGAGGTCACACTGCCAGACACGACACCGCACTGATCAGAACATCAGAACATGTCAGCTTTAATTGGAGCGCGTTAGCACATTTGCAGAAGATGAAGTGTGACCAGTGGAGAGCAGACGCTGCGTTCCTCTAACCAGACCTGACGCGCAAGAGCTATCGGTTTACTTCATGAAAATAAGATTTAGTGGAAACAGTATAGCAGCACTTATGTTTCTCAGCACAGTTTGGATAAGAAGTTGCAACCAGGGGAAACAAACTCAGCAGCCGCCACAAGATGTATGTTGAGCTCAATGCGGGAGCCATTAACTCCAATTAGAATGGAGCGGCTGCAGAGGACTGCTGATGTAATGTTATTGACAAGGGTGTCGTCTACAGGCTTAAGATCCATCCTGAAAAGTTGTATATATGAGAGTCCATTTGTTCAGATTAGATGTAGCTTTGCATTTAAATGATACACTTTTATCTCCAGCCTGAATGGACCATTAAAGCGCCGCAGTGATCACTAAGCAATGATAGAGAATTTTGTAAACAGTGGATTTTAACTTTAAAAAAAAGGCGGATGTCACTGACTAATTGTCACATGTTTAATCATTCATCTGCTGTGAGATGCTGCTGTCAGGAGGGGAAACTGGGTATTATTCAGCATAAAAGCTGAAATGTTCCGGCGCTGAATATTTAGTCAAACCCCTGTCTCACATGCTGGCAAACACAGATAAAAGGAGAAAACAACCAGAGCCACCATCTCTGGCACAGAGGATGACAGGATTAAGAAATAACGTCACCTTCACATCTGTAGCTCATTGCAATGCTGCCTGATAGTCATACTGGGCAAAATGTATGATCTCTTTTACAGTGTGGACTTTTCATCTTCCCGTCACCAGGAAAATGTTAAGCAAGACCAAGAGTCTGTGGCCGTGTCAGTGCCACCCTTACATCCAATCTGTTAGCATGTGCAAAGACACAAGCTGACATACAAACATGTCTGTGAAGATAGAGCGAAAACTGGCAGCACACACACATCTGCACTCATGCAAACTCAAATATCCATCACATACTCGCATGCCTTCTCTTTCTGCGTCATTTACGTATCTGCTTTCGAATGCTCTGACAGCTCTTAGTTATAAATTGTAAATTAAGCAACTGGTCGCTGCTGCTCTCCCCCTCCCATCCTGCCATATTAAGGATGACTTGCCACACAGGGCCACACTGTAAGTCGGTCCTCGGAGCAGCTCCGGGAGCAAGGCCTGCGGGCCGGGCAGTAAATAACCAGCATAAACGTGTCGCGGGAGACAACCCGCAGACACCAACCCATTTAATGTTAATAGGAAAGCATCGGTTACCAGATTCTAAATAATAGCTTGCAGTCACGATGGCCAAGGATAGGTACCGCAGGCGCAGGAATTTATGGAGTTAGCAAATTGCTTTTCTATCCCCATTCTTCCTCCATTTGTCTGTTTTGCCATCTCTCAGCACAGGGCGGGGATGATTGAGAGGTGCAGGGAGATGATGGGACTGTTGCAGCCTGCCTGACTGAGCACACCTGTCCTACGGCCACAGAGCTCCGGATGATGATGCTCCGAGGTGTACAACAACTATCCGTCCATCTGGGTCTCAGGAGGGACAGCCACTTGACAGGGCACTGAGATATTTTTATTCCAGCTGGGCCGGAGGTGTTTGGTTGTGACCAGTGGCGTTTTTGTTGGACAGGGATTGTGGACGCACAAGACACAGCTGGTCCGTGGTCAGTAATGTTAAAGTAGGTTATACACAAGGCCAGATCATATACTGTCATCATACTATTCAAAGTAGAAGAGTTATCATTTTGCAACTCCATATCTAATTATATTTTTGTTTGTCATTTAAAAAAGAAAACTTTATAGTGCCTGAGCTTAATACATTTTTGCTGTTTAAAGATATAGTGGAGTAATGGCATCCTGAGCAGAGAATGAAGTCACAAGACCCCTGTGTGTGTGTGTGTGTGTGTAATTGAGCTTTTTCTGTGGTTTGTTGTGGTAAGTCAGTCTGGCTGCGCATGCATGTTAGAGCATGTGTGTTCCACTGGCTAGCCCATCACCGCTGTCATCAGGATGGCGCCATCGTGGGAGCCTAGCACCCATCCTCCTATTCTCCCCTAGTTAACACAGTTAGCTCTGTCAGCACTGTTGTTGTTGATTAATGGAGTTGGCACCATTAGCTCCAGAGTTAGCACCATTAGCTCCAGACTGGCTCAGCAACCTTTATGTTGAGGACCGTTTCCAGACAACTCATACGCTCAGATATTCGCATAGAGCCCCTTTAAAGCAGATCTTGACATTGCTGATTTTCTTTCTCTCACTCTGCCAGCACTACTTGCTACTTCCGTCATCCGCTCCAGGAAAGCAGTTTTTAGTGTTTTTTTTTACCAATTGCCCAATTGGGAAAGTGAGTTGCTAGATTTACTAGCCTGACGTAGAGTCAGGCAATCCTTATTGTTGAACCCTGTAAAGCTGGCAATATTCGCAAGTTTGGTAATGTCAGTAAAACTATGGCTGGCCCCTGAAACTCAAAGATTCACATCACGAGTCAAAGACCTCTCAGTCGACAGAGGCTCTTCTAGTCAAGCAGTCTCTTTCTTTTTGTGTCAGTCAGTGTATATCTGGGGATGTTTCGGTCCTCAGATTTAGCTGCAGAGTGAGCAGCCCTTGCTTTCCTGCTGCTTTGCGGTACAGGCAGCTGCGGACTCAGATGCAGGGTGAGTCTGAATGAGACAGAGACAGATGCCCAGAGGTAGAGTGACTTAATGCAATATAGTCTCTGGGTATCTAGTGTTATCTAGTGTTTTTGCTGCACATTTCCAATCAGTTGTTAGCGTCGTTAGCGAGCATTAGCACAAAGGACTAACTTTGCTTGTTTGCTATATAACATCTTACCAAACCCCGTTCAAACTTTTAAACTCAATTTTTAAAAAAGGAACAAAGAGTCAAATATTCGTATTGGACAGCCAAAAATCAACAATGTATGAGATCTCACTTCTTCCCCCTAGCTATGGCACTGAGCCCCAAGCCCATTAGTTCCCACTGATATCTTAAAAGAGCAACTTTGCACCCTCTAAAAAAATCTTGTTTTTGCTGACCTCTAGAGGTTAAACATCTCACTTTGCTGCTGTGATGTACTTTAGGATCCTGTGACCTCACTATTAGGTGTGGTTAAAAGGTAAAACAGAGCACAGGTCTAACCAGAACTACTGCTTTCAAGCCTGATGTTGAGTTACTCTTTAAAAACAAATCTGGGCTCTATAGTTTTTTGCAAATATTATTCAAACAATATATTTGTTTTGGACTATTTTCAGCTGTGGCTTTGGTGGATATTTACACCAGCAGGACAGTGAATGTGAAATTAACTCAAAATAAACAACAGCGTTGGTGTTCTTTATAATGAAAGCTCATTGATGTGTTTTTAATAATTGTGGACAACAGCGGAGGTCAGAGGCTCGGGGGAATGACATAAATAAAGCTTTGCATGCACAGACAACACTTGTTAGTCTGATCATTTGGTCTTTTCATGGGATTTGTTGACAATAATTAATTATCCTTTATCTGGGAAGACACGGACAGGACAATTAGGTTTGTAATGCGACAGTTTTTTTTGGAGATTACCTCCAAACGTACTTTCACTTCTTCAGGTGATTACCAGTAAACCCAGCATTAGTGTAACTCAGCCACAAAAGATACCAGCTCTTAATTGAACATCACAGACACCGCCTTACTCATCCAATCAGACAGTCTGACATGTGCTCTGCTCTCTGCATGCACGGTTAGAAATTAAAACATCAAACAAGGCAAGATGAAATGACGGAACAGAGAAACTTTGACTAAACCCAATTAACACGTCATGGAGGATTATCCCGCATTTTTTAGTTTAGTGGAAGTTGTTTTTCATACTGTGCAAGAATGAGTACCAACAAATGGGCTTCTTTTACAGGGAGGAAAATGAGTCCTGATATCTCCAGCTATGCTGACTGTGTGCAGACATTATTGCTAATTCTACTTATGTAAAGAACAGCAGCCTTGACAAATGTCACAAACAAAATTTAT
This sequence comes from Chaetodon striatus, assembly GCA_029783705.1. Taxonomy (NCBI): domain Eukaryota; kingdom Metazoa; phylum Chordata; class Actinopteri; order Chaetodontiformes; family Chaetodontidae; genus Chaetodon; species Chaetodon striatus. The sequence goes on from JAPZEB010000026.1 coordinate 21,033,624, forward strand.
CCTTTAAATACTGAGAAAAATGAGTCATAAAAGCTCTTTCACTGCAAATATTCAGTCTAGCGATACCAGGCAATATGGAAAAACAAATCACTGTGGTCTCCCAGTGCCCCACTGGAGAGTAAGGTGACATCAATAAGGTCAAAGCTGGGGTCAGCTGTAATTAAATCACTGCGGCAGTTTAACCAGATTGACTCCACCAGGTCTCACTGAGGTCATGACTTGTAACTCATCACTGTGTCCCTCTGTGTAGCAAGAAAGTATGACACCAAAGTAATTATTCATGATCACAGTGCTTACAAGAAATCACAGCATCTGACCTACAATCACCTTTTCATTGTAAATAAAGAAAAATCTTCTTAGTGAGAATATGTAATGTCACTACAGCAGTTGGTAGGTTGCTAATTCTTAACGCTCCGCTAGAGTTACTGAAGACCCGGGGCAGACTTTAACAGAGGATGACATTTTCAGATCACTCTCCTGAATTAAAAAAAGGGGGAAAAGAAAAACATGCCCGAGACAATCTTTAACACAGCTTGCTCCCCACATAACAGAATAAATAATGCAATCCCAAAATACATGTTTAGGATTCATCAGAGGAGATGAAAACAAACCATGAAAGAAACCAGCTCCTCGCCTTGAAGTATTGGGTATTTGGGATTAACCTTTCACACTCCCAAAACTGTGAAAAGACTTGTGAGCCCAGAAAAATACAAATGCCTTAACACAGTGACTCCCGGCCAGGGGTAGCTTAGCCTACTTATACACCAGGGGGTACTGCGGTTAGGTACTGTAGCTCCCAGAAAGGAAACAGATAAGCCTGACGTTAGCTTAAAGTCATGAATAAATGGCTGAGAGAGATGGCCAAAAATAACATACAACTCATTTCGTTAGGAAAATTGACTAAATGGTTGAATTAGATTGGTAAAATGAATGGATATACTGCTTAAATAGTAACTGAAAGTGCCCAAACTTTAAAAAAGTTAGCTGAAAGTATTTATAAACAATTGGAAAAGTTGATACTTGATAAAGCGTTGAAATAGTGAGCCAAAACTACTTGATAACTGACTGAAAAAGTTAGCCTAAAGTATAATAAACCATGGGAAAAGGTAACTAAAAATACTTGATAAAAGTTAGCTGAATGTAGGCTACTTCATTTACAGCTGAAAGATTAGCTTAAGTAATGATTAAATGGCTAAAAATTATAGACTTTGAGTAGAAATACTAGGTTCAAAATATTTTATTAACGGTTCAAATAGTTATCTAAAAAAGGATGGATTAATGGTTGAAATAGTTAGCTAAAAATAACGGATTAACAATTTAAATAGCTAAAAGTGATGGATTCATGGATGAATTGGCTAAAATTGATGGATTAATGGTTGAAATAGTTAGCTAACCATGGTGGATTAATGATGGAAATAGTTAGATAAAAACTATGGATTAACGACTGAAATAGCTAGCTATAAAATTATGGATTACCAGTTGAAATGATGGATTAACGGTTGAAAGTGTTAGCTAAAACGATGGATTAACAGTTGAAATACTTATTTTGGAATGATGGATTAACAGATATGATATAGCTAGCTACAAATGATGGATTTCCAATTGAAATTGTTTGCTAAAATGATGGATTAACCGCTAAAATAGCTAGCTAAAATTTGGATTACACAGTTGAAATACTTAGCTAAAAATGACAGATTAACATTTAAAATAGCTAGCTAAAAATGATGGATTAACATTTGAAACACTTAGCTAAAAAGGGTGGATTACTGATGGAAATAGCTGACTGAAAAATATGGATTAACAGTTGAAATCATTCACTAATGTTCTTGATAAAACGTTGAAAAGGTTAGCTAAAAGTCAAAAATAAATGGTCAAAAATAGCTAACTGCAGACTATTTGATAGATGGTTGAATAATTAGCTCAAAGCATAAATAGCTGAATTAGTAAACCGAGGATAGGTGGTTAAATAGACAGATTAAAAGGGTTAACTAACAGTAATCAAAAATGGTTAAATTAGATAACTAAATGTGGTTGAGAATGGTTTAAATGTCCACAATCTGCCACTCTGAATGGTAATGCAAATGCAAATTTGATCAAACTGTCCAAAACATTGACATTCAATTGCACAAAAAATATTGTAAAGATAATCTTTTATATGACAAACACAATAAGTTATCATGTAAAATGTCATCCAGTTTGAAACTAATTCAAATGAACACATTTGGAACGTGGTTGGTGTCAGTGAATAAGTCATTTGAATGTATGTGATGGCTGTAGGGGTACATCAGACATAAAGGGTTAGAAACCTCTGCCTTAGCATTATCTGATACAAGTGACACTGTTCTCTATAAATAAAGGACATTAAAATAGGATGGAGCTGTGAGATTTAATCTATATTCTTCAAAACACAGCTGGAGGGAGAGTGTTGAAAATGCATAACATAAAACATGACCAGGAGGCATGTAGATGGAGAGAGGCAGTGACAATAGAACATCCTCGTAATCCTTTTAGCGTCTTTCACAATTATAGCTTACTACTGTGTGAAGCCCTGAGAAAACACAGCTTCCCTCTGCCAAAGCGAGTTACAAAGAGCAGAACATAATACGCTATGGTCATCACAACTTACACCACTCATTATTAACCATTATTAAAGCCACTATCTGCGGAAATATTTCTCTTATTTCTTACATTTTCAGATGTTTTGCAGCAGTCGTCGAGATCAAAAGACATGCAAACCTATCATCACATCAAATTGGATCCCCTGGAGATAATTCGGATGTGCTCCTGTTAGGCTTTTGGATTCTGAGGAAAATGATATTTCAGTACAGGAGGATTACTGTCCATGAAATTTACTTGAAGCTATTTTAAATGAATGCAGATTGATAACGCTGAAATGTCCTGCAGAATGACAACATAAAAGTAATTTTCAGAGGAAATTCTCTATGTGAGGCGGGATGTCACTTCATTCCCCCCTTGGGAAGGAAACATTATTCAGCCTTTTCTTTTCTTACCAAAATAAACCACTTAAAGCTTCCAAAGACCTTCAATTTCATCCTGAACTGAGCCATGAACACCAGGAGTTACCGGGCTTTATGATCAAAGATGAAAGAATACAAAACCAGTGAGAAAGAGACAGAGGAATGCTTTTGATGTCCAACACCGAGATGATTATTTTTTTATGAAGCGAATTTCTGTTTGCGTGTTTGATCGATTTTTCAACATGAACACAAAGTCAACATTTGAACACCACAATGTACAACTGATATATTAAAGTAGATAAATTATTGCCATGGGTTAACTACTGGAATGTCAACATGAGGGCTGTCAACATATTTGAAATTTTACATGATTACACAAACAGTAAAACTGCTTTAAATAAAGGCCTGCATCAGTAAGTTTGCATGCTTAGCCTTTAATGCAAACAAACTTTACTTTAGATGTTGTCTGGTGTTAACACC
>JAPZEB010000026.1:21037096-21057196 GCA_029783705.1 Chaetodon striatus
AACACCTGTCAATCACATTGGGTGTGCAGGGTTCAGATCATGTCTTTTAGATACGATTTTGTTTACACTCAGGCTTCAAATATAGGCTACTACTGCTGTCACATCCACAGAAAGCAGGATCACCCTTCCCCAAATATTCCCCTAAATTATGCCACACTGTGGTGCGTCCTGGGGGCCTTCATAAAACAGTCTTGGGGCTTAAGACGCACACCGTGTAATTGTAACCATAATTACTCGCGACATCCAGAGTTCAAATCCGGCTCAACACCTCAGTCTGCCATCACACGTCAGTCTCCACCCACACAAACTGATGAGGCAGAAAAGCCCTAAAAATTCTCTCTTTTTCTGCAGCAAAGCGAGACTTGCGGGTAAACTTGCAGAGAAAGATCTGGCAGCTTCTTTCTCCCTCCTCTGGGCTCCACAAAACAAGCGCACACTGGGGCGCACACTCAAAATCAGTGTCGGTAAATTTACTTCCTTTGATCCGCAATTAGTGAATGGAGAAACTGTGGTCTGTGCAGCTCGTTCAGTCACACTGTGAGCTGCATGTTGCACAGAATAAAGGACGGACAGAAACAAGTAGCGGCTTTTCCCAATTGCTGCCAAAACGTCCAGTTGCGCACCTTTTGTTCTGAGCTCCGCCGGCCAGAAACACACACACACACACACACACACAGGCTGTAGTTATCCTGAAGCTCATCCTGGAAACACTATCCATCACACGGATGTGGCTGAAAGAAAACCCAGCTACCAAACTGTGACCAGGACGATGCATAGTATCCTAACTGCAGCACAACATGCACAGGAGTGACCCAAAGGCGATCAGAGAAGCCTGTCACATTGTCACTCAATGCTTCCCTTTGCCCTGAATGTGAGGTTAACCGGCTTCTACCAAAACACATTTCCTGCAGTAAACACTCAAAAAGAAGCAGCCTCCAACAATCTTACCTCTCTTCTCCCCGGAGCAATGCTTCAGCTCAGGTAGGACTGGCACAGCTCAGTTGGATGTGTTGGCGAAGAGGCTGAAATCAGCTACTCCCGTGGATGCAGGCGAGACACGAGCTGGAGAAAAAGTGAGGAGAGCAGCAGCGGAGATGAAGATTTGAAACGGCGGAGCAGCGCAGCGCTTTACCGGCGGCGGGGTCTGTGTCTCTGACATCAGCGGGCTGCTTCTCTTTAAGGTGGCTCCGCTCGCTCACACCAGCGCCACGCCAAACGCCGAGGGTTTCATCCGGTGGCTTTAACTACCTCAACACATCATATCGTCACCTCACAAAGCCAGAGTTGGGGATTAAATGAAATGCTGACCGGAAAACTTCCGTGGCTGTGGTGCGTTATGAGAGCTGCAGGGGGGAGGCTCTGAAGTCACAGAGAAAACTGTCAGGATGAGATGTGGCTCAAGGTTGAGAGAGCACATCTTCTCTGCAGCTCTTCATCATTGTCGACAGTAGATTGACAACTTCAGTGAAGCCTACAAAGCAAAGAAAAGGCTGTGATGTGCAGATAATCCCCTTTGACCAAACTACTTACTACTGTTACCAAGATGAAATAATATTCAGCACTTTCCAAGATTAAAAAACAAGGAAATTAACGGACGTACCCTGATTGACTGTGTCTCAGGTTTGCAAATTGTGAAGAGATTAAACAACTCATCAATTAGTGCATGACAGAAAATTAATCAATGCTAATAACAACTCGAGTATTTAGTTTTTGCACTGCACAAAAACACATACACTGCTACCACCTGACTTTTCTATTTAATGGGAAAGGTTACACTCACTCAAATGACTCAGCAGTAGTCACAGGTATTATCTGTGACCAGGCAGTGATGTACACCTGGGTGGACACACTAATTTCAGCCCCTTAAAAATTCATTTCTCGTTGCAGCGGCCACAAAATACCATCTGTCTCTGTCCAAGCAGCCTCCAACACAGCTCAAACTTTAGTAGGCAGTTTGGAAGACAGACTAAATAAAGACAAGCACCTTCACTCATGTCCATGTTGCTTTCTAGCTTACTCACCTGTAAGCCGTCCATCTTGGATGTCCAACGCACAGCCATACCAGCCTACCGCCCTGCTACTAAAAGGAGGATATGGCTTATTTTTAACAGCTTTCCCGCCTTACAAAGACTGAATTCACACGCTAATTTTGGCAAAAATAATTACTTTGTTTTCATTAGTTCATAATCACCTGAAAATATGAGTCGCTGTGTTTCCGTTATGTAGAGTTAGCCGTTTGTATCTACATATTGAACAGGTCCTCTTCTCAGAGCCGCCATTTTGTTTCTGCAGTAGCTCAACCGTCAGGTCAAACCAACCGCTGGCTCTAGATCGAACCAATCGCGTTGCGGTGACGGCCACCGTAGTTTTCCAACACCAGGGGTCAGCAACCTTTACCACCAGAAGAGCTATTCTTTCTCCATAAAAAATAATTAAACCTGTCTGGAGCCACAAAATTATGTAAGCCTTATATTAATAATTAAGGTAGCACAGCCGTATTAGGTTTGAATTAGCTTATCAACACTACTAATAGGTCTGATCATTAATATGGTTTACCATTGGATAGCTACTCTGCTGTAAGGTATTTATGAATATTTTGCACATTGCAGCGAAAGTAAAAAAAAAAAAAAAAAAAATCTGTCTATGCACTATTAATTGAATTAATTATCTTCCTCCAAGATTTTTCCTTTTTGAATTTGGAATCCACAGCTAGCTTCGCTAAGGAGACTCAAGACAAGCTGCCACTCTTTTTGTTTGGCAAACTTTAGAGAAAAGGCACCAGGCCATAGACATAGTCACACTTTAGTTTACAAAATGTTAAAACATTTTTTAAGTTTGTTGTCGGCCTATAGATTACACATTTTTACAATTGGATAATGTAAGAATCACATTGCTATCACAACGATGATAAATGTAAATTAAAATGTTTAAAAATTAAGATTAATTTCCATTTAGCCTAATTTTTGGTCAAGGCCACAGGGAGCCATCGGAGGGGATAAAGAGTCGTATTTGCCTACCTGTCCTACGCTGTTGGCACACGGGAGATGTTTCAGTTCTACAAACTCACCACTAGATGCCACTAACCCCTACACACTGGACATTAAATAGTTTAAATGGAGTAGAAAATGCTAAACCTTTGCTAGTTTAATGATTTCAAATGTTTCATAACATTTAAAATTTGTTTGGTTTTTGGGGCTGCTGCTTAGCTAAGACAAAATTTGAAAATATAACCTCTTTTTATTTTACTATTTTTTGACATAACAGCTCAAATGAATAACCAATAATTTAAAAAATATGGGATTTATGAAAATAATCATGACTTGGAGCCCCAAAATAACAGTTGTTTTAGGTACCTACCTGCAAAGGTGTAGGTTTAGTTTCAACACCAAGGGCACCAACATCAAACTATGTCTTTGATTCTGGTGAATTTCTGTCTTTTCTCAACCAATTTATGCTGTAAATATCTTTCAGTTTGTCAAAATACAAGTCCTCTCCTATTTTAATGTTTTTATTTGTGGTTAATGCCCCCCATCCCTCGCCCCATAAAAATCTACGCCTGTACTTGCCTGTGCATGATCCTGATCCTCCCTTTTTATTGCTTCAAAATTACAATAATATGAAGGCTTAATACTAATAATGACAAGCAAAAACAGGTTTGACACGCTCTGGGTCAGCATGTTTCGGCACAGACTGAGCCGATCACTATATGTACCTGGCACACGATTTCATCCAGTGTTCTCAGAAGTAGCCGAGGAGCCAGAGGCCTGTTAACCATCCAGATGGGTCCTTCAATTAAAACAAAATGCTGTTTTCCAGATGGCAGGGCGACTCGCTGAAGAATACACAAGACCACTTATCCATGTAACAGATAGTCAAACAACTGATGCCATTTTAAAGAGGCAAAAATTCAGGTTCGAGTGAGGGCAAAAGACCAAGACATCCAGAGACTGTGATGTGCTGCGGCGTTATGTTATTAACACACAACACGTTGGTTTTATTAGGGTTAAAGTCTTACACTTATTTATTTTCATCAAGGTGCAAGAGTCAGGTTTTGCAGATGGCAAGCTGTACAAGAATACAACACAAAAACATAAACAACAAGCTAAAGAAAATGTGTTTTCAGTGTAGCAGCTGGTTCAAGGTCAGGGTGTTATTAAACAAAGAATGTCTGTATATTGCAAAGAAGATAAAATACACTGCACATTCTTCAGTGTTTTGTCAACATTTATGTGGATCATAAGTTGTGAAATATTTTGTGTTCTGTGATGTAAGATCTGGTGGATATTTCTCCGCGACCTGACAGACGAGTATGTGCTACCAACGATCCCCTTCCAGTTTGTTTTTTGCAGTAAACACACCATCTTCCCTGTTGAATGTGAAATCACTGAACTTCAACCTACTACTGACACTGCTCCTGACAAATGGCCGCCAGGATAACTGTATTGCTGAATACAAAATACAATAAGAATACACAGTGAACACAGATACATCTATGTACATAAAAAGATACTCAGATCGCTTGCAAGGAGTTCACTTGGAGGAGGCGAGGAGATGAAATATGTACAAGTCTTTTTAAAAAAGGGGGGGGTAAGATGCTAGTGGTTGTTGTTCCTCTCCATTGAGTTGAGCATCTACCTCTGCTGTGTGGACAGACTGTCGTCCTGCCCTTCGCCTGTTGCCAGCTGCCGGCTGATGTTGCTCTGAACAAACTGCTTAAGACCGTCGTAACCCTGATTGAACAAATACTCCAGATACCAGCTCCACGGCTTGGAATGCTGAAACACACACACACAGAAACACACACACAGTCACATTCAAGACATCTGAAGGTTCGGATGATCAAAGCAACGTGTCTTAATTTCTGAAATATGACTGATGCACATCAAACTACATGTGAAGTCCATAATAAATGCTGAAATGAAAAGGAGAGCTCTTGTACCTTTATGGAATTGAGGTCCATGTCCTTTGTCCCCGGCCAACACTGATAAAGAGAGAACATTAATATTCATTGTCAGCCCGCCGCGCTAAATCTCACAAGATCGCTGCTGGATGTTGCAGCTGGACCGAACCAAAAAAAGGTGCGTGTATTATTAAACATGATGAAAACCCACGTTTCATGCAGCGCCCATTAATAATAAAATGTCCTTCTGTATTAATGTATCTTCTATGAAAGATACATTAATGGCACATTTGTCTCCTTGTCTTGCCTGTAAGTCCATTAACCAAACTGTACAGACTGGCTGCATGCTATCAGGCGCCTTTTACAGTTTGAAAATCAGCATGAGCTACATAAGATACGTAGGGGGTCATACAGACATTACAAAATAAAATTCAAGTACTTTTTCAAGCACTATTTTTTAATTTTAATTCAAAGCAAATAGATCCTTTCACAAATATATATATATATATATTTTATACAGATAATGTTAACAAGGTCTCTCTTTTCAGTGAAGGACCACTTATCAAACTCATCTTAGGCATAGCTATAAAGTCCTCAACAAAGCATCTGAATATCATAGAAGTGCAAGGAAACCATGCCCTCTGGAAGTTAAGCTTCACTTTCAGTTTTCGGCAGAGCTATGACAACATAACAGTGCTGAAGAGAGGGAAACAAATCACAATGAAAAGCTAGCTCTTTAAGTTATGAGTTAATGTTAGCCTTGCCAGCATAGGCCTGCTGCTTTTGCCGGGATTTTAAGAGGGAAGCGAAGTAAAAAAAATTCTGATGTCGGGCTAGACGAGGCCAGAAAGATAGGAGAGGGAGAGCGTGTTGCAATGTGGCACAAGATGGTGACGTGTCAGAATTTAAAAAAGGGAAAAGCTGGCGAATTTCTGATTCTGAGCAATTTAAATATAATGACTTGATAAACAAAACTTAGGTCAGAATATTTAAGTGTGTTATGTGGTTCATTTGAATTACAAGGACTTCTTAAAGGAATAGTTCACCCACAAAATGACCATTTGTATATCAATTAGTCATGGTTACATCATAGTTACCTTGAATTTGTGAGGAAAATTTTGTTTTCCTAGTATGCCTTCATGGAAAACAGCACGACATGTTGATTTACTAATTGATTGTGGACCACGTTTAACAGCAGTAAAACTATATCTAAACAACCGTTTACTAACTCTCACACAACTCGTGCAGTATAATCCAAAGCCTCTTTCCACTGCACAAAAAACCTGCTAACACTCGCTAAGATCTGGCTATTGAATGCAGTTTGAAACGTTTTAATCAGCATTCAGTAGTCACGGGTATTAACCGCCTCTGGCTTCGACTGGCACTGACAGAAACTCAACACTATTACCGGTGAGACACAATGACACACCACCCCAAAACACTGTCCATCTCTGCCCAAGCAGCGCTCAAACATCGATCTAAATTAGTCGGCACTGAGTTTGAAAGGGAGGCTGAGTAAGTAAGAGATATATAAAAGGGAGTAACCATTAAGTTTTCACAGGCCTCCATGCTGCTTTCTACAGTTTACCTCTTGTCTGTTCTCTCCGTGACACTGATCATAGCACACTGGAAAAACACACACACACAGAAAGGCATGCTCATCTGCTGCAGAGCCACATACACAGCTCTGGTGTACTGGCATTAGGAAAGGAGTCTATAGCCTATTTTTAGCAGTTTTACCCATGTTTAAAAAACTTGCGCACACCCTAATTTTGGTGGAAATTCCTTTTTGCTAAAACCTTACTGTTTGAAACTGAACTGAAAGTGAAACTTACCTACGCTCTCTCTTCAAAGTCAGACTCCATAACTAAGGTTTTATAGCAAAACTACACGTGTTTGGGAAATACTGAGCATACAACTGGATAAATGAGACTTGGATTGTACTGCACGAGTTGTGTGAGTGTTTGTAAAATTATTTTCTAATATAATTTTGCTGTTGTTAAATATAATCCCCAATCAATCAATGAAATACTATGTTCATAGTTTTCCAAGGAGGCATGCCAGAAAACAGTGTTTTCCTCAAGAATTCAAGGTAACTCTGCACGACTAATTTATTTACAAATGGTCATTTTGTGTGTGAGGCATTCCTTTAAGCACTTTGTTAAAAAGGGTTGGGTTTTTTTTCAAGGTTTTCCAGTACTTGATGTTTTCCACTCAAAATGCACTTCAGACCCTGATGGGAGAAACATTTTGTGGTGTGCAGCAGGCACCCAAATATCTTTGTAAGACACAAGAGATCCCAAACACTCAACACTCACCTTCTGATGAAAGTCGACAGCGTAGCTCATGAATGCAGGATGGTGGATGAGGTCGAAGCTCGTCCAGTATTGTGGCACACTGCTCTTGAGCAGCAGCTCGTTCCTCAGCTGTAAGCCCACGCCTGGTTGGAACATTTTGGAGTTCCACAGGCAGTTGACCATGACGACTGCGTAGTGGTTGAACTCACGAAACGTCTGGCCGCTGATGTGAAAGGCCTGCTGAATAAAACAACAAAACACATCAAATTAAAAGTGGGTGACAAAATGAGAAGAAAGCAAGCAAAAGAAAGTGGAGAAAGAAAGTAAACCACTCTCTATATCTGCAGAGTTTCACAACTGATGTCTGTCGTGCTGATTAATTTGCGTGCCATTTACCAAGTCCATTTTTCTTAATAAAAAGTGTCTCTGACATTTCCAGGGGAGCGTGCTGGCTGCCTAACATGTACTTGTAAATTCACAGCTCGCGGTGGCAGATGTATTAAAATCAACAACTTCTTAAGTCTTCATCTGAGAGGGTATTAAAGGTTACCAGCTGTAGGTAGATGCATGTGAATTCCTAAAGAGCTAGACTGAGAGATGGGAAATCTATAAAAGCTACCGCAGTGAATCAAAGCAAACAGCGAGTCACTTCGGAAGAGCGCTCCAGATAAATGCCTAAAATGTAAATGCAATCACAAGAAATGCATTCAAAATCCATGGGTTGAGATAACTCTTAAATTAGCTCTTCTAATCAAATCACTGCTAATAGAGAATCATTTCCTCCGCACTATATGTCAAGTGCTTGGTGCAATGGACCAAAATGTACTGCTACAGTGTCACTGCAATGCAAATCACAGTATGGCTCATTTTCAGACGTGCACAGTAGGAGGAAAGTTTCTTACCTCTCTGATTTTCTCTTCATTCTTGGCCGATGTCAAGTTCACCTTGTATCTAAACAAAAAAGAGCACACCCGTGACCTCTGTGATCATGAATCACTTCAAAACAGCTTCTCCTCTGTGGTCTGTCAAAAAAGTATAATGCAATTATGCTCCAATTTTCCTTTGCCATGGCATTTTTACGCTCAGCTTTGGCAGAATGACTTCAGAGCCCTGGGGTGTAGTCAATTAGCCGACACTGTAAGGATTTGTGTTATTAAAGCCTGCAGTTACAAATGACGCCTGGATTCTACATAGAAAGGAGAAGAGGGCTTAAGTGCACTGCATCTTAGACTCTCATTATCATAAATCATGCATTAACATATACGTACAATTAAGCCACTTGATTGCAGCTCTGTTCTGTCATCAAATATGCATCAACATATAAAAAGACTGCATCAAGGCTGCTGCTAGTGTATGTGTTGTCACATGGAGATGTATAGTCCCCACCTGTACATGATGTAGGCCAGTCTGTCCACGCTCACATGGTCAGTGGCAAACAGGGCTGGGTAGAAGACACCAGGTGGAGGCATCACCACAAGGGGGAGCCCATACTTCAGAAACGTGTCACACACCTGGAGGAGAGTAATATGTAATGAGTACAGGTCTAAACGAGACTATATTTAAAATCTTTGGACAACAATATAATATATGCAGATATTAAAAGTCTGCCATGACAGAATTTTGATTTGATTTGACTCAGTGTAGGAAATTATCAGTAAACATCTTTGGAATTTTCTTAGCTGTTTTCCATTATCTGCCTGACGCTAGGCTGCTAGCTCCATTTGAATGTTTGGGAAGGAGGTGCACTTAGATAGATAGATAGTACGTTATTGATCCCAAACTGAGAAATTCCTATGTTACAGCAGCAAGTAATCAAACAGAATGTGGACAGTAATATACGTGTAAATACGAAAAGACAAATACAGATCACAATAAAATATATGAGAATATAGAAATATAAAATATATAGAAAAATATAAGTACTAAAATTGAAAATATACAAGAGAGATATACAGGAATAAAATAAAATTATCAAATACTTGGCCAGAAATGGTGACATACATATGCCATGGGAATTTCAAAATAAGGTGCATCTTAAAGATGATTTAAAGTGCAAATGTTGATCATTAAATTGATATATCAATTAAAATCAATGTATCATTACACTCCCATGAAAAGTTGAGAGTCAAAAGTAGATAGCTCATCTCACTGAAGAAGCTTTTATCACCACTCTGCTTTGTTAGAAGCCAAACACTGTCACGTATGAAGCTCTTCTTGGCATCCTATCTTCATATTTAAGCATTTGCTAGCGTTAATTAAGCTGGAAACTCCTCTTTTTTTACTTTCCTGTTAAATCTTTTCTTTTCTTGATCTTGGTGAACACATTTTAAACACTTTTTCTTTGAACTGGAGGCAAGCCAAACCCTCCATCAGTGTTTCTAAAACATTGGTTTGGTTAGAATATTAGGATATATTCTTTTAGGATGTTATGTATTCATTTTATGTATTTATTCTAAAGACTTTCTAATTTACTGCACTTATCCTTTTGTATTCCCCATTGTATTTATTGTATGCTGACATTTCATGAATCTTACATTATCCCTCTCATCTGATGTATATTGTTATCCTTTCTGTTTTGCATGTTGTGTACCCTTTATGACTTATGTTCTACGTGCTGCTGCTAACTTCAACAGGAAAGTCAGAGTTATAAAGTCCCCTTAAAGTTCTGGGAAGTAAAAATACTGTTCTTTTAAATGATAATGTGTCTTGTTCCAACATAAAGAAAAATTTAATTACTAAGTTAAAAGGTTTTTAAGATATATCTTCTCTTTTCCCTCCAACCAGAATCTACGAATATGCAAATTTAATTTTTTTTTTTTCTTCCCCAATAGTGTAACTGCTGGACACGATGTCCTCCTCTTCACTGTGAAGTTCATTCTCAGTGTGTGTGCACTAAGTTTCAAGTTTCTACATCAGACATATGTAAGTTATATGTTGGACAACAAATGGCCTCCAAACAAGCTGTGAAGCCACAAATCATGCAGGTAAACACACCTGTTAAACTCAGATTTTAAGTGTACACAGAGAAGCTGTATCCCTTCAGCAGATGAATGTTTGAACAGCCTCAGAGTGCCAAACTCTACACATACATCATTCTGCACAGTGAAGCTCAAACATCCAAGTAGAGTCATAATAAGCAAAAACTTGCTGCAAAACTGGCTGCGAAACTGTATCTTTCCTGCCAAAGCCACAAAGCAGATTTAGTCATTAGCACCATCAGCTCATTTACCGTCTCATAGAAGTCCAGGGTGAAGCTGAGGAGGAGGGAGTGGCAGCCTTCAAGCTGAAGGCCCACAGAGGCCAGCCGACCCACGAAGTCAACCAGCTCCATCACTGAGTCCTTGAACCCCGACAGAGTCATGTTTCTGGGACAGAGGGCAGAGCAGGGCGTCAGACTTTAACCAGAATGATGCTGAGTGAAAGCTGTAACAGCGGCCAGCTGAGCTGCCTGGAGCCTTACTCTAACAGTGACTCAGGTCTCTGGTACGACAGATGAAAGCTCACAAATCAGGTGGCAGTTCATTAATATACAATAAGACAAACACTGAACCAAGAGTGATGCTGGGGAAGTGTGCACGAATACATAATCAATGATCCCCACTTCTAATCTTTCAGTTGTACTCTGGCTAAATACCAGAGGCGAGTTTGGAAATGGCAGAGGGCGGTGAATAAAAAAATGGATCCCTCCACTTATCAGGTCATTTGTTGTGGGATTAGACATGTGAGGACTCGATACCGCTGAAGCCCAGGTATTTAAACAAAACTGACACTGACTCCACCCCTTAATTTGGAAGCTGGAAAATCATTTAACTGGAGATTAGGGCTGTTTTTGTGTGCAAACAAATTTCAATTAAAGGATCTGACGAATAAATGGGCTCAAAACCAAAAGGGAAAACATGTCAATACACACTACTGCCTGAGTTGCTTTGGTTGCTGGTGGATAACAGATGGCTTAACTTCAAGCTAAAAAGTTACTAGATAGACCACTGTGAAGTTTCAGCCTAGAAAAAAAAGTTCAAAACAAGATGTCTGACTCAAAATAAAATGATATAATAACTCAGATTAATAGAACTATTAAGCCTCATACTTGGAACAAAATGGTTAAGCCATCTGGGACACCTTTTCATTACACTAAACCACAGTAAATAAAACTGAACACCTTAACACTTTTATTACATCTGTGAAAATTGATTAGGTGTCAGACGATATTTTCGTCTTGAGCGAGCTATAACCCTTCTGCTCTCAAGTAAATTCACAAAGTGTTTCAGGTGTGTTGCTGGTGTTTATGCTCAGGGCATAAAAAGTGGCAGGAAGTAGATATGAGACTCACATGGAGGTGTGGCTGTTGAGGCTGATGTCCAAGTCATCCTCCAGAGCATACACTGAGTGCCAGGTCAGCCACTTCAACAGCATACTGTTTAGACACTCCATCAGTCCACACTGCAGACGCAGGATAAAGAGGGAAAGCACTAAGCATGCAGCAATTTAATCACTAAGCTAATACAGAAGCGCTAATGAGTGCTTCATAATTACAATACAAACACTAGTGCATCTTTTCTATTAACTTAGAGCAGAAGGTTTTGTAATTCAAGTACAGTAGCAGGAGCTCATTCTGCTTACGCCTCGGGGAGGAATGCCTACCTTAAAAAATAGTGAGGATGTGAAGAAGAGTTGCATGAGGGGCTCAAACAGAAGCCGTCCGATTTCTGAGGCGGGGGAGACAGAACGTTACTGCTGTACCAGTCACACAATTCAATGCAGTTCGTAAAATATGGCACAGTATGGCAGGCCTTGCTAATGTGGGAATGAGGCTACGCTTTCATTCCAGTGCAGAGCCAGCCTGGGTCTGTGTTTGTGTATGTGTTACAGAGACAGACCACTGAAAGTAGAGACAGACACAACCCTGTGGAAGACTCACGGGAACTGGGGATAACAGGAATGTTGCTCAGCAGTCCCAGGATCTGTGGGCGGAGGAGGGAGCCGTCCCAAACATTGAGAAATTTGTAGAGAAAAGCCTCTGAACTGGAAAACCCCTCCTGGTAGAGAAATGAGACAAAACATTGTGAAGTCATTGTTTGACTGTGGTTTCAGCCAAGCTTGTAGGCGCAGGCTAATGAATACAGGGAACTGTGAATGACAGGTGTCAGGTAGGCCCTGTTTACACCTGGTATTAATATGAATCTTGGGTGACCGCATCACAGGTGGACAGCTCCGAGTACAGGAGTGAATGAACCCAATTGAATACATCCACAATGCGTGCTGAGATCCAATCGCTAAGACCTCATTCATAGGAGATCTGAGCCGCATATGGCCACATTCTTTTAGCAGTGTGTGCGCTAATGTGTCCTCGGACACACTGAAAGACAGCCTCCTCAGCTAATGTCCTTGCTTATCTGATGCGACGTGACAGACATACAGCTGTCCACTTGTGTCAGGATCTTGCAGGACGCATGTTAATACCAGGCGGAAAACAGGTTCACAGAGAGGTAGCCGTCAGGGCCTGAAGCGTGAGGCTCACCTGGAGAAAGTGCTGTGTGGACAGCAACTTGTTCAGAAAATGCAGAGCTTCTTCTGAATTCTGGGAGGCTCCTCCATCGCCGCAGAACAAAAATTCTTCACAAAGACAGCAAAAAGGGTATTTAGTGAGTGGGAAAGTCAGGGGAATACAAAGTCTCTTTTAAAGCCATCTCTGAAGAATCCTTTTGATATGCCAACTAAGTGATATGTTAGGGTTCAACTCAAGGTCAGCTTTGGATGAATGTTCCTGATAGAAGATGTCACAACACTTTGGTCGTCGCCCCCCCTCCCTTACCTTCGTGGAGAGCGTAGCCTAGCCAGAAGTTGAGGCGTAGGAGGGCAGACTCATCCTGTACACAGTCCAGGTACTGCAGTGCCAGACTGGAGCCCAGCAGTGAGCCCATCTGAGCGGGCAGCTGGTGGAGGTAAAATGAAGAAACAGAAAAGACATGCAAGAGAGGATGATTGAGAGGCTATAAACAACCATAAAAAACAAGAAGAACAGAGGAGCATACAAAAACACACACAATGCTGCTTTGCATTGCATGATCACTCTCTCTCAAATCAGTTTCAAATCAACGTGTGTACCTGCTACAGAAGAAAAATAAACTGATGCTCATGTCCTTGTTTTCACTGAGTGGGCCACCAATCCGCCACTGAGCTAATTCTTCAGTATCCAGTAATCCCCATAATACCAGCACTGGGACATTTCTGCCATCGCACTGGATAGCTGATACAGTCCCTTATTGTGTATGAACAGCTGCCTCCCAATATGGGGACTTTATCAGTATAATAAATAAATTAGAACGAGGAGAAGACAGACTGTGAATGGACACAGCTCGGCTCCTCAATAATTATGGAGCAACTGTATCATTAAACTGAGAAAGCACCATTCTGCTTTAGATAACAGGAGTGCAGGCAATGAGGGAAATAATCAATGATCCTTTTGTCAATGCCTCCTGCTGAATAGTTTTATGAGTGTGATTGACTGTACTCATCTGTCTTTTCTGAGATACGGAGAAAGTGGAGCTTTCTTGGCAATAAACACGGCGGACGCTATCGCTGTCCAGAAGCCTTATTGCTCACGTTGGCTTTGTAGGCGGTGAAAAGAGGCGAATTTATGTAGCGTGACGCATAAAAGTCCGCGAGCCATTTAAAATGACTTATATTAGTTTATCAGGTCACTGAATCTGTGGGGCAAATAGACATTTATAGAGAGGCCTCTTTAAATGACCATTTGCTATGAAACTTTATCCTCATCCAATGCATTACTCAGACACATCGCCGGTCTTTCATTACTCATAGAAGATAGATAAACCACCATATCTGCAAAAAGAACAATGGCTGAGGATAAACACTGCGCTCTTGTTTATGCTCTAATCTGATAAACAAATTACAGCCCCAGGCCACCTCTGCTGTGGATTCTCTAGGACAAAGTTGTTAGTGGCCGACTACAATGCGCAGACAACACTACAACAGTGACACAGCACCACCCGGTGGCTGTGAGAATGCATCACAATTTAAACACTGGTTACACATCTTAATGGCATGGAAAAACTGCCATACATTTAACTCTGCTGCTTTAAAGATTTATGATCCTCATGCTTAATGCTTCAGTGATATGTTAAGTGCTCCCAGTCCAGGTGTGTTGGGACTAACAGCTGAACTGTGAAAGCTGAGGTTTACAGGAGCAGAGGAGTGAAAGACTGAGAAGAAGGAAGACAGTGAGGGTGCAGAGGCGGCAACCTGCAGATGCAGAACTAAGATTTGTCCCAGGAGAAATTACCTCTATGCGATGCATATTTTCCAGGAGCTGAGCAAAAGAGTTGAGCTGCACCAGAGGGACCACTTTGGATGACGGCTCAGTCTGAGCTCCTTTACTGACGACAGCGCTCAACGCCGGTAGTTCCAGGTGGCAGTGTTTCTGAGACAGAGAGCACAGAAAACAAAAACATAAATCAAGGCGAGCCTATGCTAGCATTTATTTTTTACTTCTTGAAAATAATAAAACATTACATCATGATAAACAGATTAACTTTATCCATCTGGTACTCTGCATCATTATCTGACCATGTCACTCATGATAGTTACTTTACAGAGACAGCAAACTAGTTCAATGACGTGGCCAAACACAAGTATGACACTGAATATATTTATCTGCGTGGACCTTGAACTAATGACTGAGGCGTTTTCCATAGCTCAAAATGATCCGATCTTCATATCTTTGTGGGGAGCGGGTCCTATTCCAAGGAGCAGGCTATGTTGCATAGTCACATTTCTACAGTGGCCCAGAACAGACAAACCAAACACTGGCCCTAGTGAGAGCTTTTTGCATTTTCAGGTAACCTGAAGGCCACCATATATTCTCCTAAACCCCTGGAAAGGGAGGGGTATTTGTTATCTGCAACCTCATTGCGAGATGCCACTTAATCCCCAAACACTGCACCTTTAACATTTTGCAAATGGCGCTGACAAGTAGCAGCAGTAACAAGTGTAACAGGAATGACTGGGAACACAGTAAGCAGTGTGTGTGAAACTTAAAAGACTTCCATACCCTTTTCCTGGAGTTGGTCTTATTTGTGAAGGCCAGACTGATGCTGGGGGCAACCTGGGAGCCGCCCCTCTTCTGGACAGCAATCAATGCTGATTTCCAGGGCAAATTGTGATTCCTGAACCCACTCTGTTAAACAGAAAACATACAGTTGTGTTAGTGATTTAGAGGTGAGGGTTGCACTATCTTAAAATGGCAGGATAAGCATGAACTGCACAGTCTGTGTACAAACCTTTACTCGAGATGGGATGGAGAGCGTCACCAGTTCAGGGCAAAACACTTTGTAAAGTGACAGTAGGCTCAGAAGGAACGGCTGCCTTCCCTGAGGAAACAATATCAACATGCACAACCACACATCTTTATACATGAAATCTCCATTTTGGCTAAATGTTTCATGATAATACAACAATATCAGGGATATTACAAGGGCAAATGTTTATGGGAATAATGCTCAACGAGTGTAGGAAAAAACACCCTTTGATTTCTCACTGAATGCATTTTCATAATGAGCAAGGCAGTAATGTAGTAGCTTTGAATAATGGCTCTCAAATCAGCAGGGTTACCAGTTTAGACTGTAGCTCCAGTAACTTCCTGACTCTGAAGACTCGCACTGAAAAACAGAAAAAAAATAAAACCGTCAGTGTTGCTGACAGAAGTGATAACAATACTGAAGAGACAAAAACAGCCAAGTAGATTTTTACATACAAGGAATTTGCCTTTGTGTTTGGTGCATACAAAAACATATTAAAAGAGGAAATAAAAATAAAAGAAAGAATAAAAATAAAGGCAAAATAATACGATAAACTAGAAAAAAATAGCAGTGCAATCTTATTTCGGGTGTGAAAAAAATCTCTGACTTACCGCTTTCCTTTCTGGTAAAAAGGTAGAGCAGATGGCAGATGTAAGGACACTGAAAAAATGTGACAAAAAATAATGACTTCACATCTCAGCAGTTGTTCAGTGGGTCCCATATCACATTACAGTGCTGCAGTCATTTCATTACAATCGTCACATGTGAACAAACAGGACAGAACAATCAT
The DNA here is from genome assembly GCA_029783705.1 of Chaetodon striatus. Lineage (NCBI taxonomy): Eukaryota > Metazoa > Chordata > Actinopteri > Chaetodontiformes > Chaetodontidae > Chaetodon > Chaetodon striatus. The sequence continues at coordinate 21,053,402 of JAPZEB010000026.1, forward strand.
CTTTTATAGGCCTTAACCAGATAACGCATGATCTGTCCAGTGAGACTGAAATTAACCCTCAATTATTACACTAAGTCTGTCTCTCACACCAGGCACATCATAAACAGTGAGGCATTTCTTATTTCAATCAAAGACAAATAGCTTAGTGAATGCTAAACTTGTTGCTCAAAGTCATGTGTAAATGAATAGTTTACAAATTTGATGTGATGATAAGATTTTGATAAACATCTTATTTAAACAATGCAAAGATCATCGGTGCACATACCAGATTTTCCTCTGTAACGAAGCTGAAGATGAAGCCATAGACAGCTCGAAGTTTGTCCTTTGCATCAATCATGTCAAACACCGTCAACACCCACTTTATGAAAAGAATCTGAAAATTGTACATGCAAGTAAACACGCAAATAATGTAACTATGGTGCAATCTATGGTGCAAGCAATGACACTTACAAAATATATATATTTTGACTGAATTATTATATCATAGATACAAAAAAAATTAAGAGTAAAAGTAGTTTCAAATGAGATCCTTTTCTTTAAAATTGATTACTGACACCAATATAATTAGGATAATGTAAATGTTCTGTAAACAGTCATAAACAGAAAACAGATGTGAAGATTTTGGACAAGCCAAATTTGCACTTACTTGTGTGCTGACAGGTATTTTGCCGACCCCCAGCCAAACCACCGCCCGAACAACAGCCTCCTGTGGCACCACAGTGGCAGGGATCAGACACTTCAGCACCCGGGCACACAGGACAGTCCCTACACAGAGAAATTCACAGAAACTAAATCAGGTAAAATAAACGTTAAAGGGGAACTTCAACCATTTTTAAAGTTCATACATTTTATTCCTATGGTCTAAGACAGTCCAAAAATATTAGTAGAAATAAACACCTCTCTCGCAAATCCAAAAGCTAGAGCGCTAAAACTTAAATCTGTTATGTCATAACGTATAAAGTCTGGAGCTGCTCCATACACAATGAATTAGGAAAGATGTTATAGATGATACTGAGAGCACTGGGAAGAAAGTTTTTGGTATATGCGTACATTTTCTGTTTCAAAACTGAGCTCACTACAACAGATATTGATTAAACTTTCCTAGGCCATGGTTGTAGCTTACTGTAATTTTTAATTTAGGTGGCGTTCCCCTTTAAGACTGACTGTTACAAATGTCAGCAAAATCAATATGTAGCTCTAGAATTCTTGTAAATGACACTACACCAAAACACACTAAATCCCAGACAGCACAGTGGCAGCATGGTTAACGCTGCCGCCTCTCAGCAAGGGTGCTTTCATACATAACCTGTTTGGTTCAGTTAAAAAAAACTCAGGTTTGTTTGTCGAGTTAGTCAGGTTCATGTGGACTAATGTTAAAGCTGTCAATCAAACCTTGGTGTAGTTCAAACAACTGAACCAAGACAGCTTGAAAAGGTGGGTCTCAGTCTGCTGTCAGGCAAAATCTGGTGTGTTTTTTTGTGGTGTGAAAGCAAACTAACCAATCACACGATTTTACTATTACAGATCTGTGACTTTACCATGATTTCAAAACCTAACCCTAAGACAAATCCATGTGCCAATCATGAAAACTGTTCTTGAGGCGATCTTAAAACTGAACTGTATGAGACTATGTATATAACCTATATATGCAAATCACCACCACAACACGTATGCACATCAGCACGGATGTTTTCCATGATTACTAGGTCAAACGCTTGTAAAACTGCTGTGTTTGTATCCAGTTCTATGTACTTTATGAGTCCATTAAGACCAATAAAAAGTATGTGTCAGCGATCACACAGTAACGATCCCTGAATCATTACAGTACAAGATGCCTCCTGTTCATCTGGTCGTTACCTGCAAATCATTATTCATAACAGGCAGTCCATTTGCAGTCTAACAATAGTAATAAAGCTTATGATCAATTATTTCTCCATGAGCTCTTTGTGACCCCTAAAAACATAAATATACACATCAGGAATATTGAAGACCTGCTTCAAATTTGATTGAATTTGCAGGTTGCAGGATGACAATCGCCAAAGTGTCCAATCAACGAGCTACCTGTCAGTCAGTATAACTTCATGTTTTCTCCTCTTAGTTTGTGTGAATGAACCAAACTTCAGGTGTAAAAGCACCCTCAGAGGCAGTTTAAATCTGTCTGGAGTTTAGTGCATGTCTGCATGGGTTCCTGTGGGTTCTACCACACTCCAAGGACAAACGGCTTTGCTGAATTTTGGCTTTAAATTAACTCAAGTGTGAATAAGAGTGTGACAGACACTGCCCACGGTGCCCACTTGCTTGGTGTATGATGGGACAGACTTCAGCTCTCTCGACTCTCTACAGATTAAGCACCAAGGGGTACGGATGGATGGTATTATATCCAGTCCAAAGTTGCTGCTAACTGACTGTCTTACCCATACGGAGGCTCATGGCAAACTCCAGCATGACTGAAACGGCCTCTGGAGAGAGTCCTTTACTGTAGGCCACCTTCTCCACCACGACCATGTTCTTCTCCACCTCATCATTCCCATACACAGGAGTACCTGCTTCAACTACAGAAGGAAAAAGAAACATCACATCAGAGTGTGTAAGTGTATTTAAAAATGTTAAAATACTCACACAGTTAAACACGACAGTGTCAGTGAATTCAGATGTTCTTTCTGTTAATGTTGATGTTGGATGACATGACAGCAGACGAGCTGGTACTGTACAAACTGTTTGCTAAAACAAACTCCAGTATTTTCCCCAGAAAACCTGTTAATGCCACACGCTTACTGCCTCTCACATGAAAACTGCTAGCTTTAACAGTTTAGCTGAGTGTTAAATCCATCATAACATATTCAGAAATAAAGTGGCTCCTCATTCAGCATCTGAGAAACAGATGTTAGTGCTGATGTCATCTAGAGACAAATATTGAAACTGCTCTGTAAATGTTAAATAATCCCAGTAAAGTCTTTTCTGGTTGCAGGACAGATAATACATTATATCAAAGTCTTTATTTAAGAGTTTTTGGAGGATTTTACAGGTATAATGATATGGGTGTGTAATATGTAGGCTGAAAGTGGGCTTGAGTAGGTTGGGTGAACAATTTTTTAACACATCTCTCTTGAGCATATGCAAGAGATTTCAAACATAGTATGTGAGCCTTTAACAAGATAACTTGTCTGAGCATAAAATAAATAAATATCAACCAAGCATAGGCCTTTGTTCCACCAAGGAAGACCAAATGTTTGCAGGTGAGGTGTTCAGAGATGTAGAGACAGATCTCAACACTACTGCGCACCAATGTTTGGTATCACAGCTACTGCATCGAAACATGTGACCCAATGGACAGTATATGGAGACAACAGCCATCAAAATACAACACTGTAAAACTTGAATTAAAAGCCTAGTCCTGGTTAAACGCACAGTCCCTCTTACTAGCCTGGTGTGGATACACATTTTGACAAATATATGCCTGTCTCAAATAGATGTCTGATCTGGTTGTAAAGCAGTTCATTTTTTTAATAGAAGGTCTTCAGATGTATAAAACGGGGTCGTTCGCCACCTCAAATTATGCCTCCATTCCTCATTTACCCAGTAGGTTATTCATATTTCTTTAGTCCGTGAGGGTCCTCAGATCTAAGGAATCCAAAGGGTTTCTTAAATAAACATTAATCCAAGTTGTGAGTATTGTTTTAACGGGATAAAGTGGTGTTGTGTCAGTATGTCGGGTGCTGTCATCCTTGAGTGCCGTAACTCACTCTCTCTGTGGTAAATGATTCATAATTGATATATTATCTGAAGCCTAATTTT
>JAPZEB010000026.1:21057296-21070684 GCA_029783705.1 Chaetodon striatus
TTCCTATCTTTGCTGAACAACACCATTTGTTTGAAAGGAATTAAAAGCCTGTCCCAAATATAGGCTCATCGATTTCACTGATTTAAGCAAATATAGCCTTGGCTAAAGCTTTATATTTGATCACAGAAATAAACTGCAGTATTGCTGAAAATGCAGGTTCAGGCCACAGAATACAAGAGGCCAACTCCTGTTACAATAGGACAGCAGCCATGAAAAATAACCCTCATTATGGTGTAAAACTCTGACTAAAGCCAGTGATCTTGTAGGTCCAGTCACTTGATTCACATTGAATGGGCCAACACATGCAGTGGCAACAGATGACGTCACAAAACTGAGGGGTAACCCCACAACATGGAGCTTTTAGTAACAATGCTATTGTCTGTGTTTGTACATGACTAGTGAGTTGATGCTTACACAAGCTCTGTGTGGGACTGTCTCATCAACTGAGATAAATAAGAGCTATCTTGTAAGTCACTTAGCAACATTAGCTGCGAGCAAAGCTAAGTTACGCCCCATATACAATAACAAAGTAACGTAAACTCAGGGTAATACTATCCGGGCCTTGTCTGGTTGTTTTTCGGCATCTTGTTTGTCGGTTAACTTATTTAACCTGGATAACTAGTACAGCTGGTAAATGTAACGTCACCATCTGATATCGACCGTTGTGCCTGAGCCGAGTCCTACCGTCAGAGAAGTACTTCAGGGCCGCTACAAACGGATCCTCCGCCTCGTTCTTTCTCCTCTCTTTCTCCGCGACTCTCAGACTTCTGTTGACGCTCCGGCTGCTGGACACAGACTGGTCGCTCAGAGACGACGTTTCTGGGTCCGGCGGCCCCGACAAGTTTAACTTAGCTGCCATTTCTACATTGCTAAAAACTTAAAAACACTGCCCCACTCCGTCTTCAGTCATTCAAACAAAACTCAAATCCTCCGCGCGACCGTTGGTGTGCGCTTGCGCAGTATGGTCCTTCCGCTCGGCTGCTTCCTGGGAGTTGTAGTCCGTTTGGCTTCAACCGCCACAGAGTCAACACCAACGAGTACAATGCAGCTATTGTTTGGTGTGTAATGGCAGGAGGCTACGTTGATCAACGTCGAAACTGGTAAGTATTCCGTTAATAGCAAAGCACATAAACAAATAAGCAAAAAATATATATAAACTGTAATATGAAGGCGCCAGTAACTTCACACACAAAGCTGGGAAGGACTGGCTTGATAACCTAACCTGCTATGGTACCATGTTGCCTCCAGGTAACATACCTATTTTTAGCCGTTGGCACTCACACAGTACATCCTCAATTATGTTGCAATATTTTAAAACGAACCAGGGTCCTAAGTGTCCTAATAATACTGATGATATTGTAACAACTAACTGTATTAAGAGGCATATTGTAACCACATCAAGTCTCTTATTTGGGGGCCTTCCTCCCATAGTTCAGCTCCATCTGTCATTTTACAATCTAGGAAAAACTGATTCACACTAATAGGTGAGTAAAGTTTATTTTTTAAATTTTTAATGTACTTTATTTGATCATTAAGTAATAGAAAATTGTTAAAATGCAAAAGTTGCCACGAAGCAACACTGTACTTTATGGAATCCCACCATGACAGTTTTTGGTATTGTGTATTCAGGTTTATATACTGTTCAAATGCATTGCAGTCATCACGGTTTTTTTTATCTCTACAATGCCACCTGGATACATTTAATAATGTTAGCTCAAACAATGACACTGTATAGTCAATTATAACAGTGCACTTTGTGAGTCCTCTCTGCAAAGCATACTGTATGCTTACATTTTTACACACATTTTTATTCCATTTACAGACTGAGTGCAGTATTATTCTGTGACTCTTCAAAAAAGAAAAGGGTAAAATGAGCACTCCCAGTTGATGTTAGCAGGGATGAATGACAACGAGCTGCTAACCCAACAGCAACACAACAAGTGATGACAACATACAGTATGTTCAGTATGTCAGGAAAGATGCACAGCAGGGCTCTGAAAACAAGCATTTAATTGTAAAACAAATAAACCCTGAACTAAAACTAACTGTCTTGTTTTGAAGAGGGTTGTGACAGTTTGGTTTAAAAGATTGTTGATGATTAGTTTGCTAAAATATGCTTACACTCTTAGAATGAGCCGTTTATACCTACATAGGGAGTGGGTCCTTGACTATGGAGATCGCCATGTTGTTTCTATAGTAACTCAGAATAGACAAACCAAACACTGGCTCTAGATAGGGCCACTCACGTTTTTACATTTCCATGTTTCCAAATTTTTGCATTTTTATCTCTGCCACCATTGTTCTCCTACTCACTTGGCTCACAAGAGGTTTTAGTTCTGCAACCTCACCACTAGATGACACTAAAGCCTACACACTGGACCCTTAAATTATTGTTTTTACCTGTGGTGATTTTTACTCAAATAAATACTCTCCAAAATAAAATACAACGTCTGATCGCTGGTCTCTTGTTCAGAAGAACTTTTTATGTGTGTGTTGAATGTGTTCTGTGTTGAAACACCTGTCAGTCAGACCCCAGGGCCCAGTGGACCTGATCAATAATCCATTTATATATTCATATATCATTATTAGTTTGAAGCATCCTGAACATTTGATCTGTTGGGAAACCTCGGGTCCTCCAAACATTGCGTTGTAACAACATGATCAATGTAATTCAGTTTAAAGTTTTGGCTGACTGGTGTATAAACACTTGAAAACACACAGCCGAGGAGAGATGATCTCTCTTTGAATGGTCTTTGACAGATGTTCTGAGGTTCATGGCGCGTTGTTCCTCGTCTCTTTGCTATCTTATAACCCTGTATTTAGTTATACGCTTTCGTGTTGGTCAAACTGTTCTGCCAACACCACAGTGACACTCCTTTAAGCTGTAAACTGACTGACCTCCAGCCCAGTTTTCACGCTTAGGGGGAGGAGCAGGGGCAAAACCAATCCATTTTGTCTTGAGGGCAAAAGAAAGACCCTTGTGTTTGAGTTATGCTGTTTACCCCCTCATCCTCAGCATCCGGTCTACATGCTCGTACATTTTCTGCCCATGTAGGTTAAAATTAGGGATGGGTTTTGCTGTGTTAAAAATGGTATTGAATGAAGCACATTTTTACCCCATTCCCTAAACAAGTCAAATTCAGCCCTCTTCAAAAGTATATTTACAAAATAAAACACTTAAATCAGGGTACTTTCTTTATGATACAGTTTCATCAAAGCTACATTAACCCCATACTAAAATACAATTTATAGTACATGTCATGTCTTTAAACTCTTGGCTGAAGAAGCAAACATGGTCGACAATTCACAAAACTGATCAAACTGTGATGCATAGAATAAAAATAGCACCAACTCCCTTACAGGGCATGGTGACAAGCATATCTGGGCCAATAAAACTTTGTACAGAGCTTATGTGCTGATATGATGGAATTACCTTGACAGGGACTGACTGAAGTTACATAACAAGATTACAACACAAAGACCCCACAACAGCAGCCGTTGTTGCAAATGTAACTATTAAGTTCAACTGAGAGACATGCAAGAGAGCTTATAAAAAAACAATATTAAGTCAGTCTCACCTCCAATTCTTTATTTTAAGTATATCATTTACAGAAATATTGTGAATCTTAAAACTAACCGACAGGATTTTCAACTGAATCCCCCGAGCAGAACTGGAATAGGAATGCGTTTTATATCTTTAGAGAGAAAAAATAAAACCAAACAGATCGTCAGAATCTTTAGGAGACAGTGAATACGTTTTAGACTTCGAATGTGAATTACAAAAGGTAAAATTTTTAACAGGCAAAAGGACTTTTTTTTTTTTTATTTGGTTATGTTCTGCTGTACAAGCTAGAAGCAGACACCTGAGGCAGCAACTGCTGTACTTTCCAGCTACACAACTTCACTGTGATAACTGAACTGAAAGGGGAAAGAGGGTATTCAGCTTATTTTACTTTGGGGGGAAGGATTTCATGCGTACCTCTACAAAAATGTACTGAGATGAAAAATGAAGAAGGATTTATACATTTTTTTCCTTTCTAAAACTGCTTTCTGGTAACACTGAACCAAAATAAGATGTAGATATGTAATACTAGACGATGTTTAATTTGTACAAAATTGTTTCAAAAGTGCTTATTTTGGTTCATGTTCGATACTCTTGACCAGATGAAACATGCTAGAACTACTGAATTTCATAAATTATCAGTCTCTCCTACCTACAGTATAAAAACAAATTAGAAAATCAAGCTACAAAGATTCTTTCATGAAAAACAGCATTCTCAAATCAACTTGTAACATAAATGAAATTCACACTTGATTAAAAACACAAACACATTTAGCACAGTGTGGGACTGAAATAAATAGGGGAAAAATGGATTCACTATTCAGACAATGAGCAGAGCTCACGAGAGTTTCCACAGATATGATTGTCCACGGTTATGTGGAGGATGTATCAGGATCAGGAGTTCTCAGTTTCACAGTAAGAGTGCAGTGGAGTAGGTGAGAGTAATCAGTCAGCCAGCTGGATGGGACAGGACACTGGTGTGAGGGGTGTTATTACTGGAAGTGACTGATTCCTTCAAAAATTTGAATTACTACAATCCATAGGGGCGCACCAGGTTCCCTTTGTTGTGGCTTGGACGAAAGTAGGAGAGGATCTTAAGACTGCTTGACCTTGTTCTTTTCCTGGTCGTTGATGTGCTGTTCCTCTCTGCTGTCCTCTCTCTCCGGCCGGTCGTCACTCTGGCGGGCAATAAGCAGTCGGCAGGTGAGCAGAATACCAAAGACTAGAGCGTGGGCGTACCGTTTCAGGGGGTCTCCTACTAGCTGGTGGAAGAATAGGACGGCGAGCATGACCAGCAACAGCAGGAAGTTGGCCACATCCTTCGGTCTGCCCGGTACGAGGGTGAGCACCACACCACAGCCCACCTCCAGAGAGCCAATGATCTTACGAAGCAGGACTGAGCTGATACCAATCTTTTTCAGGCCTGGCAGCGCCTTGGCATAGCTCTTATATGCCCTTTTCTGTAATGATAAAGCACAAAGATCTTTTTAAATGCATCTAACATTTAACTAAAGCCATACAAACTCCCACTGATGTCTTTGAGTGAGGCCACTTAGGGACCATGTAAGGTCACCAACATTCATTCAAATGATTTTATTACATCACCATGGGTGCACAATTAATCTCAGCTCCCTGGCTCAAGAAAACATTTATGCATGTACTATTATGATAAGAAAATTACATGTGAGCATACTAGTTTTGATTCAGCATGATGCCTACATACATGCCAGCTATCATCCTACATACAGGGCTTTTCAACATCAGCACCGGCAGGTGCATCTCATAGAAATTGCTGGAATCCGCCGCCATTGCTCTTTAGCTGTTGCTCTTCATATTAAAAGAGACGCTTAGAAGATAAACCGTATTAAATAGGCTATAAAGAGCATACTATAACTTACAAATGTGCATATAGGTTTGCATCGTTCAGCTACATTATAGCTTGTAGCGTGATTAATACGGTGCATTCTGCTCTTCATTACTGACCCCCGTTACAGCGTTTACTAGACAATGGTTGTTTTATGTATCCATACCGTTTCATGTACGTTACCCATGTTGATACAGAAATATTTAAAGGTTTCTTTCAAAACATACAGGCCTAGCCTATGTGCTAACTGTGTTACTACAGGCAACAACCACACATACAGCACCATTTTACATACATGACTCTCCCCTGTGAAATTAACTGATGCTTCACAGAGGCAGATTTTAAAAACAAGCCAACATAGAAAGCATTCATTTTCCGTGTCTTTTACTATTTAGGTCAGCATCTCCTCTCATTATTCGAGCCTGAGAGCCTCAGCACAGAACAATGGCCTTTAACGTTTACCCCCACAGACGCCGTCCGTTTGTCGTGAAGACTTACTCACCATTTCACTGTATGCATCTTTGCTTAGTCTCGGAGTGAGCTTAATGGTCCCCATAAACACGAAAAATAACCCCAGAGCAAAAGAAAGGGCTACAATAGTAATTGTCCTTGGTGAGGCCATCTTTCGCCACCGTGCGTGCAGCAGGCGCTTCCCACTGAATTGAATGAGAGTCGGACGGTTTCCCGGTGAAGATGCACCAGGGGGATGGGCTTCTGGGTGGACGACAAAGATGGCGACGCGCGGGTCCCCTCTCTGCTCCGCATCCAGGAGCTGAGGAGGACTGAGGCCTCACAGGAGCTCATCCACAACTCAAAACACCGCCTTACACTTTTATTACCCCTTCACTTATTCATAACATTAAGCTGACAGTGGTATTAGGCCCTTATAGCTTCTTTAAACATGACAAATCCTCTGAATTTGCCTTCTTGCAGTTGGAAGATCACCAACATTACACTGAGGTTGCTAGGCAACCGGCAAGTACGCTAGGAAGTCACTATGCCCTGGAAAGAAATAGTCCCTCACACAACTGACCTTAAAACTACAAATTGACGTTTCTAAATCCGAATTTTTGGGTTAATCATATTAATTAGACAGCTTTACATATGCTGGTAGGTGTATTTTCTTACCTTTTGACTGTTTACCCTTTCAGTTTTTATGCTAAATTAAGCTAATCAGCTGCTAGAAGTAACGTTAGCTTGAGATGTGTTGGTACACTTGCAGCTTTGAACAGGCTACAAATCATTATTGAGCAGGCCTTAGCTTTTTTTTTTTTTTTTTTTTTTTAGATTAGGATCATTATTAAGCTTAGTTAGCTGACTTTATGCTAGCTTTATAAATGCTTTACAGTATTGCAAAATATATTGAAATGACTGTGATCTTAAAATGGAGCTCAGACATTGATGAAGAGCACTAGTCACTATACCAAGAAATAGTCCCTCAGACAACTGACCTCAAAACTACAAATTGATGTTTCTAAATCAGAATTTTTAGACGAATCATGTTCATTAGAAAGCTTTACACATGCTGGTAGGTGTATTTTGTGACCTTTCAACTAGGTTTTTATGCTAAGTTGAGCTAATCAGCTGCTAGCGCTAACGTTAGCTTGAGATGTGTTGGTACACTTGCAGCTTTGAACAGGCTACTAATCAAAGTTGAGCAGGCCATAGCTTTATTTAGCGCTCCAATGGTATGATAAAGCATCAATCAATCAGAAGGTTTTGATTCCAGCTGTGGTACTGTGTTATTTAGCTTAGTTAGCTGACGTCATGCTAGCTTTATGAATGTATTGCAGTGTACAAAGGCATGCAATAAGGTGGCAAAATGTGATGTTAAAATGCAGGTCAGACATTGATGAAGAAGCATTTTAGTTTTTTGATCAAAACAAACTTTAGATGATGTTCAGTTGTGCTTGACGCTCAAGCAAACTGCATTGCCAACCCTGCAATAATGTAGCTGGTCATGTTGTTGCATTTATGCTCATAGTTTGAACACCTCATAAGAGTGTTCACCAATAAGTTTAATTTTTGGTAGGGTCCTTGTATTAAAATGCAGTTTTAAAACTTTAATCACTATTATTGTTTTTTACACCATGTTGTTACTACATTTATTTTCATTCATTTATTTTCCCTAACTGCCTATGCTGTTGGGGGTCACGGGGGCGCTGGAGCCTATCCCAGCTGACACTGCGCGAAAGGCAGGGTACATCCTAGACAGGTTGCCAGACTATCACAGGGCTGACACATAGAGACAACCATTGACACTCACATTCACACCTATGGACAATTTAGAGTCACCAATTAACCTAACCTGCACTTCTTTGGACTGTGGAGGGGTGCTGGAGCACTCGGAGAAAACCCACACTGATAAGAGGAAAATGGAAACTCTGTACAGAAGGGCTCCCCCACTCCAGGGTTTAAACCAGGAACCCTCTTGCTGTGAGGCTAACCACTGCTTTACTGTACCACCACTGAATTTATTTGTTCAGTCTAATTACCACACATAAGTGGTGCCGTGATGACAATAAACACCACCTGGTCATTTGATGGCTCTAACCCAGGTGGTGTCTGTGGTCGTAAAAAAACAACAACAACAAAAAAAACAGCAATTTTTTCTGTCATTAATGACAGTATGAAGTCAGTAGTCATTCTCAGAAGCTCTGGCTCTAGATAAATAGAGCACTGAACAGATTTTTTTAAGACAAGGGCCAGCTCTGTTTAATGAAAGAGAGTTCAGCCTCATCACTTCAGACACCGTCGCTCAGCTTAGAAAGTCCTCCTTTAATAGCCTAACAAACCTTGAATGAAAAAGAGATGTGCTCTTTACTTACTCATTTACTTACCTCTCTTCATCCCCTATGGGACATAAGGCTTCAATGAGCTCTCTCAATTGCATTTGATCCTTGGCAGCGTGTTGCGCCTCTCCCCGTGACAGGTTCATCTTTTCCAACTCCAGTGTCACAGTTCTTAGCCAGATGGTTTTGGGCCTTCCAGATTTTCCTTTGCCAGGTAGTGTCCATCTTATGGTGACTCCCGTGATCTGGCCCTGTTCCACTCTTAGCATATGGCCTAGCAATCTCAAACGTCTGTGTGTGAAGCTCCAGCTACCTGTTTTCTTGTACAGTTGAAGGTTGGAGATTTTGTTCCGCCGGACAGAAAGACTTCCACAAGTGTTTTTTACCCACATGTTAAACTATGGGCTCAGGTAGGAATATTTAGATATTAATGTAGGAATTCTAGTTACATAAAAGGAGGTGGAAATATCTTACATAATGAAAAAATAAGGTCACAAATTCTCCAGTGAGTAATGCATACACTTAAACACGACTATTTGCCTCTGTGGATTTGCAAGACAAGCTCATCATGTTTTCTCAGCGAAACCCCACAAGTTATGTATAGCCTCTGGCAATTTAACATTTTTGTCATTGTTTAAGACGAGGACAGGACAGTACAGTCAATACTGACAAAACTGAGCAACTGCCAAAGCCAGAAGCTGTAGCACTTAGAGACAAATCTGTTGTACCATCTGGTAAATACAGAGTTTTCTCCAGATATTGGAAACGGACTGTGGATTGTGAAAGATGGTCAAGATTACTGGTACATCAGATCGGACAGAATAATTATAAAATGACAAAAAGTGGGGAAACAATAGAACTCAGATCGTACATTTAGATAAACAATCTGGTTCTTCGTCTGTTGTCTATTAGATTCTTAAATCTGAATAACTTTCAGCACAAATATAATGTTTGCTGATGCTGCTGTTGAAATATAAACAGTACACAATAAATATGCCGTGCAAGTAGTGACAAAATGTTTATTTTATTATCAACAATGCCCCATACTCAGTGCTCTGTTAACATCTGGAAAGCGTTCAAAACCAATAAAAAAAGTTCAAAAATCATGTTTTCCGTACAATCAAAACTGCATAGATTTACACAAACAAAAACTTCTGTTCGCATTTTGGCCAGTTACACAATTTATCTTTGAGTTTTCTTTAATGTATACATCATAATTAGTACATCTAGTACTATCTTTAATCTTTTTTTTAAATTTTGTATTATTAATGTCTCTATGATTACATGATTAAGCAGACCTGCCCTTCACTACACAGTGGAATTTACATTTTCGCTCCAAAGGTTCAGAGATCAGATCGTAGGTCTATAGAAAGTAATAAAGACATAACAAGATATCTGTCTTTGAAGTGATGTTGTGTGACTGTGTCCTACTGCCGCGGACCACGTCCTCACACTCAGGTCGCAGGACTCAGTCTCACTGTCCCTGATCCTGACGTTCCTTCAGAGCCAGTATTGCTTTTCGGTAAAGATCTATCAGGAGACAGGGTCATCTTTTTTTAAAACTTAAAGCTGTGATTTCATGTCATGTCATTTCAGAGTCCAAAGTGTTATTGCATTTGATTTGGAGATGGAAGAAGTGGATGAGGCTCACCAAAGGTTGCAGACAGGTCCACAGGTTGAGAGTAAGCTCCAGACATCTCCTCTGTGTTGATCTTGTTCTTTCTTTTTACTTTGACAACTCTCTTCTTCTTCTTCTTTTCCCCTTTAGCTAAACATAAGATAAAATAAATGTTAGATTTATATCATGAAACAGCCAAAAAACAAAACCTACAGGTCATTAATAACCATAATCAACCTTTGAGCGGCTTCTCGTCATTGTCCGGTGACTCTGGCACGTCCACGGTTTCTTCTTCTTTCACCTTTGTTTTTCGTTTTGGTTTGACTTTCTTTGGTGGAATCAGGGCACTGCTGGCTTTCTCTCTTTGACCAGAGTTTTCTTGCTCTCCTTCATGACTGTCACCCTCCTCCTCCTCTTCCTCCTGTTCATTTCCTTGATCTTTTTCACCATCTTTGTTCTTAGCTGGCTTCTTCTTCTTCTTTGTCTTCAGTGTCTTTTTCAGAGTGGTTTCCTGTGAACAAAACACGTGGGAGTTTAATTCACCATTTCAGTATTGTAACGATACTTAAGTCACAAACTAAATTATTGTGATGTGTTACGTGCCAAGTATTGTGATGACATATATTGTCATATATTGCAGTTTATTAGCTTTTTCTCAACTGCAAATTATGTCCCCAAAGAAGAAATGTTGTCACCATCTGTTTTTATGTATGAAGATAAAGTTTTCAGTCTGTTCATCTCACTTCAGTCCTTTTTATTGAAGCAAAATGTATCTAGTGGACTGAATTTATTATTCTAGTGGGCTACCAATATTTTAATTTGTATTTGCATGCAGTTTTATGCAGTCCAGTTGAACACAAGTGCAAACTACATCCTCACTAAATACAAGTGAACATAATTATCTTTGTAAAGGTGGAATTTAGAGCTAAGCTGTTGATTGTATTAGATTTTACAGGTGTACCTTAATAATGTGGTCATTAAGTGTTGTTTTAAAAACATGGGGAGAAAGATATTTTCCTGACCTTCTGCAGCATGTTACGAATGGGTTGCAGCTTTCCTTCACCCTTCTTCTTTTTCTCCTTTTCTTTTGGCCGATGGACCTGGCGAAGATCTGACTTGCTGGATCGCATTCTGAGGTGAGAAGACATTTAACAGAAAAGCTCAGATTAAGTAATATGTCATGCAGCAGGTTTATGTTGAGCTATACAAATGTTTGACCTCTCTTACCGTTCCACCTTGGTTTTTTTGCGAACTTTCTCAGTTTTCCAGGCCTTTTCCCGCTCTCTCGGTTCCAGAGGCCTCTTGCTGTCCTGGGCTACACGTGTGCACAGCTCGGGGTAATCTAGACAGACAGCACGCAGCAACCAGCGAAGGCCTCGTAGAGTCTTTCTGTCCGACCAGCGTCGCAGGTCCATTAAGGCTGAACAAGGCTCCTGAGAGGGGAAGAAACAAAGGTTTGTCTATCATCCGTAGTCTGTTTCAGTACTTCCAAGATATTTGTTTTTGTCTGTGTTTGTGAATTGTGTTTGTGAATAGCACTTACAATATGGCACAGAGAGCGGCTCTGGTTAACCAGCCTCTCCAGTGATAGAATCTCAATCAGCTCACTTCCAAGCAGGGCATTCATTTTGTCCTGTTTGTTAGCCAACCTGAGAAGAAAAGGTTTCAGTTACCCAGTGTATAGTTATTTCAGTATTTCAGCCACTAGAGGGCACTGTTTACACTACACATGAGGTTGTATCACACTTGTAATTTATGTATTCAGTTAAGTATAATTACACTAAAATGGGTTTTCCTGCCACTCTCGGTTGCTTCAGCAGGTCAGCAAGAACCTCCTTGACCTCTCTTATCCTCAGCCTGTCACTGGAGTCCACCACAAAGATGATCCCATGGGCCTCTCCACAGAGCTCCCTCCAGGCTCCTCTCGACTCCGCTGATCCCCCCACATCCAGCAAGGTGACCAGGTAGTTCTCCACTCTCAGCTCATTTTTGACGCAGCCCTGGGTGGGTCCTGCTTCCACACTATGGGGGACTGAAAAAGACAGGAGGTCAAACACAGGTAGATCATTTGTTGTGTTTTAAAGCACTTGTAGAAGTACATCAGTCTGAAAGTCTCTGTTTAATTACCTCTTAACATCCCTTTGATGGAGGATGTTTTTCCTGCTTTGTCAAGACCAACCACCAGAATCGTCACTTTCCTGCAAAGAAGTACAGGCAGTGTAGAGTTTCACTGAAAGGAGCACTATGTAGTTTTGACTAACAGCTGTATAGTCAAGTGTATCAATATTTTCCTAAACCCCTATTTGCATGCCATGCACACTGAATTGATGCCACCCGACAAGACATCCAGTTACTGCTTGAGTATCATGATATTATGTTTTGTGCTGTGCTGACTCCCCAAACCACGACTTTAAATTAATAGTTTACTTGCAAAGATTTGTGGCAGTGGTTTATTTTGTGTTTAACCCCGACCCTTAGATAGTGTTTTAATCTATCCTCAGCCATCCAACTCTTCCGTTTCTAAAGTGACCTAATATACAGGCTGACTTTTGTCATCTGGAGGTGGAGGGGATGGTGGATAGTGTGTCACATAGGCAAGAGACCTTCCAAGCTGCAGACCACTGCAGATGACTGTTTGACTCCAACAACACCGGTTGTTTCTTGGTTACCCTTCGTGGTGTTTCCCAGTGGCGTTTGTGGCCCAAATGTGGGTGTTATCTTTTCCTAACCATAACCAAGTGGTTTTTGTGCCTTAACCTACTCACAACTTTACCACAGCGTTGTTGATAAATGAAAAGTTTTAATGTATCTGCTACAAAATAATGTACAAATGTAACATGGTGGTTTGCAGAAACATTCAATCAGTGTTGGGCAGCAGCATCACTACAAGTAGCGAAGTTGGTAATTTGACCGCATTTTCAGAAGCGTGGTGGTAACGACACTACTTTCTGAGTCAAATAGCTTTTCAGTAGCGAAGTTAATTAATTGTTTAGATTTTTGTCAATACACGGCCCTACATGCAAATTCATATTATACACAAATAGCAAAGGGAAAAAAGAAAGTAACTTTCAGATCAGTTTCTATGAGCCCAGCAACATGAGGATTTTATTTGGCTAAATGTAATGAATCTAAGAGGTTTAACTTCCTGATTAAGCTGATTAAACCCTTGTTTTTTATTCTTTGGACGACCAAAGATTTGCCAAATGTGCCACATGCGTCACTGACCAATTTTTCTGATGCTCATTATACATTTAACTGTCACTGTAGTTACCTGATTGGCTCCTGTATTTTGGCGACCCAGGTACAGCAGTTGCTCATCAGGTTGAACATGTTTACATGAGGTGAGCAAGGTGAGCACAGCGGCCACCATCTTCTCTGGAACTGGTACCTGCAAACAGATGCTCAGCCTTAGTATGACACACACACACACACACACACACACAAACAAACAGGGCCGGTTGGTTGAGTCATTGGGGTCACGGCCAGCTCCAACACAAAGATGCTTTGTGTCACCTGTTGGTTCAGGAGACTTTTACAGATGGTCAGACGTCC
>JAPZEB010000026.1:21070764-21084858 GCA_029783705.1 Chaetodon striatus
TGACCTTTTATTTATTGTGTATTTATTAATCATTAATTTATTATTTAATTCTCTCACTTTAATTTCAAATTTTCAGAAAGTTTTTCTCTGCGGACAGTCGTACCACAAGTGGATCACACATGTGAGCCCGGTAAAAGCTCTCTGTCATGTGTAGGGAACTATGAGCTGGCCTGTAAAATCTCGTAATACACACACAGCAGGTGTGTCTGAGGTAGTCAGGCCATGTGCTAAAAAAAAACACTGGCAGATCTTTCAGTCCTTTGTCCAGTGCATCTGTTGAGACTGCGTAATCTGCTAAAGCCAGTTTAGAACGGCCTGCTTTTACCATGTTGTTAACAAGCTGACCCATATTTGTTTTGGCTGTAAAAGACGGTGAAGTCATTAATTCCTGTTTAGGGTCAGCGACAATGTTTTCCATGCTTTAGAGGAGTGTTTTGCACAGGCAATATGGAATTGAAGTGTTTTAGATGAGGGCTGCAAATAATGATAATTTTCTAGATTAATTGATTAGTAGTTTAGTTTGTAAGATAAATGAAAACATCAACAACAAGTCCAAAACCCCCAAAAATTCAATTTACTGTTATACATGACAAAGAAAAGCAGCAAATACTCTTGAAAAGCTGAAACTGGAGAATGATTGATAAAAAATTAATTATCAAAACAGTTGCAACAGTTTACATATTGCTGCAGCTCTATGTTCAACATTTAGAGCAAGTTAAAATAAATGTGTCAACATCAGCAGTAAACAGTGTCTTTGAAATATATATATGTTACCTGTCCACAGCAGTGAACATGCAGGTTGGGGCACCATGTGAGTGTAAAAGATTTATGTGTTTGCTCGATGCAAAGCCTTAAAAAAGAATATGTAATGTATGTTCAAAAAATTGTTCGTGCAACACAAAATATTACTTGAAGTTTTATCATTTCAAGCATTGTGTTTGATTTAGCAAATTGTAATAGAGTAATACTGGTTACTGAAATAATTTTTGTTTAAATTTAATGTTTAAATCTGGTCCATACTTTGTAAATATGTCCACGTTAATATATTAATTGTAGTGATATCAGAAATCATCAATAAAATGAGAAACTGGAATATTAAGCACAAAGAATACACTGTAAAGTGCAATAAAAACATGTTGATGTAAACATAAATAAGATAATAAATCCACAGTAGACCAACAGTAGATTACTTTGTGTTTTTCTCACCAAAATAAATACTCTAATGTGTTACTATATCTATAATAACTTTTAAAAAACAAGATGCAGAACAGTGCACCAGTTTCAATTCACATTCACAATGGGTGAACAGTACACGTGAAATCCAGTAAATCAGAAGAAAAGCATTTCAAACTCAGTAAAAACTAAACTACCAGTGCCTCATACCACAGACTGACTAAATCACAGGTAACAGGTGAGACGTTTGCTAACTTTAATAGCAAAGTTATGAGAAATTTAAAGTATACTTACAGAAGTAAGTCTATGTCCATGCATTTGTTTGGGTGCTCGTCCCTTCTAACATCTTGTACCCACCAGCCACAGATCTAATCAGGCTCACACTAAGCCTTTAGTCACCCCATGTGGGAGGAACAACCCGGGATACGTTGTATTAGTATTTCAACCAATCCCTGAGTCGTCTGAGCCGATTGCCAATCCCATTGGATGGCGTGGTCCTTCTTTAAGAACAAACTAAGGTGCATGTATCCATCCAGGATAACAAGACGTGTCTCATGGTGTGACCTGTGACGTGGTGCTGTGATCTCCTGATAGTGACATCATGCAGAGCGTTTAGACAGATTTAGGCTGCACCACTATAGTGGAGGGAATGACATCATAACCATGGTGATGGCCAGGTGGTGTCACACTATGTACGTGAGACAGGTGTAAATGGAACTTAACTTTTATATAGACTTACTTTTATATTGTGAGATACATCTTGAGAGTTAGTGATAATTTAATAATAATTTCACAAGTAAGGTTAATAGGGATTGTAGTTAATTAACATTTTACTGTGATTATACTAATATTTATTGGTGGGTGTGTACTTTACTATGATGTGCATGTTCATTATGCTGTGCACATTAATTTCTAAAAGTTCCATATTGTAAAAAGTGTGATTTCCATGTCTTTTTTTTATTACAAAGCAGGTATAAGTGCCATATAAATTCTGTGAAAGTATGAAAATGCTCAATCCACAGAAAGGTCTGTGTTTAAACAAGCCATCAGGACATCCATGACATTGTGATGTCACAATTATACTTTTAAAAGGTAGACAGCGCCGCTGCAGTCTTTCCCCTGCTACAGTGACAGTGCAGAGACACTGAGAGCGCAGGTGTGGAAGACACAGAGACAGTGACTTGGGTTTTTTTAGGAGGAGAGCTAACAGAGACAGGTGCTCAATCAGAGTGTTTCAGGCCGCGAATAAATACAGGCAGATTCAGGCTGACAGTATGAATAAAATAATGTGTTTTTGAACATTAAAGCATTTAAACATGTTCTGGTAGGAACCTGAATATACCTCAAAATGAGCATGATAAGAGACCTTTAAAGATATGTCATTTTATTCTGTTTCTATGGTGCCTTTTTAACATCTGGCCTGGGACAATGGATGAAAATTAGTCTTTTAGGCTAACTCTGGATCATTTACAGTTGTTTTCCTGTTAATCAATTTGAGATGGTCCTGTCTAATAAACTAAAAGTAAATAAATAAATAAGATATTACTCAGTATGGATACGACAAGATTATATTTTAGCTGATTTTAGTCAATATTTGTTTATACTAGCAGATTTTATACACAAGGAAATAAAAATTTAAATTATAAGGTCCAGTGTCTAGGGTGTAGGGGCATGTATTGGCAGAAATAGAATATAAAGAGATAAGAAATGGAATTTTCCCCTTTTCTTTAAACTCAACAATCTTGCAAAGAAGTTAAAATTCACATTTGGCTTTCAGCACAAGCTAAAGTCCTGTTTGTCCATGGCTGTGAGAAAACGCTTAGTTGCTGGCCTATTGCTGACTCATCCAGCTAACCTAAACCAGAGCTTTTTATCTTTTCAAAGTAGTTATAATCTTCGGACACACAGATGGCTTCGATTTAAAGTATAAAATGACATGAAATTATATGTTTTCTTTAGTTTATAATGTGTTTTGTTCACTGGCTGAGACATTTATGTCTACATATGGAGAGAATCTTCCTCCATGGAGTCCGCCATTTTGTTTTTACAGTGGACCAGAATGGACAAACCAAACACTGGCTCTATCGGGCCCTTCGCGTCTTATTGTCTTTGCATTTGCCACAGTAGTTCTTCTGCATACTTAGCACACAAGAGAAGTTTCAGTTTGCATTCTGCAACATCAGCGCTATACCTTTAAATCAATGCAATTATCTGAATGCAAATATTAATATCAGGTGTGTCAGCAGTCCACTAACGCTTACAGAGGATCACCACATTACATAATGGTATTAATACAGTCATTAGTCAGTCTAACACATGCTGTAATGCAGCTTTGACCACTAGATGGCCTCATAGTCACAGGCTCTATTTTTAGAGGCTGCTGTGCACCTCATAGTCTCTGTAAATAATATAATGGCTGTGTTTTCAAGTCCTTGACATGCTTGACAAGATGAATGGCTGCAGCTAAATCTCAGTCTACTTAAAGCTGAACATACATATTTTTTATTTGCAGGCCCTCTCCATGCATCAAACCACTACCTGATTATTTAATATCTTAATGTTTATATGGGAAAATGTAAAGACAGTAGATTGAGCAGCATCGCTTCTGCAGATGTAATGAAATTAAATGTTAGGCAAGACAAATGTTCAGTGAAAGCTTTCAGAGACCTGCAGTTATTGTTTGTGTGCAGGCCTTATCTCATTATGTCATTAAACCAATGTCCAATCAGGCTCTGCCCTCCTCTGCTGAGTAGACTCATCCCAGACTCTGACCACAGCCGTGCATCAGCTGACACTGACATACACACACACACACACACACACTCAAACACCCCCACACATGTACGCACACACAGCAAAAACAGCAGCAGCTGAGGACCACACCCTCATCTGCTCCTGTTCTCCACATTGCAAACATGCTTCAAAGACCCCCACTGCTGATTTTGCAGTCTGGGTTTCAGCTGGACTTCTTCTTAGCTTCTGCTGTAATAAATTAACATTAAAGGAAGAGTTAGGTATTTTAGGAAATATGCCTATTGACTCTCTGGCCCCGAATGAGATAAGAAGATTAATACTTGAAACGGTTTTTGAAGAGAAATCAGTCATGTAGTCATGAATGAATAATCTGCTGCTTCTCATTTTGTGGTGTTTTATTATTTTATAGTCTGTGTCTTTTGTTGTTCTGGCTGTTTTTTTCCTGTTGAGCTCTGAGTTCTGTGCCCTTAATTTACATATTTATAGTTGAGTTTGTGTATTCTGTCCTCTCCTGTGTGTTTTTGTTGGGTTGTATGTATTTTAAAGGCACATGTAGACATTAAAATTGCAAATTTGCTTAGATTGTCCCTATACAAATGAAGAGTAAATAAAAAATTGTGAACTAAATATGAGGCTGGCGGCATAGTTGTGCAGTGGTTAGCGCAGGTTGAAACCAGCTGGCCGACCAGGGCCCTTCAGTGTGAAGTTGGCATGTTCTCCCAGTGTCTCCAGGTGCTCTGGCTTCCTCCCACAGTCCAAAGACATGCAGGTTAATTGGTAACTTTTAATTGCCCATAAATGTGAATGTGAGCGTGAATGGTTGTCTGTCTCTATGTGTCAGCCCTGTAATAGTCTGGCGACCTGTCCAGTGTGTACCCTGCTCAATGTTAACTGGAACAGACCCCGGCCCACCCGTAACCCTTAAGAGGATAAGCAGTTACGGAAAATTAATGAATGAATAAAGTAGTATGAAGCTATGAGCCAGTTAGCTTAGCATAAAGACTGAAAGCAGGGTAGAACAGCCAGCCTGGCTGTGTCTACAGGAAATTGTAATGTACTTACCAGCTCTTAAAGTTCACTAAGTAACGTGTTATATCTGTTTTTTAATCTATACAAAAACAAAGTGTATAAAGTCATGTTGAGGTTTTACAAGACATCTATAAATTAGTGGATACAATTTTTTAGCGTCTAGGACTTGCTTCACTGTCAGGATTAATCCATTTGATCCAAAAACATTTGCAAAGTCTAGAGGAGCTGCAACATTCAATAATTTTATCTCCATTCAGGTTAGCAGAGCGCTAAACCTGAGGTAGCTGGCTCAGCCAGCAGATATGTCTAGTGCACTGAGCAACTTTCAAAGGAATAAATTGGATCCCAATTTCAACGCTATATCCAGATCTCTCAATACATCTAATGTTCTAGCTAGGTTAGGCATTGTTGGCAATTCCAGTTGATAACGACACATCACACTGTGTTTTTGGCATACAAACACTGTAGCAACATGCTCACAGTTAGAAGTTGGAAAGTGCTGTGTGTACGACTGTTTCAGTGTGACACCAATGAGACAGACGTGCTTGAAAACACTATATTACTGCAGCTTTCACTACTGTTGATGTGTGAAGCAGCCACGATGGATTTTAAGGTCATCCTCCATCTTTTTAAGTCGGAAATCTGACTTTGTGTTTGGGTGTTATAGTTGGAATTTCCAATGGGGACCTTGGAAAGTCCAACTTTCCAGTGCAAATGTAACACACCAAGAGAATGTGATGGTACTTTACGCTCTGTCGGACGTTTCTAGTCTAAATACCATCTATCTCCTGACTGTAGCTTCATATTTCCCACACAGCCAGAGTGGTATCTTCTCATATAACTTACAGCAAGAAAGAAAAGGCATAGATCCTGAAATGTTGAACTGTCCCTTTAAAAATAAGACAATGACTCTCATAAAGAATTTGAAACAATGGCAAACAGCATGCCCTTTCACTGACCTGCTTGGCTGGTAACATTGTGCACGTCTGGTGCTCAGTAATGAGGTTTCCGTCTTCCTCTTCCCCCTGTCCTCGCACGGCCTCTGCAGTCTGAAGTCACTGACCCACACCACTGCTTCAACAAACACATGCATTAGTAATGACAAGCCTTCGAAGGTTTGTCGACCACTGATGAGATCTGATTAGACAGGAAGAGGTCTGCGTGTTTGGGATGAGCTGTGTTGAAAGTGTACCACAGTTCATGGTGAGATACACACAGTTATTTTGTAGTTATAATGGATGTGGCATTTTGGAAGTTAAAATCATTTTTCTGTAAAGTTTCATTTAAGGTGACGGGTCATGTTGACATAAACCTAAGCAACATAAGGTTTTGCAATGGAAATGTTACTCCACCACAGATTGTGCCTTTCTCATGCCCTTCCAAACCGTCTGTCCCTCTTTGCATAAGTAGTTGAGCAAACATCAAACTGGTTGTGTTCTGGGTCACAAAACGTTATTGTTGTCTAATGAGCCTGTGGCCTTAACAAATACTGAAGATAATGACAGAATGTCAGAGTGAAAAGTGAATGAGGAGATGGAGTGCAGTTTGAATAGTTGATTCAGTGTGTGTGTGTACGTGTGCTGCACCTGTTTGTGTGGCTGCTTCAGTCGCAGGCCTGCAGGTCACCATAACAAGGCCAAGTCCTCCCTGCTGGTGGAAACTAAAAATGGAAGCGCAGAGAAACTGATCTCTCTCTGCTCGCCCTCTCCGCTGTGCTCCCACTTGGATGGGACAAATACTGGATGTAATAAAACTACAGTGCATGTTGTCACTGTATCAGTGGCAGATAGTTTGGCACAAGACGTCCAGAGAGTGACATGTACAAATAAAATTCACAATAAATCCTTATTTTTCTTACTGATTGTTGCAGTTATTTTAGACGGACAGAGAGGCCTCTGAGTAGAAGTAGTCGTGTTAGACGTACAGCAGTAGTTGTAATAGTCACAGTGCTGTAGTAATACTCAAAGCCAAAGTGACCTGGCAAGACACCACATGTGGGGCTGCTCAAAATAGCCGAACTATGCACCAGATAAATGTGAGCATATTTCCACAGTTTCTTTTCCAACAGTTTTAAAGTCCCTCTTTTACATGCAGCGAGATCATTCGGTGTTTTCCTTCCCTATTTTCCATTAACATGGAATATTTCCATGCCTACAGTATGTAGGCTAATATTTGTACTGCAGATTCACACCCCCAAGCTGCTCTGTTTACATAGAAATGTAGCGTTTTCTCTTTCAGTTTAATTCATACTGTATGTTTTTAGGCTTTTTTTAGTACAACGGTAAATGCGTCTTTTTGTACAGTTTTTTGCCCAGCAATTTCTTTATGTATTGTACCTTTATTTGCACTTTTTCACTTTTTTATTTCATGTTTTTACCTTTATATGACTCTGTTTTATTATAGTATGTGTGTTATTTTACCAAACATGTTATATACATAATATGTATAATATGTATGCAGGATGCAGGCCACAACAGAAAAATATCACCTGAAGTTGGGCAGGTATCTTGAAACTATAAATGTACCAGTGTTAAAAAAAATTAAAAAAAAAGCACATTGTTTGTGATGAATAGGTTTGATGTATGATGGGCATGGGACTCTACTGTAAGTGTTATTTAATTTAATTTAATTTATTTATTATTTTTTATTATTTTTAATTATTATTAATTTATTTTCTTCTTTCCCATTTTCTTCTGATACATACTCCTCCTAGCTTACTTACAGAATTTTATTTATTATGTCCTGTCATGTCTCTCTTTGATAAATAATGTGTGCAGTATACTCATGATTTGTGAGCCACTCTATAGGTAGGATGACCCCTCTTGGTTACGGGTGGGACAGGTCGGGGGGCTGTGTTTTGTTGTTGACATAGGACAATACGCCATGCCACACCACAAAGACTGCTCATGAATGGCCCGAGAAACGAGACAAAGTGCTCAAGGCATCAACCTGGCCTTCAAATTCCCCAGATCGCAGTCTGATCAAACATCTGTGGGTCGTGCTAGTGCCCCCAAGCCAAGGCGTTGTTGCCAGACACCAAAGGACACCCTCCAGAGGTCCTGTGTTCATGTCTTAACAGGTCAGAGCCAAGTCCGGTCCAAGGAGCACCCACCGTGGACCGGTGGTACCTCTAGGGTACCAGCACGTCCCTCAAATGTTTGATCAGGTTGGGATCTGGAGTATTTGGAGGTCAGGTCGACACCTTGAGCTCTCTTCTGGGGTCATTCCTGAGCTGTTCTTGTGATGTGGCATGGTGCATTGTCCTGCAGAGTAGGGCGCTGCCATCGATAAGTGCTGTTGCCATGAGGGGGTTTACCTGGTCTGCAATGGTGTTAAGGTGGGTGGAGCACGTCAAGTAGCATCCACATGAATGCAGGACCCAAGGTTTCCCAGCAGAACACTGCACTGTAACAAGATCAATGTTATTCACTTCAGCTGCCACTGATTTTAATGTTTTGGCTGGTCGGTGTATCATACAACAGAAATGAGTAAAAAAACTTTAGTAATAGACATATACCAAGATCTACATTAAAGTGATATCTATAAAGGGTTTATAAACCAATGACAATCTAATTATTACGTCTTTACAAACAAGAAATAAACCATCAAAATTCAGGAATAAAAATAACTTTTTAATCACCGTTTTAAACGAAGGGATCCCTGATGTTGGAGTTCATTCTCAGACCAGTTTAGCCAGGTTTATATCTTGTCATTTTAAGAAATCTGCTCCATAAATTAAACCAGCTGCAGAGATTCAAAGCCAACAAACACTAAATACTCACCACTAGATGCTAAAATGGATTGATTCACACTGGGAACTTTCTTTTGTACTTTGAATTTCAATAAGGGACCAGAGTGCAAAAAAACCATTAAAAATAGAGCTTGTTAAAATACAGTGCCAGGTGAGGAACCTGAGCAAAAAATCAAATGTCCTAAAATCCTATACACGCCCCTGCGTACACCTGACCTGTGCAGGGCTGCTGCAATTGGATTTGCCCCTTCTCACAGATGAGTGAGGACAGCAAATGTTGAAGGGTTGAAACGGACAATTCATCTATTATGCATACTGATAAATATACTTCATTTGTGTTTATTAACTGACCCCACGGCCTCCTGTTATTTTGCAAAAGTGGCCCCCAGAGAAAGCAGGTTGAGTATCCCTGCCCCAGTATGAGGCACCTTGCGTTAGACCCTCCGTGTCTGAATGATTCCCGTCTTCCACATTAAAAGAAACCATTTGTGACTACACATAAAGCCTTTGTTCTTACATTGTGCTTTACGTTATCAGCCCACAGCTGTGATAACGTCCCTTCAGCACTAGATGGCAGTGTTGTCAAGCCTCTTCCTGCTCCTCCTCCTCCTCCTCCTCCCCTCAGCCTCCTGGTGAATCAGCTGAAACTCTGCACAGCTGCTCCTCTGTAGCGCTACCCAATGGGTGTTGATCACCAGCAGTCACACAGTCTGGGCTGGTGGCCCACTGCAACCTGAGCCACCAACTTTTCCACATACACCCCCCTCATCCTCCCCCATCCTCCCTCCCTCACACATGCCAGAGCCCATCTCCTCCCAGCCGGGCCAGATGCGAGGGAGGCTTTAATTTCTCCCTTACAGATGTAATGCCGGCTGTAATACGGTGCCGTAATGTTCCTGCTGGCTCAGTTCTCTGGTTCTGAATTGGAAGCAGCTGCAGGGTGACAACACTTGGTGGGAAACCGACAGGGAGGTAGAGGAAGAGCAGAGATGCGGAGGAGAGGAGCGAGCACTGCACAGCTCAACCCACAGCTAGCTGCAGTTCTCTCAGCATAATGCTACACTGACAGTGATGAAGCAAGACATGTTTGGTTTGTTTTAAAGTATACAACTGGATCCTGTGTTGCCTCTCGTGCCAGTTCTGCTCCACTTTTGTTTTACAAAGTCCCCCTTTTTGTTGTCTCACATTCATTTTAACATTTTGTTTCAGTTGTGTCTCGAGTCGCCAGACTCGCTGGCTGCGATTAAACACAGTTGCTCAAGTGAAATGAGTTTTACCACGTTCACCACGATTAAAATACAGTTATAAGGAACTGGATGAATGAGGAGGCCAGGTGCTCAGTCTGTTTCATAAGTACAGTAGTAAGTGATGGGAACAAAAAAAAAGGTCACAGAAAAGAAAATGTTCTTCACGCACTCTCAGGCAGAACAAGGAGAGAAGTTATATTAAAGCCTTTCTTTAGTCAAGCATGTCGGTTAAAACGCCTACTAGTTTCGACCTCACAGGGTCTCATCAGGGCGGAAATAGTAAAGACACTTGATTTTAAAATGTGGAGGAGACCTAAACTTAATTTATTAATTAGCTTCTAACCATGAGTAATGGGTCTGACTCTACATAAACACAGTTTTCTGCATGTTGAACCAGTTTTTGTTATTCACATGACAGATTTCTGTATTTGTTTTTACCCTGTGCTCTTTCCATTGGGTTTCAATGGCGCAGGGCTCCGCTGGAAAAAGGTGATGTCACATGTTTGGCAACATTTGCATCATAATTTGATGACAGTTGGTGGGCATTTAACCAAAACACACCCGATGAAGCAGATTAGCTCACGTTTTTGACTGTTAAACACTTTGAAAGTAATTCTTAAGGCCTGTGTCCTCTCTGTGTTTTCCTATGGCAGAAAAGCAATGACAGGGGAGAGCTCTATCTTAGGGGTTCATAAAGAAAAAGAAAACCATCCTCAGATTTTTTTATTTAGTGATGTGCTGTGCAGGTATTAGTGCTATGGCAACAATATCTTGACTTTGACATTAGCTTGTAAGCTAACGCGACACTACGTAAACAGAGGGTTGACCACACAGTTGACAACAAGCTAATAACTCTTGCAGTGATTAAAGCAGATCACGGTCAGTGTCTGGCTGATCTGCTCCCATAAATGGGTTTTTCTGTCTTTGTTTTGATTGTTTCTGGCTGATATATCATACAGCTTGGCGATAGGTAATCATGCGGCAGTAAGGTCACCAGTGCCTTTTGAAAAGTCCTAAGATTTTCAACGAGAGGCGCTCAGAGTAGCCACACAATGAAAAGACACCTGGCATGGCACTTTTTCTCTAGTCGACCGCATATACTCTCTACGCATTGTGAACAAGTTTTAAAAAAAGAAAAACATGCTATGCGAACACAGGCCCCAAAGATGTTTTTTCTGAACTTTAACTTGGATTTTTGCATCGTTAGTGACAAATATTAAAAGTTATGGAGAAACACTTCTGATCTGACTCGGGCACCACTCAGTCATTGTTTCCGTTTTACAGCCCGCAGCTTTAATGTTTTGGTTCACTCTCACCACTCTCATTAGCATCATTTTCAGCAACAAATCGCACTTTACACTTTGCCTGGGTCCGGACCTTCACCCACTCCACCGAGCTGACTGATTCGTCCAGCATCACGACATGAAACAGAGGTTTCTCAGTTGCAAAAGCAACTGATCCATTGAGCACTGAGGAGGGACTTACGATTGGCCAATCAGCGTCAAGTAACAGCGTTATGAAGCATTTTCAAGCTGTACGCCAGAATAGCAGTTCTTTGTCTTACTTTGCTCCACTATACTCTTAAAACCCCTGCCAAACCAGCATGTTTACATGGCTATGCATCGGTGTCGACATAGAATGACGTGAGATTCAGGCAGACGTGTTGTTTTCTACCATAGACTGAATAGAATAATGGACACAGCTACGGTGACGTCACCCATTAGTTTATAGACTCCCATTTTGAAGCCTCGAGTTTAGCCGTCACCATCTAGGTTTTTTGAAACCAGAAGTGACGAGAGGGTGGAGCTTTGAAGGGGCAAGAGGTGACTCTGACTCATAGACTGTGGACGTCTCGCAGACAGCCTGTCGCTCAAAGCACTCACATCCTTGACTCTACATAACTTTAAGCCTTAATAAAATGTAAATGGGTGAGTTATGTAAAAAATCACCCCCTGTAGAGTTTTCATGAATGTTTAAATTAGCTATAGAGACCAAAACGATTTCTTGTACCAGGCTTTAAACATGTTTATCTCTGCTGTAAAGTTAGGCATTTCTAACACGGGGATTGATCCGCTTCTGGAGCCAGCCTCAAGTGGTCATTTGAGGAACTGCAGTTTTTGGCACTTCCACATTGGCCACATTTTTTAACTCTGAAAGTTGCAGCTTTGTCTAGCGACTGTTAAGGGAAAATTACCCCTCCCTCTTCGACAGACATCGTTTAGAGTTCAGACTGAAGATGGAAACGGCGTGTAACGACCTGACAATTCTGTCCGACAGCAGGCAGCTGTTCACTTCTTGCTCAACACACAAAAGCTTACTGATGCAGTTGTTGACAAGCTGGTGAACAAAGTGGTGCATTTGGCAGCAAAAAAGCCAGATATTTCCTCCAGATATTGGACTTGAATTCATCAGGTGGGCACAAACAGGACTCTCATGTCGCTCTGTTGGGTGCTAAAAATGGTCAACTGTTTCACCGTGCTCGCCAAATGAACTTTATAAGGTGCTAATCTGTCAGTGTTGTGTTTACAGCTTTTTCTGTTGCTCCTCAGAGGCCAAAAAAATCAATTAATGCTGCTTTAAAGTTTCCACAGAATGTGATTTACAACAAGTTTCTCCCAGGCTGCTGGCAGATATTTGGACACAGGCAGCAGCAGCAGCAGCAGCAGCAGAACTACACCACTTTTGCTTACTGCTGTCCATCAAGGACGCTGCCACCCTCCCAGCGAGGCTCCAAAACTTCACCACCAAACTCTCTCTGCATGTGTCCAAATGTAAATGCAGGCACCCACAGTAATTGCATCCAACCCCAATTAATCTGGTTCTTTAAAAAGAGTAGATGAGCTGAGAACCCCTGCTGGCAGATGGATTGGTGGACAGGGCTTTTGTGTCTAGTTAGCCTCCTTCTGATCTTCCTCCTCCTCCTCCTCCTCCTCCCCCTTCCTCTGCATTGCGGTGTCTACTTGCTGTTCAGTGAAACAGGTGGATGTGCTGGAGCTGATAGCACTAAAATGGTTGTTCGGTGTGGAAACAAAGCTTTTCCACTTTCCTTCAACCTGTGGTGTGATTTACAGCACAAACTGCAGCATTCCTCTCCGACACCTCCAAAAAATAAAGTTGAACTTCTCTACTTGAAGCCTTGTTCTCTGTTAATTTGATTTTCTTTGCAGGACATCGATGCTGTGGCAGCAGAGTGTTTGGCGCTGAGGGAGCAAGTGGCTATCTACGAGGAGCAGCTGGCCAACATGGAGGCCCAGCACACGACGGTGAGTGGGAGAGAGGATATACGGATGCAGCGTGATGAAACAGGAATTGTTTATAGCCATGAAAATGACTCGAAATGTAGCACTTAGGTCAGACGGGAATGTTGGAGAAATGCCCAGAGCTGTGGCGACAAACACAGCTGTGATGACCCCAGTCACCTTGCTGGAGAGCCAGGAGCAGACCTGTCAACAGAAATATACATGGGGAAAAGATCAAACGAAAAATATGTAATGTAGTGTATCGTGCAACAAGTCAAAATTAGGCCCTCGCTTAATTTCAGTGCTCATTTGAGTCATAATTCCTGTGTCTTAAAGAGACAGTTCACCCCAAAATCACAACTACATATTTTTCCTCTTACCTGTAGCGACAGCTTTGGAGATATCGGCCATAGAGATTATTTATTCATACAGTTTAAGATTACAGGGACAGTGCACATTGATACACATTCTGTAAATGTGCCAGTTTAGCCAGCTTGGCTAATTTTTAACCGTAGTCCCTGAGCAGGTGTGACGACAACTACAGAAAGACACTTACAATACACTGAAACAGGAACAAAAGTACTGTATATTAAACAGAGTACGCTTCATAAGAGCACAGAAAATACATAAAAACAGTGACAACCATACATGAGGCACAAACACAAAGCACACTTCAG
This sequence comes from Chaetodon striatus, assembly GCA_029783705.1. NCBI lineage: Eukaryota > Metazoa > Chordata > Actinopteri > Chaetodontiformes > Chaetodontidae > Chaetodon > Chaetodon striatus. Next base: position 21,084,635 of record JAPZEB010000026.1, read on the forward strand.
AGTGTAGGATTGATTTTAGGTTATTCTTGAATTAGCAATATGTGTCACATCCCCTGATAAGGGTTGGTTCAAGATGTCTGCCTTCTCTCCAATATAATGAAACTAGATGGCACTCAGCTTGTGGTGCTCAAAGTGCCCAAAAAAAAAACATTTGAAAAACTCAACATCAATGTCTCTTTCCAGAAATCATGACCTGGTTACTCAAGATAATCCACAGACCTTGT
>JAPZEB010000026.1:21113761-21124586 GCA_029783705.1 Chaetodon striatus
TGCACCTTATACATGGAATAATCTGCAAAAGACCTTAAACTTTGACACTCTGTCACCAATACAACTGTTTAAATGCCTTATGTCGGGTTTGTTTAAAGGGTTAGGATTTAACATGCTTTTAACATGTACTCTGTGGCATGTTTATTATACTGTATTCTAACTTTAAGCTATTACACATTTATGAGCAAACACATTCAAACCACTGACTAATGAAGTGAATAACATTGATCATTTTGTTACAGTGCAATGTTCTTCTGAGGAACCCTGGATCCTGGCATTCATGTAGGTGCCGCTTGACACGCACCAGCCACCCACACACCATTACAGACCAAGTAGACCGTCCCATTGGCCAGAGCACTCCCTGATGGCAGTGTGCCCCCCAGCAGGACAATGCACCATGCCACACCATAAAAAGTTCTCAAGAATGGCTCGGCAGACGTGACTAGGCTCAATCTGGCCTCCAAATTCCCCACATCCCAATCTGATCAAACATCCACTGGGCGTGCCGGTACCTTACCTCACAACCCACAGGACTAAAAGGATCTGTAGACAACGCCTTGGTGCCAGGCAACACAGGACACCCCCAGAGGTCCTGTCTTCATGCCTCAACAGGTCAGAGGCCCCGCCGTAGATTGGACTTGGCTCTTACCTGTCGAGGCCAGGACAAAGGACCTCTGGGGTACTGGTTTGTCACACAGACGCTTGATCAGATTGGGATCTGGGGAATTTGAAAGCTAGGTTGATGCTTTACGCCCCTTGTCACGTTGCTTAGGGCATTCCTGAGCAGTTTTTGCAGTCTGGCATGGAGCACTGCCTTGCTGGGGGGCCTACTACCATCAGGGAGTGCCATTGCCATGAGGAGGTTTACTTGGTCTTTACTTATGTTTAGATGGATGGGATTCATAAAGGAGCATCCACATGGACCAAAGGTGCAGGGACCAAAGGTTTACCTGACGAACATTGCATTGTAACGGTTTTACGGCATTAGCTTAGTGCATAGGGACTTGGCTTCGGAACTGGACTGTCACTGGTTCAAGTCCCGCTGCGGAGCAAGTAGGGAGCATGGACTGGTAGCTGGCGAGATGCCTCCTGGTTCACCTCCACGTGCCCTTAAGCAAGGCACTGAACCTCTCCAAGGCAGCTCCCTTGCTATGACATGTCTCCATAATGCATGTAGAGGTCGTGTTTGTGCATGTGTGTGTTCTTCAGGCCTGTGTGTATATGACAATAGAATGGAAAAAAAATTAATTTCCCCTCAATGATTAATAAAGTATATCTTCTTCTTCTCTATTTCTATTTAAACTGGTTTGCATATTGGTTACTTGTTAATTTTTAACTTATCTCAGGTTTGCTTATTGGTTGTTTCTAATGTCTTTATTCATGCTCAGCATCACTGAAAATGAGGGTCTCCCTCAATTGAATTTGCGAGTCTTAAATAAAGGTTTTGTCCTTGCAGGGACAAAGATGAAGAGGGGTGAAGCTGATGGGTTAGTTTATTTATTTATCTGGGCTTGGTTGAGATGAGGTTTGTATATTTAACACCTAAGGCTGTTGTTTATTTATGTATATTAATGGTTGTAAATTAGTTTGGGATAGCTGTTGACAATTAGTTTTTTAAATGAGACTTGAATAGTGAGAAGGGGGTAGGCTTATACAAGTGTACCCTTCTTCCTACTCATTTTCAAGTGTGTCTATTTTGTTTTGCTCAAAATAAAGCCATTCATTCATTCATTCATTCATTCATTCTTTCATTCAAGGTTTGAAGAAAATGTAAATATTGTCCTTTCATTGTAGGACCCAATGGGCAAGCCACAATATACTGTATGTTTTTGATCATGTAGACATTATATTCTTACTTATACTTCTAGATTTTCTTCTTTAATTAGCTAACTTTATTACAGTCACAATAAAGGAGGTTTTCTCTCTTTGAAAAGTGCTCAGACACTTTCACATGCAGTGAAACCAGGCTGAAAAAGTGCCAGTGAAGATAAAAAAAACCCCAAAAAACCCTGAAGTCGCTAGAAAGAAGAGGGACGTTCTGCAGGCACTTAAAATAAAATTAGCTCTTCTTTGTTTTACTTGGGGCCCCCACAGATCCCTCAACAGGTCTCCTGGGACTCCCCGGGCCCCACACTGAGGACCTTTGCTTTGAACAATATATGTGGAGTGTGATTCCCTCACTGTCGGGGTGAGAGGCTGATCTCTGACTGGGCCTCGAGTGTCTATTTAATGAACAGCTTCTTTGTCCCTGCAGGGTCAGCTTCACTAATGAATGGGTCACTGTGTCACTCTCTTTCGCTCCCTCTGCTCCTGTTTGTTTATTATTTCTCAGATCCACAGCGTCTCCCGCTCCAAGACAGGACCCCTCTCTCGGCCGGGTCAGGGTTCATCGCAGGATCATCTCGGCTGTCTCGCTGGCACTTTGCCGCAATCTTATAACCAGTCGATGTGTCTTGACTTCAAATCAGTGATTTATGGAAAATGTCTAACAAAATACAGGCTGGTGTGCCTCAATCAGTGAGAGAAAGTTTCTGTGTAGCACTGCAGGGTCAGTGCACTGTTACAGGGACCTTTTACCTCCAAATCAAAAATACATATTTTCTTTTTACTTGTGGGCGTTATCAGTCTAGATTGTTTTGATGCGAGCTGCACAGTGTTGGAGATATGGGCCGTAAAGATGTCTGCCTTCTCTCCAATATAATGGAACTAGATGACGAAAGAAAACACATTTGAAAAACTCAACAGCAATGTCTCTTTCCAGAAATCATGAGCCGGTTACTCAAAATAATCCACAGACTTTGTTGTGAGCAGTTTCATGTAGGGACTATTTTCTCTCTACTGAAATACAACCACCAACCATATCATAGTATCATAAAGTAAGAGGAAGCCTGAACGAGAGGCTTGTGACAGCGTGTATATTGGAGAGAAGGCATCTCCATTGTTATTTACAGTCTACGGTATCAGCAGGAAAGTTCATTAAAAGATGTATATTTGAAATACTCATCTAAATTGTCTTTATTTTTTAGTTAGCAAATGCATAACACAACTTCAAATAAGATTTAAAAGCTGTTGAGCTAAAAAAGAGCTATTGGTTTATTGTCAGTCAGTCAAATAAATAAATGTATTTGTCTCATGAAATCATATAAACTCGTATAAAATCATAAAAAATACAATTCCAGCATTTTGCCGAAAAGTCGATAACTCGTTTCAATTATCAGTAGATTATTAGACTATCAAATAGTCCATAGTTGCTGCCCTATTAAGGCCTTTGCACACTGAGTCCGTTTTTTCGTCCCAAATTGTCAAGTCTAAAATTAAAAACAACCTCATGATGAGTCGATCATGTTCACACACTGAGTCAGACCTTTTGTCCATCATTAAAAGTTTAGGATCAGGTTAGATTTTCTGTTTTTCGCATCCGTCCTAAGATTTAGAGAAGAAATGAGTGAAGAAAATGTGGTGGCGGGACACAGCTGAGACAAGACAGAGAGACGGGGCGCACAGAACCATATCATAACTGAGATAGCTCACGTTCAACAGGTCAGATAGTAATATTCAGGTGGATGATGATGACGAGGAGGAGGATGTTGACGGCACACAGAGAGGGAGGACAGCTCCGCCCCTTCATGGAGTTGCAGTTCCAAATGAAGGACAGGGAGGGAGAGGTGACAGCCAGACAGGTAACTCCAGTGGAGAAAGGCAAACGGGGGAATGCGTCTTTTTATTTTGAAACATATTGCAAATTTTTTGTGACGAATAGAGAAACAAAACGCATCGGAATCAGTAGTCATGAGCTCTGGGCGGTGACTGAAAGAGTGAGATTGCGGATACAAGCTGCCGAAATTAGTTTCCTTGGTGGGGTGTCTGGGCTCAGCCTTAGAGATAGGGTGAGGAGCTCCGACACCCGAGGGAGCTCGGAGCAGAGCCGCTGCTCCCTCACATCAAAAGGGGTCTCTTGAGGTGGTTCGGGCATCTGATCAGGATCCTCCTTGGCACCTCCCGTTAGAGGTGTTTTGGGCACGTCCCACTGGTAGGAGGCCCCGGGGCAGACCCAGAACACACTGGAGGGATTAAATATCTCATTTGGCCTGGGAACACCAGGAGGAGCTTGAGAGTGTTGCTGGGGAGAGAGATATCTGAGGTGCTTTGCTCAGCCTGCTGCCCCCGTGACCTGGCCTCGAATAAGTGGAGGAAAATGGATCGATGGACTCGGTGTGCAAGGTGTCTGTGCATAAATTTTTTTTTCCAATGACAGATTAAAAAGACACATCCGAAAACTACAGACTCAGTGTGCAAAGGCCTTTGCAAGTAAGAGGAAAAATATGTATTCTTGACTGGGGGGTTGAACTGTTCCTTTAAGAAAAGTGCATAAACCCTTTTATCCTCAGCAGAAACTTGGCTGCAGCTAAAAAATGTCAAACCTCCCACAGTTTATAGTCGGAGTGTCTCCATATGCTGCAGAGTAGTAAGATGCAGCAGTCTGAAGGGTAAAAGTGAGTTAATGTACATATTGTAGAAGCCTCAGGTCTCTGAGGATTCGTTCTCCCACACAGTTCCAGTAAATGAGAATGAGTTCAGTCAACTTGTCAGATTAAATCAAAGCTTAGAAAGATGATTTTACAGAGGTTTGATTTTACGGATGACTATATTTATTTTATGGATATGGCTGCTCGCTAACAAACCTCTTAGTGTTTTGATAGTATTTTCAGGTTCGTAAAAGCCTGAATGAATCACCTAAAATGCTCAGGTGAAGCTTGTTTCATGATTAAAAGACCGTGAATGGTGTTTTAAATCTCCTGCAAACGTGCCCGAAAATGTATCCATCAGTTTGACGCAGTATTATGTCAGTTTCATTACGTAAACCTTTAAAAACCCAGCCAGTGTTTTCAAACTGCTCCGTTCCTGCTGTTTGAGTCGTTAAAAAACTTCAAACTGAGCTTGTGAGTGTTTGACGCCCTGTGTAACTTCACAGAAAATGAACTACAATGCGATAATTGCATGTTTGCGTAGCCTTTGGGAGAACTGAGTATTACCACATTGAACTTGCCATGTTGAGTCACATTAGGCTCAGCAGAGGTTTTTTTTGTTTGCCGAAAGCTACAAAACAAATCTGGTGTGCACGAGGCGAGGGCCAACGGCTCTTTGTTTTTGTGCTTAAAGAGCACAGCCAGTTATAAATACTGTTCCCAGAAAGAGAACGTTGCCATCATGCTATTCCTTATGGGGCACGGTCAAAAGATGACTATTTAGCACCAGATGGACATTAGCCTTTTGGTATTAACAGGCCACAGTATGCATCAGGGGTTAGCGTGGAAAAGAGCAGGGGAGAAAGGAAAAGACCAGAGGCTAATACTTAACATCTGAAGGAACACTTTGAGCAGCTTAGCATTCACGGATGATTGTTAACCCTGGCCTGCATTCAGTGTGATCGGTGCCCAGGGCTGTGCAGCACTAAGCCACATTGACTAAAGGCTCTCCGCTCACACTTGATCTAAATTTCATTAGCTGTAATACTGTGATTGTGCTCGCATGGCTTGAAGGAGCTTCTTTGATGACTCTTTATTCATCACGTCCGGCGTGTAACTGCGAGGCAGACATTTCAACAAGTCACACAATGTTAAATAGTCCCCTCCATTTTTATCTGTGCTCCTTTTACTCCTTATTACAACTTCATAATAGCGACCGTGTGCGACAGTAACTGAATGTTGTCTTTGTTAAAGTGGATACTCTGAATGACATATTGAATACTGTGAATAGGAAGCCAATTTAACAGAACTGCCTCAGCGTATTCACACTTAACCGTCATATTGATCTTGAAATGAGGTGCTCATATGAAATTAGTTAATAGCTACTGTTCATAAAGTTTGAAATCTCCTGCCACAGACGCTTGATTGGGTCCAGTCAGACTGCTGAGAGAACCACTCTATATTTCTGAATGGTCTTTGATGCTTTTAGCTTCTTTACAAAATGATATTATTTCATATAAAGAGTTTGTTTTGTGCATGGAGAACAAAACGCTGTACAAAGGTTCAAAACCAGACTGACAACTGAAAGAGCAGAAAGAGACAAAAATCCCTCTGAGCAACAGTTCAATTAGAACAGAAGAAATCAGCAGTCATTGATTAAAGAAACTGAGAGCTAAGCATCAAACTGAGTGCAGATTTAAGTAGAAACAGGTTCCTGTTTCAGTGTCAAGTGCACAGTGATGCCTGTAACAAGCTGAAATTAACAGGCAACGTGGTGCTTTGGCAAACCTCTTCACGATAGAAACAGAAGGTTGGTCTAGAGCTGTGGCTCTCAACTTGTTTTGTGTCAAGAACCCATAATTTGGTACACAGGTCAAGGATCCCAAAATGTCAAGATTTTGCTGAAGGGTCCTCCATCTGAGAAGATTTTAGTCGTTAGATAAGACTAGGACCAGGATTCTATAGTTGTCAACTACACTTGGGGAGATAACTAGATAACTATGGAGGTATCGTCACTCTGAGTGTTGCTCACAGTGGGCTCATTTTACAGTGAATTAAACGGTAAAAATAAACTATTCCCCATTTTTCTGAGGACCCCCTGAAACTCCCTCAAAGACCTCTGGAGGCTCCTTAACTCCTGGTTTGGAACCACTGGTCTATAGTTAGCACCACTGGAATTACGAAAAGCAATACTTCTGTACCAAGTCGATGCCAAAATTCTGAAAACATGATAGTACTTGTTTATCTCCAAAACTAGGTACCAGCAATGAAATTCCTCCAGACATGATGAAGCAGCAGACAAGCCTACCACTAGTCCACCCTAAACACTGAAATACACCGACACGAACACATTCTTTTTTAAAATTAACTCTCCTCTTAAATTATAACCCTCCTCCCTGTCACAAAACAGTTTTTGAATGTTGCCTGGGAGTGAATTATTTCTTGCTTTAAACATGATTACTGCAGCTTTTAATATGACCAGATCTGACAAGTGCAATGCATGTGACTTTATAAAAACAGTGTTTGTGTGTTCTTGTACCACATGTTGTGTACTGTCCTGATTGCTCTCTTTTGAAGGATGTACGATGGTTGTCAGTGTTGCCCCAAACTTCTCCGCAGTAATTCAAATATGGTGGCACGAGTGACGAATACAGAATGTGCAGTGATTTATGGTCCGGTATGCGTTTGTTTCCCCAGAACTGCACTGCTCTGCCAGCTTTGTTCTGACATAATTTACGTAAAAGTGACGCTCTGTTAGAAGTCAAAGAAAGTTCATTGTTCATCATTCAAACATAAAAAGGTGTGTCTGTGGCAGAGATTATTGTTGGCTTCTAGAAACATTGTTGCATGGATGAGGTATGAAATGAAAAGGAAGAGGAGTGTAACCTCAGGAGCAAGAAAAAAGTGTTTGTCATATCAATCAACTCTTCTCATCATGTAAAAAACTCCTGCTGGAACAAAAGACTTTTGTTTTAGTGGCATTTGATTCGTCTGCCAGCTGGAACTGAAACTGAACTGAGATCTGTTGCAAACAAAACGCTGACGCCATCATAAGCTCAGGCTCTCACACTGTGAAGCACTATCACAGCAGCTACCTCTGGTTTCCATCGGGGGTCCGCGGGGCTCCATCATCGGAGGCCCTCGGGGGTCACCCATCATGTTTCTTGGTTCACCCATGGGCGGGCCTCTCATGTCCATTGGAGGGCCTCTCATGTCTGGAGGGGGTCCACTTGCCATCTGGGGCATGTGTACAGGTGGGGCTTGGTGAGGCGGTGGAGCTCCCATGTAGCCGCGGCTAAATACAGACACAAGATCAGCAATTACACCTCTGTACAGAGAGTCACAGAAACACTGCAGCGTGTGATCCAGCATTACTGTATGTCATTTTATTTCACTGCTAACAGCTTTCTCACTCCTAACGCTGTATCAGAGCTGGATTGAGTCACTGCTAACACAAATGGAGCGTCTCCTGCTACTGCTGCATGTTAAAAGTGTTTAACTGGAGAAACAAGCACTACCAGTGAAGTCAATATATTTCAGTTCAATTCAATTTATTTATAAAGCCCAATATCACTAATCACAGTTTGCCTCAGAGGGTTTTACAGCATACATCGCTCTGTCCTTGGACCCTCATGTATTTGCCATTCATTCATCAGAAATATATTTGTGAAACACAACTGTGAGGAGCAGCCACACTGAGCTGTTAGATGAAACGTGTGTGCAGCATCAAATCAGACTGCTGTTGCGGTTATAACTGGCTGACTTCTTTATCAAAACAACGAGAATTTGTTTGGCTGCACTGTAAACACATACACTTGTTTCTCACAAAGTAGATCAGTGGTGCTCAATTTATGGCCCAAATCTGGCCTGCAAGTGCGTTGCCGTGTGGCCAGCTGAGCATTTTCTACTTCACAATGAAAACAAATGATTCACAGTGGGGATTTTTAAAGAGTATTTCTTTGCCTCAATTAGATACGACAGTCCAAGCGTGAAGGGTGAGAGAAAGGGGACGACATGCAGCAAAGAGCCACAGGCTGGAACTGAACCCAAGGCCGCTGCGGCAAGGATATTGCCTTTGCTCACAGTACGCCTGGCCCACCCACTAAGCCACTGGAGGCCCCACAGTAGGGATTTTTTAAAAGACCTTGAATGTAACAAAAAAAAAAAAAAGATGTCATAGTGCAAAAAGCATCAAAATTGAGCTTGTTTATTAAAATAAATAAATAAATAATTTCAACAACAACAAAAAAGCCCCATGGGAGGACCATCCGACAAAGGTCCAGGCTAATGCCACGTTTCCACTTGCGTATATGTACGGAGAGGAGGTCACCGGAAGTCCCCTCATTCCTGTTTTTGTTCCCGTAATGTTCCATTCCAAACTACTGGATGCCGAAAAACGGACTAAATTAGCCCTCCCCTACGTGGCTACAGGTAGTTTCTATCAGGTTTCCATCCATCCATAAATACATGCACTACCTTGCATTGCACACTAGAGGCATCACCCATATAGCTACGGATCTACATACGTCAGTGGAAACGAGGTGTAAGCCCCAAATATCCTGAAATCATAGAAACGCTCTTGTGTACACCTGATCTGCACGGGGCCTGATTTTGATGAGTGAGGACAGCAAACATCAAAAAGTTAAAAAAAGGAAATTCATTTATTATCCTGTCGTTTTGCAGAAGTGGGCGACGGGCAAAGGAAGGAGAGCATCTCTGAAGTAGCCGCTGAACAAGTGACTTCAGAAAGCTTTTTTTTGTGCTAGATGGACAAAGACGTGACCTGCCCTACTCTCCCTCTGATTGGCTAGTGCTCGTTGCCTTTGCTTGTTGGTTTGGTTAGATTTAGGCAAGAGGAGTGAGATTGGTGAGGGAAAGAATGTCGGGGTGAGCCAACCAGAGGTAGAGCGAGGCGGGTAATGCCTTCACCCTGCTAGGACTCTGTATCGTTTAACCACACACACTGTTCACCACGGGAATGAAAACTTCAGTGGCTTAAAATCCTCACAGCCAGTTCTGCTGTGAAGGTAACGTGATGTGGGTGAGCATCTTACTTGGGGTCTATGACCTCTCCAGTGACGGACAGCAGAGTTCCTCCTCTGGGATCATTGGGACCATCTCCCAGCAGGCCTCTGGGGGGGATACCGCCTGGTCCTGAGACAAGAAAATCACACATTCAAACACATAAAAACACCTAAGTTTTCTTAATTTCAATGAGCAGGAAATGTTTCATGAGCAATCCATTACGAATAATAGGGCAGGTAAGGAAAAGCAAACACACAACTATAAAGGTGAGTGTTTACTCAGGTCAGATATCTCAGGAAACAATCAGAGCTGTCTGGGAGTTGATAAACACAATAAAGAGGAGAGTGACCACATCAAACTGCCACAGCGAGAGGTATCAACACACAGGGAGATATCAGGAGAGTGATCGGGAACACATAAATGCAGGAAAACAATGCCATCAACATAAAGAGGGAGATTATAGGTTAGCTTTGCAGAGTACAAAACCAAAAAAAACGTCTACTCCCACACAGACACAGAAGTCCTGACTTGAGAATATTTTCCTACTTGCGTCTTGTAACTCTGGTGTTATTTGAGAACATCGTAACGGGAAGCATGCAGAGAGAAGATCAAATACAACGGGTGTGTCAGTATTCAATTACGTTATTGCATGTCAAATGTCAAATACCTGCAGTGATCATATCTGGAGTAAACAATAGGGTACAACATATCAGTGAAATTCAATGAGGCAGGTGTAGATCTGTACATTAGTGACTGAACCACATTCATTTCAAACCTCCTGTCAAGTGAGCAGTAAAATAATTAGTCTAGATAAGAGACTGCTTGCCTCGCCCAACATTACAGATCCCTCCCTGATGTAGTTTTACCTTAATCAGGATTAACGTTGTGTAAAAGCGGCTCATAGAAGGACGTAATGGTTTTTTTTTTGGCTGGCAAATATTCACTGAAAAAGACAAAAACTGTCTGTGTGTCATTGGTTTGGTTAATTTGAGACTCAACAGATTCAAGGTAAGGTCAGGGGGTATGGTAAAAAAGATCTGCATTAAATTTAACTTGAACATGAATTTATTTAATTTAACTTAATTCTGTTATACAGCTGACAGAGAGGAGCGCACAGGGCTGGTTAAATAAGGACAAAAACATGCCACAACTGCAGTATGGTGGTGTAATGGTTAGCAGTGTCGCCTAAAAGCAAGAGGGCCCCTGGCTCCTGGTTTGAACCCAGGGTTGGGGGAGCCCTTCTGTGCAGAGTTTGCGTGTTCTCCCTGTGTCAGTGTGGGTTTTCTCTGGGTACTCCGGCTTCCTCCCACAGTCCAAAGACATGCAGGTTAATT
>JAPZEB010000026.1:21145396-21160309 GCA_029783705.1 Chaetodon striatus
AAAACCAGCCTGAAAATGAAGGAAATCTGAAACGACTGCATTAGAGTCAATGGAGCACAGCTGTGTTGTTGTCGGACCCTGGTCGGCCCAATGCTACGTTATGATTGGCCAGTCTGCGTCAGGGGCGGGACTTAGGGAAGGGTCAATGTGATGGCCCACGGTAAAGATTAACAGGGAATGATAGTTAAAAAAAACAAAAAAAAATAGCAGGAAACATCCTGAGGACTGGACGCATGGGTGTTATACCGAACTGGCCTACCCAGCTGAGGCCCAGGGGCCCTAAGCCTGAGCCTCTGCGTGAAGTCACTGTTATTAATTTTGCATTTCATGTCAATAACAGAGCGCTAATAGTCCTTAAAAAAGAAAAACTGATGTAAAAGTCTGAACATTAACTTTAAAGATGTCACAAGAAAGAAACCATCATGATACATTTTAAATGTTTCTATATACTCAGTTTGTCTGCAGGACTATTGATGTGCTGAGAGCTCTGCACAATTTGGGTCTTTAAATTCTGTGGGGAGAAACAACAGCATGTTGTACCCTCCCTGGGGGATGGTTAGGGGGGCCTACATGTCCAGGCCCAGGGGCCCCATCGTGTCATAATCCGCCTATGGCTTGAGGTGGCCTGTATGGGTAAATAATTTTAAAAGAGGCAGAGCAGTATCAGGTGAAAGAAAAAGAAATACATCATTAAAACATCCCTAATGTGCTCTTTGACTTTACAACAAGAGATGTGAGAGTCACCTCAGACAGATGCTCTGTCTTTGTTGGCCCCCTGAATCTGTGCCAGGCAGGCCTGTTCAGTAATTCAGCCACAGTAATAAAATATTGAAGGCTTGATGTAACTGTTGCCTAAGTTTGGCTTTAATGAAGCAGTCAGTGTACCTGCTGATTGTTGGACACTTTGATTTGAAACATTAATGTCAGCTTTTTTATGAAAAAGAAATATGGCCCCATTTGACATTAAATGAGAGCCTGTGTGGATAAAGCAAACTTTACAGGAAAGTTTGGAAGTCTAAAAAGCTGTTTTGTTAAAGTACTTTTCAGTGTGACAAGAGAGCTTCAATATATTTTATAAGTAATATGTGATCAGTGTAATTGCATTTAAAGACATGGATTAATTTTAAACGTCCTCTTAACAGAGTCAGAATCTTTGTTGAGTCTCTGGGGATGAAAACTCTGCCACAGATGGACTATTTATCTGACTCCAGCGAAGTCCCCTGCAATTAAAGATTCAAGCCCACCGAGCAGCCCTGTGTTATTCACCTGTAGGGCTTTACCCGGCGCTAGGACCCAGGGTGCGCGATTCTCATCTCCAGCTGCTGCAGACCGAAAACTGGCAATATAGGGAAGATCGCGAGGACAAGCCAAAATTGCATACTGTATTCATTCTACTTCAAAATCACATCCCTGGCCCCGCACGGAAGCCTGTGTGTAGACAACAATAGCTTGTTGCGCTGTGTGCAGGCTTTGTGGCTGTAGACAGCTCGGAGCGCAAGGTAAGACGGTGCAATACCATGCGATTACTAATAACAAAGGCGTTACGGGCGAGCAGGGGGCATTAAAGGGGGCATTGCACAACGCTATTGAGGGCGAGTAAAACTCTGCCAAACTTTGACCTGGATATGTGTATTTTCTAGTTGTTGGTGTCTCGCAGGAGCCACAGTAGTTGCGGTGATGTCTCGCTGTTATCCCACGGCATTATGTAGGATCGTGTCACATGTAGCCTATGGACAGCCAAGTTGTGTATCGAGATGACACACTTGAGTCCGCTGTCCATGCGTATCGGCTGTGTGGATGCGGTCGGCTGTCCAAACGCCGACACAGTAACTATATATGAAGTGATGCATTTCCATTTCAGACAGATATTTAACATCATCTGGACGGCGCATCGGGCCATCCATTAACCTGGCAAACAAGAACATCACCCTTCACTGTTTCTGTGATCGGCTGCCATCCTCTCCCTTCGTTTATTGTGGAATAATTCATCACTTGTGCCAAGATGGAAGAATAATACGCTTGATTTTTCTACTCAGCCTTCACCCCCCGCCGCCTTCCCAGCCTCGACATTCAATATTGACCAGGTGAACCACGAACTTAGACGGGACATCCTCGTTGCTGTAAACCATGGCGGCCTAAATAGGGTCGATAATCTCCAATATGACTCACAGATAGATGACCATGTATGCCCACTTTAAAGACGACATTCTTCCAAAAAAAAAAAAAATCAGGCCTTCGGAATAAACAACGTGCCTTCATCTGTGCTATCGCAGTTGTCATAGTGCATGTGCGGAATAGCCTACCACATCCCTGCTCGGGAGATTTATAATTGCATGCATAACAAGTTTTTTTTAACCCCACAGCTTCAGACATCCGATGTGGAGCCTGCGAACCAAACTCGTCTATAATTGGTGAAGCCCCGAGCATCCGGTCACTACCGGGATAGCTCTTGCGCGGTCGTTGAGGTCTCCGGGTTACCCCGGCTCAGACACAATGCGATGTGTCAGCTGCCGACTTTGTGATACTCCTGCTTTGCGCCGACACGGTTCTCCACGGCGTCCCCCTTTCTACCGATCGGCGTTTTTTGGTTCCCCAATTTCACTTCATTTGGCCATCTGTCAACGATTTGGCTGCCTGCACGCAGCCATTACTGAGCGAATGGCGAAGGGCACGTTAGAAGCTCTCACACACACCGATCCACTCCGCGATAGGAGAGCAGCGAAATAGTTTCAGCTCGCAGGGCTGCTCGCTCTCGGCGGATGGACGGGATCGTTGTCCTGCATCGCCTTCGTGGTCAGCAACGACGCGGATCGTGCATGGTAGCAGCTAAACAAACTCTCCGGCTCAGCCTCGTTGTGTGTGTATGTGTGCACGGTTATTTCCTCACCACCACAAGTGTTGAGAAAAGTAGGAAATTTGTTGTTGGCCTAAAGGAGCGGATACCCTTGTAAACAGCAGGCCTACACTGCTTTCAGGATTCAGGTAAGACAAGTGGCCTAATTACAGCAGAGTAACCTGTGCTGCTTAACTACTGTGCCAAAATGTGATTATGGCTTTTGAGAGCTGAATATCCTGTGGCTGTTTATCTTTGGGGGGGAATCAGAAAAGCTTGAAGTGCAAATCCTCAGCAGACTGATTTCATGCTTCAAACTTGTGTCTGCTCGCCTCTGTAAAACTGGAAGTTGCAGATGTGTTGACATTCAGCTCAGAGCTGCAACATGAGTCTTCTCCGCTCCTTTGTCTTTGTTTTCCAGCACTTAAGTTATAGTCAATTAAAGAAACGCTGACCTCATGTTTCACGGCTGCTCAAAGTGAGAATATAAAAAAAAGTTTTAAGTCAAAGTAGATTTTATTCAATTAGAAATCATGTTATGATGTAAATATGATACACGCTCCAGGAGAGGTTCCCTTGCACATCATATTACCTTTAGAGTGGTTTCATCTTCCTGGTTGTCAGTGGCTTGTATTTATAACACAGCCTGTCTGTCTTCAGCTGTGTTGGACTCAGCGCGGCTGCTGTGTGAAGCATGTTTGGAGTATTTCAGTCCATGTTAAAGGCTATTGTCTTTGTGAATCGGCACAGCTTGTCCTGATTTTTGTTGTAAAGTCTGGTGGAGAACTAACGACTAAAAATAAATTTAATTCTGATCCAAATGTTAGAGTTGCTCTGACCCCGGCCGCAGCCCTCCTCTGTGCAGAAACAGTGTGCGTGAATCCAGTTAAAACCTGACCTGGTGATAACAGGAAATGTGATTTTGACACACTGCACTGCAAGATGTGAATGACAGCGAACTGAACCACAGCATGAGTGGCACTGTTTTTGTCATTATTCATAATCAGTGACTATGAGTGGTCTCGTCGACAAAATGTCTTCACACCACTGAAACCCGGCCTGGACTAAACCGAGGGAATCGTGAGAAATCATACGGTTAAGTTGGGCTCAGCACAGCTGGGATGTAGTCGGCCCACGTTATTGTCAGTCATAATGAATGAGGGGAGAGTGTGCAACATGAAAACAGGGGAGTAAAGTCGTCATCTCACTGCACGAGTTGCCTTGGATTAAACGGTGAGGACGGAGAGGATTTGGAGGGGACGTGCAGACAAGAATGATAATATTGGCTCTATAGATTCCTAATATCACTTTTAGGCTGCAAATGAATGTGTAAATGGTGACACAGCTCATATGTAAGCCAGTCAAAGTGAAGGGAAGACACAAGTGAACCTGCCCTCACCTTGTGTGATGTAGTCGGCCCACGTTATGGTCAGTCACAGTGAATGAGGGGAGAGTATGCAACATGAAAACAGGGGGGTAAAGTCGTCATCTCACTGCACGAGTTGCCTCGGATTAATTATGTTTTTTAGTATTTACCGTGAAGGATTTGGAGGCGACAAGCAGACGAGAGTCATAATATTGGCTGTATAGGTTCTTAATATCACTTTTGGGCAGCAAATTAATGTATAAATGGTAACACAGCTCATATATAAGCCAGTCAAAGTAAAGCGAGGACACAAGTGAGCCTGGCGTCAGCTTGTGTGAGTAATCATAATGAATTAAGGGAGAGAATGCAACATGAAAACAGGGGAGTAAAGTTGTCACGAGTTATCTTGGATTAATTATGTTTTTTTAGTGTATTCAGTGAGGGACGTGAGGATTCGGAGGCGACGTGCAGATGAGAATGATAATATTGGCTCTATAGATTCCTTATATCACTTTTGGGCAGCAAATGAATGTGTAAATGGTCACACAGCTCATATATAGTTAAGGGAAGACACATGTGAGCCTGGCGTCAGCTTGTGTGAGTCGTCATAATGAATAAAGGGAGAGTGTGCAACATGAAAACAGGGGAGTAAAGTTGTCACGAGTTATCTTGGACTAATTATGTTTTTTAGTATTCTCAGTGAGGATTCGGAGGCGACATGCAGATGAGGATGATAATATTGGCTCTATAGATTCCTAATATCACTTATGGACTGTAATTGAATGTGTAAATGGTCACACAGCTCATATACAGTTAAGGGACGACACAAGTGAGCCTGCCCTCAGCTTGTGTGCGTAGCCATGATGAATGAGGGGAGAGTATGCAACATGAAAACAGGAGTAAAGTTGTCATCTCGCTGCACGAGTTGCCTTCGTAGTTATCTTAATTTAATTGTGTGTGTTAATAATTACAGTGAAGGACAGTGAGGATTTGGAGGCGACACACAGATGAGAATCACAATATTGGCACTTTTAGGCTGCAGATTAATGTGTGAATGGTCACACAGCTCGTGTCATATAAGCCAGTCAAACTAAAGGGGAGACACAAGTGAGCCTGCTCTCAGCCCGTGAGCAAATGTTGTGTGTGTCCAGGGCTTTTTAGCCAACTGAAGCTAAACCTCCTCAGATCTATGACATCAACACAAATTACCGAAACTTCTTGAAAGCTCACAAGTCTCACACAGTTACTGCTTTTGAGATCCGTACTCAGAAATCATCAGAGGAGGCGTTAGTGTTTCCCCCCCATCTTCTCCAGGCTGCATCAGTCTGCAGCTTACAGCATGCAACTGGAGAGCCTCCAGCACCCGGAGTCTTGCTTCCTCGTGTTAATTCCCCTGCAACAGACCCAAACCTCTCCCACTCTCTTCTTTTCTTTTTTTTTTTAAAATGTATTTTGGCAATTCCGTTTAGCAACCATCACCCGCTGCCGTTACTCTGTTAATTGACCTGAGCGCGAGTGAGACGCAGAAACCCTCGCAGCTTCCTGTCGCTTCCCAGAAACACAGTTTATTACTTGGTTACCCCGATAAGCCTCTTCAGTTTAGCGCACCGTTACACTATTTGGTCGCGATCCCCCCCTCTCCTCCCCATTCCCCTTGAGCGGCTGAAGCTCGCGTTGCATGCCGGTACCTGCAGTCCTTACCCCTCCCAGCCTCTCCAGCGTCTAATCCTGGGCGTGGATAGCCGAGCACTACATCTCCCATGCTGTCACTGTGCACCCTTCTGCCCCTCTCTCTCCTCTCTCCCACCAGACTGGAGATACGGAACGGACTGTCTTGGCGACCCCCCCTCCCCTCCCCTCCTCTCCTCCCCTCCTCCTCCCTCCCCCCCACCCCCCCGGACTTTTAGGACCGAAAACCGTCGAGATTAGTGAGCAGCCGCGGACGGTGGAGGAAGGCTGGACACGGCCGTATCCGAGTCGTGCCTGTGCGTCGTTCACATGCCATCTGGACGAGCGGGTTGGTAACTGTTTGTGTCATTAGACATCTTTTATCTCGGCTGCTGATTAGCACGGGAATTATTCAATATTTGGGCAGAGGGAGAGACAGAGAGGAGTCTTAGAGGGGGGGACGGAGAGGAGAGGAGAGGAGAGGCTCGGTGGGTCGGGGGGCTCGGTGAATGCCTTTCAACGCCGAAGTGGTTCAGTCTGTCCACCAGAAAGGGCCGATAGGAGAGACTGGAGCACTTCACGTTAGGTCGGCCGGGGATAAATAACAGTAGCCTGCCTCAACATGTAAACCACCGGGAGTAGTGCGAGGGCTTCGCGGAGACTCCGCTGCGCAGGGAGCTGGAAACCTACACGCTGTGGTGGAGGTGGTGGTGGTGGTGGTGGTGGAGGTGGTGGTCAGCGGAGTTAAATATATTGTTTGCCCCCTTTTTTGGTGGCCACTCCAGCTGCACAATAAGTTGTGTCACCACCCTTGTGTTAGTTGTCCAGCTGGCTACTTTGTTTTTTCCTTATTTGCGAGTGTGTGTGTGTGTGTGTGTGTGTTTGTTATCAGCGCGTGAAATTGATTATTTGTTTGTAAAACACGCAGACATTGTTACTTTGTCGGGATGATGATGGGTCGTCAGGAGTTTTTTGTTTGTTTGGCTCTCCCTTGTGTTTTTGATGTTGACTTACCTTATCAGGCGGAGATGTGACACACTGCCACATTATGCTCCTCCGACGCAGCCACACTCGATGTTTTTTTGGGGGGGGGATCTCTCCTGTCACTTGATATAATATCCCTCAAACATCTGCCCTTCATCCCGAGACATTTCAGCCTATATGCTGTTTGTGGAGGAGGGCAGGGTGCGCGTGCAGTTTGTGCACAGATCACCTGAGAGCCAGTTGCCATTCTCTGTCATTATGGTGACTGCTCGCCATCTCCAGCGACAGAGAGCGACCCGGAGCTCTCCAGAGTTTTTCCGTGCTGATATTCACAACACAGGGGAGCAGATTGTTTTCAGAGTGCCCCCAACGCCACAACACGCATTGTGCACTTTTTTTTAACATATGACATTGGGACGTGTGTCTGTTGTGCCCGTGGGGGCTGGACAGTGAAGTGAAGTGGGGGTGCTACAACGGGATCGTTTGGTTTCTCTATCTCAAAGGTAATGTCAGCCTCGACTTTGTTTTGTCTGAGCGGTGTTGCCCACGGCGTGTGTTACCGGACTGCTGCATACATTTAGTGGCCTACATCAGAGCTGATGAATGCAAATGTTGTGGCGGAGTAGACCGCGCACGATCGCAGCACAAAGACAAACTAGCTGTAAGCAACTGTTGTACGGTAATGAATGCAGACCCTCCTTGCACTGAGCGGTATCTGCATCGCTGGATCCCTTTCAGTCCGTGCTCGCAGATTCCAGCAGAGATTGGTGTGTCAGTCATTATGTGCATCATATTCGTTATGTTTCACTGACTCCTGGGTGAAACATTTTCCATTCCCCCAAAGCTTTGACATAGATTTTTTTTTTCCTGCCTATTCCCTTTTTGTAGTCGTCTCATTTACTTGCAGATGCGCTCGCCTGCGCTCACCTCTACCTACATACCAGGGGCTGTTATGGCGTGTGTCGCCGGTGTATATGAGAGTATTTCAAATGTTTGTTTTCAGATGACATCGGGATAGATGAACTGTTTGCTTATTATTATTCATAATCAGGTGCATGGTTTGTGCAGAAGGGTGTGTGTTATGTTGTGTGAGTTTTCAATAGAGGAGCAATGGGTGGAATTTCATGTCTAATTTTAGATCACCCTGCATGACCCCCACATTAAAACTGCATTCATCTGAGGTGGGCTGCTTTTATTGTTATCATAAAAAATTAACTGTCCGGTGATAGATAAGAAACAAAACTTTTGCACACTTGCAGTCGTCCACTTCTCACCAGTTGTGCACGACTCCATCAGCACACAGTTAGAGGCTGCTGCTCACTGATAAAAGCTCATTTGAGCAGTCACAGCTGATTGCCTCATGGATGGATTACTGCATGGGCCTACCAAGGGCCTGAGGGGTCATAGGGTATAAGTAAGGCTCTCTGTTTTTGACTGTTGTATTATTAGTCAGAACTGGGGGATTTCCTTTTTTTAATCCTGATTTTATAATATTGTGTGTCTGCTGCTACTGACTCTAATGTAGTATTTATATTTACTGTATTGTTACCTAAAACAGCTACACAGTGCACACTTGAGCTACAGCAAGACATATTTAAAACAGAGAGAAATTTAAATATGTTTGACAACAGAATATCCCAGATTACAGTAAGAGGACCTGCAAATCAGATTTCCTGTAATATATCTTGTGTAGGGTCAAGTTTGGTTTTGTTCCTCTACCATGCCGGTGCTAGAACGACACTTTGACAACAATATCAGCACTCAAACAGTGCCTGAACTGATACCTAAAAAATAAAGCACAAAACATTGTTCAATGACGTTAAAGAGCGGCTTTTTGATTGCAAGGCAAATTTGAGCCCAAAATTTAACGGTATAATAACTCGAAATAAATACAAATAAAGACAGCTGTACCAATGCAACAATTTAATACTCAGTAACAGTTACTGTATGAACAAAAGCCAAAAAAAAAATTGAGTTGCGATCAATAATTGTCTCCCTAACTCAGGAGAGCAGCCGCCAGATATTTGTCCATTATCTGTGTAGGAGCGGCTGAGATTGTCCACCTTGAGCTGGTCCACCTTATCAGTCACCTCAAGTGAGTGTGGTCAGGTTCCAGTGTGAGGCTAACTTTTAGGGCGATCTCCCTTCACTTCAGTCATCAGCAGGTGGAAAGCAAGACAGGAAACTTGGCTCAGGTCTTGAGAAGCTGCAGCATATATTAACTGACAAATAGCCTAAACTGTACACCCGTTTCACTGCTATGTTTAACTTCATACTCTCTGCTTCGGTTGCTGCAGCCTCACTGTCACACATCACCGTCACACACACACATGCTCTCTCTCTAAAAATTGCACACTTGCTACGCACACAATCTGGCAACAAAATGAGGCACCGAAATCTGTGCTGTGACTTGGTCCAGTAGGTACCGGTCGTAAAACAACCTGTGCCATAGTGGTACCAGATGATGGTCCCCACCCCTAATCTTGTATGGTATACAGTGTTTAGTATGATATGTCTGGAGAGTGAGTGTCAGTGTGGATCTGTTGTGGCAGAAGATTTGAGATGCCTTCTCTTCAGTGTGAAAAAATAGTTTCAACCAACAACAGAACTTCAGGGTTCAGTTTTACCTGCAAAACACAGTGGAAAACTGACGCAAAATGTCTGAACAACGTGAAGGGAGCGATGTGGTATTTGGGAATGATGGCCTCTTATGTGTCTCTGCCAGGGGCCCATTGGCTCATAATCTGTCCGTGTTGCAACTGCAACTGATGCATTAGGTCTCATTTCACTCAGTGAATATCCTATTTTTAGTAAAGATAATTCACCCTCCAGATCGATCCACACTGACAAATTATTAGCATTCTCTGCGTGCGAACAAATAAAACCAAACGAAACGTCAACAGAATAAATACATTCTTTAGTTTACCACACTTCTCTGTGCTGCTTTGAATTGTCTCTCTGCTCTGAGGAAATTGTAACATATCTGGCCTCCGTGCCCGTCTCGGAGAAAGGAACCTTTCAATTGCCCAATGTTGGTTACTCCGAATCATTCACTGTTGCATAGAGGAGGTCTTATTCCTTCATAAAGGATTGAATGAAAGTATTTTCTGAGATTGAAAAGAAAACAGCACCAACAGTGTTATTTTTCTTGTGTATTCTGCAGCGCATCACTGTATTTCAAGGAAAACTCTCACCTGACTGACTCAGCTAGCCCTGAGGCATGTTGTGTTAAAGAAACACCTATGCAGGTAATTGTTTTTTTTTTCATTATTACTAGATTAAGGCATTATTTCTCTTATCTAATTAACACTGGCCTCATGATTTCCTCTTATTACTCAGGTGGATCCTACACTAATGAATGTAGGGGATGGAGGCACGGTGAGCAGAGAGATCAGTGCTCCAAATAAAGCGTCTGCTAGTATGGTGGGAAATCCCCCCCAGACGCTACCCCCTGAGTTTAGAGGAGATGTTACCCTCAGTCAGCAAAACAAGACCACTCCAACTACAGACTGTAAGACGGCAAAAGCCTGCCTGGACACTAGCAATTACAACCACAGCCCTGAGCTTTCTTCACCTCAGCAGCCCAACAATGCACCGACATCCGGCTCAGCCCTCACCGGCTCAGAGAAGAGAGCAGACAAAAGGGCAGAGGCCCCTAAACTCAAGGCCGATGGCGCGGGGGTCTTCCCCGCTCCTCAGTGGCCAAGTGGCGTAAAAGTCAGCCGGGAGGACTCACTCAACCCTTGTCACAGCAATGTGACTTCCAGTAAGAAATCACACCCGCAAACACAATCTGTGCAAAGCGTTCCACCTGGCTTTCAGTGCTCTGCCATGTATAAACCAGTCCAGCCTGTTGCCTTCCTGCCTCCCACTAATTTTCCCTCTCCACTTTGTAAAATCACTCTTCCACCAGCACTGGGTCAGATTGCGGCGTTGAGAGAAGCCACAGCCAGTCAGTTTCAAAAAGAAATTCAGCCTCAAAGCTCAGGTGTCGGAGGGACACCTCTCATGCGGACCTATCCCTATCCGTTCTCTGTTGGCCGTACGCCAGCTGCAGAGAAAAAAGCTGGCACGTCATCATCGAAACTTAAATCTAACCATTCATCTAATAAGAACGCCAAATCTATGGGAGAGCATAAATCTTTAGCCTCAGTGGTAGCCTCACCAGCTATTGCCCTACCATTGCAGCACCCGTCATTAACTCCTGCAGCACCCACCCGCTACACACTGTCTCCCACTGCTGCCATTTGCTGTGGCTCTGCACTGGCCAGCATCACCTCTCAGAGCAGACTGCTGAACCATGTGGAGAAAAGCAACAGCATAGACAAGACAACCATGGGTTCTATTAAAACGACACCCCCCTCTGCTTCAGAGGATCACACAGCCTGTTCTGTTGAACCAAGAGATGTTCCTCTTGATTTATCCGCTAAATCAAAACGTCCAAAATGCATAAATGACCCTCCGGTTACGATGATTGAGCCTTACAATAATGAGTCAAATCAGAGAGATTTTCTGAACTCAAAGAGGACTCACTCTACAACTTATAGCTCAGCTGTGCAATACCCTATCTTACCCAACACCCACAGAAACGGATCCCATCAAAAGCAAATAAGCAGGCCTCAGAATCACCAGGTCCTCGAGCCCAAGCCCGCCTGGGGTAAGGGATCGTCACAAGACTCCATAAAAAACATCCCTGGAACTTATGTCGGCGTGGCTAGCCCCATACTGGCCTCCACACTACGAGGCAAAGACGGAAAAGGGACTTTTGCAGATGAATTTCAGAGTTTTGCAAAGCAGGAGTTTATATCTATAATTGACCAAGGAGAGCATCTGGCCTCAGGAGGAAAGAAGCCATCCTGTCTGATGAAGGGCAACCAACATGCTCACAGCGTCAAGCATGTTAAAAACACCAGCACAGCCATAACTAAGAACTGTCCCTCTAAAGGAGCCCTAACGACTGCCCTGTCAAGCTCTGCCAGCGCTCAGGCTCATCAGAAACCTGGAGCTGGCAAAACAGCGGTGCCCTTCTCCACCACTGTTGTCAGTCCAGCTTGGCAACAGCCGTCTCATTCTCCGCACC
Organism: Chaetodon striatus; assembly: GCA_029783705.1. Lineage (NCBI taxonomy): Eukaryota > Metazoa > Chordata > Actinopteri > Chaetodontiformes > Chaetodontidae > Chaetodon > Chaetodon striatus. The sequence goes on from JAPZEB010000026.1 coordinate 21,157,328, forward strand.
AAGCGTCGTCTGTTCAGCGGAAAATCACGCAAGGATCTCCAAAGACGAAGGGCACGACAGCTGCAGAAGGATCTAAGTTTCAGAGTGCCCATCACAGCCCGTCCAAACCTGAGGATGATAAGTGGGAGAGAATGAAGTCTCCCCTGTCGAACCTCGCGTCCATCGTGAAGCAGCAAGCCCTTGAAACAACAGCAGCGACAACAGGTGAGGGGAATACTCAAACTTCACCTGTTGCATCGAGAAAACCTGATGGTCTGAGCCCACTCACTGGGAGCCAAGACACCCAGTCCAAACATACTTCTGTTTTTGAATACCCGCCATACTGGTCAGTGGAAAAATGGCCCAGTGCACCACCTCAAGCGGATTCAACTCAAGCTACGAAGAGGCATGAGAATGTGAACGCTACTGAGCCTTTGGAGAATAATACAGAGTTAAACACCAGCCAGGGAGAACACGTGGGACTACAAACCAAGCAAGGCTCCTCAAAGCCTGCCGGCCAGTCTCACCTCTTTGGGAGCAATGCATCAACAAATGGGAACAGGATGGAGAGCAAACTAGCCCAGGTGTTAGAGGGGGAGACGTTAAAGAAAGAAAGTGGGGCGTCAGACAATCCTGCCAGTGAAAAATTGGAAGGCATGGTCGCGTCTATTCTTACAGGCCAGTGTGCGGCGGGAGGCGACAAGTTTGAGAAGAAAACAAACGGAACCAAAGAGGAGTCGCCAACCAAAGCGAAAGCTGCCACTGTCAAACAAAAGAAAACCAGTCCTAAGAAGCCAGCGAAAGAGAAGTCACCGCCGGACACATCAAAGAAGGCTGCAGGAAAGAAAAAGCAAGACACAGAAAACACTCCGACCAAAGTGTCCTGCCAAAAGAAGGTAAATTATCTTGTGTCCTTTGTACTGTCTAAAATATCTTTGTTCTTTCCTTATTATCTTCCTTTGTTTGAAATTTAAGAAAGTACTTTAAGTAGCAGTCAGCTCAATCTCATCAAATGTTTTAACAATTGAGTAGTGATACACAGCTCCCTTTCATAATATGAATCTATGACTGATAATTTAACTTCCAAGGGCTCATTGTGAGTCTGTTACATGCTCTCCGTCACCATGAAAGCGTTGTGATCAATAGCATCCGTTACAGCATGCTCACTCTGTCCCCTGTGTATTTCAGCAGAAGAAACAATGTGCACCTGCACTGGAGCAGAGTCTATCAGCGGGGAAACTTTCTCCTCCGGGTAAAGAGCCGAATCAGAGGGACAAGATCAGCCCCAACAAGGTTGAGCAACCAACCCGCAACAAATCAGGTAACATCTTTGGTTCTTATAATCCCGTGACATTTACAGCCCTGAAAAGTTCTCACAGCGTGGACACATTTCTGACATCCATCACAGATTTAATGATGCTTTTAGTTGTGTCAGACATGTAGCATTTTATTGAGCTTACAGGTAGATTACTCTCTCACAGCTTTAGTTCTGGAGATAAATAACCCGCAGTCAGCCTCTGTAGCATGGTAGTTCATGTGTTAGGTAGATAGAAAATGTCACAAACATTGTCTTGGTGGCGTTTTTTGATGCCTCAGTCATACTTCTATGCATAGACGTATGTGTGAGTATAACAATCAAATGTAATTTAATTAGTTACAGATAGCAGCAGCAGTGCCCAGAGTGTAGAGCCTCCCGTGTCTCTCAGCCGCTCTGCTATATCCGGCAAGGAGACCGACATTACAGGGAACTCCTTCCCAAGACTGAGGAGAGGGCGACGGCGAGCTGACGAGGCTCGACTCGACCTCTGGGGCTTTGCAACGCCTTCCCCTCCACCTCCACAAATGCCTCCTCCACCAGTTTCCCCGTCGCCCCCTCTGACTCCCACCCAACCCGCCCGCCGTCCGAGAGGGAGGCCTCGCTCGAACCCTCTGCCAGAGCGAGGGACTCAGGGCAAGGGCAAGGCAGCCAGTGCGGAGGGTGACACACCTGCTTCAAAGAAACGCCGGCGATGTCGTAGCAAAAAGTACCAGACTGGGGAATACATCACTGAGAAAGATAAGCTGGAGGACGGAGAGCACCTCGAGGAATCTGACTCCCTGAGACAGGACGGCGGAGTCCCAGCAGGTACGCAGTTTCTCCCCGGAGATCAGTTAAGTTTTCAATTAACTGTTTCCAGCCCAGTTTTTAATCACAAGTGCAGCTGTTAGTTACAGATATATAAAAACTGTTTATAAAGTAACAGTATAAATCTCTCAAAATTTCAGCGTAGCAGCTTCTTAGTGTTCCCAGCAAACACTTAGACGTTGTTTGAACGTCCAATGTCTGTGCCGTTTTGGTTCAAAAATTGTTCCAAAATAAAAGTTGAATAATGAACCAAAGTTAACTCACATGGGACACAAACCCCGATATCCTGGGTGAATGTCCTGTGCTTGACTTATTGATCCACCGCGACCTCCAATACAGACTGTGTCGCTCTTCATACTACGTTACCTGACTTTTTGGCAGAAAGCCCCAAAGCAAAACTCCCATGTGTGATCAAACAGCTTGGATTAAAGGTCCCATATTGTGCTCATTTTATAGGTCATACTTGCAATTTTGGTTTCTACTAGGACATGTTTACATGCTTTAATATTTAAAAAAAAACTTTATTATCCTTATAACGTCTGCCTGAATATACCTGTGTTCATCCTCTGTCTGAAACACTCCGTTTTAGCGCCTGTCACTTTAAGTCCCCCTCCCAAAAAAGCCTATTCTGCTCCGATTGGTCTGCTTTCAGTGTCTTCCATATCTGCTCTCCCCGCATCTCTGCACCATCATTCCTGCTAGGGAACGACTGTAAAGGTGCTTCCTGCCTTCATATAGAGTGGTTGTGACATCACAACTTAAAGGAAGTCTCCTGACAGCTCATTTAAAGACAAAGGTTTCTCAACATGGACTGTGCATTTTTCTGTAGATTGAGCATTTTGATACTTTCACAGTATTTTTATCGCACCTTATAGCAC
>JAPZEB010000026.1:21170448-21184966 GCA_029783705.1 Chaetodon striatus
TGATTGGCTGATTGGAATTTGGTGGTCTAAGGTCAAAGGTCACAGCGACCTCACAAAACATGTATGAGGCAATAACTCAAGAATTAATACACTTTCTACAGTAAAATATCACAGTACTATCTAAAGATAAAATGACGACGTGATGACATTTTTATATCCAAAAGGTCAAAGGTCATTTGTGACATCATAATGTTCTACACTTTTTGGGCTGTTATTCATATCTGAGGAACAGAAGGGGAAACATTTGGTCAGATACTGAATTTGTGACTCTAATGTTGAAACTGTGCTGATTGCATAGGTCAGGGGTGTCAGACAAACGGCCCGTGAGCCAGAACCTTCTCCAGTCCCGCCCACTAGAATCTAGATGGCTGGATTGGACCTGGCTCTGGTTTCGCCTTCTTTGGCACTTGTCCCCCCGTGTTTTCAGCAGCATTGCTGCTACGCTTCAACCACGACTCCATTGTTTGAGTCTTCAAGGCGGCAGTGATTGACAGGTGATGACAGGTGGCGTGTGCCAGGTTGGGTCAAACCATCATGGTAAGGGGGAGACGCGGGTTTTTGGCATAATGGAATTGAATAGCCTACTGAATATAGAATCAAGTATATGAACATACGCCTATATTAATTGAATATGTATTAAATAACTATTTTTATAGGATTTTTGAATGGATGCTAATTTTAAGTATATATTTTTTTAAATCTCACGTATCCCCCTAGATAGCCTTCACGTACCTCCATTTGAGAACCACTGCACTAGATGACTAGACTAAGAGGTGCCAGGTTTCAGGAGCAAGTTGAACAATGCGTTGCCTCGTTCGTGTAAAATTCTGCTTCAGAGGCTTTTCCACCCTGACCAGGACAGAGCTCTCTGATGAAATAATGAATACTCACTGTGACCATGATTAAAGATATTCAACATTGTGCAAAATATTGTCAATCAGCAGCTTCAGTTCAAAAGAATCTGTGTCAGGAAATGTGTGGATCAATGCACATGTAATGACAGTGAGAAGTCGACTGACTGAACATGAAATAACTGAGACATACTGTTGAAACTGCACCTATTTTTCTTCAGACATCTCAGGCTGTTCTCTGTTTTGTAAAAGGATGAACGTCTACAGAATGTTCTTTACGCAAAAAGGGAAAATAATGGAGCTGCTGGTACTTATGGTGGTTTGGTGGTATGATGGTTTTTCTGGTCCGACCCATCTGAGATTGGGCTGTATATGGCCCATGAACTAAAATGAGTTTGACACCCCTGGTGTAGATCTGAAAGGCTGCGGGTTAAAGACATTTATGAGGTATCCATGTTGTAGAATTTGTAGCTAAACTTGTAGCAACGTCCATGTTTGAAGCATCGTCAACTGTCATGGCTTCACGTGACTGTAGAAGGACATGGATGTAAACTGTAACTGCACTCAGTGGTTCACAGAGGCACACGACCACAAAGCGGTGATTCTAGTGTTTACTTATTTAACCTTTGTCTAACCAGGAAGTCCTTTGACATGGAAATCTGTTCTCCGAGGCCAGACAGCACAGCACCTACAGTTTCAATGGAAATGAAACACAACAGACAGGAAATGAAATCATGAAACACACAAGGAAGAGACTAAAACCAGCTCAGATGTGTAGCTGCACTTCTCAGTTACATGGACTTTTAACATGGCTTTACATTTTTCCAAGGGGACTAGATTTTTAAAATGTATAACACTCTGCAGATTATTCCACAGAGCACAGTACGAGAGGGCTTTTCCTCCGCAGCTCATTGCAGTAGTGTGTTTTTAAGCAAATCCCTAAACCTGATAAAATTAAGCTGCTAAACAAGGATGAATTGTGAGTCACTCACTTGACGACTGAGTTATGGCGGTTTGATTCTGTACCGCCACCCATAAACAAAACACGGCTAAATTTAGCGTGTGTCATTTCAGTTTGAATGCAGCTTCGGCGTGCTCTCAATATTTATGGGAGTTAATGTCAATAAGCTCTGATGATAGTGGGTAGTGATAGCTGTGACTCATGCTGCAATAGTTTGAGCGTAGAGGCGTATTTTCTCTGCCTCCAGGATTTCACAGCAACACAAACACTGGAACTATACAGTCGATATTTACGCCGTGTCCTCTCATGATCTGCCAACGTCTCCACTCTCACGGTTTGTGAGTACACGTGCACTCGTGTACGTTGTAAAAGGTGGAGAACAAGTTTGAGATGATTAACATTAAATTTGCGTTTATTAAAAACAGATAATATTGACCACATTCTGTAAAGAGGCTAAGCTCGGCATCGCAGTTTCAGAAGACCGTCGATGTCTTGTGCCCTGGAGTTAGATTTTGGGTTGCTGCTGTGCTGTGTGTGATCCATGAGAGTCAGACTCGGCCGCAGATGCTGCATGTGTATGCCGTTGATGATGTGGTGGTGTCCAGTTGTTGTTGCTTCCTCTTCGTTCTCTTTGCTTCTCGGTGTTGAACCAGAGTAGTTTCGCACGTCAGCAGCTGACTCTGGAGTGTCTGCTGCTATTGAAGACAGTCCTGAGCAGCAGCTCCCCAGGTGACAGGGCTGATGTTGAAGGACTTGAAGTCTTGCTGGCTGATATCCTTATAGCGTAGCTGTGGGCATGAGTAAACTCAGGCGTGATAATGCCCTGAAGATGAGGATGTGGTTGCCCTAGCAGTTGAAGCGTAATATTTAGCCTGTTTTAGTTTTATTTTGTGTATTTTTACTCAGGAACGATTCATAAAAAGATGCAGATATCGAAAAATGCTCCTGGTGTGTCTCCATTCCTGCATTCTTGTGATTTCATGTGGTACTTTTAGAAAGTCGGGGACTTGTGGGTGCAGATATCATGACAGCCCATCATGTAACTCCAGAGTGTCTCCATTAGACCCTCACTGCCTGGTAACATGCGGCCAAACAGGAGATATCACGGCAAAAAGCAGAATATACACACACAATGTGCCCAGATTGTGTAGAAGGATTTTGGTTAGAGATTTCTCCAAATCAAGCTGAGATAACCGTGGTCTATATCCTGCCTCCATCTGGTTCAGACCGCCGCTGCTAGGCTCCTCACAGGTACCCGGAGCAGAGACCATATCACACCAGTTTTAGCCTCTCTCCACTCGCTGTAAAGTTCAGAATTGACTTTAAGGTCCTACTGTTAGAGTATTAAGGCCTTAATGGTCTGGCCCCATCCTACATCGCAGACTTCTCAACTTCTTATTCTACGCCCAGGTCCCTCAGGTCAGCTGACCTGGGGCTCCTGGGTGTCCCACACTTTAGACTTAAGCCCTGGAGTTGGTCATGCCTTTGCTGTGCCTGCCATTGACTCTTTTAAGTCCAGGCTCAAAACCTACTTTTGTTCGTTAACATTCGAGTCCCCCTGATGTGGCGTTCTCTGATGTGTGCCTGTGTGTGTGTTTAAAGGTGTGAGCTGTGAGCCTGACAGTCATGTTGCCTCTCATTTATGTGTTTTTTAGCATTTTATTTCTTTTGTACAGCACTTTGAATTTATAAATATCCTTTATAAATACAGTTGAGTTGAGTGGTGACGGCTGATGTGACCTGCTGACAGTTAACTATCAGACTTGATTTTGAAGCTTGATCTCAGCAGGAAGTTGAAATATCTCTAACTTTGGGTGGAAACAAATTAGCAGATGTTGTGCTCACTGAGCTGGATTACTAGTCTGAAGGAAATTCAGTGTCTTTGCTTTTCGTAACAAAATATTATCAACTGAAACCAACTGAATTCAGCGACCGCCTGTAGGTTGAAAGTCAGTGTAAAAACTTGGAATATGGTCAACAGTAATTTAAAGTTCTTAATGAGCTGAAACCTTCAAATTACTCAGCGCCAAACTGTGGGACAGAAGTGTGTAGTTTTAATTGTCAGTGTGTGTGTATGTGTGTGTGTGTGTGTGTGTGTGTGTGTGTGTGTGTGTCACTATTGTTTCAGTGTGATGTTGTGTAATTACCCTCAGTTGTCACTTTGCATAAATCCTTCATCATGTTTAAGACTTCTATATAATTACTCAGAAACAAACTTAAATTAAGTGAAGTTCTTATGTGGAGGGGGAAACTTGTTTATTTCAGCTAACTTCCTGTTTAAAATATGGAAACCTGCAGCCCAGTTCAGACCACCGATTTGTGACGAGACAAAACTGTTGTAGGTAGTTGCAGAGAAAAGACGCAGCAGTGTGAACTGGCCGTCTGAGCTCGACTCAAGCCGGCTGATGATGTCACCTGCAACTCCGCGGGTCAAGTTGCTGGCAGCTTGTTTTATGATGCAAGGATGTAAGGCACGTCGCCTGTTTCTACAGCCAGTCGGCTTGTAGTGAAGTCTGCTGGTCAAGTCAAGATGTCCTCAGACAGCGTGTTTGCTTGCTGCGGCACGTGCTCTGTCCCCGCCGAGCCCTCTGTTTCTGTCCTCACAGTGTGTTGGTGTCAGACGATGGCTCGCTACTGCTGCTCGCACACACACACTCACACACTGGTTACTTATATTATTGTGGCGTATTTATGATGAATACAGTCCATCTGATGCTCGTTTTGTTTCTGTTATTATTATTATTCTCATCACTACTACACATTCACCTGTAGCCAGTATCTCACTGTCACTATCTTCATTCATATTTTAAGAAGCTACAAATTATATTCAACCACAAAATAAGGCTGAAAAGCTGGAAATCAGAGCGGAAGTACAGTGAATAGTTGCATAGAGATGATACTTGGCTTATGTAGTTGCATTGGTGTGAACCGGCAGGTTTGTAGAACGTTGCAGAACAGCAGTAGTTGAACGTTTCATCTCCTGTTGTCACAAATCTTTGGTCTGAACAGGGCATAAAAATGCAGATCCTAAATTTTCTGCTCCATATTCCTTTCTCTAACCGTTGACTAATATCAGACCTTTTCCTCTCCTGCAGCTTCTGTAACTGGTTCCTCCTGACGGACGTCCTGAAGCGCCTGAAGATGTCGGCACGGATCTTCCGGGCACGGTACCCGCACTTGGAGGTGGTGAGTCTGTCGCGCGCCGAGCTCTGGAGGCAGGTGTCCATCAGCCAGGTGAGCTCTGCTTTGGTTTCACCTTACAAAGGCAAAAATAAGGAGGAGGAAGAGGAGGAGGAAGAGGAGGGACTTGTGGAGCTGGTGCGATGTGTACCAGAGCTCCAGAGACTACTGGGCTCCTCCATTCACATCCTGCAAGAGGACGAGGAGCAGGAGGAGGAGGAGGAGGAGGAGAAGGAGGAGGAGACAGTGACAAACACAGGGAAGCCTCGCAGCCGATAGCCTCTCTTTCACCGCACTCCTCCAGCGTGCAAACTGCTGTCAACCCGAGTCCTTCCCTGCAAGCAGCAGCTCAAAGGAAACCTCTCCGTCCGACGTAACGAGGGTCGACAGTAATGACACTCCACCTATAACCTTTGACCTCAGACAGAAGGTGATTCAGTGATCACAAGGACCTGCACACGGGAGTGGTCGGTGCTGGAAAGCAGCTTTCAGGTTCCTATCTATAGGTATATTTGAATACACGAGAACTATTGAGCAAACCTTTTGTATTGATTATGTATGTACATGGTAGTGTATATGTATATCTTGCCATCAGGGTTTAAACATTTGGTTATATAAATGTATTCTTGTGGCAAAGGACGAATTATGTTTAGGACTTTTTGTTTGTTCCCGAGGGAAAGCGATATTTTTTTTTCGACGGGAGATAATCCGAGACTTTTATCTTGGTGAACTCTTGCGTAAAGCTAAGACGCTTAAGTCAGGGAGGCCACTGGCCCAGATGGTTTCTCTGTCAACCTGGGAGACCTGGAGACCTGCAGAGACGAGACCACGGCACATATTATTCATCACTTCCACTTTCCTTTCACGTTATCATCCACTAGAGAGCGTTACCGGGCGGGTCGAGTAGCTCATGATGTTTATTTTCCCTCCGTATTTCTCACAGTGAGGACGTGCAGCACTGAGCTGTCGTCCTCTCTGCTCGCAGTATGACATCATGTCTTTTATTTTTGGGACTTTGAGATTGAGAGTTTGTTTACAGAGGTGGACAGATGGCAGCGTTCTCCACTCCCCAGGTTGCACTCCTCACGAACTGATACAGAATCCTGTGGATCTCTCTCAGAGGAACAGTAGTACCACGTCTGGAGTCCAGAGCTCCTGAGTCCGAGGAGCCCACACGCCCTCTTAACTGCAGCCACGTCCCGATACGGTGTCCCCAGACCCCAGAGTGCTTTGTGTTGCAGTGTTTTATTTACACTGTTTGTTGTGCTTAATTTAATAGTCATTAATATATTTGACCTCTTGTGTATCTGACAAGCCTATCTATGAAAAAAATTGCTTTGTATGGTTGGTGCTTCATTTTGAAAATGTACTTATTAGGATCCCTTTATTCTGAGATTTTCCTCCCTCATTAAATAACATTATTTCAAAAAAAAAAAAAAAAAGCTAAAGTACAGTTTTATTGTACTGGTGCTAAGACAGATTTTGTGTTGACAATCAATGATGTTTTGGTTTGAAGTCACAAACTAATAAAAAGATATTTAAGATGAAGAGACTTAAGGTGTAAAGAAAAGTATAGTTTAGTTAAAGAGAGCGGGATACAGCACGACTGAAAGACTGAGCAGTGTGTGAAGAGCCTTTTATTTGATTCTTTTATAAGAAATCAACAAGAATAAAGCATGATTGTGAATCATAGTTATTATCTCTTTGTTTTGTCAATTGGATTATTATAATGATAGCTGAGTTGAATATTCAGGGCAGAGCGCTCCCTCAGGCGCATTTCAAATGATCCCCTCTGCCTCAGAAGGAATAAATGTTTTTTTAAATCGCAGATAATTTGCTCCTCGGAGGAATCGTACCAAGAACTGTGACATTAATCTGAGGAAAACTTCTTTACGTTCAAAACACATAAGCTTTATCTCTCAGTGACGTCTGAGTCAGCAGGATGATCAGTAAATACCATGATTGGGCGTCCAGGGCGCATACCATGTAATCTCAGCACCACAGGATTAATTCCAGCTGTTGCACATCACCTCCTGCTCTCTCCCCACTTTACTGTCTGTACTTTAAAAGTATTGATCAAAATAGCTGGGGCGCCTTCCAGTTCACCTGGTAGAGCAGACACCCCATGTACAAAGGCTGTGTCCTGTCGACTCCAACCCACTGTCCTTTGCTGCGTGTCCTCATCCCTCTCCCTCCCCCTTTAATGCTTCAACTGTCCTATCACATAACGACAAAACGGCCAAAAGTATCTTTAAAAAAAAGGTAAAAAATCACACAAAAATAAAATTAAATTAAGTCAAAACAAGTGAACGGTATAATGATTATCTTTGGGGCAAAAAGTAGAATCTGTGCTCTGTTTTCTGCGTTATGTTTTCAGGCTGTCCGTCCATCCGTCTGTTACGTTCCCGTGACTGCGATGTCTCAAGAACGCCTCGAGGGAATTACTCAAATTCGGCACAAAAGTCCACTTGGACTGAACGATGAACAGCTTAGACTTCGGTGCACAAAGGTCAAAGTAACTGTGACCTCACGAAACACAGTTTGTCCATAATTCATGAATTCATACGCTGATCATTATAAACTTTCAAACTAGTTTCTAATAAGATGAAATGATGAAGTGATGACAGTTTATATCCAAAAGGTCAAAGGTCAACTTCCCTGTGACATCATAATGTTCTGTTAAATCACAAATGTCTGACAGAAGGGCAGACATTTGGTCAGATAATGAATTGGTGACACTGATCTTGAGCAGGGGCGTAAATATAGACAGTGCAGGCAGTGCGAGTGCACCGGGGCCCCTGGGGTGGAGGGGCCCGTAGAGAGAGTGGGCCTTTGTGAGTGATTCAGATTGCCACCTGTGTTCAAAGATAAATGATGACAAAAGAATATCATTAATTTAAAAATGGTGCCATTTGCTAAAAATGATTTTCTTTTTCTTTTAGTTTTTTTAATTGTTTTTAGAGTTGACAATGGGATTTATTTTATTATTTTTTGTCAAAACCAAGAAACCAGATAAAAGTTTTTCAGCAGTGAAGGTCGACTCACATCAGAAGGAAGTTAATTAACCAATTTCTGCTTCCATGTGTCGGGTTTTTTCTACATAAGCTATAAAATCCATAAATATACTATGAATACTATTCAGTTAAATTATTTATATCTTACTTTCTTTTTTCCCCCAAACATGCCATGATGATTTCTGGGTAATGTGCATGTTGAGGTTGTCCAATGTCAAGTCTCTCTTTAGGGCCCGTCATAACCTTCCTGACACCACTGATCTTGAAGCTATATATGATGTATAGATCTTCTGTGCTGTCAGGTTGAAGATGTGAGAGAAGCCTCCATGTTTTAGAGTTTGTAGGGTCTGTTCAGCACCATCCATATTTGAAGCATCGTCAGCTGTCATTGCTATGTATGAGTCTGAACAGACGGGGGTGTAAACTGTAAGTTGACTGGTTGGTGGAGACCTACGACTGCGAGGTCGGTGCAACAGTAATGGTTTGTTTAACTTGCCCATTAGAAATCTACTCGCCTGAAGTCAATTTTTACCTGCCCCTACACATTTTTTTTTTAACTTATTAGCAGTCATCAAATAATTTAAACTTAGCATGCCTTCGAAAAATGACAGTTTGCTTTGCTCTCAACCTTTCGCAAACTGCACTATAAATATGTAGCTTTTTGCCCAGGTGGTTCCTCGATCAGGCAAGTGAGTTGCTAGATATACTGGCCCAATATGGCATTTTACTTGCCCCAGGCAATCCTTGTCATTGAGCCCTGCTTAAGTTTATTTACTGACGCTCTGACTTATCAGATCTTCTTCAGGCACGACACTGACAAACATCAGATTATATCTGACACATGAGCGGTTTTCATTTAGTTTACATTTCAATTATTGAAGCCTTCAGTGTTTTCTGAAGATGGTTGCAGCCAATCTTATTTCAGTTCATACACCTATACAGTATATTTATATTAATGGATGTTTTGTTGGCGCTGTTTCTGAAAATCTGTTGGAAACATTTGTAAAGAAACACTGATGAGAGCAGTGTGCAGGTTCTAGTTTTGTCATGATATTTCATGTGTGATTCAGCAGGGGATTTATTTTTTCTCTTGAGAAGATAACTATTTTTCAAAGATTATTTTTCATCTTTTGCCTGTTTTGGATTGGGCGGTATTTAAGTGTGAAAAGGGGAGAAAGAGACGGGCTGACATGCAGCAAAGGGCCGCAGGCTGGAATCAAACCCATGACCACTGCAGCAAGGGCATTGCCTTTGCACATGGGACACTTGCTCTACCCACTGAAGGCCCACAAAGATAACTATTGTATTTTTTCGTGCACACCAGTCGCAAAATGTTCACACTTAGAGTCTCAAAAACAATCCTCGGCATGCTCAGTAACATTTTGACAGGCTCTTAAACACAGTCTGAAGCCACAGTGAATAACAGAGCCGATGGTGCTATGAGCAAAACAGAAACAAAACAAAACACGAGCCGATAAGAGCGGCAACAATGACAAGCACTTCATATTAGGAACAGCGTGAAAACCCGACACATGGAAGCAGAAATTGGTTAATTAACTTCTCTCTGATGTGAGTCGACCTTCACTGCTGAAAAACTTTCATCCGGTCTCTTGGTTTTAATAAGACAAAACAAAATAAATCCCATTTTCACCTCCATAAACAACAAAAAAGAACACAGAGACAGAGAGACACAAATAAGGAGGGAAACTTGTTTTAATTAATTTTAAGCAGCTGGAATCAAAATAAAACCTCCAAATGACAACTGAGGACAAACAAACTCACTGGACGTGTCCCAAACTAAAGAATAAAATAAAGCAAAACTAGTAGGACAAAAGAAGTCTCTTAATCTAATCAAATCTCATTTTAAGGTCGACTTCCTCACTTTTTCTTTGTCCCACTCTGTCTACATCATCATCATCATCATCATCATCAGACTTGTTAAGACTGTTTTGTTAAAGCTGGGACGTGTAACTTTTAAAACAACATAAACACACTCTCGCCCACTTCATTACACAAGGTGTTTTTGCTGCTGCAGCCTCACATGGTCTTAAATGACCGGTAGCTTATGGTGGCTCAACTCTTACATAAATATTGCTGTGTAACTGTCATTAACTGTGTCAGCTCAGCGGCTTTGTGACCTTTCTCTAGTTGGATTTAGTATTTATAGTCTCACTTTAAGCCAACGAGCGTGCGACGTGCAGAGCTAATCATGCAGAGTTTGTAAATCTACACGTCTGAACAGATAACGACTGAGAGAAATCTCCAGAACAAGAGAGAACAGTTTGATTGTTTCACACAAGGTCAAGAATAAAGTGTCTCAGGACTGGAAATGTTTAATGCTCCGTGATAACAGACGCACAGTCGTGTGTGTGTGTCATGTCAGAGTGCGTCAGTGTTGTCTGACTTTGTTTTATCCACTAGAGGGAACCAGTGACGGTGAGTCTGCTCAGATTAAAACTGAAAGGAGCAATCTGCTGCCTGTTTCTCTTTCTGTATCTGAGCTCACTGAGCTCAAACACTCAAAGAACCAGTGACTTCACATTATATCAGAGTTTATCTGTAAATAAGACACAGAGGCAGTGAGCTACACAGATAACTCAGGTCCTTGTGAGAGCCACTGTAACAACTGAGGGGTTACAAACTGTCTTTGTAGAACAAGACCATCCAAATCTTTATCCGCAGCCTGTTGCCGTTGCTGTTCGAGACACGCAGGAGCCTCATGCAGTTAGGCAACAGAGCCAAATACCAGGAGACGGCATCATGTGAGACATGTTAGGACTTCTGTTCAGCCTGCAGGGCAGCTGCTGATGTAGTCTGCCCTCAGTGACTAATACATACCACGTAATAATGCTCCCACTAATTCCTCTGAATTAACTTTTATTCCTTTTACAATAAACTCAGTGATGGAGTGCAGCTAAGGACATTTACTCAGATACTTTACTTAGGTACAAAGTTGAATCACTATTTAATATAACTTTGTACTTCAACTTCACTTCATGTTAGAGGTAAATATTTGTATTTTCTGCTGCACTACACATGTCTGAAAGCTTCGGTTAGTTTACAGGTTATAATATAAGGTATATATAGTCGTAAAATATAGTATCTTCAGATGTGTGGGATAAACTTGAGGATGAAGTTTTCCTTTGATTAAATTTAATTTTTTTTATAAAGCCCAATATCAGAGGGCTTTACAGCAGACGACATCCTCTGTTGTGTGTCTGCCTGTACCTTTGATTTTTAAGAGAAGTCAAAGACTAATTTCCAGTGAGGTGGACGATAAAGTTACCTATCTATCTATCTATCTATCTATCTATCTATCTATGTCCTCGGAAGGAAAAACTCCCCCAAAACAACCTTTTAACTGGGAAAAACAAATGTTAGAAACCTCGGGAAGAGTAACTGAGGAGGCATGGCTCGTCCAGGATGGACCGACGTGTAATAGATGTCATGTGTTGACAAAAGGCTCGCACTTCTAAAGTTATATAAACTCTTTAACACCCTCTTGCATCAGCTGGAAAATGCATCGTCACAAAGCTGGAAACAGGGCTGTTCGTCTGACACCATGACAAGTTTTTAGAGATTAGTTGTTCCCACAGGACAGTGACGCTCTACATTAAACAACCCAAACTATATATGTAGAGTATATATAGTATGATAAAGTTGAAAATGAGCACTAACTTAAACTTCTACAGCAGTAAAACACAACATACACATCAATGCAGCAGTAACATTAATCCAAAAACTCCATTTATGATAGTACAACACTGACAGGGATCATTTCACTGCACAATGAACACATTAACTTTCATTCTTATGTACATTTTGCTGATAAAATTTAAACACTTTTACCAAAGTAAAGTTTTGAATGCAGGATTTTTACTGTATCGGAGTATTTTCAGAGTGTGGTATTAGTAGTTTCACATAAGTTAAGGATCTGATTACGTCTTCCACCACTGAATAATCTGTTTAAGTCATGACATCTACAGGTATGGTGGAAAGAAAAGTCGCATTAATGCTTAAAAATCCAATTCATTGATCATTCCCTGCAATATTTTAAAACCTAGATACAATTAAAGAATCAAACCTCAGCTAAAACTGACACCACTAATGTCTGACCCACTGTAACATCCTGTAAGCGGACATTTGCCCCGCAGCATATGGGCCTCTGTTTGAAGTCTCAGTGTGAATGTGAAACGCAGAGACGTTTATTGTACAGGGACGTGACATACCAGTCGTACCCCCTCACAGGGCCCCACGGTACAGATGGTCCTGCTCATACTGTAACCTGTGCAGTCCCCACGAGGTTACTAGAGTTCAGCCATTGCTGCGCCTGAGCTTTATCTGCCTGCGCTGATAGCATGTGGCTGCTGCCAGATTTAATACAGCCGTATGTAGACTTACATCTGTATATCAGTGTTTTCTTAACCTGTTTATAATTAGACAGGACGGATATATTCTTAAATATATAAATAAATGTTTTGAAGTTTATCTCTCAGGATCTGTTTTTGTTGTGCGTGTTAAACTTTATCCGGATGGTTCAGGCTGTTCCCTGTAAAGTGATCTTGTTGCTGTGACTTTTAGGTGTCTGGGCAAATATTGCCTCTGCTGTAAATCAACCCTTATTACATCATACGTGGATTTGAGCTCTGTGGCCGCCCCCTTCACCAAGCCCCTGTCATACCTCGCCGCTCATTGGCCGCCTGTTGTGGGGCAGCTGCGCCTGATTGGATGAAAACGAGGGCAAGTCTGCACAAGACCTACTGACAGACTGACATGGAAAGAGGAAGGGAGGCCAACCTTACATGGAGACACAAAGGGATTATGTTTTGCACGACAGCACATTTTTTATTCATACATATACACTTTAAATGAAGCGTGTGTGTGTGTGTAAGTGAGGGGGAAGCTTTCAATATGTTGAGATGAACCATATTCTGTTTCCTCTTTCCAAATCTTTGGGTAAAACTCCTCAAAATCCAGTCAAGGCAACACATGCCAACATACTTTAGGAGGCTTTTCAGACTCTTAATGATAATTTTGTGCCTTTCTGTGTATTGTTTGTCAAGGAAATTAGTTTCATAACGCACTCCGGGTTTACCGAGGACATCTGTTGTCTTTGCTAATGGTGCTTGGATCGGCTTATGTAACAGTTCTCTGTGAGAAGAAAAAAAAGAAAAGCACACAGTCAGACAGACGGGGGAAGTCCTGTTCACTTAGCTTGCATCTAAAGCTCAGCCCAGATACTTCCCTTTTCTCTCAGTCCCCGTTGGAAACAGCTCGCTGACCAGAATCTTAAACACACAAGAATAAACGTTGTAATCTGTCTGAATTGTCCTGTGGGGAAAGAGACAGATCAAACCCAAGCTTTCATCCCGTGAGACTACACAGGGCTCTTTTGTTATGATCAGCAGGGTTTGGATGAATGTGTTCTCCCTCCGCAGCGAGGAGTCTGTTGAATGTCTGACAGTGACATTTAAACATATTGATAAATCATACGGCTTTGAAACAACACTCTAAAGAGGCTGTTAAACGTCTTTTGTTCATGTTGATATCGAGAGATCTAATGGTGGTGTTTAATCCGTCGCTATCTGTGGCCCGATGGTCTCACCCCGTCAGCTCTAAATATAACCCCGGCGGGGAAAATAACACTGTCATGCATTACCCCTCGCTATGTTGCAAGTAGGTTGACCTTGTCCAGACGTCTCAGTTAGTTTTTTGGTGTGTGCCAACATTTCAGGCTGATAAGTTGGCCCCACACCAGCTCTTCCAGCCAGCCTGCACGTGTATGAGAAGAAACCCAGTCACCCAGACACTGTCCTGAAGTCTGATTAGCAGTATTTGCACTTTATGTTTACGGCCACGTGAAGGATAGATGAACCAGAAAAGGCCCACACTGAAAACCGCACGTGCAGACACTGTAAAAAGATTAAAATGTTAATTATTTGCAAGTGAAATCAGTCTCGGTTAAAGCTGGAGCACTGAAGGACCCGAGGTGTCAGTTGAAATGTCAGAGCTGACAGCAGACTGTGAGCTGAGGAGTAAGAAATAAAATGAAACTTAACATAAAAGCAGTGAAAGCAGTTGAGTCGTCAGTTACATGATAAATACTGTGTGATGCTGCAGTTTAAGAGTCGTCAGTTGAAGTGTCGGTCGATGTTGAATGTAAGAGCCACTTAGGCACATGTTCATATTTGGTAAAAATGTGTATGTTGATACAACACAGGTTCTGCTATATTTTGAACAATGTATGGTCGTGGACTATGGGCCTGTCCCAGTACCCACACTTCCCCTTGAAATACCCATTTCCACTTGGTCGTGCTTTAGGGCGTTCATGTTTAGGCAAAATTGAGGTAGTGGAAGTGGTTTCCAACACTTAAAACCCGCCCTCGATTCCAAGGGAGCCTCACTTTCAACGAAGTGGAAGATGAATTTTCCCAGAACACCTTGCGAAGTCAGCAAATCGGTTGAACACAGCGTTAAAATATTTAAACAAATCTACTCACCCGAACAAAATC
>JAPZEB010000026.1:21191901-21204652 GCA_029783705.1 Chaetodon striatus
AACCGGATATCTTACTCCTTTGGGGGTCTTTTAGTGAAACGAAATGCTGAACAAAACTTTTGTTAGTCCACCAAAATATTACAATTAAATTTTATGGTCTGAAAACTTCCTGAAATAGTGACAGCTGTGACTCAGCTTACATTTTGGTTACATTAGCAAACCAACAGTAACTCTAAGCCTTAATAGTATTTAAACAGGTAAGTTATATAAAATTAAACCCCTACATTTGTCATGAAGAGGGAAATTAGCTATAGAGACCGCAACTGTTTATTGTACTAGGCTGTACACATGTTTATTTCTGCTGTAAAGTTTGGGAATTTTAACATGTTGGTGTATGGAGACTGACTCATTCTCTGAGCCAGCATCAAGCGGCCATTTTAGGAAGTCTTCATCACTTTCACATTGGCTTCATTTGTCTGCCACTGAGGTTGCTGCTTGGTTTTCTCTCTCTCTCTGTTTTATCTATTTGTTTAATCCATACACAAACAGGAATAAACCCCACGTGGATTGTGTGCTGGACTATTTCTTGGCTGGGAGCAGAAACATCCTGGAGACTTCCTTGCATGTGTAGCACCAGCTCCGAGCCAAAAAATAGTCTGATACATAACTAATATTAACACAGCAAATTGTCTTTTTTACTCTTTGGTTTTTGTCCAAATCAAACAAACAAGATGTAACGTGATAATTTATGAGCTTTAGATGTACTGGCAGGTGAATTATGTCACCACTGGACAGAGCCAGGCTAACTGTTTCCCTTTGTTTCCAGTGTTTATGCTAAGCTAAGCTAACTGACTGCTGGCTGTAGCTTCATATTGACATGTCATAGTGGTATCGCTCTTATCTAACTTTTTGCAAAAAGCAAATAAAGTGCCTTAGGGAGGATGTTTTTTTCTGTGGGCTGAAGCTGAAGTTAGTCCTTAGTTGTCCTGGTTCCTTCATCAAAAAATCAATGGGATTTTTCCATATTATTTTTGATTATTGCAGAAAATAAGCTTCGTGGCAAACAAAAGTTTATGATACATGTTTTGTTTAGGGAGATAATCCTCACAAATGAACACCAATTTTACGATTTTTAAAGCCAAAAAGCAAAAGCCAGAAGTAAAAATGTGAATGTAAGGATATGCAAACTACTTAAACGTCTCCACAACAAGGCTGTAGGGCTGTGTTTGGCCCTCACAATCCTTGAGGGGGTATTTACAGACATGTGTCTTATAGAACAAAATGCAAAAGTCTCTTAAGGTTGTGTTGACTACAGACCTTATTTGAGTTGCCAAAAACTCATTGACCTCAGTATGAGGAACTGGAAGTGTTATTGAGTGCTAAAATGCTGACTAATTTCCAGGTTTTAGGACTCATTTCTCTCTTTAAGTTTGGACTCAGTAATAAATTGAATAGTAAATATGTAGATTTGATTGTTGTATTTTGCAGATTTCAGTTCAATCAGTTTAAAACATTAAAAGAAGAGAAAACCCAGTTTCTGTTCACATTCAGTGTCTGGCCAGCTGTCACCAGTTTGGTTGACCCAGTTATCTGAGTGGGCTGAGAGACACTGACCAGCACAGCCATTTTGATTTGTAGCCATTTGTATGGCCTATTGTGAGTGGGGGAAAAAACAGAGGAGGGCTGCAGCCTCTCACCACACGGCTCATGCAGCACTTTTTATGCAAACTCCAAAACCCAGGCGTGCTCTGTGCTGCTGGTCAGAGGAGCACCAGTTTGTTTGACCATGTCTGCCCTCCACTCGCTTCCTGGCTGCCCTTCATCACACCACAATCTCTTAATCACCACTGTGCCTTTGAGAGGAAAAAAAAAAAAAAAAAACCTTTGCGACCGGATTGGCTGTTCTTGGTGGAGCTGTTGCTAAGGAGAGCGTTTCACTCTGTGATGGATAGATGTGGCAGCTGTGGGGCAACCAGTTTGAGCAACACATATATCAATTTAATGCTTCATTTATGCTCCACTGGCATCATGTTCAGTGTGACAAGGCTGCAGATATACGTGATCGATAGCCTCTAAATCTCCTCAAACTCCTGCAGAGGTTTAAAAGATCGTGCTCTCTGTGCCACAAGGGTGCCATTTATTTATTTTTTATCAAGTTTATGGTCTCACCTAAATAAGGCCTTATCACTTCTGATGGGTCAGTGAACTTTACACCTTTTATGACCCTCTTGCAGCTGTTGTTCCCACCATTTGAGAGGATTAGTGGACTGTAGGTCAGCAAAATTAAGATTGGAAGTAAAACAAAAAAATGAGGGGCATGCTGACACTGTAATGTGACAATATAAGCACAGATGTATGTTAATTTATCTTTGAAATAAGCGGATCTGTAAGGAAATATATGCAAAAACTGATCTGTAATTATCCGCCATTTTCTAAGGACATGTAGGAAGTTCAAATAGTGACCTTAAACTGAACTGTAGCACCGGTATTTGTTAAAAACTTTAGTCATTTATGCTAAATTGCATCTACATCGTAAAAAAAACAAACAGATCCAGAAAGAAATATTAGCTTTACTACACCTGCACGGGCAAATAATCTGCAAGATATTCTTGCAGGTGATTTGCCTCCCATTTGCATGAAACAGCCATGATGTGAAATGTGTTTAACAAATGAAGCTCGAGAGCCATGACCTCTTCTCGCAGCACCTCTTTACGTCTTCTCCTTTAGGTAAATCCTCAGCAAAGCGCTTTTAAACCCTCTGACAGCGACCCTGAGTAAAGCTGCTAAACTTGCCCTACATACAGGAAACTGAGTCAAGGCTGTTGTAGTTTTCATGTTACGGCATGTCAAAATGCATCATAACACATTCCTGCACAGCAAGAACAAGAAAAAAAAACATTTGTTTTCTAACTGAGCGACTAGAGGAGAGGGCAGCAACACCTTCAACATCCTTCCTGTTAGCAGTGACAAACAAAGAGGCAGCAGAAACATCAAGTTTCCAATTATTTATTTCAGTTTTACTGCTTTAATAAAAATAAAAAAAATTGAAATATCCAAGGGCAAACAAAGAATCATTTCATCATGAACACCTTGATGAACCATTTAAGCAGACAATGGGCAGTAACTGAACAGGGCATGAGGGAATACAAAAAGTCAAGGCACGCCATGTTACAGTTGGATAGATTAAAATCTCAGCAGGTAAAGAGCCCTTCAGCTCAGCGTTAAAATTATTATTATTATTATTTTTAAAAAAAGGAGGGACAGAATAACCAGCATTCAACTTCTCCTACAGTCAGAGACCTTTTATTCACAATCTGGTGACAAACTCGTGATCAAACTTGAAATGAAAAGACAATAAAAATAAAAAGGAAATAAAAAGGGAGGGCAAATGTCTGCATAAGCTGCGCTTCATCTGGACTTGGAACAGATTCAATAAACCTCCACCAAGCGCAAAGTGTCGACCTCAGGCAGAGGGACATGTGCAGGTGTCACTGGTTTCAGGTGCGTTTTTGGTGGGGGTGGGGGGGACGTTGGAGTGTCGCTACTCAGGAGTGAGAGAAGTCACAAAGTGGTCGCCCTGGTCAGTTCACTGTCCATTGAGATCTATTAGGAAGAGATGGGGCCCTTCTCAACACATCCCATTGTGCAAGTTAAGCAGTCCGGGGGTGGAAAAGAAAAAGTAGTGACTTCTATCTCATGAAGTTTCCGCCTCCGATTTCCCGCTTGTACCTGTTGGTGAGGTTGTCGGCTTGCGTCGTGAGCTTGGACAGAACTCCAAACAGTCCCCTGAGGTGATAGTGAAACTGATCCTCCAGGTCTGCGTTGTCGGCAGGGAGCAGGTCCCCGGTGACCGGCTGCTGCTCCTCCTGCTTCACCGCCATCTCCAGGAAGCTGGCACCGCTGCTCATCTCCTTCTTCAGCAGGCCCCACTCCATGTCGTTCTTTATGGACTTGAGGAGCAGGTAGTGCTCGTACATGTCTCTCTGCTTGTTGGGACACTGCGGTTCGTGATTGTTGTTGTTGTTGGGCTCCATCTCGCTGGGTGCCTGGTCCTCCAGCGGCAGGTCTCGCAGCAGGCTTGGCACCATGATGGTCTCGTCCATGTTGTTGGCAGCTGCTATGAAGCGGTGCATGACGTTGATGAGAGAGTGCTTGTTGCTGGCGGAGTCGCTGCTGATCTGCATCATTTTGAAGGCTTTAGGTTGGCTTGGTTACAGAGTAAAGCTGGCAGGTGGTGATATTAAGGCAGAGCTGCTCGGGGCTGTAGAGGGGTGGCTGATCTGCAGGAGGGAGGATGCAGGAAATATATTGATCAGATGCAGCAAACACAAAGCAAAACCAGGGCCTAATGCACCCTGAAACACAGGTCTGTACAGTCAGCGTGGATAGAGGCGACCAATTCATAACCTCACACACACACACACACACACACACACACACACACACTGACACACACTCTGACACACACTAGAGTGCAGCTAGGCAGGAAATGTGATGAAACAGAGGCAGCCTGTTTCTCAGCTCATCTGCTACGCATATCCTGACTTACACCACCAAATATTACACATATTGTACATCGACCATTGTGATTAATCACCTCAAATTTGCCGCATTATAACGCCACACACACGCGCACACACACACCAATATGACCTTGACTTCCTGATATTAAAATGAGGAAGCACATTGTCTTCAAAGCCCTGAATACAGAGGATGCAGACTGACCTGAACCGCGAGCTGACCTGAGGAAAAAGCTCCTTGGCGTGTTGATTGGATAAAAAGATTTCCTTTAAGCTCTGCACCACCCGCCGTGAAGGAAAGTACAATTTTCCCCAGCTGCCTGCCACTGAGCTCCGCTTTTATACCGCAGAGCCGGTTCGGGGTGGAGGGGGAAGAATAAACCCCACCCTCCGTGTATGTTCCTACCGAGCCCATTGGGCAGCAGGGAGGATGTAGGCGGACCTTCAGAGCATCTGATCCCAATCTGACCAATCACGCGTCGGCTCACAGCCGCCAATCATGTGTATTTGTCCAGGGCTTGTCTGCAATTATCTGCAGCCCATTTGCTTCCCATCCTCTGTAGGACGTTTGTGCCCTGAAGGCAGCACTGATGCAAGTCTGCACAGGGATGCACGTCAGGTGTGTAATTTAAATAGGAGTGTTTGGCTCTTGTATGGAGACATGGAATAATACTAAGTTCACTGTTAAGGTCAAATTAGGCTTCTTCGGTTTGTCTCCACGGCTGCCTCCGTTCAATATGTGACACAGCACTGCCACCTGCTGGTGGGACTGGGGACTCAAATCTTCTGCAGCTCACGTCTGAACAGAAACTGACATCAGTCACTGTTTCACATTAACCTGTCAGTCAGTGCTCACAGGGGGGACCGGGTAGGGCTGTAACAACTGGATGGTTGTGAAAGCACCACTTTCACAATGAAGGGACGACCTATGAGTCATGTAACACATTTACTGTGTGACCGTTTACTGCCTGAACCTGCAGGTGAAGTCAGAGCTGTGTGAAAGTGTTCAGGTTTTACAGCCAAACATTGATTACTAATATATAAATATAATCAACACTGACATTTAAGGCTCATTTTTCTGATTGTTACAATTGTGTGTGACACCCTGAGATCAAATGTTGTAGGCTCAAAGGTAGGATCAAACAAGGTAGCACTTATTCATTTAGATTAGTGCTGATACTGATATGTAATCCGTAATAAATCAGAGTAGTGTTTTAAGTCAAATGTGAGGCTTTTTTCAAACCACACTGCCAAACCCAGCTAAACAATGGCTGACAGTTAAGGGATGGTTGTAACACTTCAAGATGTTACAGCTACTCACATTTAATCCATCTGTTTTACTTGTCACAAGGTGGAAGTGCCAGTTGTGCGTTTTATCTTTACTCTGATCTTATATGTTGCTTTTATGTATGTTTCTGTTATTTATTTTGCATGTTTTATTGTGCTTAGTTATCAGTGTTGCTCTCCGCCTTATTTTAAAGTCAGCTTGGCATACACTACCCCCACCTACACACTCCTTTTTTTCCCCGAGTAAGACCTGTCCCTGAATAATACCCGATTAATATTTTGCACATCCAGTAAAAAAAAAAAAACAAATAAACATATGTGCTACTTTAATATTCTTTTAAAGTGCCTTTTTCATTTTTTTAAGTTGTATTTTTTTTTCATCCTATAAAGTTCTTGACTCTTGCAGTACGTTGCCTTTTATTTTGCTCTTATATGTTGCTGCGTTTTATCTTGCATGTTTTACTGTGCTTGGTTATTTCAATGTTGCTTTCAACCCATTTTAAGATCACCTTGGCATACACTACAGATGTTTTACATATTTCTTAAGTTAATGTTCTTTAAAGTACCTTTTTCATATAATGTAGGTTTTCTATTCTATAGGTTCTTGACTGTTGCAGTACTTTGCCTTTCACTTTGCTTTTATACGTTGCTGTGTTTTATCTTGCATACTTTTACTGTGCTTGGTTATTTCAGTGTTGCTTTCAACCTGATTTTAAAATAAACTTTGTATACCCTACCCCCACTTACATATTCTCCTTTTTGGCAGTAAGGTCTGTCCCCAAATAATACCTGATAAATCATTTTGCACAAAAAACAACAACTGTACAGCTCTTATTCTGAAAGCGATATTGCACATATTTTATATTAGAGTTCTTTTAAAGTACCTTTTCCATATTTTTTTATTGTAAGTTTCCATTCTAGTAGTTCTTGACTGTTGCAGTACTTTGCCTTTATTTTTATTTTCTCTTATTGTATGTTAGATGTAAGCACCAAAGACCAACGCAAATTCCTTGTAAGTGAAGACCTGCTTGGTAATAAATCTTATTCTAATACTCTGCCATGTGACAAATGTTGCAAAAAAAATTATAAAGGATCAACACAGCAGCTCTGTGAGGGCTTTCGATGCAGAGCAGGATGATGTCTTGACTTGTTACTTGACGAGGCAGCAGACTTTTATTTTGGATTCACTCAGTGTGAGATAGGTTACTGAGCATCTGACTGGTAAATGTTACCGTGGTGGACCTTAGGAGCTGTTTTTCATTGTAGGTATGTTAAAGTTTTTGTCTTATTTGCAGCTTTTTTTGATTCATCACGTGTTAAAACTTTCCCTGGTGGTGTGACAGGTTGTAACAGTGGATCTCATTTTATTTAACATCAATAAATGTATTCTGTGATATAATTAGAGACGTTGCTGTCTGAGGCCAAGACGAGAACTTTATGTTAAAATATGAGAGCTGCAATACAAATATTTAGCACATTTTTGGGTGCTGAGACAAAATATTGCAACCACACCTGGTGTCCCCTGTGATGTGATAACAAATGTTGGTCTTACCTGATAGTTTTAGCTTGAAAAAGCTCCAGTGGTAACCTTTAATGATAAGTATCAGTCCCTGCGTATGTGACCAAGTGCTGAGAGAGCAGCAGCAGACATTTTGACACGCAGGAGCAGCACAGGTGTATGTAACAAAGTTAATTAAACAACTGGGCGTGGCCGTGTCAGCAGCATTGTCAGGGTTATTAGCTACACCTGTGATTCTCCTGCTGCGTGGCAGGTCAGTGTGTCTGCTGTGAGACGGGACAGCAGGGAGTGGAAACAGTGTCACGTGTAGCAGAAGTCAGAGTTGAGAGACAAAGATACTTGTTTATGTTTAGAAGCTTGTGGAGGAATAATTATCCATTAATTTGCAGAGATAAGATTAGTCAGAAAAAACATTGTCTTGCAGAGATAGATTTTCCAAATCTGTTTTGTCTTCTGACGACCCTTGAGTTTGCATCTTCTACTTTCTCCACCTGTGTTGAGATTTATTTTGTCACCGTGGACACACCGTCATATTACAGAAGTGCTGCATTATCATTAAGGTAGGGCTGTAAAAAATTCATCTATTATCTTATCGTGATATGAGACTAGATATCGTCCTAGATTTTGGATAAAGTAAAGTGATGTCATTTTCTTAACTTAGCAGGCTGTTCTAGCTGCTCCATTATTGGCCTTTACCTGCTTAGCCACTGTATCCACATTACTGATGATTACTTATCAAAAATCTGATTGTGTGAGTATTTTGTGAAAGCACCAATAAGCAACCCTACAGTAATGTCACAGTATGACATCAAAGTATTTAGTCCAAAATATTTAGATACAATACAAGGACAATATTCAAGGAAAATACAACTTGAAAAGCCCACGTTAGCTTTGCTGTGGAGGTTTCTATCAATAATTAAATAACTGACTGTAACCTAAAACTTTAATTCAAAGACCAAAGTTGTGATTTTAAACCAGAAAACCTTTGTTTGGTAGCTTAATTTTGGGTTTATATTTTTAAAATCCAAAATGTCTGTTTGATCATACAGTGGACGGGCATATTTTTTTATTCTTGAAAGTTTTAGCAGGTAAACAGCTTCTGAATTACCTCAAAAGTTTTCATATTATTATTTACAGCACAAAATATTTGTCCAAAGTGCAAATGATTAATACTAATTAATCCTCTGGACCAGGGGTCGCCACATGTGGCCCCTCTCCAGTGTCTCCCTGAGGCTTTGACAGAAAAAAATATGCTGAAATTATTTTTTTTTTTTAACATTTTAATTTTCATATATTAGTGTTATAGACCCTAAGAAAATCTTACACTATCCAATTGTAAAAATGTGAAGCCTATATACTGAATAAAAAACAATTTAACATTTCAACAATTAAATTACTTTAAAATGTTGCCGAACCTCAACAGCAGTGGCTTAACTTAAATTTATGGGTTTATTTAACTACATCCTATATAATAATGTACAAGTAACTTGCTTTTTTTTGCTTTTCAAAAATGTATTATCATTAATGTTGCTTATTTCCTGATATTGTATATGTTTTTGTTTATTTATGTTTTATGTATGTATCTGTATTTCCCCCCCCATTTTTCCTCTTTTTTTGGTCTCTATATATGACATGTCAAATAATCCTAAAAAATGCAAAAAGAAAAACCCAAAACAAAACACCAAATAAGGACCAGTGGGTTGTCTTTAGTCTCCCTAGCTCGTTAGCTGTGAATGCCAAATCCATAAAGTAAACGTCTTGGAATAAAACACAGTATTTAATAGGGTGTGGACAAATGTGTTTGCTTTCACTGCCAGCTCTGCAAAGTGTAAGGACCAAATAATCAGATAGTGCCCTGCACAGAGGCCCCCTGGTGGTGAAACATATTACTAAAGGCTCATTCAGACCAGTGGTTCCCAACTGGTGGGTTGCAGTCCAAAAGTGGGTCATGGATCCACTCTGACTGGACATGAAGTGACTTGTTTGTGAAAAACAAATTTCATTTTCAAGTACAGCGAATTTCTGGAACAGAGCTTTTGTTTTACAGTGCCGTTTCCTGTTGTAGAGTGAGTGACTAACAGACAGCAAACGCAAGTATGACGCTAAATCAATGACACTATGTGGACCTTGAACTAATGACGAAGAAGAAATCTGGACCCAGTGGCTGGAACAGTTGGGGTACAGGCTAATTTAGACTTAATACGCTGTGTGACCTTCATTATAAGGCTAAAATATGTTTTTATTTATTAGTATTTTTGGTCAAAAATGGCTCTTTTGATAGTAAAGACTGCCGACCCCTGCTTTAGACCCTCATCTCACTAAACTATACATAATCCCACATTAATTTTCACCTTTATTTTGTGTTAATTTTTCCTTTCAATCAACTTAATTGACCTTTTTCCCACCTTGGTAGGCATATATGTTGGTATATATACTGTACAAGTATAATCTGCTGTTACTATTTTTCTATTTGTTGAGATTACCAATGAACATCTACAGATACACTGCACTTAGGCATCTTAACTATCTGTTATATGCTTCAATTTTCAGCTGAAGTGAAATTAGACATTTCCCTGCACACTGAGAAACTAAATGCCTTTCACATGTTGTTTTGTATGGATCCCTCACGAGGCCCCAAATAACTGAGTCATGTTCATCTGCCAAAATATCTCCGCCTGCCAGAATATTTTTGCATCCTCTCAGATGAACATAGCTGCAAACAGCTGTGGCACAGACACGTCCCGAGCTGCACAAACACCGTTAAAGATACTTTTATCTTTTATTTATTTTTTTTCAAGTATTTCACATGCATCCACAAAAGAATAACAATTTAACACTGAAGACTGTGATATGAAGGTGGCCCGGTGACGGTAATTGGCACACATGAATGCGGGCTTTCGACAATACTGGCCTATGTAACCAGTAAGGCTCACGTTTAAGTCCTTACTGTGAATCACACACACTTGATTTCAGGGTGGCGACCTCCTCGTCCGTCTCTAAGGCTTATGCTGGTTTCACACGCACAGAAATTCACTTAGTGTTGCAGAGAAGTTTAACATTTATCAGCTTATCGTCTAGATTTCATCTGCTCAGCTACAGACTAACTTTTAGCAAAATTACAAAGTAAGGCAGCTGCATTATACAAAAGACACAATAAATGAAAGTGTTGACAACAAAGTCAATTAACTCAACTCAAAGTAACATCTACGCTTAATAGAAATCCCTAATTAAATCCCAGGAGTAACAAATGGTCTCCAAAGTGTTTAGGTCCCTTTTGTTTTTGGTCAGACTACAGACGGCAGGTAACGTCCCTTTTTTTTGGATTTCCTCTAACATTATTTCCCTTCTGCTCGTTTGTCATTGGTGAATAAAAGAAGAAGCAGTGAGTGTTTTTCCCTGTCTAAAATAATATCAACTAACACGCACACAATATTAAAATCACAGGAGATTCTTTCGACTCTATTTGCATCAGGAGCTGCCCGTCAGTGACCTGCGGAGACACACAGAAAACATCACAGCTAATTTATATTTGCATTTCAGCATTGGATCATTAAATCACTGCCGCAGTTTTTGTGTGTGTGTGTGTGTGTGTGGGAGAGTTCACAGTTTGTTCTCGGTACAATCTGTGCATGAATTAGTCTCCCCAAAACAGGAACAGCAGAGTTTAGTTCCTTAATGTTTAGTAACCTGATGTCTCACCTGTGTGAGGTCGCTGTTAGACCATCTCATACTGGTTGTTGGTGATGTATCGAGACAAGCAGCAGGACAGGAAGATGCCGATGAGCTGAGAGGAAACACATTTAACAAATTACAGATTCATCAAAACAGACACTCAATTTAAAGGAAAATGATGTTTACTATCAGCTATAAAACCATTAAATGACCTCATCAGTATTTAAACAGGCTATAAATAACTGTACACATTAACTATACTGTCTAAAAACAGAGCGGAAACAAAGGTGAAAGTTTAAGTCATCACCAGCTGTAAATGCTGTTTGATTCTACACGCCGACTTTGCCCTGCTGTACTTAGTTTTACAATGTGATGGTTGATTATAGTCAACGTGTTGCCGTGGTCACGTTTGTTTTTACAGTCATATCGTCTGGGCAAGTGGTTCCCAACTGGTGGGTCACGGACCAAAAGTGGGTCTCGGCTCCATTCTGAACGGACCGCAAGTGACTCAGGAACATGTTAAGTTTTCTTCTGTCTCCTCTTGTTGCATTGGTGTGAACCGGCAGGTTTTTAGACCGCTGCAGAACGGCACATTCCAAGTGTTTGCACGTTTTAACTCGCAAATCCCCGCAAGTCCCGTCGCAAATCTTCACAGGAATTTAGAGTCTCCTTAGAGTCACTTTACTGACCAAATTAAAGCTGGATGTCTCCGAATTCTCTTCACGAATAAGGACAAAACTAAAATAATCTTATTTGGGAAAAATGAGGGAGGACTTAAGATTGCCGCTCATCTTGACACAAGAGAACTTAAAGTAAAGGTCAACTTAGAAACCTTGGTATCTTAATTAATTGTAATCTCAGTTTTAAACAATGTGAGAGCGGGGCGCCCAGTAGCACAGTGGGTAAGGCTGGTGTCCCATGTACAAAGACGATGTATTTGCCACAGTGGCCGCAGATTCGATCCCAGCCCGAAGCTCTTTCCTGCATGTCATCCCCCCTCTTTTCCCCTTTCTCACTTAATTACTGTCCTGTCAAATAAAGGCATAAAAGCCACAAAAATAATCTTTAAAAAACACGAGAGCAGTAACTAAGTCATCTTTTCATCATCTCAAAAACATAGTCAAACAAAACATGATTTAGAAAAACTGCTTTTATCTCCAGCAGGGTTGACTACTGTACAGGTCTTATTACAGGCCTTCCTAAAAAGATCATCTAACAGCTTCAGCTTGTACAACATGCTGACACTAGAGGTCTTACAAAAATCAAAAACACTTATCACATTACTCCAGCACTCAAGTCTTCACACTGGCTTCTGTAAAGCGCTGCTGCTTGTTTATAAATCACTAAATGGAGCAGGACCAAAATACCTCCCAGTTATATTTAAGCAGCACACACCTGCTGCACCTCTCAGATCGCTGGAGAGAAATCTGTTGGCGAAACCTACTGTAAGAAGTAAACATGTTGAAGCAGCTTTTAGCTTTGACGCTGCTCAGCTCTGAAACCAACACCCTGATTGTATCAAAGGCGCTCCATCTGTAGCCAGCTTCACATCTAGACATAAAATCAAACTGAGCTCAGATGCCTTTGGCTAACTGACTGACTGCACTCTGATCTAATGTACTCGTCCTATTTAATCCTTTATTTTCAGGTGTTCTTTTAACGGTTTAATTTCATCTGCTCACTTGGGGGCTCATCTTTCTTTGGCCCTCCAGACAACCCCAGG
Organism: Chaetodon striatus; assembly: GCA_029783705.1. Classification (NCBI taxonomy): domain Eukaryota; kingdom Metazoa; phylum Chordata; class Actinopteri; order Chaetodontiformes; family Chaetodontidae; genus Chaetodon; species Chaetodon striatus. The sequence continues at coordinate 21,204,563 of JAPZEB010000026.1, forward strand.
GTTGTGGCGCCTCCCTCCACCAGGGAAAGTGTTCCCCTATCGGCCTGCTCTCCAACCAGTCCTGGGTGAGTGGGCATGGTGGACCTGCTG
>JAPZEB010000026.1:21216986-21232822 GCA_029783705.1 Chaetodon striatus
TGTGAGTGTGAATGGTTGTCTGTCTCTATGTGTCAGCCCTGTGATAGTCTGGTGACCTGTCCAGGGTGTACCCTGTCAGGCTCGAGCCAGGAACCCTCTTGCCGTGAGGCGGCAATGGCACCACCAATACACCAACCTGCCGCTGTGAAATCTCAAAAGCCATAAAAACATCTGCTGCTGACAACAGTCCCCAACAAATGAGCTGGTGTTAGAGTGTGATTTGTTCAAACCTACAGTGCCCAGCTGTTTTAGGAAATCACTTAGCCTTTTCTTTTGGGCTCGCTGAAAGTCAGAAAGTACTGAGAGATGGATTAAAACATTGTTGGTTTAGCTTTTATGAGATTTGTTGGCAAAAACAAAATCTAGAATATCACCAGCCTCATCCTTAAAGATTATTGATCCTGTGATTGTTTCCACCAATAACTCAACATGCTCTACGCCTTCAGGGATTCGTTGCCATGTGCTGCCCCTCATTCCCCACGGCAGATACACTTGCACTCACGGCTTCATGGTGGACTCCAGATGTGATTTCACCTGCAACCGCGGCTATCGCATCGAGGGGGAACACTCACGAACCTGTCAGCGCCGTGGGTCATGGAGTGGCGCACAGCCAGAGTGTGAAGGTACGTATCAAGCTCTGACCAGATGTTAAGACTCAGAAGTCTTTGTTCAACTGTCAACTTGAGGTTTAACTTACTGCCATAACATGGACCTAAATTCAGACCATCTGTGTTGCTGTCCAGTTTTTCATTATTCTTTCACAACACCAGTCGCACAAAAACAAAGACATATTTCCTGCTCGTCTGGTCTTTGGACTGAATCCAGAACTGTGGACTGCTGTCTGCCATATTCTGCTCTATACCACTGCTACAGTCGGATGAATCTCTTTCCTGCAAAATCTCCATTAATGTTGTAATTTTCTGTTTGTTTCAGATACTGATCCTCCAAAGATCAAGTGTCCTCCATCCAGAATCAAGTACGCCGAGCCTGGGAAACTCACTGCTACGGTGACCTGGGACCCCCCCACTGCCACAGATACATCTGACAAAACACTTGAGTATGGCACTCCTTTCCTTTGCTTCCTTTTCCTGTTGATTTTGAAATTAAATTAAACACCCAGCCCTCACTGTACTCGTCTCTCTGCAGTGTAATATTAGTGGGCCAGGAGCCGGGCACCGAATTCAAAGAGGGACAAAACATTATCAGATACAAAGTGTACGATCAATCCAGGAACAGAGCGGCCTGCAAGTTTATTGTACGTGTTGAGGGTGAGTTGATTTATGAAATGGGTTTGTATACTAATCATTGAAGGAGCTGTATGCCACATTCAGAGCACATCTACGATTCAGAAGTCCTTTTTACACAGAGACCTCGAGATAGAGCTGCTAAGAGGTCCCTTTATTATGCTGTATGTAACAAAACAACGTCCACCTGCCAGATTTCTCCTTCGTCATTAATTCAAGGTCCACACAGTTTAATACATTAATATCATACTTGTGTTTGGCCATGTCGTCCAGCTAGTTTGTTTCTGTTGAGTAGCTGTTTGTTCGTCTCTCAGTCTACAGCAGGAAACTGCACTCCAAAATAAAAGCTCTGTGGCAGAAATACACTGTACTTAAAAATAAGGTGTGTTTTTTACAAACTTGACACATTAACAAGTCACTTACGGTCCATTCAGAATGGACCCACGACCCATTTTTGGACCGTGACCCACCAGTTGCGAACCACTGCTCTAGTGTGATATATAACACACATGTTGGCATCACATGGTAACACCAATCATTTACTGTCCCTGTCATATGGCGGCTGTTCTCGTCCAGTGCTTGGAGGTTAAGGAGCTTCAAGACCTTGTTGATTTCCCAATTTGCGAATAGTGTCAGCTGCTCTCCTTCCTCTTTGAGTTAGCTGCTAACTGCTTCTAGGTGCTTTAGGTGCAGTTAGCTAGCAAGCAAGATACACACAGAGAGGAGCTCACATACTCTAACACAGTGGTTCCCAACTGGTGGGTCGCAGTCCAAAAGTGGGTCATGGGCCAATTCTGAATGGACCGCAAGTGATTCGCAAACATGTCAAGTTTGTAAAAAAACACACTTTAGTTTTAATAACTGTAAATTACCAGCACAGAGCTTTTATTTTGACATGTCGTTTTCTATAGAGTGACTAACAGACAGTTACTTGACAGAGATGGCAAACTAGCTTGATGACATGTCCAAAAGCAGATCCATCCATCCATTCATTTTCATCCGCTTATCTGAGGCCGGGTCGTGGGAGCAGCAGGCCAAGCAAAGCACCCCAGACGTCCCTCTCCCCAGAAACGCTTTCCAGCTCCTCCTGGAGGACGCCAAGGTGTTCCCAGGCCAGATGAGATATGTAATCCCTCCAGCATGCTCTGGGTCTGTCCCGGGGCCTCCTACCAGTGGGACGTCCTTGAAACACCTTCAATAGGAGGCGCCCAGCAGGATCCTGATCAGATGCCCAGACCACCTCAACGGACCCCTTTTGACGCGAAGGAGCAGCGGCTCTACTCAGAGCTCCCTTCAGATGTCCCAGCAAGTGTGACGCTGAATGTATGAAACTGTGTGGACCTTGAACTAATGACAAAGGAGAGATCTTGATCCTGTGGCTGGACCAGTTGGGAACAGCTGCTCTAACATGCATGCACAGCTGCCACAACAAAGAACAGAGAAGCTCGGATTACAACACACGGAGGAGGAGTGTGACGTCACTTCCTGCTCATTACTCCACTATATCTTTACATAGCAAAGAGTCTGATGCTGTATCAATGCTCTGAGTGTTACATACAGCTCCTTCAACCTAAAAACAGCACTATAACTTTGTCTGGATTTCTTATTCTCGCTGTGTTCTCCTTCCAGTGAGAAGATGTCCAGAACTTCCTGCACCTATGCACGGCTACCTCACCTGCTCCTCTGACGGGAATAACTACGGAGCAACCTGTGACTACCACTGTGACGGAGGATTTGAAAGGAGGGGTGTATCTAGTCGTGTCTGCCTGTTCAACCGCAGCTGGGGCGGAGACCCTGCCGAGTGTGTTTGTGAGTCTGCATAAAAATACCCATCATGCTTATGAATTTGCAGCGTAAACATAACAGTATGCAGGATGTGTGAGAAGGTATAAATACGGGGTGCAACTGTGGCTGTGTGTCTGTAGCAATGGAGATCAAATCAGACGTAAAGACGGTCTCCGCTCTCCTGGATCAGTTCTATGAAAAGAGGAGGCTGCTGATCATGTCCGCGCCCAACATATCTGACCCCGACTACCAGCTGCAGAACGTCATGATACAAGTGAGGAACTGTTTTTTGCTGCTGGTGTTTTTAAGGAAGTTTAAACAAGCAACTAAAATCCTTTTTCCTTCTTTGAATCAGAAAGCAGACTGTGGATTAGACCTGCGACATGTAACCGTGATCGAGCTCCTGGGCTCTCCGCCTCGTGAGACGGGCCGCATTAAAGAAAGTCTGCTCAGCTCTGAAGCCATCGAGGGTCTGAGGTAACAGTGTGATACTTCATCACTTAGTTATTCAGCAGTTTATGGCTCTTTGAGGGGAAAACATTCATTTAGGTGAATCATTCCATCCTGAAATGACTTTATATAACTCTCTATTTGCTTCTCCTCACTCCATTAAATGTCAGGAGCCTGCTAATAAAAAGAGCTCCTCTGTGGAAAAAATCCAGCCGAAAGATTAACACTGGTAAAAATAGCAGCGTAATAATTCCAGGATAGCAGTAATGGGATTTTGACAAGACTGACAGAACATCAATAGTCAACATGTTTCTTATGAGAATCAGTGAGTAAGAGCGTCTTTTAAAGTCCACCATTGTGCACCAGCCGTCAGCATGTAGGGACCAGTTTATCTTAGAGAAAGGCAAAGATATAGATTTTCCACCAACTGTGTAATCTGAGTAAGGGGCACTGCTCACTTTTTCCAGACTGGAAAATGTCTTCAGTCTCTTCACTGACACACACAAATCCCACAGCTGAGTGAGAGCAGCATGTCGAGGCTCATTCTTTGAGCGTGGCACAAAGCACTCTGGGAAATATGGGAGACATCATCAAGGTAGAGGATAAGGGACGTGTATTTGAACAGGGACGTTCTTTAATGTTTAATGTCAGGATATTTCCATAAAGGAGAGTTACAGAGTTAAGATTAAAGCTGCACTAATGAACAGTCTAATATTAATAATGGATGAAGTGACTGTGTGTTATAAAAGAGAGAATTATACCCCAACTCTGTGGTGTCCCTCAGCTCTACAGAGTTTTTAGCATCTTCACTCTCACTACTGTCATCAACCTCGTTTCCAGATGCGACTGTTTTTAGCAAAAACAACTCTGACAAACCGACCAAACAGCAGCATGACAAAGTTAGCAACTGGTTGGTGAACACAGCTGTGCATTTAGCAGCTGGTTAGCTGGTGGAGACCAAACAGCTAAAAACTGCTGCGACATCATCTTCAACACAACACTCACCGAATCCTTTCGTTGGCAACAAAGCAGAGGCACATCTGCACTTTGTCAGTTGTATGCCATTGTTTTCTGGCTGCCATCTTTTAAAATATCGGTCTTGTAAAATAAAAAAACGTGGACAGTATTGACAGTAGCTTGACCATTTAAAAAAGGTGGGTCTGTGCTAGTGAAGGTTCTCTCTGTATTACAGTGTATTGTATTTCATTTTCATCCCTTAAATTGATATGGCAAATTTGTTAGCAGTAACTAAGTCTCACATCCAGCAGACACAGAGCAACATTATTAGTCATTTGCAGTCGTGTTTCTGGTCACTTGAAGAACGCTCTGTTTGGTTTTCAACCATCTCATGAGGGAAATGTCTGGCTCTTTAGCCACTAAATGCTCCACTGTGTTCACCAGCTAGTTTCTAACTTTGTCCACCAGGTAGAGTGTACTAAAGAAATGGACGTGGCCACCAGGACGTCACCAAGCAGCATCCTCAGCTACTGATAAATGAAGCCAAGTGCTTATAACTGCAGTTCTGCTACTGGGCTGCCTGAGGCTGGCTCCAAAAGCAAATCAGTCCATATAGCACTCAAACCAAGGGGTGACGTCACGGTAACTATGTCTATTTATTTCACATGGTCTATGGATGTCACCCACTAACGTTCGAGAACCTGGCGTTGCCATCTTCGTTGTTTTGGAGCCAGAAGTGATCATATTTGGATAAAGAGGGTGGAGCGAGGGAGGATAGACATTGCTTCACCTCTATCCTGACTGCTGTGTCACAGTGATAGCAACTTGTCGATCACAAGGTAGCCACGCTCTAAAGCATAACCCGCTTTATCGTCTATTTTACTCTAAATCGGACCATAATGTACAACATGACCATCAAGCTGTATTGACCAAGACTCAAAACTAGCTATTGAGACCATAGACTCATTAACAAAATATTTACTGAGGTAATAATGTGAGAAGAACAGTCATTTTCACAAAGAGTTTACAATCAGACTGCTTTTACAACTGGATTTGGCCCCTGACGGCCCCTAATACAGGTTCAAGGCACTTCTGCATGGGTTTAGCTTTTCTGACTCGGAGGCTAGGTCCACTTCTTCTGTACAGTCCAAGGTCTGTCCTCTGTTTGGTACTGAGCCGGTACTGTGGGTTGATCTCAGCCTGTATATAATAAATATTGCATAGATATAAAAGTGTCTGTAGAACTAAGGGAAACAGATAGTCACATTATAATCTGAGGATTCGTCACTGCGAGCAACCTCCTAATCTCATTGTTATAAAAAATACTAATTATAGCAGCTTTAATGATATTAAATCATGAGACAGTCGAGTGTTCCTTCGTTAATCTAATCTGTGTCTCTCTGTAGACAAGCGTTCAGAATCTCCAGATATTACTTCAGCATGTTGCTGCTGGACAAGCTCGGCTCAGACCGAGAGCGCTTCATCGCCCCCATGTCGTCGGACGAGCTGTTCTCCTACATCGATAGCTTCCTGCTGGATGAAGAGGAGCGAGAGCGGCTGGAGCACCACAGGGAATTCTGTGACTAATTCAATAAACCTCTCTGGTTGCCACAGCGATAAGCTCATCAGTATTACTAAACACAAGATGAGGAAGGACAAACAACCAGGAAGCAGGTCCAGAGGGACATTAGGAGGGGAGAGAGGACGAGAGGGCAGTTCCTCGTGTTTAAATGTGATCACTAAACAACACTGAAGTGCTAGCACTGTTTTCTCTCTTCAGTAACACAGGCCAGAGAGTGGACGTCACAGCGACAGATAACACAGACAAGCTTGAGTAAAACACATTAGTAAGAAAAGACATTTTGAACCACAGACACATAAACTTAGGTTGGATACATGATGTTAGTGTTTTTGTGATATGGCCAGCTTCTACAAAAGACTACTGAGGAACGATTTCACGGGCAGATTATTTTTAAATCCAGCTGGTATGGACGATCGAGCATGTCTTTGTGTTTAGTAAATTTTTTATTGGGTGAACAGAATATTCATGGCAACCTGGAGGTGAAACATGTCTCTGATCACACACAGTTAAAAGTTAAAAATCTACATTTATATCTGCAAAATAGACAAATTTAATAATTTCAAATAAGGCTTTTTATGCAACTATATAAATACAATTTTTACATTATAATTCTGTTAGATGCAACACCAGGAATTTTGTATAATGACTTGTTTTCCCACTCATCAGTGTAATTCTGTACAATTATAAAGAAATAGGTGACACATTATAACACTCCTTCTGTGCTAAGTGCTGTGCATGAATTTGAATTGCATTAATATATACAACCTGAATTTTAAAAATCATAAAATGACTGTGTCAGCGCTCTTTAAATAAATCCAGAGTTTAGTGTGATGTTTTGGCACGTTGACAGTTACAGCAGTCTGCAGTCGGAGGGGAACTGTGCTAAAGATGAACCCCATACAGAGCGGCAGATACGAGCAGATGTTCAGCAGGCCGATGAACTGTTTGTCTGCTCACAGCCAATCAGATGTGTGTCGGTTCACCTCAGTAGACATCTCATATTTGTCTCAAACCAGCAGCTTCTTCCAAATTCAGTCTCTGGATTGTTTTCACGGGGTCCGGGCCTGTGTGTGTGTGCCGTCCTCATTTGCCCCTCACCATGGTGGAGCGCAGTGGAAGAGTGCCCTCTGCCCACGAGTCGGGGTACTGCATCATCTTCTCCCACAGGCTGATTTCCTCTCCAACGGAGTCCATCGCCACTTCCTCTTTTCCTATTTTTACAGTCCCTGCAGAGGGAAGATTACACAGTGGATGTAAAATGATGTCCTTACACTCTCTGAATTCTCACACGCTGGGCAAACACAGAGGCCTCGTAGGTAATCTAGAATTAAGTGCATCTCTCTCACAAAGACAATTATGCTTTCATAACACAACTATTCAAACTAGAAAAGGGCAGATACAGTTTTACTTTCTCCTTTTGTGAAGATAAATTAAATTCTCCTTAAGTCAAGTGTTATGTCTAAAGCCAGAGGGGGCAAGAGTGCAACATAAAACTAGAATTATGGCCTTGTGGTCGTATGCCTCAGCCAACCAGTCCTGATGCAGTTTCCATCTACGTCTGTCCAGACTCATAACGTATGTAGGTAGTTATGAAGTGTATGTCTTGGTGAAATGAGCGGCATGCTGTGCTTTACTGAGAGTCTATTTGTGGACACCTGTAACGTCACCTTTTCAGGGTCCAACCAAATGTCTCTGCTTCTGTTCCTGAGTTATGGCGTCAAATTATGGCCAGAAAAGGGGTTTGCAGCAGAACATTATGATGTCACGGTGAACTCAATCTTGAATTTAAGATGCCATCACTGGGGTGTCGGTGGCTTAGTGATTAGAGCAGGCATCCCATGTATAGAGGCTTCGTCCACGGCGCAGCAGCCGCGGGTTCGAGTCTGGCCTGTGGCCCTATGCTGCATGTCACTCCCTCTCTCTCTCTCCCTCCTTCACACTTGGCTGTCCTATCAATTATAAGGCGAAAACCCTGAAAAAAAAAATCTTTAAAGTGTCATCACTGAATCTTTTTATGTAATGAGACATTTGTGTGAAATTGTTTCATAATTAGCGCATTAATTCTGGAGTTTTGTGAGGTCACAGTTTGACTACCATGTTCTGATCCGTTCATTCTTGAGTCCACGTGGACGTTTGTGCCAAATTTTCTGTAAGGCGTCCTTGAGATAGAGTTCACGAGAATGGGACAGACGGACATGGAGCGCAAAAAAGGTCCCCAAGGTGCAGTTGTGACCTGATTAGTTTGGTCTTAACTTTTGGACTTATCAGTTTTATCCAAACCAAAATTAAAGGTGTGAAACCTCTGATTAAACGAGGTGGTCTCGGTCCAAGTCAAACTGAACTGTGGTTTGTTTGTTTTTTCTGGTATGAAAACATTTTTGGATGGTTCAGGCTTTCAGACTAATTACAGGAAGTTTTGACAGGCTACCGTCAAGTGATAAGAGTAGTGTAGTGCCTTCGCTCGAGAGTGATGGTGGCTGCGCTCAGAGCAGACAAGTGTTGATGATAAGAGCAGAAGAGAAATTAGCAGTAAAGCTGTCGAGTGCTATAAATGCACAGTGTAGGTTTGAATTTGTCCATGAACGACGCCACATAACAAAACGAGCGGTGGTAGCACACAGAGAGAGGAGGAGACGACTTTATAAAGAGTCATTTGGAAAATTGAGAGAGGAAATACGAGACGATGGGAGAGCCTGTTGACAAACGATCAATGTCAAGTTTTGGGAGATGCCGTTTACAGAGGTGATGACAACAGAATGTAGGTATGTCACGTATAGATACTTGCCACGTGAAACCAAAACTAACTGGATTACATGTATAAAATGCAAACCTTGGTTCAGACTGTCAGGCGGGACAGGCCGTAACTTGAGGCAGTATAATTCAGGGTGAACCAAGGCCAAAACAGCAACCAAAAAGAATCTACCCTCTTTAAAAGCCAAGTGAACCAAACAAGCATAAAGACTTTTATTACACCTGACGCCCTTAAATAAACAGCAGCTTGCCCCGACAGCTTCAGTGCCATTTGCCAAAGGTGGATTATTGTATTTACAATGTGATACTCACAGTTAACTCACTGAGCAGCGGGCCTAACACGATCTTACAGCAGCTGTCTAAGGATAAATACCTGACAAATAACTTCTCCCTGACAGCCAGGTCAACAAAAGGAAACATCAGGATTTATTTAATTCCATCTTTTACCTTGTCCGGAGCTGAGACGGACTCCTCCCAGGAACTCGTTGCTCGACATGGCCTCTCTGTCCCACACAGTCAGCTCCAGACACATCCCCTCCAGCTGCTCCTGAGCCAGGTCCTTGTACGTGAATGTGTGGTCATAGTGGGGGTTCAGGTTCTTCTTCACTACCGGAGTCTTCCTCTTTGTGGACTTTGCCTTAGCTGGGAACAAATACCTGCAGAAACACAAACATAGAGTTAAGAAAAATGCCTGTGTGTGATATGTGAGTCATTTTAGGACGGGAGAGTTTGTCACTGACCCTTTCACAAAGCTATCTGAGCTGCCGCCTGGTTTCAGTGCCATCAGATTCTTTGCCTCTTTAATCAGGACGTGCAGCTCTCCCCCTCCGTCGGTCACCGCCTTTTTGCCTGAGAGGACGAAGACAGACACTTTAGTTAAGTTAAGACAAAGTGAATCAAACACAGCCAGAGCTTCTTATCTCAGTCTTACCCTTGGTTTTCTCGGTTGTCGGCTTTTTAGGTGTGACGTACTTCAAGGAGATCACCAACTCTCCTTTGTACTGAGCAAAAGCTGAGGTCGGCACAGTCGAGGCTGACTGTTTAAGAGAAGGACATTATTGTATTGTATTTAGGACACAAACCCAAACAACAATTTAAAATAAAAGCGCTGTACAGTTTTGTGCAGGAATATGCAAAATACTGACAAATGCACTGCGATTACTTTTAGCACATCTGCCAACATGCGTTGACACCAACCCATTTATCTGCAAGAGCCAAGATCTATATAGGTCAGGCTCTGCTGCTCACAGCTAATCAATACCTTCACCTTGTTGTGATTTGCTTTGACCTTTGGGCCTCTAATTTAAACATGCCACAGAGCACTGGTGAGAAACCAGTTTCTTCATCATCTAATCAGCAGTGATCAGTTGGGTCAAATACTCAATGTTATCTAACATCTTGCATGTCTGTGAAACTTCTGTTGGTTAGTTTCAGCCAGTGACTGCTGTTCCTCCTCGTTGATGCAGTTTGCAGTGACATTTGAGACCGTTCCCCTAAATATCATCTTTAACTTCATTTTCTGTAACCGTCCGTGTGCAACTTTGGCTCACATGACTTTGCCTTTTGTTCTCTCTTGTTCATCTGACAACTCACAAAGTGTTGACAGACTTGTTTTCACTGACGAACTCTATTTTCGTACGTAAAGGGAGTAATAATGAGCCTTTAGAGTCCAAAATGTGGCACCATGCGGTTTTCGACCTCTAGAAGCGCTATGGAGCAATATTTAATGTGTGGGTACCCATTTTATATGATCTCATGCACAAGCACAATGTTGCACATGCATGTAGGTGACCTGATTCACATTCCCGCCAATGGTTTCCCACTTTACCACTGATGTACAGCAATGCACCAGGAAAGACAGAGAAGAAGAAGACAGACTGCCAACAAGTAAACATATGTAAACAACACAGGTTTCAAACCTTTGAGAAAAATGAGCTTTACTAATGTTTTACGAGGAACGTAAACACTTTGTAAACACTTTTGTTGGTTTACAAGAAAACTCCACAGGGCACATTTAAGTTCATCAAAGCATGGTGAAGACAACTGCGTCCATTGTCTTTTATCTACCTTCGCCATGAGAGCCACACGCTCCTCATATGGGGAGTCCAAGTCTCGTGTGTCCAGAGGGACGTCCACCTCTCCCAGGAAGGTGTTGCGGCTGAAGCGACCGTGATGCCACACTGCTATCAACACGGAGCGGGTGAACAGCTGAGAGCGGTTGATGGAGTACTGGCAGTGGGAGATGAAGAAGAGGAGAAGACAGGATGGATCAAAGGCCTGTCTCTATACTGATACAGTGATGGAGACACCTTATGTTATTTTAATGCTCTGGTGCTGAGGAGTCTTGAATTAATCATGCAACGTAGATTAAAGCAGAGCATGAATTCAGATCTTATCAGAAGTTGCATCTAAATCTTCTCAATAATCACCTTCTTCTTTAAAGAGCATATCTAAAATTACAGTCATAATTTTGTACAAACTGACTCACCCAGCTGCTTCCTTTGCAGCAGTTTTATTTGTCACAGTGTTTAAGCTGACTCATTGGACCAAAATCAATATTTGACAACAGCTTTCCTAATCTGCAATGTCAATATCAATCCTAAAGTCTCTGTAGGTGTGGTCATTATTTGCAGCAGGCATGGCGCAAGGTCACTAATCGGGGAGTGTCATTAAGTCAACAGGATAAGGTGGTGCCAGTTATAAACCATCACCTTCAGCGTTTCTTTGTAGACTGGGTTGACCGTGTTTCTCTTGATGCTGGTTTTCCTTTTGCTGTGGCGAGACTTCTCGGGGAGCAGATAACATTTGACATAGCTGAAACACAGAAACAGAGAGAACAAGTCAAACTGTGTTTCTGCCGGACACGCCTGCTGGTTCTTTTGCCGTTTCCTGACTAAATGCGATGAAAAAATATCTGTTGACATTCAATTTCCTGTGAGGCCCGAGTAATCACCTCTTTGATGTGATTATCGCGACTTATGTAAACACGGCGCCTTCTTATCTACACTGATCAAAGCTATGTTAACATCACTGAGGGGTGTGTGTGCGATAGAAAAATGTGTCTGTGTTAGAGCCACAGTCGGCTCGCTGAAACCCAAAAGTTTGTGTTTCAAATGATGTGTTTTGCCATGTGGAGCTTCACGTTACAGCTGCGCTTTGGAAAAAGTGACAGTTTTAATATTTACGGGTTGGAAAGCTGCCGCGAGGCATCGCCGAAGGCCAGCCCGTGGCACTCCTTGATGAAGACGTGGAGGCTCTGGGTGTGTTCGTCGTAGCTCATAGAGAAGACGAGGTCTCCGCTCACGTCCACACTGTCATAGTCTCCTGTTTCACTGTAAATACTCATCAGGCTGCCCAGCGTGCTCTGGAGAAACATACATATAGATTTCAAATATTTTTGTTGGACCAAAGAAGATTATACATTCAGCATACTGTTGTGTCAATGCTCATCTCCTTTAAATATCTGTACAGCACATTTCAAAACATAGTTAAAGTGCTTTATATAAAATAAATAGTGTACACTGTCAAGATAGAATCAGCACAATTATAAATAACAAATAAAGACATAAAAGATATGCTAAGACCAGATACAACAGTTGAAATTAGTAAAAGTGACAAAAGGGGACAGAAACTACACAAACAAATTTACTTTAAGAATGCCTTCCTGAAGGAGCGATTAAAAGAGTTGTAAGATTATATATATATATATATATATATAAAACAGATAATATTAAAGATTTAGGATTGCATTTTGACATTGGGACAGTATCAAAATTTAAAAAATAAAAATCAATTAAAGAGAAAGAAAATATTTTCAAAATAAAAATTCAAAAAAAAAAAAAATCTAATTAAATCTAATTAAATAAGATTTTTAAAAGATAAAATAAGTATACAAACTAAATAAAAAGAGACATAAAATGAATGTAAATCTAATAAAAGGAACATAACTCATATAGGACAGTCTGGGAACATGGATTCATTCCTTTATGTTCCCTTGTAGTCTCTTATCTTCCTAACCTTTCCTGTTTCCCTGTCCTCCACCCTTCCCTCACTCATTACATTATTACATTAAATTAAACTGAGTATAACTATAGGCTACAATTCAGGAACTTAAAACATATATATACTCCACCTCAAAAAACAGTTCCTGAGTTTGTTCCACGTTTCATTGAGCAGGGTTCCCACACATTTTTACCAATGAATTTTAAAAACTCTCCCAAAATATTTTACCCCATTTCCATCACTTTATTTCCGCAGTTTCAAATGGATAGGCCTATACAATGATTCAGCCATACATTATGACACATGCACTTCTTATTCATTTGCAGATAAGCAAATTAGACATTCACTCGTTAGACATGTCTGCCAGACCAGACTGGGACATAAGTGGACTTCACAAAACATCAAGGCCGATCTATTCCCCTTTATGTGGGGATAGATAACCACAGATCCTACACATGTCAGTGCAATCTGAGTTGTGTTAACGTTACGATTGTTACAAGTCTGTATGCACTTAACTCTTGTTGTAAACCGTAAAACTAAATAATTGCTCTGTGAGCATGCCTATACGTGAGCGTCGGGGACACCACGTACAGATGTGTCAGAGACCCAAAGGTCAAAGCAAATCAAAACAAGGTGAAGCTATTGATTAGCTGCGAGCAAATGTAAATAACCAACGTTATTTAAGTTATTAAGCAACTGTTTAACCTACATCAACATCTACATCTGGTCTGGGAACACCTTTGTGTCCCCAGGAGGAGCTGGAAAGTGTTGCTGGGGAGAGGGATGTCTGGGGTGCTTTGCTTGGCCTGCTGCCCCTGCGACACGGCCCAGATAAGCAGATGAAAATGGATGTATGGATGGATGTTTAATCTACAGGCTGAGATTTAGTCAGAGACGACAGCCTGATGCTGCTGTGCTGTGTGACTGTACTGCAGCAGCCTCCCACTGAAGCTAATGTCAGCCATCCATCAGTGGTAACCATCATCAAGCAAATGACAACACATACAGTGAATATTCATGTATTTTATGTGCCTCATTTCTCAGTGTGAAGACTTGGTTAACCTGCTGCACAGCTTTTTGGTATTTTCCTGTTTCTCTTGTGATGCAACAGCACGTTTCTTTCCTCTAAAAGTGAACACAGCTTTGACGATGCCAGTCTGGTCTGTGTGTATCACCTGATGCTAGTCACATGGTGCAGCATTAGATTAAATAAGGACTGAATTTTGTGTAATGGTAAACATGTTTTGGGATTTTTATGAACATTTATGAACAAATGTTCCAAAACATTTTGTTGATTACAAACCACATCCAAGCCTCGAACACAGTTTCACCTATTTCATAACTTCAGAGATTTAGTGACTGTGTGAACCCTGAATTGATAGCAAATATTGACATGTAGATAATATTTGGACAGACATAATGCTGCAGACTATAGTTTAAACAAAGAGAAATAAAACATAACGTGGAGACACAGAAATCGTAGATAGCACACATTCTGGAGGGTTAACGGAAAGAGACAAACAAATTAGCAAAGACCAGGATGTTTCTGTCAGTATCTTAATCAGGAGTGACAGCGTGAAAGTCGTGCAGGCCTCGGCTCTGCTTTCCCCTGAGGCTTTGGTAACTATAGAAACATTTTGGTAGACTCTACACATCAATATCACACTTCCTAAGTTGCTGGAGGATATCCTGGGGTTAGAGATGTTCATTCAGATTATCTTACATCAGTTCCGTTCTGAGAGGCGTAATGAGCTGCTCTTCACAGAGCCTTTAGAGGACTAATGTCAGCTGTGAGAAACATCAATACGTTACCTTTGAGCTGTGCAGGCTGTAGGTGCTCGATGCCATTGTCCTTTTATGAAAGCTAACCAATCTGTCAATATCTTCGTCCTCCTCTCCGTCTTCCTGCGGAAACAAGATAGACATAAGAAGGCTGATCATAGACACACAGCGGGGTGTTACCCTCATCAGAATTTTGTGTCAATCATGAGGGTTGTGTTTGAATTTTAGTCACGTTATAGTGTGTTTAAACAGCAGGAAAATATCTGAGACATTAGCTGTAAACATTTAGAGGACGTACTTCATTTGGATGTGACATTCAACAAGTAGCACAGGAAATAATTCACCACATGAGAGACAAGTATAGCCTGATAATGGCCTCAATAGACCAGAATTAAATGTAGCCACTAAACATGTTGCTACAGGCTGATATCTGTGACAGCATCACGATGTACAGGCTATGAGCTGAACATGAACTCATGGGCAGAGCCAGCAGGAGAAATATTATTGCATATATTCAGTGGGCTGCATACCGTGGGTGTAAACCCAGAACTAGACACTGTTTTGGCGTACGTGCCAGGCGAGCAATTCCATTGGACTGAACAGGCGCCATCTTGGGGTCCTGTATCTAGTTATTATTATGCATCTGTGTACTATCCCCAGTAGTGAATATGGTGGACTACAACCACAGTAACTTGGAAAGTGTGGTAGTGAGGCTCTTAAGAAAAGGGACAGCAATCTGATAGTGTTTGCGACAGCTGTGCCAACAGTCACACCACCTGGACACGCTCTTGAAGCAGCTGTTTCTCTGTTTCCACTTTAAACACAACAGATTCATGACAAAAAACCAAAACTATATGTGAGAGTATCAGAAGTTGGATTCTTACCTGTATGTCCAGGCCTGGTACAGAGCGGCTTCTGTTGCCCATCGAGCCCTCTGATGGGTCACGCAGGTCCACTGTTGAGACGTACTCTGCTATAAACACACAGATCAGCCATTTTAGCTGAGATCCACACGATGTTGTTCATTTGATCCTGACAGAAGAACAACAGAATACACATGGTGATATCAGGTGCTAACCAGGAGGCTTTGGGGCTCGTTTGATGCTCTTCTTGAAGAGTTTGTCAACATCGACCTCCAGGCTCGGGCCGACCGGTTTCACTTCCAGGGCCTGAAGTGACGGAAACACAGAGTCACAGTCACAGAAAAGACGGTAAAAGCCTTGAGACAGAAACATGTCACTTGAAGGAATCGTACAGTGTTGGCTTCCAAGTTGGCGCTGTCA
>JAPZEB010000026.1:21250585-21263592 GCA_029783705.1 Chaetodon striatus
GAAAAGTCCTACCCCCCTACTAGGTACTTTTTTCAGGGAAAGTTTGGGGTTGAGGGAAAGTTTTGTCCCCGGGTAATTTTGGTGGAAACGCGCCGAGGTTTTTCAAAATCCCGGGTAAATGATAAAAGTTCCTGCGGTGGAAAAGGAGCTATACATACATTCTCACACTGGTGACGGAGGCTACTGTACAAGGTGCCACCTGCTACTCAGTAACCACTAACATGCACTCTCACACCGACTGAACAGCCAGCAGGAGGAATTTGGGGTTCAGTATGTCGAAGTATCTCCCATGGACACTTCGACATGTAGACTGAAGGGGCTGGGCATTGACGACCCGCTCTACCTCTGAGCCGTGTGAAGTATCACCTTCTATGAAATGGGGGCTTGATGGGCTCCTTTGCCTGGGGCCGTCACCACTGAACATGTGTGCTTCAGACATATATAATACAACACTAGATATTCCAAACAAAAAATACAGATTCAATCAAGCTGTGTGCTGCGTATGAAACAATATGAACAAATAAACTAATGAATATGAAGAAACACGTCGCACAAAGTGAACATATTGTATTCCCTTGGTGTTTCTAGAGAGCAGTGATTGAGTGTGAGGACCTCTGCAGTGTTTACCTCTGCTCTCTGGTGCCTTTAAACTACACATGGAGCAACACTGAGGGATTAATGCATCTGGTGTCTATAGCCAATTATCTTCATGAATACACTCCTTCACTCTCTCCTCCCCTGGGTAATACTACAGCCGAGCAATTCAGCATATTAATGTGATCCAAATAGGACCTTCATCTGTGTCCTTTGTTCCTTTTTGTTTTACCTGTCCTGCCCCTTTAAGATTAGACATTTCAATCTAGGCGTGTTTCCTGCTGCCATTGACTAAAACCGAGAGGAGGCATCCTGCGGGGAAAAGCATCAAACAGCTTTGCATGTTTGCGTCCATTCAGGCGGTTATTTCTTATATCTGACGGGTTTCTTTTTTTTTATTTTAACACCTGAAGGCACAGTGATCATGTGCAGCAGCATGGTCACAGTCTAATGTCCGTGAACGCGTGTAGGATCATTTATGATTTACCGAGATGATATGAATGTCAATCGGTCAAGGTCCACGCTCCCAATGCAACAGCCACGGCTGGATCTGCAAGCGTCTGCTGGGAAACATCTGCCGCAAGCATTTGGATGAATTTCTCACACTATATGTTTTTTATTATTTATATAGGCTGGTGATTGAGATTGTGTGTGTGTGTGAGAAAGCAGCGTGGGACTGTGGGAATGACATGCTGCAGTGAAGACGGGAAACTGGAAATAATAATGGACCAGAAAACAATGATGATGTGACTGCGACACTTTAAAAGAAAATGCTGGTGCAGAAATCTTTCTTATTACTGAGTAAGTCGTTTGTTTGTGTATTTTTTATTTTTTATTTTTTTTGCCACATTGACTGAGCAGTATTTGTGAGAGCCACCAGCTCATTGTCTGAATCGTTTCCCAGTATAACAGCTGATATTGACCCAAAGAAGGAGCGAGGACAGAGGACACCATGTCGGCGGTGATGATCACACGGAAGGTGCGGAAATGGGAGAAGCTCCCGGGGAAAAACACCTTCTGCTGCGACGGCCGGGTGATGATGGCCCGGCAGAAGGGAGTCTTCTACCTGACCCTGTTCCTCATCGTCGGGACCTGCTCGCTCTTCTTCGCCTTCGAGTAAGTTCATTTCCTGTCTCTGACTCCTAATGGCATGATACATTATGATGAGCTCCTGAAGGTGCTTATAAATCACTTCAAGGCTCTTGTGCCTCTCCCCAGTCCTCTCAGTGTTTCCACATGTACTGAGGTGTCTTTTCCACTGGGGACTGGGGGACATGTCCTGTTAGTGGCCTCCCACTTTCAGAAACTCAGGATTTTAAACCACAGAAATCATTATTAATATGCTGCTGTCAGATTCTGGCTGACAATGTGTGCTGAGCTCATGATTTTGCTCTGATATACTCCTCAAAATGTCACAGATCAATGTAAATTTAACATATTTAGTGCTATTGTAGCAGAATATAGCACGATGACCAACTTGATTACTTCCTGGATTTTGTTTTGGCTTCCATAACCCCTTAATATACTTAAAAATAAAGGAATTGGGATTCAAATCAAGACCCCTCATTTCAGTGTGTCCCCCACTTCTTAAATGAAAGTTACGCCCTTATGTATGTATGTTCTGGTGATTATCGTCATCCAGCATGAGCCAACTTTAGAGCTGCAACAGTCAGTCGATTAGTCAACTAGTTGGTCGACAGAAAATTAATTGGAAGCTATTTTGATAGTAGATTAATTGTGTTTGAGAAAGACTATCAAAATCTGCTTTTCAGATGTGAATATTTTATGGTGTCCTTTGTCCTATTTTT
This sequence comes from Chaetodon striatus, assembly GCA_029783705.1. NCBI lineage: Eukaryota > Metazoa > Chordata > Actinopteri > Chaetodontiformes > Chaetodontidae > Chaetodon > Chaetodon striatus. The sequence continues at coordinate 21,252,988 of JAPZEB010000026.1, forward strand.
TTATAGTATCTTTCTGAACAAGCTGTCTTTTTGGACAAAATAAAATATCTCTAAAGATGTTTATGATGTATATTTTTCACCATTTTATAGACCAAACCATTGTATGATTTACTTTGATAAATTAAGATACAGTACACAAATATGCACACAGTACTAAAATTTATCAGGATATTGCACTAAAGTCACATGACTTATTTCCATTGCAGTCCTGAAGTCTGGGCGAGGAGGCAGGCAGGTCATGTACGTGCTACTAATTTTACAAATTAGAGCAGCAGTGTGTGCCTCCCACTTCTCAAACGAAAGTTACACCCTATTATATGTATGTTTTTTTAATGAGTAACATTATCCAACATAATCCAACTTTAGAGCTGAAACAAACAGTCGATTAATCAATTAATTGGTTGACAGAAAATTAATTGGAAGCTTTTTTTTTTTTTTTTTTAAATGATTAATCTTATCCAAACTGTGTTTGAGAAAGAATATCAAAACACTCTGTGTCCAGATTTTTAAATGTAATTTTATTCTGGTTTCCTTTGTATTTTGTCTTTATAAATTAAGTATCTTTCTGGTTTTGCGCTAAATAAAATATCTAAACATGTCACATGATTCTCTAGGAAGGTGTAAAGTATACGTTTTCACCATTTTATAGACCAAACCGTTGATTAATTTCATTCAGTAAATGAAAATACAGTTCACAAATATGCACACAGTTCATCAGGATATTGCAATTAAGTCACATGACTTTTTTCCATTGCTGTCCTGAAGTCCAGGTGAGGAGATAGGTAGGGCATATACATGCTACTTACTTCACATTTTTATACTAATACATCAAATAAAAAACATTAAAAAAATCAGTGTTATGCAGTCATAAAAGACAATTGAAAAAAAACCCCACTTAATTTAGAAACCAATCTAAAAACTTGGACCTGTGCTGGAAAGGATGTTTCACTGTACAAGATTACTGGTCATCCATTTATTAGCTGCTTCTTTACTCAGAGAATGGACAGATTTAATTACTTTTGGTGATTTTATTTACTCCCCAACCCCCCATGTAGAGGAATTTTTAATTTATTAATCAAGGAAATGCAGATTATTCATGGTATTTGTCGTACAGGGCTGCAATTTAAGATTATTACCATTACTGACTGATATGGCAGTTATTTTGTTGATTAATAGATTCATCATTTAGTCAATGAAATGTCAGAAAGCAGCGAAAAACACAAGAACAGAACACAAAGTGCTGCATTTAAATTCCTTGTTTTATCCAACCAGCTACCCAAAACCCAAATACCTTCATGTTACCATCAAATACCACCAGAGCAAATAAACTGTAAAATCCTCACATTTGATTTGCTCGATCCAGCAATATTAGTCTCATCTGATTCATTTCTGTCGCATGTATTTGACAGACTGTAGTTTTAAATGAGTATTTGATATTTGCGAGCTTCTGTAAAGTTAAATGTGATCCTTAAGATCAGTGTTTCTTGTGCCGTCTCGCTGAAAGCTGATCTGTGGCCTGCTGTAACACCTTCATTTGTAACAAGCAAGGATTTCTGTTTTTGAGGAGCTCCCAGCCTCGCTGTGGATCCATGTTTTGTTGCTCAAAATTCAGTCCCTGACAGAGAGAAGGTTTATGATTGACCACATACTGAGGTGTTAAATATTTAATAGCCTTAGCTGTCCAGCTTCTCTTCTGTTTTTTTTTTTTGTTGTCTCAGCAGTTCTGTCTCAAACCACTACTCGCACAAACCCAGTGTACTCATTAGCACTGCAAACACTGGCTCAGATGCAGCATGTGAACCCAAATCCTGTCAGCTGAGGCTGCACAGAGGATTGTTTTTAAAATGAAGAACACAAGCTTGAATGATGATCGTAAAGCAGCGCTGCTTCTCGTTTTGATTGCATTCATTTTCTGTCTTTGTTTCCTCTTCTTCTCTCTTGTCTTGCCAGTTTCTAAACTGACAAACCAGGCACGATGATTTAGCACAAAATCCTGCTCTGTAGCACAGTAACCCCTCTTGACTGTGGGCGTGTATGCAGCTACCAGGCCAAATGGATTTGGAGCATAGCAGAGAAGAGAAGTAGCTGCTCTCACATAGTGCCAGGCCCTTCCCATCTCTATCTGCTCTGCACTTTAATGGCCTCCTGCTTTTTCTTTTGAGTCCGGACAGAAGGAGCTGTTGTCCGGCTCGGAGCAAATAGAGAGAGATGATACTTCTCACACTGCGCGTCCAGAGCCCGGAGGAGGCATTGTGGTGACTAATGGCTGGAGGGTTGTTAGCATGCTATGTTCATATTACAGTTGAACATAATTATCTCTCATGGGGGGGATGGATATTAACGCAGAGATTGGACCCAGACAACATGGGGGTAACTCTGACAGAGTAATAGCCTGCTGCAAAACAGCTCTGAGGTTTAATGCATTCACAAACTGCCCATTTGGATCTACGTTTAATACGAGCATTAAAACTATGAGTCCATTCTTCCTTGGGATGAATATTGAAGACTGGAATATCATCAGATGGTATTAGCACTGCAATGTGTTGGCTGATCCGCAGATTATTTTCTCATCCAATAGATTCATTTTTTTCTATACATGCAGAAAGTAGAGAAACATGCCTGTTTTAATCAAGCTGTAACCTCGGGGGCTGAAATATGAAGCCAAACACGCAAGTGCCAAAATACCGCAGTTACTCTAATGGCCACTTGAGGCGGGCTCCAAGAGCGAGTCAATCCCTACAGATCCCCATGGTAAAATGTCCAACTTTACAGCAGAAAAAACATTTACAGCCTGTTACATAAAACGGTTTTGGTCTCTGTTGCTAATTTCCCTATTCATGACAACTGCAGTGGGACTGAATGGTTACGTACCTCCACTGTTTAAACATTGAAGTTATGCATAATTAAGGGCTGCTGCTTTGAGTGACAGGTGCATGTTGTTCTTTTAGCCGTGGTAGCTGTCTTTACTACCACGATGACGATGGTTAGGTAACGTAACCGTGGCGTAGGTCCAGATTTACAAAGTGTAGTTGCCCTAGCTGTAGTAATTTGTATCATTTTGGTCACCATAAAAAGTCTCTTTCAACATTTGATTGTACTGAAAGACCCTCTAAGGAGTCAGATGTTCAGTTTTTCTGGTAAGTACATTTGGTCTTAATGGTTTTAAGCCCTTTTTTGATAGCAAACATTTGTATTAGCACCACCACAGTTACCCATAGTTATAAATGCACCTTGCTAACCAAGCTAGCAGCTAATGTTGGGATCAGACCCCCAGGAAGTGCACTGGGCTTTGAAGCCAGTTTTCATAGTGGCCAAACAGTGCTACTGCAATCTCTGTGGTCCGTCATGTGATGCCAGTGGACCCAAAAATACTTTTCCCATGACTTACGTTGGGGAAAAAGGCGTGTTTAAGTCAGTGGACACATTTTCTTTAGAGCAACACAACCCCTGCAAAATGACTTGTTTCACTATCAGGACTTGATCATTGTGGTCCGATAACATTTGGAAAGACTAGAAGAGCCATAAGATTAAATCATTTTATCCCCATTTAAGTATGCATAGCGCTAAACTGGAAGTAGCTGGCTTGGCTGGTGGAAGTCTCCAATGTGCGTGCTCCCCGGAAGCAGCACCAATTGTTCCGCCAACACAAAGCTTTTTTGGCTTCATGCCCCACTGAGCAACTTTCATAGGAATGAACAGGGTCCTGCCTTCGGCTCTGTATCCAGGTCTCTTAATACATCCATGGTTAGGGTTTGTGCCACCCTCTTGTCTAAATATGGCCACCTCTTGCTACAAAAATCCAAGATGGTGGCACCCAAGGCCAAAGGTTTCAAAACAGGAGTCCACAAACCAGTGGGTGACATCACAGTGGCTACACCCATTATTTTTATACAGATTATGATTCCGATTTCCAAGGTGGTGTATTCAAATTGTACATGTGAAATGTATTCACTTTACCATCGTATATGACAAAGAAAAGCACCAAGTCTTTACATTTGAGAAGAAGAAGCAGTGAATGTTTGGCATTTTTAGAAACTTTTCATACATCGCCACCATCAGGTCAAAATTGTTACTGTGCACCACTTTGGTTTATGACTGACTAGCTGCAAAACAAAGGACATTCCCCTCAGCCTTAGCTGTAGGGTAAGTGATTAATGCTAGTTAGCAAATGTTAGCATGCTAATCTACTATACTAAGACGTCTAATGCCTAAGTGCAGCTTAGCAGAGTAGCTAGCATGACTGTAGACTTCTTAGATGGTTGTTATGTCAGTGAACAGCTGGATTGTTTCACACATCGTATGCTTAAGATGAGTGAAACAATTAATTAGTTATTAAAATAATAACCAGTCAATTAATCAACTAACAACAGCTTCAGCTAATATGATTTATAATACTGTCACTGCTGCAAAACACCACACAGTGGCCATAATTTATCAAAAACTCAATCTGTAAAAGGCTTGGCGTTGATTAAAACAGTCTACTGCACAGAAGATATGCATGACTCTGCATTGTTGTAATCTGATTTTTAAAAGAAAAGCTTTTGTGTCGGCTGATTCTGGTGCATTTTGCTGCAGTTCATCATTGTGTTGTCAGGTTCACTGTCTTTGCAGTGTAGTGTTCTTGTTGTTGAGGATTCTTTCCTCACGTGTTGGCTTGAGGTTGAGCTGAGAGCTGCACTGGTGGCATTGATGGGAGAACAGAGAGGGCAGTGTCCCGGCGTGGGCTGGCTCATATCCAGCACCAGCCGAGCAGACATCTCACTTTTATCACCAGCCATCGGCACCCCGCGCAGGGAGACCTCTCTGTGCTTTAATTTGTGCTAAACTGCGGAAACGAGCAGCCGAATACACAAATGGAAAGACCCATTAGGAACGACTAAACAAATTATTCAGTGAAGGGGTGGGCCCGGCCTGTTTTTCCCTTTACAAGCAGAATCAATTTTAGGACTGTGTGTCCTCACCCTGTTGGTTTTGTGCCAGTTGGATATCCACTGATCTCATGTTTTAATGAGATTTTACATATTTGCATTTTTCCCATGATGCCTCACATGTATCCGTGAAAGGTTTCCACACAGTTGGATGCTCACTGGTTCAGCTCCCATTTGTGTGTTTGTGTAAATGTGGTGTGCGAGCATGCGCGCGTATGTGCATGTAGATAGCCACATATGGAGCCTGGATGATGGAACAAGAAACTGGAACACAAGGACAGTGTGTCATCTGTCTGTCCACCCCAGGACACTGAGCCACGAGGCCAGAGAAGCATATGTGCATGTAATAACACTGAGCCTTTCTCTCCGCTTGTGTGTGTGTTTGTACTCTATCCACATCCGTCCATCCGGCTGACCACCCGTTCTCCAGTCAGCTTCATAAAATGTGAAGATGTATTGAGGAGAAGTGCAGAGTGAGCGGCTGCAGTCAGAGGAGATCTTGTAACCGATCCCTGAGCCTCCCTCAGCATCTAACCCCACCCTGTCTCCCTGTTAGCCAATCAGAGAGCGGCTGCCGGCCCCAGCTAAATGAGCAATAACTTGATTTATGCCCTATTCAGAGTACATGCACCACTTACAGTAACAGTGATCTACAGGCTTTGTTCTCGGGATGCTTCCCTGGAAGGAGGATGTTTTTCTGTGGAGGGCGAAGTGATATTTTTGCCCACATCCTGTGCCATACAGGGAGGCATACTTTATGTTTCCTCACTTTGTCCTCATCTGTTTGGCTTGAAATAGATGCTCTCCTGGAGTAAATGTATAGAGATGGTTTCCTCTTTTATCGTGCCGTTAAATCACTGGTATTGTTTTTCATGTGGCTGAAATTAAATCATCAGATTTATCACCATTCTTCATTTCACTTAGTGAATATTCTGTGACGCAACATCTGTAATCCTAGCTTTAATCCTGGTTAAAGGACGATGACCATGGCTCTCATGTTTCATGTCACTCATGTGGTGTTTAAATGTTGCATAACAAGGAAGACTGTTTTTTAAACTGGACAACAGATTGCATCCTGTGGAGCTTTAGTGTAGCCTCTTTTTGATTCACTCATATATTGAATTAGGATGTTCCTGGTCAGATAGTTTTAGTTAAATAAGAGGTCGCAGCTCGCTACAGTTCGTGTTTTTTAAATGTATTACGATTACGTTTGAGTCACAGAGCTTTTAAAACACCTTGAAGGTCATTTTACACTTACTTTTCTAAAGGCATTTTCATTTTTAATTCATTTCTCAAGTTGTAAATGTATTTCTTAGTCCATGTAGCCAAGGCTTACATACGCCTGTGCTCTGTTTGTAAAACACAAGAAAAATATGAACACATTACTTTGAATTAAAACATAAAATACTGGAAAGTAACTACAATATATACCAATGTAACCTTAATTTTGTTGGAGGTACAAATTGATTTTTAACCTCTTTCCCAAGTCGCACCTCAAACCCTGAGGAAGGACTCAGATCCTTTATTTTAAGGAATACTTTAACACCCCCAAATGACCATTTGTATATGAATTACTCACCTTCAATTACTCACCTCCAGTCACATTGAATTAGTAAAGAAAACGTGTCTCGCATGCCTCTGGTGAACGAAGAATCCAAAAATGGAGAAAATTGTTGGTGAAGTGAAGGGATCATGATTAACAACAGCAAAACTATATCAAACCATCTGTTTACAAACTGCTGTATAATCTACATCTCATTTATTCAGTCCTGTGCTCTTTACTTCCCAAACAGACGTCCCTCTGCGACGTAAAAAGTGAACTGAAAGAAAAACTTAACTATGCTGTCTTCGGAGCCAGACTCCATTGGGAAAAAAAACAACGCAATTTTACTTTGCTGAACATGGGAGTTGATCTATTGCTGTCTCGATCAGTAAGTTTGTGTGACTTTGGTGTTTTTAAAGTGTTAGTTTGGATTCACCAAAGTCGTATGATAACAAAAACGAACTGGTCGAGGCAGCGGCTGATCAGCTCCTTTGTTCAGCAAGGTAAAATTACTGTGATAAGTTCCACTCTCAGTTCAGTTCCCAGTGAGAAAGGGCTGTTGGTTTGAGCACACAACTGGATAACAAAGCTGTTTAAGAGTTTGTAAAAAGACGTTTTGATATAGTTGTTCTGTTGCAGAACATGGACCCCCATGACTGAACTTCATCAGAAATTTTTTTGTTTTTGGATTCTTCGTTCACTGGAGGCATGCGAGAGTTTTCTTCATGAATTCAATGTAACTCGTGGTAAGTAATTGATATACAAATGATCATTTGTGGGGTGAAGTATTCCTTTACAGATACAACAGTTTAAAAATACTACATTATAAGTAAACGTCCTGTATTCAAAATCAATCAAAGTAATAAAAGTATTATCAGATAAATGTACTCATCGGCTAAGATAGGAAATTGTCCTCTATTACATTTTACATTATTATATTGTTAATACTTATACGTCAATGAGTAAGCAGTGTTTTGTTGTTGCAGCTGGCAAAGTGGAGCTAATTTTAAGAACGTCATAGTTTCCAACCGAGGGACCTGCCTTCCCAAAAGTCCCAAAGATGAATCTGTGGGGTCATAAGATGATTGATGAGAGAAAGAGAAAACTATAAATACTCTCTGATCTTTGCTGTTTTTGTGAAATAACAGATAATTATACAGGTATTTAAATTAAACTAAAACTTGTTAATAACTCATAGACATCTGAAACATGCCAAAGCGTCCTCACTATACACTGATTTTTTTGTAAGAGGCTGCAAGCCAGAAGAGTAGAGAACCACTGGTTTAATCTTTAACAATGAATTTTACAGGTGCGTCATGTGTTTTTTATTTTGAGATCTGGAAAGTTTTACAGCTGTCAAATAAATGTAGTGGTGTAAAATGTAAAATTTTTCCCACTACGTTGTAATGTGGTAGAAGTTTAAAGTATGAAATGGGAATATTTAGGTACATGTACCTCAGGACTGTACTTGTGTAAATGTACTTAGTTACTTTCCACCACTGCTTCAATCAAAGATTGTAGCCAGAGATGACTTGAACTGGTTTAGAAACACAGCCTCAACTCAAAAAACAGATTTAAAATCTTTTTTTATGTTGCAGCAGACTGAATATTTTTTCACCCAGATGGTTAGAAAACGACCTTCTGGATTTTTCAAAGATCGCCTCCTTCATTTTTCTGAAGAGGATGCTTAGCTCTGTGACTCAGTTGTAATTGTAACACTAGAAAGCCAAACTGGAGAAATGTGATTACATTTGTGTAAAAGGGCAAAAGTTGTCAGAAAATTCGGCTGCGGCTGGATTTATAAAATCCCCCTCTACTCAGAATATTTACCAAGTTGGGCTATGGAGTGGTTTTCTTTCCGTTCGTGGAAAGACGAGAGAGGAAAGCGAGAGTTTTTGTTGTGTTTTTTCAGCCGTTCCCTAGAAACAGTCCCAGTCTACAGATGTTTGTATGACAGAGTTACTGAGGCCTGCTGATCTGCCTGCACAGCAAGTGCATAATTCATTTGTAGTATGATTCATTCAGATGTGCAACAGCTTACAAGTGTTAAGTATTAATAAAGGAAGGATTTGAAGTGCTCAACAAAGGTAAGATGTCATGAGTCGCCGTGGCATGACACGGTGACGTATTAATCCCGGGTTCAGTGGTTTTATTGCTGTAAAGTTAAAGTCATTTTAATTCAGCGATAACCCGACTTTATGAGCTTCTCATCTCTGAGCTCGTGTCATCCTGTGTTAAGGGGGGAAATCCTCTGGATCAAAGTCTGCAGTAGACACACCCTAATGCATCTAATGCCCAAACACACACACACACACACACACGCGACTAAGTGAACTTCACACTTTCCATGTAGGTTCAGCAGTACTGTAACTTATCTGTATGTTATGTAACACTCTAACTGTTGGTATTAACGTGACTATTGTCCTTTTATTTATGACCAGCTGAGCGCAGGTTTTTCAGCTAATGGGGTCCCATTATTGAGCTATAAAAGTATCTTCTTTCTCTGTATTCAGAGAGCTCAGAGCCTAATGGTCACTCTTTAATGACTTTATGACAGTTGTGTAGGGGCCTATTAAGGAAACAACAGAGTATAGCATATGGCAGGAACACTTCATTTGCATACTAAGTCTTTTACACTGAAATATATACATATGGGGCTTTAGATTCATGTCTATTTACGTCTAAACAAGTTGAAACAAATTATCACTAAAAAATTATGTCACAGGTGTCGACTTTTTTATTTCACACATTTGTTTTCCTTGTCACAACCTGACATTACTTACAGTTTGACTTATCAACAGTTTGTCTGATCGTGTCTTCAAATGGGACCAGTGAGCTCATGACTATGACTGGCTGTGCTGACACTTGCGACCATCACAGATGCATCAAGCACAAACCCAGCATTAAGCCTCAGTTATTCTGATGAGGAAACGTTTGGATCTCGTTATACTTTGGGCGGTTTCTCCTCGCGGCAAACAAATATGCCCCCAAACTGTAGGGGGCAGTGTAACAAAAACTCACGTCCACAGCATGGTTCTCCATTCATCTGCATTTGCGTAGATACAACATGTCAGATGGCCATGTGGACACTTCTATCATGGACAGGTGAAAACCCACCACATGGGACTCTTCTGAAGGGCTCTGTGTGATGGTGTGACGTTACTTTGGCCGTGCAGACACTTGCGACCCTTGCAATGGGTCAAAAGTATTTTAAGCATTATGTAGTTATATCATGCAAACACATAACCCCATTTGAAGGTAGCATAAGATTTGGATGTGTTTTAGCTGTAAATAATGTGTCCTCATACAATACTTTATGTGATGTCTTACGAAAAGTTATGCACACGATATGTTTGATATCTTACGAATTACTTCCATGATGTCTCAAAAAAAAGCCCCTGCCAGTAAGGTTAGGTTTCGGAAAAGAAGAGAGGCCTTTGCACACTGAGTCCATTTTTTTCTGATGTGTTTCAGTCAGCTGAAAAAAATCATTATGCACAGAAACCTTGCACACTGATATTATTATTATTGTTCTTTTCGATGCGAAAAATCACAATTCATGACACCATGAAGAAACATTTCCTCCTCTGCCTCTCTCCACTGCCTATCTGGCTGTTACCACTCCCTCCCTGTCTTTCATTTGGCACCTCAGCTGCATGAAGGAGTTGAGCTGTCCTCCCTCTCTGTCTCCACATTCTGTGTATAGTCCACATCCTACTCCTCTTCATCATCACCCACCTGAGTGTTACGTTGTTACCCATTGAAAGTAGCCATCTGAGTTATGAAAGATGTGTGCCCTGTTCCTCTTTCTTGTCATGGGTGTGTACCGCCATCACATTTTCTTCACTGATTCTTGGTCAAACGTCTGTAAAGGCTCTAACCGATGCGAAAAACACAGGAAATCAAAGCTGCTCTGAAAATTTGAATGACAAATGGTTCGGACTCAGTGGGCGAACATGATTGATGCAATGTGAGGTCGTATTTATTTTTAGACGTGCGACAATTTTGGACAAAACAAATAGACTCATTGTGCAAAGGCCTTGACGGTAGTGACGTGTGATGTTACATACTTACGTAACTTAAACTAAGGATGCATTCACACTGGTGCATTTGGTCTGCTTTAAACAAACCCCG
>JAPZEB010000026.1:21281424-21295294 GCA_029783705.1 Chaetodon striatus
TCAATATGTGTCTCTAATCACTTAAATGTTCCTTGGTAGCATTTGCACCTAGCATGTTTTTGATATTTGATAGCTCTGTGATTCTCCTAAAACACATGAAGTGGTGAAGTTCAAATAGTGGAGAACTGAGACCTGAATCTTTAGGCACTTTTTGGCACTCGTGCTTGCTCAGTTCAGTTGCCACCATTAATTTCACCTACCTAGTTGTGAATGTACCACAATCTCAAAACTCATCAGCTATCGTCTGATGACAGTAAGGTCACTGGGGGAGAAGGCCAATATTTCGGGTTGATCTGGTTTAGCCTGCATATACTGGGGCAAAGACTTTATTTTCCATGTGCTGCTCATTTCGGCTTATCTCTATAAACATTGAGATGCTTATAAATGTACATAAGTTAAAAAAAAAACAAAAAACGAAGTTGTTGTCAGACAATAGCAGATGGGCTCTGAGATTGCGTTTTCGCAAAGATTTCAACCTCTCCTCACAGACTGTTTACCATCGTTCAATCATGATTGGTTAATACTGCTTGGACTACAGACGAAAACCTGAACACTTCCTTTACCAAAATCTCATCCTGTCGCCCACAGATTCATGCGTAGATATGCAGAATATGTTTGTAGAAATTAAACGTCATGTTAAAGCAAAGTCAAGTCGTAATCACAGATGAGATATAAAGAGTGCAGATACATAACTGATCCTCACATATTTGGGAGTTTAGATAAAGAGATAGACATGCATCCTTTTGCTCATGCTCGCTGACATGCTCTGCTCTGTAGGTGTGAGTGAGCACCCTCAGCCTCGGCCTGAACAGTAATGTGACATATAGAGAGTGAACGTGATTGACTGGCTTCGTGTTGATGCTCGGGTTGGTTTTAATCCCCCAAACCAAACGAAGCTCCCTCCATGAATTGAGCGCCCTGCTGATGTTGACCCTAGTTGTCCCCTGATGTCGGTCACATTCACGTTTGGCCAGACCGGCTTCACTAGATAAAACTTTTTTGTGTTTCTGTGGTTTGTGTTGGGTGCCGTTAAAGGTACCAGATATGCTCAGGACAGTTGACGAAACACATTCTGATTGGCTGTATGATGGAAAGAGTATGGATGTCGTGTGTTTACGCTGAAGACTACCAAATAATTAATCTGACAGGCCGTGCATATCTGGTAGTGGTTTGTTTCTGTTAGCTGACCCCAGTTAGCTGTTGTTGCACACTGTTAGCGCCGTAGAAGAGCTGCAGAGAAGCAAGGCACTTGGGAGCACCTAAATGTCACATCCTTTGGATTTTACCAGCAGTGCCATCCCAAGTCCATTACATAGAAGTCAGTCCACAGGCTAGTTCAGGCAGACAAAAACTCAGGGAAGGTCCTAGTTTTTGAGTTACGTTACAGTCGGTCCAACCCTTGCAATAAACAGCCATTAACACATAAATAGTTAAAAATAGAGCCTTTGTTTTAAAATTAGATTCAGATAAAGACACATATTAAAGATAAAGATAAAGTACAGTTATTAGATTGTGTGTGTAAATGTTGTGATCAGGCAGCTTGGCTTCACGTGGCTGGAAAGACAAACATACATCTCAGAGGTGTAAACACTACAATTTCTAAGACTCCAGAACTGTTTCCCTGACAACGCCTCGGCCTCGTTCAGCACTGAAGGACGACGGGCTGGTAAAGCGTAGCTTGTTAAACAAAGCTTTTACACTGTAAACTACAGTAAAGCAAATACAGAAGGTGTTGAAAGAAAACAGAGTGTGAGAAAACAAGAAAGTCTATTAATAACTCTGGTTAAAACACAGACACACGGTGTGTCACATTGGTTTGTTGTTCCTGTTTTTTTTCCCACATGAGGCAAACTGGACCACATGAAGCGGCTGACCAGTCTTTCTGCCTGTATTTCAAAATGTACCATCCAGCTCAGCCACACTGAGACCAGGAACACTTTTATTCTGCTCAGTCTGAACCATTTGACAAATTGGCTGGTGAACGCTCCTCTGCTCATCGAGCCGACATCGTCTAATGATCTAAAAATATGCACATGAAGAGCTGCTATTATTCATAAAAGCCAATGACAGAAGTGAGCTGAAATAAGAACAAAACAGAGCAGCTGGTTTATGACTCTCAACTTGTCAGCTACATTTAGAAAAAGCTTGTGAGGCTAAATGAGGAAAAAAGTATTGATTGCTTGATCACATTACCATGGAGTCGTTGTTGAGTAACCACACACACACACACACACACACACACACACACACACACACGCACAAATTCAGGCTGATGTGAAGCAGAAGATGAGTGGTGGTGGTGGCGCAGGTGGATGAATCCACAGAGGGAGCAATTTATGTTGTGTCTCTGTATGCTAACATTAACAGTGTGTATACTTCATTGGGGGCTTTGTTAGCCCAGATCTGACTGCAGAGGCTCTGACGAGAGGCAGAGAGCAGCAGCAGTGGTGGTGGGAGGCTCTAGATGGCTGAAAGCAAGAGAGTGCACTCATACTTTGTTGTAATGATTAATTTATAATTCCCTTTTTTCCTTCCTGTGGGAAAGCTGGCCTCATTTTTTTCATTTAATCAGTAATGAAGCTCTGCAATGTGCACCTACAGCACACTGTGATGTTGCTCCCGGAGTTGAAACAGTGGCCGTCGGCCCGGCCGCTTCGATATCTATGATTTGGCCTAATAATAGAAGCATCGATACCTGCAGGGGCTGGGCACGCTGCCAGAAATACTGCTGTGGCGGAGAGGTGGGGGAGGAGGAGGAGGACGAGGAGGAGGAGGAGAGGAGAGGAAGATAGAAATGGTGGAATAAGGGCGAACAAAAGAAGGCACCTTGAGTGTCGTAGCTGCTCTGGTCTCTCCCATAGGATGACACATGCTCTGTCAACTGTGTCTCCTGCACACACACACTCATACCCAGATACACACACAGATAGTACGCAAAGGCATGCAGTACTGAAGTACCTCGTGGGCAGACTGTTGACCTACATCCACTGCAGCTAAAAAAAAAAGCAGCTTTCTTTGACCTGCCGCAGGGTCAGTCGGTACAAACTCGTGCTGTGCAGCCAAGCTCAGTTTAGTTTAGAGGTCAGTTATATATGTCGATCAATAATCTGCTTGTTCTTCCTCTGCATGTCTTTTTTGGCAAATAGAAAATAATGTAACCTGTATTTTTAGTCAGTGACACTTAAATTTTAGGGATACGCAATGTTGGATTTTTGCAGATATCGAATATGCCGGCAGTTTCCAACTCATTTTGGCTGATTGCTGATATATGCACATGTTTTTCTCCACCCAGTTTCAGAAAATATTAAGACTCCCCTGCCTTGTTTGATCGTGAAGGCCCACTGGCAGATGCAAACATAAGATTCAGTGCTTTTCAAGGCATTCACTGGGCAAAAATAAGAACTACTTCAACTAAGGTTACACTGAAAACATGCCATATTTATTTTTATGCAACATTTTCACACAAAACTAGAATTCTTCCCACTTTAACAGGCTTAGATGACAGTAGCCTCAAACAGGACAAACTTGACGTATTTCAACTGATTACAGTTGCACAGTTAAAGCGTCATTTTATTGGTCTGTCATATTGGCAGAAATATTCATTTTGAGACGATGTTAATTTTAAAGACTGTATCTGCCGATGTAGAGGATGTGCCAGTATTATCATGCATCCCCATTTGAATTAAGAAATGATGGGTCATCTGTTCAATCCCCAGAAAAGCAGGATAAATCTGGGGTGAGTGAAAAAGCAGCACCTGCCCCTCCCTGATTAGTACCTTCGAGCAAGACCCTTAACCCCAGCTGCTCCAGTGGATCAGACTCTGGTTGTACTGGGCAGCTTCCAGATGTGTGTGTATGTTACAGTGCAGATGTGATCAGGCGTCCTCTCAGTGAAATCTCCCTGAATCAACAAGTTATGAAAAATGAAATGATAATTCATTCGTGTGTTTTCAGTGGTGGTGTAACAAAAAAAATGAAATAAAAAAAATAGAGTAATACCACCGTCATGAATAAAGTTGAGGGCGACCTTGTATCTTGACGTAGTACAGACTGAGTCATTAGCAGCAGCTCAGGTTTGATTCCAGCCCGAGGCTCTTTGCTGCATGTCATCCACCTTCCTCCACCTCCTCTTCTCTGTCTTCAGCTGTTCTTTTAAAGTAAAGGCAAGAAATGCCCCAAAATATGTATATGTATTTAAAAAAATACGTTTTTGAGAAAGTTGTGTTTGCAGCTTTACTACACAGAGCACTTGTGCTTTACTGTCTTATCTTTAGCCCTTTTTACGCAGTGATCGCACTACAGGGCCGCTACGAAGTCCCTTCTTTATCCCGCCTTTGCATTTTTACATTTAACCAAATAACGTCATTCTGCTGGAGCGTGTGTGATAATACACCGCCCCATGGCTTGGCAGAATCAAAAGAGGTGTGACGAGCATGACGTGTAACACTTCAGTGTTGTCCGCTAGTGTGACATACAGCATACATGCCAGCAGCGCTTCTTAACAATAACAGTGGCATTAACGTTACAATGATAATAATTTACCATCCCTGTGAAATGGCGGCTGATCTCTCCTTCTGCTCAGAGGGTAAGGAGCTCCCGAACCTCATTGTTTTAACAGTTTGCGGACATACATGGCTGCTGTTCTTCTTCTTTGAGTTAGCCGCCAACGGCAAACAGCTACTTTTTAAAATCTCCAACAGTGGGTCACATGCACAAAACGTCTCAAAACCTCACACCCCTGCCGCCCATCATGTCGTCCTGCAGACTGTCCTGTTCATACAGACACTGTTACTACCTCCCGTGGCTGATTATAGGCGAGGCCACTCTGTTCCCTCATTACGTGATCGTACCTTACATACAGCACGATAAGGTGACATAACAGCTTTATATTCCCGCCCTGAACAGGCCGCGTAAAAGGCTCTTTTGATTGATAATCTATTGCAGTGTCTTTTAAGAGAATATTAACTGTAAATAAAAATGTACATCACATTATTTTTTCTTAAATCTGAAAAACATGCAGAAGAAGTGGGAGTCAGCCCTGAGTAGTGACTGCAGGTGTTCCTCTCAGGCTGCATATGACCCCAACCACCTCCAACCAACCAGGTGGAGCAGCCTGTGTGTAACCTAAGAACCCAGTGTTTCCAAAGATCCCAAATATGTCAGGCTGTATTTTGCGGACGTGGGTATAAAATGATGAACAGTACATGTCATGTATTTCCATTTGATGCAACAGCAGCTGTAAAAAACTGAAGTCTTGTGTTTGATGTTACAGTATGTGATGCAGGCAGTGTAGAAAAAGGTTTTTTTTTTCACCCCTGGAGCTACTTAAAAAAAAAGAAAAAGAAAACTGAATCTTTAGGTATTAAAATGTGCCTCCTGGTAGCTGCCACATAATGCATATGCATACAGTACAGTGTGGAAGGACTTGCTATTACTGGGAGAATCCTTTGCATGAATTCTCAGGTTTTTTAATGAATTATTAAACTGGTTGTAATCTTGCTGCGCTCGTTCGCACCCGTTGGCACACAGAGTTCCCATTAAACCAGGAATCGTTAAATCCCGACAAGATCCTTTTTAGTAGGTCAAAGCCGAGCCCGTGGGAATAACATCTAAAAACGGGAGCAATGCTTTTGAATAAGGTATAAGCACGGGGAAAATCAGGGATGTGGTCTGGGAAGGTTTGCTGCTCCAGTGATGTGTACATTTTGTTTTTGCTCAGATTAAAGGATCCTGGTCGGGGAAGAACAGAGTGCAGAACCCCTACAGCCACAAGAACATCATCAAAAACTGCTGCGAGGTGCTCTGCGGGCCGACGTACCCGAGGTGATCCCACGTCTTTATTGTTTCATTCATTGCCATGTTGTCTGTGTTAAGTTTTTGCTGTCCTCCTGCTGTAATCAATGAGCTCTGAATCAGCGCCTGTGATGGATTAGACGGTTAGATCTGCTCCTCTCCGACATCTCGTCCCGGCGAGTAACGAGCAGTTTGTGACTGATTGTTTTGTCTCGCTCTCCAGCGTCTTGGACAGAAGAGGACTGATGCAGGAAGATTCTACTGTTTCTGCTACGTCTGCTGCACCCTCCTCCTCCAGCAGCAGCAACCAAGTGTCACAAACCACAGTGAGCACACACACACACACACACACACATACACACACACACTGTACCCTCCCCCCTCACACACTTCTCTGGCTCTAAAGTGGATCGAGGCTGCAAAGCACAGAGTAGTGAATACAGAGCAGACATAAAACAGTCTAAACCAATTACAGAGAGTGTTGGAGAGAAGAAAGGGTGTGTGTGTGTGTGTGTGTGTGTGTGTGTGAGAGAGGAAGTGGAAAGCACTTTTTTATCGAAGTGACATTGATGATCCATCTTGAGACACATGGATGTGGAGCCATTTTGTGGCTATCTATTCATTCGTTGTATTCTCTCCTAGTATTGACAGGGTTCCTTCGACTCAAGGCGAGTTAGAGACATTTACAGACATACTGTGCAGGATTTTCTTAAAAACAATAGACTCATACAGAAGAAATCCCTCTCATTCATCACTTATGACCCACCATAAGTGTGTGGCGATGTATTTATCTGCAGATGCTGCCTGTGTTTTCTTATTTTCTTCTTATTTTCTGTGTTCAGGATGTTTATGGGCGTGTACCCCCACAGAGCTTTAGACAAAGGTAGCGCCCAGTTGTCAAACTGTAAGCAGCAGGCACCTGAGAGGAAGCTACGAAAATGGCGGACACTGTGCCGAAAAGAAACGCAAATATAGCAAATTCGTTTCCCTGGTGATATTGTTTACAAACAGAAACCAACAAATCCTGCATAGTAAATGTCACAATTAAACCTAAGACCACGTTTAAAATAACCACATAGACCACCAGTATCAACTAAACTGGGAAACATTTGCTGTCGGGTTTTCTTGGCAATTTTGTGTTTCTCACTCTGCATGTGGGACTCCACTGCTGTCATTCATTGTTTGGAAAACTCTTTGCATAAAACACACCGAGCCTCATGTGCACTGCCTTTTACTGGTCTCAGCTACGCCTCGAAATCATTGTTAAATAGCCAGTTTTCTCCCCAGTAGCTCACCAGGTAGAGCGCATACAATTAAGGATGAATTCTGTCCTCACTCTGTGGAGGCCTCTTTCACATGAACCACGATCTGCTACAACTAACGGATGTCAGGACCTGATGTCATTAAGCATCACACAGTAAAAATGCATTTTAACTCTGCTATATCAGAGTGGTTATGTAAAATCATGTTGATTTACCCAAGAGTTGTAAAAAAAATGTTTATGTCTTGCATAACTGTCTCTGTTTGTTTAGGACTACACTACGCTAAAAGACTTAAAAGGCTGACACCCTCGCCTCTAAAGACAGAGTGAGGTTTTAGTCACACACAGTAAAATTTGGTAAAGGCTGGGGATCCTGCAGGGCCACCGTTTGTAAGACTACAGCTAGATTCCTTATGAGATTATTTCCCTTCTCCCTCTACGCCAAACTGACCGAAATACTACACAAAAGTCCCTTGAAGAAATGTGACATATTAACAGACAAGTGAACTCTAGAAACACAAGATGAAATGCATCGCGTGTCAACAGTGCTCTCGTCAATTTGGCATCAGTATGATCCATAAAGATAAACTGTGTGTGTGCAAACTTTACATTTTGGATTTTGTCAACTCTACTCGCTGCCAGCCTCCATTGGTTAGCTACTCTATTTCAGTGGGAGCAGAGCGTGGGAATGAGAAGTGAACTGTTCAAAAATGTAAGATTTCTCACCAAATAAGTGCTGGTTAGTGGATCAGATAGACACCAACTTAATATCAGACTCTTGTTCTCTCCACATCTCTGCCATTTCCTCACTTTTTCCACAGTCCAAGAGAACCGAGACTTGTTCACGTTCTTACACCTCCCTACAGTCCTCTTTATGTTTCTGTCTGCCTGGTTTGCTGCTCCCTGTTTGGTGCTGTAGAGAGTGCAGCTGTTATTTGTTGACAGTGTTCACATCATTGAACTTCAGTATTTGCATGAGCCGAGACTAAAAACTTCTGATAATATTAAACATATTTGATTTCGATGGAACGTCAAGATGAGAAAAAGACTGAGTTTTATGACCACCTTACACCAGATGATTGAGATCACGATAGTGTGCCACAACTGAGGTAAAACCTCATGGAAGTATTCTGACATTGTAAATTTGTCTGCGACAGTGAATTTGTTTGAAAGTTGTTTGGTGTTCGTCCAGCATTGGTCGTATTTCACTGCATCCGTAATGCTGTTGCTCTTGTAGGAGCGTCAGAGCCTGGGTTATGAAACTGATATCTCGTGGAGCTATTTATAGGACAAACTCAACAGGGAGAAGAGTTATCAGTTTTTTGTTTTTCTGAATTTTTAGTCTTCAAATAAAACTATCCAGTTTGATCTCTTTGCTTTTTCTGTTGGGACTCAAGTTGGATACAGAGACTCTACCTGAGTGCGACCCTCCAACACTCAGCAGATGTTCAGTGTTGTGTCACAGCTGCAGCTATAATTAATTATTATAATTTTATGTGGAGGGTAAAGAAGAGTCCTGCTCTGTTAGACGTGTGTATTCAAATCCTGAAACAGTGAGTCAGTTCAGACACAGATGACCTGCTTGTTCGCATGTCATCGCTCCTGTGATGCTTCGCCGCGGCTCAGTGTCTCTCCCTCTCCTCTCTCTACAGAAAACCACGGCTCCACTCATCCCTAATGAGCACACACCTGATGATGCCAAGCCGAGCATTGCCGCCTCGGCAGAAAAGAGCGCCTCCCCCAAAGAGGAGCTCCCTCCTGCTCCAAAGGTCCCGCCCCTGGCTTCTCCCGAGACTGATGCAGAAGCATCCATCGCCAAGGACAAGGGCCATTAGCTGCATGAGGGGGCGGCTCTCGTCGTAGCCACTCCCCCCGGCATCCTGCCCGGCCAGGAACTGAAACATTAATAATCAACGTGTGATTACCGTGCGGGTGACTCAGTTACTCTCCGACTCCCGCCCTACATTCCACCAGAGGAGCAGAAGTTTCTGCGGCAGCTCCTCCTCTTCCCTCCTCTCTTCACCAGTAGCTGCAGAGCCGTTTGACTGACACTTGCTCCTGCAGGAGGCGGAGTGATTTAATGGAAAGTCAGCAGCTTTTCTGTCTCCTGAACACTGCATGGAAAAGACACGCAGGGGGAGAAGCTGCTGGAAGAACTGCAGAGGAAAAAAAGACTCTCCAAGCATATGACATCCCCGCAGGTCACCTGTGGGTCGCTCTTGTTGTCAATACTACTTTTATTCTTTATTTAAAATTGCATAATGACATTTATTGTGAGAGGCCAGTTCAAATATACTCCCTGCAAGTGTCTGGCAAAGACAATATTCCTTCTGGACGTGTATAAAACTTCATACATACGGTCAGTTCTCTGTTGTGTGCACATTACATGCCCTATGCAAACCATGAGACGGCTGGACAAGCAGCTTTGTGATGAGAGTTAACACCTGTCAGTCTGTGAGTACACATGATGTCCAGGCAGGAGGAGGACATGCAAATCTTTAGCTGAGATATCCTAAAGGCTCCTTCCAGGCAAGTGAAAATCTACCTTGTATTCTGATATTGCTGCATTCAGTACTGTTGTTACCTACGTGCATCTTTTGTTTTTCTAAAGTGATCCAGACCAACGCCTGTCCTTCCATTTTTATATAATCAAGGATGTAGTGTGACGTCGGTGCTATGAAATAGATGAAATTGCTTGATGAGTCTTGTATCCAGGAGACGCTCAGCGCAGAGTCCCAGTGTGTGTGAGAGAGACGACCTGACTTCTGATGATAGTAGACACTAGTAGTAACAGTGCCTTATCATGTAACGGTTGCACTTTCAGATGCAACTGAGGTCGACCAACAGAGGAGCCGTACTAACCACGAATGACAACGTTTATTAGTCTGGTGGTTCCCAACCTGCAGGTTTGGACCCCCACAAAGGGTTTCAAGAACATCCAAGGCAGTGCTTCCCAACTGGTCCAGCTACGGGTCTCAAGATTTCTCCTTAGTCATTAGCTCCAGGTCCACACAGTTTAATATATTCAGCGTCATACTTGTGTTTGACCATGAAGTTGAGCTAGTTTTCTGTCTCTGTCAGTTAGTCACCCACTGTACAGCAGGAAACAGCACTTCAGAATAAAAGCTCTTTGCTATGAATTTACTTAAAAATAAAGTCAACTCAACTCAAATTTAGTCATAAAGCACATTTTAAAACAACTCACGCTGACCAAAGTGATGTACAAAAGGAAAACACACATAAGAGGCAGCACAACTGTCAGGTACACAGCTCACACATTTAGACACAACACACACACACACACACACACACAGGCACGCGTCAGGGAAAAGTGTGGTTTTTTTTACAAGCTTGACACATTTGCGAGTCACTTGTGGTCGATTCAGAATGGGCCCACAACCCACCAGTTGGGAACCACTGATCTAAGGGGTCGAGATGATTAAAGGAATAGTTTGACATTTTGGGAAACAGGTTGTTCACTTTCCTGCAGAGAGTTCAAGCTCGCTACCACTCTCATGTCTGTACAGTAAATATGAAGCTGCAGCCAGTAGCTTGTTAGCTTAGCTTAGCTTAGCATAAAGACTGGAAACAAGGGGAAACAGCGAGGCTGGCTCTTTCCAAAGTGCATAAGTACACCTACCAGCACCTCTAAAGCTCATTAATTATTGTTTTTGATCTACACATAAAAACGTTGTGTGAAAATAAGAAGGGGTCATGAAAGACTTTCGGCTGTACACCATAATCAAATGCAATATAACGTATTAATCAATGAGTTTAAAGCTACGTTCACACAGACCTGACGACCGCCTACCTACAAGAACATCCAGAAAAGCAAAGTGTTTTTTTAAAGACTATTTTCCTTGGCTGTATTTGCCTGTATTAGATGGACAGTCTAGGTGTAAAGGAGGCGAAGGGGTGCGGGCTGGAATTGACAAAGTGTTTTTAAAAGCGGCTGCTGCAGCTCCGATGAAAGGCAGGTGCTTCGGTGAACATCATTAGCAGAAATGCAGCTAGCTTGTAGCTGCATCCTGTAAATTACCAAAGATTTCTACATATTTGAACAGTTTATCTGTCATCTATAGTTTGGTGGAAATTTTTCTGGTTGTCTTTAGGGCCGTGTTGTCTGCGTATGGAGACACCAACATTATCAGCTCCTCCATCTTGTCTTCTTTCTGCTTCTATATGATTGGCCAAATCCAGGCAGCTGCTGCCATTGTGAAAGCTCCTTAAAGGTGCTGGCAGGTTTCTTGTTTTCTTAAAATGGCTACCTGTTCCCCCCCGTTTCCAGTCTTCTTTAGGCTAAGCTGAGCTAACCAGCTGCTGGCTGTGGCTTCATGTTTAGTGTACAGACAAGAAGGTGGTATATATCCTCTGATCTAACTCTGCCTTAAGGCACATAAAGAGTGAACCCTCCCAGTGGTTCATGTTTTGCTTTCAACAGGAGAGAAAAAGGAACATATTTCTGCCACATAAAACTACAAATCTGTGCTTTTTTCTTTATGAAATCCTGTGAATTTTTCTGTCTATTATCAAATCTGAGAAGGAAAACGTACTCGTTTGAACTGGTCCCAGCTGGTTTTAATGGGTCACCGCTCTGACAGGTTGGGAACCACTGAGTCAGACCCTGTGAAGCAAAAATGAAGCAAAGCCATGGTTGAACTGTACATAGTTTTAGCAGGTGACGATGTACTGAAAACCTCTCAGCTGTTTGGTGAGGAGGAAAGACTGCAGCAAAAATGTTTGCGTTTTGTTTTATAAGTGCGGCCGGTGTTAATTACGCTGCCTGTGAGCTTGAGCACCTCCTCCTGCTAATCACACCAGAGCTGATCTTCCTCTGAGTTCTTCTCGCTGTCTGTCCTCCCTCTATACAAGCATATTAAACTCCTCTCCTTCTCCCTGCATCTTTGCTGTGACAGTTATCCCTACAGTACGCCCAGGGCCGAGGCCGCCTCCGCCACAGCCGTCTGTGGCAGGCTCATTATCGCCGAGAATGAAGCCGAGGCAGAGAGATCCTTTCTTTTCACACATCTGTGTATTTCAGCCTTTAATGTGGCTCGAGAGTTTATTTTGTTTTGGTCACAGATTGCTCGAGGGGACAGCATCCACACTGAGGAAAGACAGAGAGAGAGAGCGAAGCTTCTTTTAGTATTTTAATGACGTTAGCTGATAGCGAGGGTTTGTGATAGTGATTGTGTTGTATGCAAGACAGAGTTCGTGTTTGTGAAATATACTTGTGTAGAAGTTCTAGTGTATCAGCAGCATTGTATCAGAAATCTGCCCGAGATTATTTATTATCAAGACTCCAGGCAGTCACAACTTCTCCGAAAGATTTTTGCCAAACAAAGAGTGGAAAATGAATTTTAGGAAGATTTAAAGAGATTGTTGGCAGCTGTTTGTTTTCATTGTAATTCCATAATAATGGTGGGAGACACTCTGGGTGATAAAAGCTTAATGTGGGCCGTGTTTTTCCATTTTAGGTTCATCTGTGGATGATTATCTTGATTATCTGATTGATATTTTGGTTTAAATAATGTCAGATAATAGTGAAAAGTTGACATTTTGAAGTTGACATATTCTGATTGTTTATTTTGTCCAACCAACAGGTCCAAAACCTAAAAATATTCAATTGAACATTAAAAAATCTGAAAATATTTACATTTCAAAAGCAGGAACTAGCACATTTTGGGCTTATGTGCTTTAAATATTAGTTGCCAGTTAGTTGATCGACTAACCGATTAATCGGCTCTAGATTAATCTCTACACGCTCTGAGAAAAGGGAAGATAAGTGACACATCTCTGTTTGAAGAAGCTGTAAAGTGTGTGGCAGTATTTGTTTCTGTGAAGTATAAAGAAGTGTAACTGCTGAGTATTTGTTTGGAAACCTTTCCAATAAGAAGTACTAACTCAAGACCAGGTTTTACAGCTGCACTTAGTGGCTGAACTTTCTTTGTGGAAAGTATTTGAAGACAGTTTTGTGTATTTGATTGTTGCTTTGCGTTGCTGTCACCGAGAAGCAAGAATGTATGTGATTGATTCTCTATAAAAGAAGGGACGGGAGATTTTAAAAGGAAGTTTAATTTTTAGCTCTCAAGGCTATAGAGACTGTAGATTCGAGCTGAGCTCTTGTACGTATGATTCCTGTGTTAAAATGCCATGACGTGGTCAGATCTGAATGCTCTGATCAATCTATTACATTGCATTATGTATACAGATACAGTACTATACCATTGATGGAACTCTTTATTTATGTTCACTTTGTTTAGTATCAGCACTGTGATTATATGTATTTCATTCAATTTACTTCACTTCTTTTTACATGATCAATGTGTCTGGTAAATAAACAATACTGTCTTATTATTATTTGTCTTTTAAAAGATGTTTTCTTTTGACAGCTCAACACACTGCACGTTAAAAAAATCACATGCAAAGGGACAAAACACAACCAAATTAAGAAATCCTCTTCACCAATTTGCCAGCACACAGCTTCATGTAGCCAGTGTAGTACTTTGTTTGTCATCAAAAACCCTCTTAAAAAATCATAGCATAATATTGCGTCCAACATAATGAAAAAAAATTAGTTTATTTTGTTTTCCAAAATCATTTTAAAAAGTCCAAAATTATGAAAAAAAAGTCATAGTATAGCATGTCGTCCAGAATCATGAAAAAAAGTCATAGTATAGCATGACGTCCAAAATCATGAAAAAAAAAAAGTCATCGTATAGTATGTCGTCCAAAATCATGAAAAAAAAGTCATAGTATAGTATGACGTCAAAAATTATGAAAAAAAACTCATAGTATAGTATGTCGTCTAAAATC
>JAPZEB010000026.1:21301162-21311483 GCA_029783705.1 Chaetodon striatus
TCTATTTTTTAGTTGCCTTTAGAGGCGATGTTGGCTCCACGTGTCTCCAGCTAGCAACTGAAAGGCTGCTGTTTATACACACAAAAGTATGTTGAACAATAGTTCACATATTAGGTACGGTTGCATCTAAGGACTATTTTAAAGACCATTTAATCTTTTGAATATTTTCTTGATTAACTGACTAGTTGTTTGGGATGTACAATGTCAGAAAATGGTGAAAAATTTCAATCAGTGTTTCCAAAAGCCTTCAAATGTCTTGTTTTGTCCACAACCCAAAAATATTAGCAAAGAAGTTAGAAAACATTCACATTTAAGAATCTGGAATCAGAAAATTTTGACTTTTTTCTTTAAAATTACTTAAACCTATTAATCCATTATTTAATTATGTAGTGATTAATTTAATAGTTTACAATCGATGAATTGTTGCAACTTTAATATAGAATATGTGGTGTGTAGTATCAAATTTCGGATGCAGCGAATGAGTTAGCTGTGGGCCAAAACTTGATTCCTGCTTTTCTTTGAGCCAACTATCGCTGGATTACTTCGATACTGAAGGCAACGTCAAAATGTGTTTAGTTATGAACATTGGAGATGATGATAGCCTTGGAAAGAGTAACTAACACTGAATCTAAAAACATGTATCATATCTGTGACACATCATGCAGTATCTTTGCCTCACTTCTTTTCCCCCACGTCCTCTTTTAACTCTCACTCACAGTCTGAACCTCTCTGCTTCACAGCGATACAGATGTGGACTTACTGCCTGAGAGCTGGCGGGTGATGGGGCTGACCGTGGTGTCCTCTGACCCTGTGGAGCACACAGACGTCCGCTGGCCTGCAGTCAGATCTGGAACAAAATCAGGAGAGACCGGAGACAGCTCCTCGCCGCTCTCACCCTGGAGACACAGAGGACAGCAGCGCAGGTCAGAGGTCGAATCGCCTTCAGTGCTCTCAATCAATAATTTATAAGTCACAGTCAATGACGAGGCTTTCCTTAGAGATCAGTTTTAACCCCGAGGCTGACAAAATGCAGTCGACGGTACAGCAAAGGTTGGAGAAAAAAAGGCGCAAAATGAACGAGTTAAAAAATAAAACAGGCTTGAGTCAGATAAATGGAAGGTGAAATGCATTTTTAATTTATTTCATAAACTTATTGGTGGTTAAATAACGTGGTGGAGTAAAAACTGCTATGATTCCCTCTGAATTGTGGCGTTGAGCTGTGAAATGGAAATACTAAGTACAAATTGGTACTTTTACTTGAGTAAATGTACTGAGCTTCAACCCACCTTCATCATTCTGCTTTTGTTTTAAAAAACACAGTTAATGCATTTGTCCACTAGATGGAGACAAGTTAAATGTTTTTGTGACAGCAGCTTCATGTGAGGATGTCAAGCTGTGTTTCTATCAGCTATCCTTTAGAGTTTAATCATGTATCATAGATATGATTTTAAAGTTACTTATTAATTATATTAAGTGTTTAAATACTGTGATGATGTAACTCTAAGTGTAAACAGGATCTTACCCCCTATTCAGCCAAAGCCTTCTGCACCATCTTGGATGTTTTTCGGGTCATGGTACGTGAGATGACGTTGCGCCATTTCTTTCCCAGTTTGCTGCCACTTTTCACAGCTTCCTCTGGCGTGACACCTTCTGGCACCTGACGAGAGAGTAAAAAAAACATCACCTATTTGTCAACAGCTGTTATGACATGATAGGACGTGTGGTACGACGTTATTTAAATAAACCAGAGTGAAGTGCAGTTTGAGGGAAATTATAAAAAGGGACAAACTAAGTCATCAACATAATGTGGCTCTCACAGTGGTTCACAGTGGCATCGCTGTCAAGTATTCACTTCTCACAAACTAGAAAACCAGCAGATTTTGTGGTAATGAGGTTTGCATACCCCCACACATTGCTGATACCCACAAGGCACACACACACACACACCCACACACATACACACACCTGCGCTCCATTGCGGCCAGGTGCTTGAAAACACAGTTTCTGAGCATTACCAAACACAACTGCGTCTGCAGCGGAGCACCGTGGGCTCAGTGATGAAAGCTAATGATGTTTTCAGTATTTTTATGAAGGCACTTAGTTACAGCATAATGTACTGTGACACGCTGCACTGTGTGAGCACACAGAGGTCGAGTCCTCTCTAATTTGCAAAGAAAAACAAGGCAGAAGTGCCGTTAGATTAGAGGAAAGAGAGCATTAATTCAGAGGGATAGCTAGTGATGGCTGCATTAGACTTTTTGAACACTGAGCATCATTCTGTTTCTAAAAAATGGCTGCTGATAGTTAATATCCATAACAGTAAACTGTAGATTTTAATACAGCACTCAGCCTCAAATTCTCATGTCAAACATTACATTTTAAAGATCTAAATGCACCTGTTGACTGAGATTGTAACTTTCTCTCACCAAACTAAACTGTGTTTAGACTTTCTTGATGACTGTGAAGAGTTATTGTTAATCTGCAGTGCACTGACAAACAGCTGCCACAGAGAGGGGAAGAAAGGGATGTAAACGTTGAATACAGAAATAAAAATGCCTAATACTGAATAACGAACGCCTGACTTCTCTGAGTGATAACCTGCTGGTTAAATGCTCGCTGCTCCTGCAACTTTCTGTCTGACAGAGGCTCTCTGCTTGAGAGACTAGCGGACATCCTGTCTGCATGCTGCTGTCATCTGGGCTCTGTGCAATGCTTCTCGTTCTTACTTCCTCTCTTCTTCTTCATTTCTATGCTCATTTGTCCTCCAACTTCCACTGACGGTGCTCAGAGTGTCACTGGGAAGTTATTCAAGTTCTGTGAATTTTTAAAGTGTTAACATTCGCCCACATGTGCAGCAACAGCAGCAGCAGTGTGTTGAATAAGGAAGCACAAACTGTGCACTTCTGTAAGAGCTGTGACTGATAACAGTTTCTGCTTGTCCTTTTGGTCTCTTCTGGACGTCATTTAGGATTTGGGGGAAATTGTCACGGAGGGATGAATGAGGAACAATGTGATAAAAGATCTGTCATTTAGGAACTCAACACACAAAGAGTTTGTTTACTTCTACTTTCCAAAACAGTGATGGTTTGTATGTTTGATGATGTGTTTTCGTGTGAGAGGAGTCCGACTCACAGTCTCCTCCAGTGAGAACTCCTTCTCTGACACCACGGGAGAGGTGGGCTTGTGCTTCATGAAATCCTTGAAGCTGCTGGACCTCTGCAGAGTGAGCTGGACACAACACAAAGACACAAAGACATGTCAGTACGTTGTTTGGCGGGGTATTTTTTTTACTGTAGTGCAACACTGATAACACTCATGTCATGGTTGTGAACACGACATGTTCTTATCTCTTCAAATGTGTGAACAGAGAGACTCTGCAGGGGGAACAACTGCTCACGTCTGTCCTCACAGATATCAAAGATAAAGTCACGAATCTGGGTCATTAGAAGTCTGCGTGTTGCAGTCGGCACTGTGGCATAAAAGTTATAAATGTAGTTCAGCAGGAAACACAAAGGAAATGATGTGTGGTGATTCATTAAAGCCCCTGTTATGAACAGTCTGTATATATATATAAGACTTATACACTTACGAAGGAGGCAAACATCTAACGTGCTTAACAACTCAAATAATTAATTGAACTCAATGCCAGTATATAAAGATGCATGCGTCTAGATGTGAATGAGTCTCTCTTCTGAATTCAAAATCTGGTTACATTTTTTAAATTATCGATTAATCTGCAAATTATTTTCCCTGCTAACTGTTTGGTGCATTAAGTGTCAGAAAACTTTCCTGACATCTTGTTTTCTCAAAGCAATTCAATTTACAAATTAACAAGGTTTCATCTTCATAACTGAGGAGGTAAAACTGGGGGCAGTGTTCTCAAAAATACTGATTTATCAATACATATCAATACTTAGTATTTGAAATGGTTTTGATACTCATTTTCCAGCACCAGCTGCGTTTTCTAGCTCTCGTTATTGTTTACTTGTCATTCTGCTGCTCTCTGCTGCTAACCAAGAACATAGAAGTCGTCGTTGTCATGTCATAGCCGTGTCATATTTATCTTTTCATAAAAAAATTAATGTCAATTTTTCCATTATATATTGATATTTTTCAAGGTTTTCTATCAAACTTAGAAATTTAAGTATCGTGACAACAATAATCTGCAGATTATTTTCTTTATTAATCACAAGGTCAATAAAACAATTGTGAATACTGCTTCTAACACTTCCCTGACACCCAAAACAACATCCACATGTCTCGTTTTCTTGAACCAATTCAACTGACAAATTTACAAATCTTCACATTTATAACTGAGGAGGTGGAACTGGGGGATTTTTGGCATTTATGGTTGAAAAGTTACTGAAACAATCAATCAACTATAAAAACAGCTGCTGATTAATCACGTCAGTCCTTTGACTTCAAATCTGCATGTTTTTTTTTACGTGCTTAAAATAACGTCTAA
This sequence comes from Chaetodon striatus, assembly GCA_029783705.1. Lineage (NCBI taxonomy): Eukaryota > Metazoa > Chordata > Actinopteri > Chaetodontiformes > Chaetodontidae > Chaetodon > Chaetodon striatus. The sequence goes on from JAPZEB010000026.1 coordinate 21,305,628, forward strand.
AAAAAAAAAAGCTTTAATTTCATATTCTTCTGCATAATTTTCATGTCTCATAGTTCCCTCTAACTTTAGTGGAAACTCTTCGTCTTATTTTCCATGTAACCGCACGTCGCTGTGCATGATCTTATCGCAGCTCATCCTTCTCGATTCTTTGTCAAAACACAGGAAACGGGCACAGCTTGAGCAACTGCTGGCAGCCAATCGTTGCAGACAGTGCTGGCGGCTGGTGGTCTCTGTCTGCGTCTAACCCGGGGCATTTAACCACCAGTGCAGTCAAGGGAACAAATGACCTTCATTGTAATGAGCCCATCACCAGTTTTGCTGGTAAATATCTGTTTTTTCCCGCCACACTTCTCCCCCCTAAAAAGCCACAAAGCTTTCAGATAAATCAATCTTCTATTAGCGCTGATAATCGCAGCGCGGTGATTCGTGTCGTGGAGCAATGACGTTCTCCAGACTCGATCATCGCCGCTGACAACTGTGTGTTGGGGGACGATTGCCGAGAACAAAGACAATGAGGTGTGTAATGACAAGGCGTGAATTAGACCACAGGAGGGGAGATGTTGATGGAAAATAAGGGCACTGGTGTCGAGCGTGGGAGGCTTGCTCTTGTGGTGGCTGCTGGAGACGAAGGCACCAGAAGCCACAGAGCCTGCGATGACTCAAACTACATCTGCAGCAATGATTCACCCTGCTCGAATAGAGGAACTTTACTTTTCTAAAAGAGCACCAGGAGAATGTTAAGGCCAGAGAGACACTTAAAAAATACTCTGTTTTAAATTAAACGATCGCACTGAGCTTTGAGCTGTGTGTGTTTGTGTGTGTGGTTCATTCAGCTTCACCGCAAAGGTTTGCACAAACGTGAGCAGACATCCTGTGTTGAGATGATGTGCACACAAAGACAGCTGTGCCAGATGTTGAAATGCAAAGATCATGTGTTTCAAAAGTGTGTGATAAAGACCTCGTCACAGTCACAACCGAAAATATTCACATTTATAAAAGCTCAATTTGGGCACACTAACTTTAAACCTTCTAAAACAAACAAATAACCAAAAAACTTACCTTCTTCTTCTGCCCCTGCACCTGCTCCTTCTCCGAGGCATTCGAAGGCCTTCGCCTCAACATCTTCTTCTTCAGCGGTCCGTCAGAAATCTCCCTGGACAAAAAGCCGTAAGAGCGATACACCGGTCTTTATCACTGAGGGTTACTGTCACTGTGCTGTCACCGCCAGAGTTGTCAGATTAAAAAAAAAGGTAGCGCTGCACTCCGCTGCAGCGAACAGAGTGCAGAAGCTGAGAGGAAGTCACGTGGCCACACAGAAACTGAAGAGGCAAACCCTGTTTTTGGCCCTCTGGTTTACACACAGGCCAATGGGTTTGTTACATGTACTTTTCAGCCTTGCGTGCTACAAACTCTGTGGCAAACTCAACTGACACACGAAACAGTTCATGAAAATGTCATCACAGCTCAGTTTTGACTGTTACTACAGATCAGGTGATAAAAGTGAAAAAGAAAGTATTTTAATCTCGTTCAATAATCTGTTAATCATATTTAGACTTGTATGTTTAGTCAGTTAAAAGCTCTGTAAATGATCATCAAGAGGAAGCAGTCGTTTTTAAAAGCGTGTCACCTCTCGCTGCAGTGTCACCGTGTTACAACATTTCTACTCCCACAGACATCAGTTTTCAACTTCAGCAAAATGTTGAAGTAAGTAGGAAAGATCTTTATCATGCAACACAGCAGCTTCTGAGTTGTCATCAGCTCTGTGTCAATGTTTTTTATATATTTTGATTCCTTATCTTGGTGTTTAGCCATCACTCTCAAACGAGCACATATTTGTCATTGCACCTTAAGTGTGGAAGTGAAAGAAATCTAAAGATGACATATTTAGAAACTGAAGTTAACGGCTTTGCAGGTGCAGCGGAGGAGGTCGCCACAGCCACAGGAGGTCACAACAACAACAGCACAAACTGGTGATCAAACGTCCACCAGAGGACATTTACACAACAAGTGGTTTCAGAGACAAATGAAGTTGCAAAAGTCCAGACGCACGCTGACTCTGTAAATACAATCCAAAACAGACAATTAAGACAAAAACAACTTGAGTGAGTCACAGAGATGTGCGTGTGTTTGGATGTACACTCAGCCTGCAGGACAAGGTAGCAGAAGCAGAGAGGGAAGTAAAATGTAAGTCAACTTTAGCTTGTTATTTTGGTGGGGTAGCAAACCACATGATACAAGCATGCCCTATTTTAGCTTCCTGTCGCTCGGCTGAAGGCTGGCAACAAACCGATCTGTCTGCAGATCTTAAAGGGACGAAAACAATAAGCAGCAGATCTTGATTTCACCTGAGGTTATCGGACACCTCACAGGTAGTGGCTGAAGAAGGATGCAGAGCCTTTACTCGAGTAAAAGTAGCAACACTGAACACTACAGAAACATAAAAATACTACATTACAAGTAAAAGAAATGCATTCAAAATATTATTTTAGTAAAAGTACATAAGTATTATAAGCGAAGTACTCATCATACAGAATGGCCAATTCAAAAAGTTAAAATACTGTCACTGTTAGCTAATACATCATATACAATTATGACTGATTCATCAATGTGTGAGCAGCATTTCAGTGATGTAGTGTGTTAATGTGGGTATAATTTATAATACTTTATGTACTGTTAGATAATTTAATCTACAATTTTACATTTTATAAAGTGATCTTATGCTTTAAATTTATAATTTCTATATGCAAAGTAACAAGTAGTAGCTGCCATGTCTATGACGAAGTGGATTAGAAATGTAATGTACCAGAAAATGTACCAAAAATTACACTCAAAGCTGGGTAGGCAGTTTCATTTCAGCTTCATTGGGCACATATCCCATAATAAACTTTGAGCATGATGTAATTCAAGTGGTCAGGGAGAAAACTAAAATTCAGCGCCTCCTTTTGACTCTGTTTTCAGGCTTCAGAGACTCTAACCCATGGCGGGAGACTCTGGCCAATCACAGGCCATTACAGAGAGAGGGCGTTTTTAGGCTGAATCCAAATGTCCACTTACTTGTTGTCATGGAAACATTAGAGCGGAGATTACAATCATTGTAACTGCTGTCATATTCTGTCTTCTCATCTGTCGCTGTAAATAACAAGATATAAGTCCCATGTAGAGGGTTGTTTTGTGAGTGAACATGATATATTTCTGTTTAACATATAGACTGCAGACATTCAAATCAGAGATGTTTGTAAATAAGCACCAAGTCATGACTAAATAAGGCCTATTACTTACATCATCAGATCTTTTGTTGTTTTTAGGCCACTTTTTTAGCCTTTATATTTGGCAGTGTGCAACTTAGAGCAGGCTGTATTAATACAATCCATTATGATTCCTCTCTACAGCCGGTATTTCAATGTATTTCTGTATCATGATTTTGAATATTATTTCTGGCCTCAATGATTCCTGTATTGTTTTAATAGGCTTTTTACATACGCATGAGTTTTGATTTTTTTAGTCGGCTAATGAATATTAATAAAAAAAAAAAACTACCATGTCACGTCCATATTGCAATGAATTGTGGGCAATTAAATCAGTGAAGTCAGCTGAAGCTTGCACCCTGAATGGACTCTTGAAGTCTGCAGAAAGTCCACTTTTGGATCACCGCCCTGTAAAACTATGTATACTACAGAGTTTATGGTCATTTTTGCCAAACCGTGTGCACTATGATTGTTATCATAAACATTGTCGTCTGAACGCGGAACTTTTTTCAAAACGAAAATGAGAAACGACTTAGTTTTCAACGGATCGTTTTTGTGTAAACATGGCTCAAGACTTCCCAGGAATACGCCCGCAAAGTCCACGAAAGTGCGGTGAAGTTGGACATCTGGATTCAGCCCTACTGGCTGTTCTACAAATACAGATGTACGTGCACGTCCCTTTGGTGAAAGCCTGATTCAATCACGGACAAGTGTCTGACAATAAAACATGTGTCAATATCAACAAAGCGTTTCAGAGATGAAGACAAAATGTTGCTAATAGTTTAGCCTTATGCTAACTGCAACTAAAGGCTCACAGCTGCCACTATAACTTCATGTTTCTGTAGGTCTAGCAAAGATTAGCTAAAGCCTCAAATTGCAGTGTGTCCTGCGCCTCACTGTGCACTGCTACACAACACCTCACTGGGAGGAGAGCAGGTAGCAGCTCAGGAGACGGTCCCCAAGTCAGCAGCCGCAGCAACCTGAATCTATCAGTGTAAACCTCAGCTCTGGAGGTACGGACAGCCCCGACTCCCCACCGGATCAACAAACTTTCTGTTGCCGCTCTCCCTGGCCACCGACCTCCTGTGACAGATGGGTTTGTACTGGTCGAATTCAAGCCCTTAAAGCCACCAACCTAAGTTCAATCTCCCAAACAGCTCCCTGCCTTCCTCTCAGGAAGGCAGTACACAGTGGTGGGGAGTGAGGCGGAGAGACCCTGGGGTGGCTAGCTACCTAATTCTTGTCTCAATTGTTGTCTGACAAACAAAGAGAGCGAGGTTGGGGCAATAAGGGGCTGAGTGACTGCACTGTAGGCACAGAACATAAAAGGAGATTAAAGAAATCAGTGTATAGGAAACAGTGGGTTACTGTATGAAGCGTGTGCATATGCGTGTGGTCGGCTGGTGGGAGGGACTAAGGCAGTGGAGAAGACGACTGCCGGCGAGCAAACATGAATGTAAACAATACAGGATTTCCAAATACATTTTTAAACATCTACTTGCCATGTTTAATTGGTAAGAAAATGCATTTATCACTGGTTTTTTAAACTTGAGTATTACTGAATATAACCATGACTTTTGTTTGTCTACAAATAACTCCACAGGGCACCTTTACGTAGATGTTCTTACACTACTTTCCACCACTGATCACTGGTGATGACCACATATACAGATGCTGAAATTTAACAGCAGCTACACAACAAAAAAGACAGAAAGAGACGTTTGTTTGGAGAACAATGATCTCATACTTGTTGTTCCTCTTTTTCAGGCCTCTTTACCAGAAACCCCAAACGGATATGGATGATTGTGCCTTTTCTGAGAGCTGTCCAACTTTCTGTTTCTTCATGTGCTCTTAGTGATGTTTGACGAGTGCATGCAGACACATACATGCTGGGTGTGGTGTGATGCCACTGCATTCACACCTTCAAGACGCGCTGATAGAAGAGCTGCCATATGACCGGCATGAGCTCTTCACATGTGGGAGAAGTACAACCGCAAGATCTGCTCACAGCTGTTTTAATATGAAGTGCTGTTTAATGTAGTCTTTGTAGAAATACAGAATAATGAGGATTATAAAACATGTCAGGGGATTTTCATGACTTTAGGCTGCGATATGACGCTATTACAGTCGGCTAACTTAGCTTAGTACAAAGACCTGTAACAGGTGTTGTTATGCTGTATTCTGTCACCTGCCTTATAAAACTGCCCGTCTAATCATCTGCCCATCTGTGTGGAAGGATGATTTCCCTTAGTGCAGCAGGTGAGGGCTAAAAAAGTTACAGCAGATTATGTTAATTCTCATTTGACAAAAAATGACTCGCAAACACGAATGTGTTGTACAATAAGACAAGAGCTGTATCTGATCAACACAGAGAGACAGCAGCCTGCCTTATTTACGCTTTAAGGAAAGTACTCTCGTTGACACCAACATTGACATTGTTCATTTTCATTTTAGCGCACCACGAGCCTGTCTGTCTGCAATGGGGTAATATTAGATGATGTTACCTGTTACCTCATGTAAGACGTGTATTTGCATTGTTGGTTGTCAGTATCTATTAAGTGGAAGACTTCTGTTTTACTGTGGGGGGGGGGGGGTAATTGTAATCTTAGTT
>JAPZEB010000026.1:21340118-21357543 GCA_029783705.1 Chaetodon striatus
ACTTCTATAAAAATGAACTGCTTGGCAACCAGACCAGGCCTCTAATTGAGACAGGCCTTTATTTGTCAAAATGTGTAACCACACCAGGCCAATGAAAGGAGACTGGGTGTTTAATTGAGATGAGGCAGGTATCGGGAATGGGGGCTGCAAATCAGCTTCAGCTAGACAACCTTTACATACACCTGTTGCATCACTTCCTGTGTAACAATAAAGATGAATAAAATATATATATATATTTTTTGGAGAGTTTAGTCTGTATTGAAAACTGTTGTTCTTGGACTGTTAAGTCACTGAGACACTGTTGGAGATGTTCGACTGCACAAACCTTTTCCAATCAGAAACAAGACAATCGCAAACCATATACAGTAGGTTGTGCTTGTAGATTGAGCTTCATTACGATGCTATTTTAACCATTTATAAAATGTTATTGAGAATCAATAAAGACGAAACCGCTGTATATAAATGAAAAAAATGTGTAATTATAAAAGACACTAAAAAATATAGACTATGTGTACACAAAAACAACATGGTAAAGGCCTAAATTCTTAAGTGTAATTTAGTTGAAAAAAAAATACACAAAATGCAATTAAACATATTATTATGCCTGTTATGTGCCTTTAATATGACTCAATTACTTTTACTGGCTGAAATATCTCCCTTTTTTTTTTCAAAATAAAAGTTTTTTATATGATGCAAAACATTGCAAAAATACACATCAACAATAAGATTCATACTGTTTTGGAAAAATATTAGAAAACATTTGAAAAACTGATATATAAAAAGTGAGAAAGGACAAAAAAAGCAACTGACTGATCTTTATTATGCAAAAATACACAACATGTTATTATTATTCTGATTGGAATATCTGTGGCATGACGTTGATTAATCACTGGCACAGGTCGGTCCTGCAGTATCTGCAAGATATACCAGGACGATTCAGCAGCTTGCAGGCATCTACATCGTAACAACCATGGAAGTTCATCCTTGCTGTGAAAACAAGAAAAAGACAGGATGTATCGTCAGACAGTTCTACAAGTTTTCAATTAAAGTGATGACAGGTGATTTTTTTCTTAGTTTTTTTATGTGCTGAACAGTACACTGAAGAAATGGCCGATACTTACAGGTCCAACATGAAAGGCTTTCATGTTGGACCTGTTCAGGAGTCCAATAACATTTAGAAGTCTAGAGTAAGCCACATGATTGAATGATTTTATCTCCATTCAAATAATAAGATACGATACGATACGATACTGTATGATACGATACGATACAATATTATGCGATACAATACAGTATGATACGATACGATACGATACGATACGATATGGTATGATACGATACGATACAATACAATTTGATGTACTTTATTGTCCCCATAGGGTAATTTGTCTTTGTCCCTCTGCTAACTTGAATGGGGATAAAAACTATTTAATTGTGCAGCTGTACTAACTTTTTCAAGTATTATTGAGCCAAATGGATCAAATTCTGATTTTGCGAGGGGTGTGAAGCTAAAAAAAAAAAAAAAATCTATCCCTTTATTTACAGAGGTGTCTTTCACAATGTAAATCAATGCCAAGAAATCTTTTTGGGCCCCATGGCTTCAGGCTTGGACTTTGCAGCTCTACTGTTTGGCCACTATTAAAATTAGCTTCAGAGCCTGGCGCATTTCTTTTAGGGGCTGGTCAAAACATCCACCCCTATTATTAAACTGAAAGGCATGCCTGTCTCCCATCCTGCAAACCAGCCTTTGATCAGAACCATAGGCAGCAGCCGAAGCACCAAATTTATCGACGCTAATCTAACAGCCTGCCCTGGACTCAAACCACCACAGTCCGACCTCCCATAGCAGCAAAAAATTCCTACAAGCCCCCTGACAGCTCTGGGCTCCGATGCACTGCAGTGGTTTCACCGTTGATACTTACGGAAATGAGTAAAGGACACACTGGCACAGACGCCCTCTGAACTGGGGCAGGTCTCTGTACGGCCTAAACATGTCTTAGTACCTCCACACCAACACATCAAGGCTTCACCTGGAAAAAGTAAAAGACATTTACGTTCAGTCGGTGTCTACAGACTGCATTGTCACAGCCACAGATGATTGTGAACAAGACCCTGAGATACTTAAACTCCCTCACTTGGGGTAAGGGAGGGACTTAAGTAAAAGTATATATGTATGCACACACACACACATATACACACATAGGTCGGTACTGTGTTGCAATGGTTAGTATTGTTGCCTCACAGCAAGTGTGTTCCTAGTTTAAACCCAGACTAGAGGAGTCCTCCTGTGCAGAGTCTGCATGTTATTCCCTTGTCAGCGTGGGTTTTCTCTGGCTTCCTCCCCGGCTAGGTTAACTGGTGACTCTAACTCACTCCGACCTCGTCACATATTGACGTTTTGCTCATGGACTTTTGTTTAATTTTCACTTTCACAGCGCTGTGTGTCTGCTGCTCGGCCTGTGACATGAGTACACAGCGGCAGATGTTGTTATTGTAACGGGCCGCCACAAATAAATAAATGTGTGGGGAAATCCTTCACTTAAACATTTAATATAACTCTCCTACATACATAATGACATGCCATTAATGAAGCTGTGGGCTGTACATGAACTCACCCTGGCTGACAAGCAGCAACACCACAAGAGCAAGAATCACAGTCTTCATGTTCTCTCGTGTCTGTTCACTGATCTCTGTGTGAATAAAGCAAACATTGAAAAGATAAGAAAAGATATCCCACCTGGTAAACTGTCCCACTGCAGTGCTGATCCCTCAGATGTGCTCTGCAGGTCGTGAACTCCCTTTTTATAGTGACTTGTTGAGCAATGGATGCAAATCCAGTGTGCAAACAATTTGGAAATTATCATCTGGGATTCACTCACAAACACTACTGTAGGCCAACTTATTATCTTTTAAAAGGTTTATGTACACCCTCTAAAATCTAAAAAAGGCCTCACAACCCCTGTGAAGCTTCGTAGGGGTCAGGACCCCCAGGTTATGAACAAGTGTGCTAGGTAGCAGTGTTGTAAGCCGTTTGACTCTTCCACTCCAACTTAACAACACATTGCTTGCGTGTTACAGGTAAACTGTACAAATACAGATCACTGTTCTGATTGCATAAGAAAAGTAAAGAGATTAAAATCTATTTGCATTGTTTAGCTTCACTTTCTTTTTTCTATCATAGCTTTGATGTCTGTCCTCGATAAGTCAATATGTTTGTGAGTGAATCCCAGATGGGAATTTCCAAGTTGTTGGCACACTGGATTTGCATCCATTGCTCAACAACGGCTCCTCGTTCCACCAGTTTTTGAACGTATGTGCCAGGAGTTGCATTCCAAGCTTTCTTAAGTTAATCAATGAGAGAGTACTAATTCGTGGGACACACTTTTCTGACTGATTGATCCAATTCGTCCCACACAAGCTCAACTGGAGAGAGGTCTGGAGACTGAGGGGGCTAAACCATCTTTCGGAGAACACCTACCTCTACCTACCTTTTTTGTCTAAGTAACCCTGACAGAGCTTGGAAGAATGCTTAAGGTCATTATCTCGCTGCAAAACGACCTTTCGACCCACAAGTCTGTCTGTTCGCTGATCTCTGTGTGAATAAAGCAAACATTGAAAACTGTCAGAAATCAAATGAGACATTTGTCTGTGAGCACTTTAATTATTTACATGTCAAAAAACCTACTTGGTGAATTGTCCCACTGGAGTTATGATTCCTCAGATGTGTTCTGCAGGTCGCCTGCTACGTTTTGACTGTGATTGTTGTGTAATCTAAAGCAGATCCAGTGTATCATTAACTCTGAAATCTTCATCTGGCTATCACTCGCAAACAGAGTGATTTGTCAAGGACAGAGATTGATCCTGCAAAACCTGCTGTGACCTCACAGATTCGCCAAAAAATACAAATATTTTAAACTGTAAAAAAAAAACCTGAATCAATGTTAACATTAGCTGTAAATATATGCTACTGTGTGCAAAGTATTTTTCCTGCATTAACAACCCTGTGAAGCACAAGCTGCACTTACACCTGGCAGTAGCTTCCCAACAAGTGAAATTTAAAAAAAAAAAAAACACCATAATGTTATTATGATAGAGATCACACAAAAATGAAAAATGATCTTAATTTGAGTTGAAAATTGTAGTTTGACGACAGATTTTTAGCACAAAGTCTAAGTACTGGAATTGTACCAAGAGGTGTGGCTGAGAGCTCCTGGACATTTCCAGTAAGTGGACCTTGTGATCAGACTGTTTTTGCCAAAATCAGAGAAGCTCTTTTGCAACAAAACTTGAATGAAAGCGATCAGAAAAACAAAACAAAATTATGGTGAAGATGAGAAACCTGAAACAGTAGAAAACAGAGGGGTGACAACAATAGCATGTAAATCAGGCCTGAAATTCATTTTCTCTTCTTCACGTATGGGGGGTTTATATACTTTGGAGGGGGAGACTTCTTTCTCTGTCCTATTCTCACCTCAGTTTGCATTTTGTTGCTGCCCTCAGGTTTCTATGAACTACACACACCGGCCACTTTATTAGGTACACCTGTGCAACTGCTTGTCAACACAAATAGCTTATCAGTTGCAGACATGGTCAAGACGACCTGCTGAAGTTCAAACCGAGCATCAGAATGGGGATGAACGGTGATTTAAGTAACTTTAAATGTGGCGTGGTTGTTGGTCTGAGTATTTGAGAAACTGCTGATCTACTGGGATTTTCCACGCACAACCATCTCTAGGGTTCACAGAGGATGGATGGAGGGAAACGAACAGGAGGGAAAAGTAGCTCGGCTCCCTAAGTTAGATCCCTCTGGATTTTTTATAAACAGTTTCCGGTGGTGTGTGTGTGTGTCGTATAGCTAGAAAGTAGCGTGCACTGGGGCCCGTGGTCACCACTACATGCCACTTGTGTCAGGTGGTTGTTATGTTTTGGCTGATCACTGTGCTTCAAGCTCTGATTATTTACGGTTAATTTTAGAAAGATTTAATCAGAATTTAATGTCAATGTCTGTGATCTGTTAATTAAAAAAATAATACACGGAAATCCCTTTCACTGGATTATCATTATCACTAAATGATAAAGTGAGATCTACTGAAACAACACAATGACATACACACTACGGGTTTCCTTTTCTAACACTCATGTCAGCCTCTCATCCACCACAAGGTGGTGCAATGTGAGAGAGAAAGAGAAACCTCAGCAGTCCTCAGATCTATCAATGATAAACTAAAAGAAGCTCAAATATGTGCCTGTAAGTCTTTTCAAGAGCAAATGGAGTTGTTACTGTTTAGGTCTCCACTATGACTCTGTCTAATGATGGCAAATTTGCCAAAAACATTAAAAAAGGAGGATAAAGGTGTGATTTGTCCCACCTGAACAGGTGCAGTAGAGCTGACAGCAGAGTCAGGGAGAGTCTGTTCACGCCCACACAGTCCTGAATGAAGGGCCAATCAGCCAGATGATCAGAAGCACCAGTGTGAGGGTGTATCAGGGTGTGCAGGAACATTTTTTAAAATGTAGGCCATTTGTGTGGAAAACCAAAATGTTAAAGGTCTACATTCTTAACTGTAACTTGTGAATACACCTGTTTTTAAATTTAAATGAAAGTTTTCGATTCAACGCAAAATTTTTTAGTAACAACCAACCAGTGATTAGATTCATATTGTTTAAAAAAAAAACCATCAGAAAGTATTTGAAAAATTGACATATAAAAAGTGAAAAAGGACAGAAGTTGCAACTGGTTGATCTTTATTATTATGACAATGCAAACGTACACAATACATGAGAGTTTATTCAGATTATGGAGTCACTGAAGGAAGTGCTGCATGGCGTTCATCCATTCACTTCATTTAACAGCCAGACAGCACTGCCTGGCATCGGTCATAATTGCAGCATCCACAGGTTGCTACATCACGAATATTCAGTATCTGGCAATTGCTTCTCTTATAGCAACCATGGAAGTTGCCGCGAGCTGTAAAAAAAAAACATGGAAGAGGATGGGATGTATTATTAGACAGCTTCTAAAGGGTTCACAATAAAACTTTGAATAAGACTTTGAGAAACCTCGGCACATTTCCACCTACAGTAAATTACCTGGGGAAAAAACTTTCCCTCAACCCCAAACTCTCCCTGAAAAAAGTACACAGTAGGGGGGGTAGGACTTTTCAGATTCCCCTGAATTCTTGAGGGGCGGGGCTGTGTGCTGAAGAACGCTGATTGGTGGAACACACACTTGCAGCGTTCCGCACTCCTGTGCCAGTGTGGCTGCAAACTTTATTTCATTTCTACAAGCTTCACTTTGTTTGTGTTTTGATCATTTGGAAAACAGAGCAAAAGAAGATAAGCTACGAGAAGTGGACGGACGACGAGGTCCAGGCTCTTTGGAGCGTATTTGCTGAGGAAGACATTCAGCAGGACTTCGAGCCGGCGACTCGAAACGACCGAGTCTATGGAAGAATAGCCAACAAGCTGGCGGAGCTAAATATAGGGCACACGCCGAAATAAATTCGTGAAAAGTTGGAGAAACTTAAGCAACATTATAAGAAGCTTCGGGTGTTGTCAATCATTTACCACCCGTGTTGTATGATGGCTGATCTCGTCCTCTGCTGAAGCTCCCAGACCTCATTGTTTTCCCAAATTGCGGACATTTTTGGCTGCTGTTCTTCTGTAAGTTAGCTGCTAACTGCTAATGGCTGCTTTTAAAATTTCCAGCAGTGAGTTGGACAGATAACACATTTTCAAAATGTCACATCCATCCTGCCCGCTGTCCCCTTTTTACAGACATTGTATCGGCGCTATTACTACCTCTGATGCCGGCTTGAGGGCGAGACAATTCTGTCCCCATGTTCCACAATTGCACCTTTTATACAGAATGATGAGGCAGCATAAAATCCAGCCTTGAAGAGGCAGTGTAAAAGGGTCTTATGTTTCAGCCTTGTGATAGTCTGGTAACCTGTCCAGGGTGTACCCCGCCTTTGCCCAGTGTCAGCTGGGATAGGCTCCAGCCCCCCTCCTCGTGACCCTGAACAGGATGAGCAGTTACAGGATAATTTTCCAAGAAAACTACCTACCCCATCTTTAATGTAATGAGATCAGCACTTTACACAAAGGAGTCCGTTCAAACTAACGCTCCATCGTAGAACAGCGTTTTGTACATCTGGACAGGTGACTCAGAAATTTTTACTCTTTTGCAGGCGAGTGCAGCTGTAGTCAGTTTGGATTCATGGTCACAATGTCACAATGGTTTTCAAAGGTGACTATCTAGAAGTTCTTAGATACTAGGAATTACTGTAAGTATTTCTTTACATGCATATTGTAAATTGATGTCTGGGCAGTTTGTTTTTCATTCACTATATGCAGATCTGTTTGTGTCTGAGCCTCTGCTGCCTGTTACAGATGTGCAGTAGTCTTTAGGTGCATGAACTCAATGAACTTGGGAAACTGTGAGTTAGGCAGACAACTCAGGTTGCACTGTTACTCTCACAAACAACATACTCTGCCTGCTGTGACATATATCTGTGGCACCCATATCATTAATGCCGTCAATTCAATATACTGCTGCTGATGCAATACTCACTTGCAACTCTGCTGTAACATGTCTAAAAACACCTCTGCTGTTCACACCTAATTCATCATCTACCTCCAGCCCAACATACCTGTAGGCTTTGAACCTGAATTCACTCATAGGGGAATTTAATATTGTAACTCCTCGATCTTTTCTGCACTGAACGTGGTGCATGTATATGCTTTAGAGCAGTGATAAGGTCAAGGTGCAAATGCAAAATATAATCTTTATCTCTGTTTTCAGTTAATAAATTATCCATGTGAGTTGGCCGAGTGAAGATTAAGAGTGTTTTCCAGTATTTTGCGAAGATACTTTAGTCCCCGCTGTAATGGTGTACCAAAAATCCCACTAAAGGTCTAATCAGGTTTAACATGTATCAAGTCTTGCTCTAATTAAAAGGTGTGTCAACAGTGCATATATTGAATGTGATTCTTCGTATAAAGAGGACAGCTGTTTCATACTGACAGTGGTGGTGACAGTTTCTGCATCAGAGTGTAGTTACACCAGGTGACCAGATGGTGGTGTAAGAGCTCCACTGTTGTGTCTGCATAAGCACAGAAATTCACATTACTAGGAAATGTTGAGTTAATCTCTGTGACAACTGGTCAAATCAGTGACATTTATCAGGATACGCTCTGAAAAAAGAATATGCATCTAACTTTAAATTTCATGAATGAAACCCAAAGATGGGTCTAGATGGGGCCATTTGTCTTCTCACATCGGTCACCAGAGTTCTGCTACACACTTTGAACATTGAAAAAGTTTCAGTTCTGCAACTTCACCGCTAGAAGCCACAACATCCTGCACACTAGACCTTTAATGTCTACTACAATATTTGAATTATAGTTATTCAGAAACAACTTTGTAATTTGCCAAGTTATCAGATTATTCCTGATCCATTTAACACTACTAAGTTACTAGTGATGGTGAAAGCACTCAGATATTTTACTAAAGTAAAAGTAGTAATACCAAACTGAAAGTACAAACACAAAAAACAAAAAATAAACTTAAAGTACCAAAACTAAAAGTAGTCACTAGGCCCATTTTGTAATAATATATATTGATTTTAATGGATGTCAAATACAGGATTGTTTTTAAGGTTCTTGTATTTGTTTTTAAAGCCATCTGAATCTGCATGTACTGGAGTAAACACTGCAATATTTTCCTTAAAAATGTAGAAAGTAGAAGGACATAGTAACTCATAATTGTACTTAAGCGCAGTACTTGAGTGCGTTACTACAGTTGCAGTGCATAGTCGACTCACTGATTAGTCAATCAACAGAAAAATAATCACCAACTAACAATATTTAAGTAATATTATATGCAAAATGGCAGAAAATGTTGTTTTCAGCCTCTCAAATGTGGAAATTTCCTGCCTTTTTTTGGGTTTTGATTATCCAAAACAAGACATTTAAAGAGACCACCTCAGATTCTGAAAAACTAGGATATACATGTAGCACTATTTTTTGTCATTTTAATAGACAAACTGATTAACTGACTGATCTAGAGAATAACTGGCTGATTATTCAATAATGAGACTAATCACTAGTCCCAGCATAAGCCTAATGTACTGAGTTACTACCCACCCAGGAATTAGTGTACCTTGTTGTGAAGCGTTACTTCTTTATTTGCGTCTGTTTTCTAGTGTCAATCGGCGACTCAAGACCTGATTTAAGTAAACATGTGGTGTGGATTTAAAACACAGCATATACAAAAAGTGGTGAACCTGGGAGGTGGTGGGCATTTGACACTTCACCAAACATGACCACAAGGGGTCGCTGGTGCCCAGTGTATTCCACCTCCAGTCCTCTCCTCAGTCTCACACCCTCATCTTCAAAAACCTCCATTCTCCATTGTAGGTGCTCCCATTCACAATCTACATCAACTGGTTACAAAGCCGTGTGTATGTGTGTGTGTATGTGTGTGTGTGTGTGTGTCTGCATGCATCTGTATCTGTGTGTCAGAGGGATTCAGTGTCAGCCATCGTCCACGCTGTAGCCTGGTGATGAGGCTCAAAGTTATGGACCAATATTAATAAATGGTAGCCCTGGCAACAGTGTTCAGTGTGTGAGTCAGAGGAGCTCAGGCAGAGGGGAAGGCAGGGCACCGTGGCCGAACATGGATGCTCTCTGAAAACCACCTCCAGTGTCACATCTGTGCCGAACAAGAGTTTAGAGGACGGGCTAAATTATAATCAAATCAACGTGAAATAATTGCATCAGCGAGCTCTTACAGCAGAGGAGTAATTTTGGGGGGTTTTGGCAGTGAGATTTGTTTAGAGATTGTTTGCTTTGTGTCGTTTCTGTCAACACATCAAACACACAGTGCTGCAAAACCAAAGCAATTACATTTAATGACCTGTGCAGCAGCGTTTGAATGGTTTGAACAACATGACGGATTAAAGTACAGTAAACAGTCGAGGGAAATACATCATGGGTGTTCCCCCCGCTGCTCTGGGATTGCTGGGATGTGTTGTGGTTGTGATGCACATTCTCCTGTCTCTCTGAGGAGTCGATGATATTTTTAAAGCGACCATAATGGTTTTTGTGGATTTTTAGGGTTATTAACTGGATATAAATCAGTTAAACTGCTCCAGACAGTGGATGCCAGCCTCCAGAGCCCGACCAGTCCTCCTAATGTGGTCTGCAGAGGGACAAAAGGTTGTATAAAGTGGAAGATAATGAGGAAACTTTGAGACAAATTGAGAAAGAGAAAGGCCATAAATATGCAGAAGAAAAGAAGAGTTAATTAGTAGCAGCCCTGTCCTGTTACGCAGTCGAATCGAGGGTTTTGTGACCTCAGTCACGTATACACAGTGCAGCCCAGTATGCGGCCGTCAGTCTCTGTATAAAGTAAACAACAACTGGCCATGTTGGGGTCACTCACTCCCAATCCTCGAGCTGCCTTTGTTTGCTGTGCCACTGCAGAGGCAGGGGGAAGCTGATTACAAATCTTGCCACTTCCCCAGATTACAGCCACAGAACACTTGAATATTTTTGCACTGCTCACTGCAGATTTTCTAACTCCTTATTTGCTCCAAAAGCCTAAAGAGTTTCTCTATTTTATGGAAAACAAGTAGAATGTGGTACTTTTATAACTTCCAGGCTTTTTCTTTATTCTACAATGACCTCTCAAGGAGATGTATGGACATAGTTACATTTGGAAAAGACAACAGAAGACAAAAACAAACAGATGCAAAGTCAATATGGACAAGGCAAATGCAACACAATAAAGATTTGGATAATACATTATATAAATATGATAAAAAAATAACCATTATTGTTGTAAGGGGACACACGCTAAATACACTATGACCTCAACATTGGAATATTATCATCTTACAAAGCTAATGTTGACAACTTCTACGCAGTTTCCCGCAGTAATATGGGTCGTACATGTGATATGTTTAAGGTATCTGCTGAAATAACCAGCACCAAATAGTATTGAATCTTCTCCAGCTAAACGATACCTGCATTTGATCCTTTTTGTACCCAGATAAAGAAGAAGAAAAAAACAGATTTGTATGGTTTTGCTTGCAGCTGATCACCTCAAATGTTCTTTGATTAATGGGATGCGTGATTGGCGCACTACCACAGCAGCTACGACCACACACAGTCTGTATTTGACGGAGTGGGCAACTCAACGTACTGAGATGCCACCACAACATTTGTCCGAAAGTATCGCCACACTACTGGTATCAGATGACATTTTACATAACTGAACGCTTCTATTTACATGACAACATTGAATGAAGTCGAAAGAAAGGATTACAAACGAAGCACTCTAAAGGTACTGGTTTGGTAGACACTGGGAAACATCATCATTCATTAAGCGCCACCTTGGTGTCCACCTGATGAATAAAAGCACAATATTCACTCTCTTGTAGCTCTGGTTTGGTCTCCACTAGGGATGAACGACATTAACTTTTTACAGCTGACACCGATAACCGATAACTGCCTGCTTATCATACTGATAAGATCACAAATAATTTTACATTTTTGTATTTTTCAAAGAAGTTTATAACCTGTAGTTCATGCACATCTAAGTGTAAGAAAAACATGTAGTGACATGTAGTGAGAAAATACAGATGACTTAATATTCCATAGCTCTGACCTAACCAACGCTAACTGACATCACTAGTGTTAACACAACAAAAACAAATGATGTTTCTAATAAAATGTATCAGAAAAACTTCCCAAACGTACTTTGATTTTTAAAGAGCATTTTGCCTTTAAGTAACTAAAACTTGCTGCCTGTGTTTGAGCTCTGTGTCGGGGACAGTTGGTGGGAGACAGGGCTAACTGTAGCATCACACAGCTAGCGTTACCTACCTAGCTATTAAAAGGTTTAACCGCAGTCGAGCCTTTTGGTATGAGTTTGTGCGGACTGTTTAAAGGCTCAGTGTTGGATGTGAGCCTCTGCTGCTGTGTTAGCTTGTGCTAGCGTTTAACAGGCAGACACTGACCTTTTGCAAGAAGGAAAGCGGTTTCGGAGACGGTACTTCAGTGCTGTGTCTACCCTGTGTAACGGCAGCAGGAAGTTTGCTGATCTGGTGGGGAGTCGAGACAATCGTGTTGCCTTCCCCTGAGACTGTGAAAGATGCCCACACGGCGACATGTCTCACTCTATAGTCAGCGTAATGTGCTTGTTATTTTTCTTCTCTGTGTCTCTTGTTGGCTCACCGGCAAACCAACTTCAGAGGTGTACCGCCACTCGCTCTGTCGGGGTGTATAGATGTTGCCCTTCTTTAGTCAGTTAAAGAGGTTTGGCTTTGTATTATTGTTCCTATTTAACGGCTATAATTTCATTATCAGAATAATACATAATAATAAAAAATGTCCCATTATCGCACAATAATCTATCAGCCCATTTAATCGTGCATCCCTAGTCTCTACCAACTCCTTAGGAAAACATCTGGCTCTCAAGTGGCTAAATGCTCCACTGGGGATACCAGGTACTCACTAACTGTGTCTGCTGTTTGATGTTGGGCAGGTAGTGAACAGCAGGTCAATTAACACTTTTTTACATGAAAACCAAAGCAGTACAGTAGCGGACCATAATAACTGTAATAACTGTGATAATTGGGTGACCCTTCTCACATACAGTTAGTTATGCGATCCATTGTCAATGAAAATGTTGATTAAAGCCTCTTTAATTAAGTTGTTTTTCTTGTCAAAGCCAGGACAAATGGGCATTCGTCTCTTAAATCTCAAAGTCAAACATTCACTAGAAGGTCTTGGAAAACAGTCACTCATAGAAATTAGCCTGAAGCCATTTTATTTTTCAGAAACTCACAAAAGAAACTAAAGCTCATAGTTATTACACACTGATGGTTATCACAAGATCCAGATCTCTGAGTCTAAACTGAATCCAAAAATGAATGTGTTTCATATTCACTGATAAACTTTTGGAGATTATTTCTGACCTTATGTTTCTTTTTGGACTGATTAATAATGTCATTGTACAGTTTCTGTATCAAGTTAAAGATCGAGCAAGGTAACTTTTTCAGTTGTCACAAATAAATGCAGTATTTGGAAGAATTAAACTTCTTTTCATCAGCGTCATAAAGAATCTCAACATCTTGAAGAAATTAGGAGATTTCAGCACCAGCCATATAATATACATCTTCCCCTTTTTTCCTCTTTACGACACAATACATAATTTGGGGCGCTCTGGCTGGGAGGAGTATCTCCTCCTCTCATTGCGTTGACAAACTGCTCTTGAATAGAGCTGGGAGCTCAAGTGAAACCAGATTGTTCAGAGAGATAGAGGAAGCAGAAGATAACGGGCGGTAAATCAGACGCTGTTGGGAGACAAAGGTCTGCAGCCGGAGATTCGCATATAGAACAGGAGTAACACCTTCCTGCGGTAGCAACGACCAGGAGAGTTATAGCTTCTGTAAAAATCTGTTCTGTATAATGTTGTGCTGACGTTTTCATTGCACCCCCATATACCACTTTCAGGATAAGTTTCTGAATGTAGGCTGCAGTGATGATGACGTTCACAGCAGATGAACAAGACGAAGAGTCTGCAACCACTGTAGCTGCTCTGTGAGGTTTATGTCAGCATGCTAACATGCACACAGTGACAGTGCTAACATACTTATGTTCACCATCTTAGTCTGACATATTAGCATACTAACATTTGCTAATTAAGACTAAACCAGCCCAGTTGCCGGAATTTTTTTTACGTTGAACGTTTCTGCAAACAAGGAATACTTTACATTTCTACGTTTCATATGTATCATATCAGTGTTTCTAAAGTGAGATTCCTGCTGAGCTGCAGACCACTGTTATAGACCTACAAACAACAAAAATGGTTGTTTTTAGAAAGTTGTCGCTGTGTCTTTTGGCAGTTTTATAGCCTCAAATCCTGGGTGTTTTTTAGCGACCCATTTCCACTGGCGGACATCACATAGACATCATTACATGTCCTGCTGGGATAGTGTCACCTAAAGCGGTTGTTTTTAAAGACACATCGCTGCCTTTCCTGCTTTTGCATATTGCCATGAAAAGCAGTTGTTTTTAATCGAGATATCGCTGCATGTCCTGCTGAGATATTGCTGCAAAAAGTGGTTGTTTTTTACTGAGAGATTGCTGCTTTTCCAGCAGGGACTGTGCCACCAAAACTGGGTAATTTAAGTGAAAACATGATCTTCTCCTGACCAATACCATGTGGTTGCCCAAGTTTCACTACAGGTTTACTACGTTGTTGAGATATATATATATATATATATATATAAAGAAAAGTAAAGTATTTTCAGATGATTATATACTACTACACATACATACTCATACATGATATTATATTCTATTTCTGCCAGTGTATCCCCTAAATTCTACGCACTGGGCCTTTAACTTCCTTTTTAAACACACAAATACGATAAAATAATTCAATGGTACAGCTTCAGTGTCATGTTTTTATATTTTCAGATACACCACATTGTGTCCTGTAGAATCTCTACACTCTAATATCAAATATAAAATCAGCCTTATAAATTAGAGTAATGAGTCCAGCATGTTTCATTGAGCAGACAGCAAAGGCTTGATGACATTTTGTAGCTTTACAGTTTCCACCTGACATCAACAGTCAGAGTCAGGAAGCTGAGAACGGTTTGAGATAAAGATATCTGGCAGGCTGTGGTGGCGGCCCGGTGCTGGGGGCAGGTGTTACAGCAGCTCCCATTAATACAGCTAATTAACATTAGCCACTACTCTAATTAACACGCAAACTAATTAGGAAATAATTAACCAACATAAAAAATCTGATCTTGATATGAGAGACTGAGAGACGAGGTCGAGGTGGCGTCGCAGACAGACAGAAGAACTGTGCCTGGTGGAGGTGCTGGGAGCAATCACATGGGATTGTGGGAGTTTTAGAGGAAGGTAGTGACAAGGATCAGTGACGTTTGTTTGTCTGTGACGCCGACAGGGGGCCGCACAAGGACCGAGCAAGTCCACATGGGGCCAAATCAGCATCTTCACAGAAGAGTAAAATGTTTGTGACAAGATAAGAATCCAAACTGATCTTTGACACGGTGACAGGTGGAAACAAAATGTCAACAGATATTTAAAATGGCCTCCTGCATCAGGTGTTCTCTACATTCTGTTTTTATTATTTGTCTCATTTTTATTCAGCCAGTCCTTGTTTAAAGGAGCTTACACACCCTTTATTTACCTGTGGTGAAGTGAGAGCTATCTTATTCAGGACCTTATTCAGTTTGTCCAAGACATTTTTTTTTTTTTTTTTTTAAGAAGACCAAGATAATATTTTTACCAATAAACATGACATTTACTTGAGGTTTACGTATGTCCATATAAACTAGTACCTAAAGCACATATAGACAAAACTGTAGAAATTTTCTAAAAAGTGTTAACCAGACTGATTTGGAGTTTGCATGTGAGGAAAGAGTGTATTTTGATAAATGGAATAAAACCTGTAAAACAGAGGATTTATGCGCAGCTGTGGGAGCTTGCGCTTTTGGAAGAGTTTAAAAAGTGTTTTCCAGAGCACACTGTGGTATGTTTGAGTGAACTAAAGGCTCTGTCTTTCACCAAAACTGCTGTTGTTGCCCATGAGTATGCCTTAAAGGGATACTCCACCAATTTTTAATCAGCTTTGTAGCGTAACAATGTGGGTAATATGTTAAAATTAACTGAGGTAAACTTACCTCCATTGAACCAGCGCCCAGATCTCCCTGCTCGTCTTCCAGTTGGACTTGCTCTCAGGCTGTTACTCTAACTACAGGCTGTTTTTCCGCATTTTTGTATTGACCACTACCCATACTGCCACCACGAACGCAAAGAGTATAGAAATGTATCAAGAGAGATCTGCCCCTCTTGTTCTCTCTCAAACTCCAACCGAAGATTGAAGACCGAAGACTGAAGACCGAAATCCAATCGAACACTAAAACTAGACCGTGCTGATCAAAAATAAATCAAGATTATGTTATTGCACTGCCTATTCTCGTTCTTTATAAACATATTGTAGTATCATGTTCAACTGTAAAAGCGAGAGTTTGTGAACAGGAAGTGTGTGCCATACTGTTTCCTGTACGGTGAAAACAGAGGCTAAAAAATGCAGGTCAAACGGTGTTACTGAGCTGCGTATATCTTACGTCACATGTTTTCAGAATCATGTTTTAGCTTATTTTTAACTTAAATAAGAGACTGTTTATTACCAGTCGGCTGCCATTGTGTTAAACAGACAAGCTCGCACTACGTCACCTACCACTGGGAGCATTCATTGTCCCCATGCAGCACAGTGCATTGTGATAGTTGAAGGTTTTCTACCTCTTGAACAAAAGCAAAAAATGCCACAGTCCTTTTTCTCTGTGTTCTCTGATCATGTAGCACCAGTCTTAGCAGTGATTAAATAGTTCTTTAACTCACATAATTGTTATTTGTCTCCTGCGTTTCATAAATCCTTGCTACCTGCTGATGATATATAAAACTAGGCATGTCTGAATATTAAACATTTCTTGGAGGAAAGAAATGTTTGGTCTTGGGTGTGTGTGTCTCTTTTTCAGCCAGGTAGGGTAAACAAAGGTAGTGCTATCATGTGAGACCAGACAACCTAAGGTGTCCATTGGTATCAACTGTATCATGCTAGCTTATCAGGGAGGGGGCTTAACAACGCTCTAAGATTAGGCAAGGAAAAAACTGGCATGGCCATTTTTAAAGGGGTCCTTTGACCTCTCACCATGATATATCTGTATAAAAATGGGTTCTACATTAGGGCTTGGTTGAACTCAGTGTTTACAATGATTTAAACAAAGTCTGTTGCCCTGATATATATTGTTTTGCAAGAGTCTTGTGTTTTCCCCCTGAACTCAACAACAGAGGTTTTAGAAGAGAGAAACATCACACACTCCAGGCTCTACAGCTGTTCTTGATGAGCTCTTCTTCTTCTTCTTCTTCTTTCTGCTTCTTGCCACCGCTGCAGATTTTGTCTCAGTTCTTCTTTGCTTTCTGTAAACAAAAGGGATGAGGGGATGGATGGAGGAGTAGAGGGGGAGGAGGAGGAGGTTAGAAAAGGTCAGGAGGAGGAGAGGTGAGCTGGAGGTTTGTTTAGTTGGTTTTAGCTGCAGATGAAATCCTCAGTAGAAACATCTGGACAACACAACCAGCCTGCGGACAAGACACACAAACACACACACACACACACAAACAAACACACACGCACTGTGTTGCAAATGTAACTCAGATTCAAGTGAACATTTTTTCCTTTTTTTTGTTTATAACCTGCTGCCTCCGTGTTGCTCACATCTGTTATGGTCTGATTGTCAGGGAGGGTGTGTGTGTGTGTGTGTGTGTGTGTGTGTGTGTGTGTGTGTGTGTGTGTGTGTGACTAACTGCACCTCTC
>JAPZEB010000026.1:21391062-21404135 GCA_029783705.1 Chaetodon striatus
CCCTGTGATAGTCTGGTGACCTGTCCAGGGTGTACCCCGCCTCTCACCCAATGTCAGCTGGGATAGGCTCCAGCCCCTCCATGACCCCCAACAGGGTAAGCAGTTATGGAAAATGAATGAATAAATGAATCTAATATTAGCTGGAATTCAGTTACTTCTGAATGACAACTGCTAAGCTCAGCTATGTAACTCAAAGTTGACATGAGCAACTAGTTCATTTGTTTGTTTCTGTAACACCAATGAGTTAATGAAATTTCCTGATTTTAGATCAATACTTCCTGATAATTTATAATTCTTTTTGATAAGCAACTTAGCCATACTTTATACCAGCAGCTTTGTATCAAACAGGGCCTCCACTTTGGGGTCTTGATCAACCTGGTGGCATTTATTTCGCCAGTACCAGCTGGTGGTTTCTCGGTAACTTAATCTCTTACATAGCCGACTAAAGTCTGTGGATGTTATAACAGATATCACACAAACTCTGTGAAAAAGTGGAAGTTTCACAGCACTGTGCTGGGTCCAAAAACTGAAGAAACAATTACACACACTCCCAAAACCAAAGCTCACTATCTTGTTTGTATGTTACTCACACAAACCTTACACCGTACGTGTGCTGCAGGTAAAGCCAATAAAAAGATGCATTATGCAGAATATCCAATCTGCTAACTGTCTGCATCTGTAAGTCTTCATTATATATAATATTAAAGTAACGCACACCAAGAATTATAATGAGGTGCTGATCACTGGCAATGAACCTGATTGTAGAGAACAAGTATCGCACACTCCATATGCATTTCTTTTATTTTGATGATGTTTCCGCCTCTGGGCCTTCTACAAGGTCAACAAACATCAATGTTTGTTGACCTTGAAGAAGGCCCAGAGGCCGAAACGTATCAAAATAAAAGAAATGCATATGCAGCCAGAGATTGTGTCACTTGTTTTCTTACAATCAAGTCTTCATTATAGCCAAAACACAAACTTGGGTAGCTCACAACAATGTTTATGAGACACTAAGAGGCATAACAGTGTACCCGTGCAAGATTGGAGGATGACCTATGACCTGCAGCTGCAACCTGGAGGAAAAAATAGTGGTAGTAACTATTAGCGTGGTTAATAAATGTTGTCAGAAAATGACCCAGAAAAATATAAAATACCATAAAAAATGTCAAAATATACTGGAGTGGGGAGTTAACTGCCCATGTGGCCATTGATCAATTCATTGATTAAAATTTTTTTTATCATATTCTGAAAACTGATTGATCTTACAAAATTTTCATTAAAAAAATGGCAAACTTTACTTAAATACCTTTCTATTGTTCTTGTACAATAGTTAACTGAATATCTTTTTATTTTGGGCTGTTGGTTGGACAAGACAAAACATTTTAGGATGATATGTGGAGTTTAAGAAGTTGTAAAAAAAAATGTAGGGAATTGTGAAAAAATATTACAACTTTCTAACATCTTATAGAGCAAACAATTCATCAATCAATCAAGAAAATAATCCGTCATATTAACTGATAATACTACAAAGTTTGGGGGGCCTGCCCACAAAGATATTGCATCAGTTGAATTACCAGTATTGACATTATCATCCTGATCCTAACAGTCTTGTGTAAATGTGTAAATTACTCAGCCAAACTTTAATACGACAGGTGTCACCCATTCACACAATTCCCATTTATGTGCTTTCCGGAAAATGACATTTATTTTTGTTAGATATTATTTTCCACTCCTCTCCATGTGGTTTGGTTATAGTTAAAGATTCTGCTCAGGAAGTTCAGTCCGAACATTAATGCAGGTCATAAATCAGCTGCTCACTGCTGGATTATCGAAGAACATCCTATGAAGCAGGCGTTTGGAGTGTGTCCAACTCATGAACAAAGAGCTGCCTATCTCTCCCTCTGCTGAGGCAATGCACTTGTTAAACTCAGCTTGACGTCTTTTTTGGCTTCCTGTAGGCCAGTATCGCACTGCAACCAAAAACTTTCGCCTTGCCTTTTAAATGCTTTTCTGCCCCCTTCTCCCTCGCTCTCCTTCCCTCTCTTTCCCTTTCTAATTTGCTGGTCACAGTTAGGAGCCAGCCAAGTGGGACTTGGTCAGTAATTGGAGTCTCTGCAGTGACTGCCTACAGCACAGCTCCAAACGATGCACTGGGGAGGCTTCCTAGGGAAAACTCAATAAGCTCTTCACACTTAAGTGTAGTCATCATTATGATTTTTCCACTGAAGTGAACAGTACACTACTTGTTGGCAACGCCTTTAAATAGGCAAAAGTAAGAAAATACTACCATTGTTTCCTTTTGGTTGTATTTCTTTCATCTCACCTCTATTTTAAATTATCCTTCATTCATTTCCCACGGCACGGCTTTGTTGTTTAAACTGGGTCAAGGTCTTTTCCATTCACAACATTGTCTTTTCCCAGTCTATCAGCAGTTACAGACATTCAGAGTACATCAAAGCGTAGAGCTCAATCATTTACAACACAAAACACATTATTCCTGCTGTTCTGTTTTAGTTCCACTTCGACTTTCCTGGCAATAACAAGGGAGTTATGATTAAAATTAAATTGCTCTGAAGGAAAGACAGTTTTGTACAGATCATGTTTCAGGATGGAGTTACAATCTAAAAACTGCAGGATTTTGGTATAAGTGGTGAATGAGGAGCATATCTTATGAATATATACTAAATGAAACATCTGAAGTCACAAAAACAAGACCAGGAGTTCCCACAGTGGTGGTACCTGACCTCACCTGGAATAAGGATTATCTCTGCTTATGTCACAATTAATAATTATATTTCAATGACATACAGTATCAGGTTTATTTAGCTTCTAGGAAAACTAGCACCAGTGCTACAACTCACAGCAAGGGCCACATACAACGATCAGCCAAAACGTTAAAACCACTGAGAGGTGAAGTGAACAACACTGATCATCTTGTTACAGTGCTATGTTCCGTTGGGAAATCTTGGGCTTTGACATTTCTGTGGATGCCACCTGACACACTCCACCCACTTAAACACCAGTGCAGACCAGGCACCCCCCCTTATGACAGCGGCACTCCCCAGTAACAGTGCCCCCCCAGCAGGACAATACGCCATGCCACACCACAAAAACTGCTCAGGAATGGTCCGAGGAACATGACAGAGACCTCAAGGCATTGACCTGGCCTCCAAATTCCTTGGATCTCCATCTGATCAAACATCTGTGGGACATGCTGGTACCCCACCACACAACCCACAGGACTCAAAGGATCTGAAGCTAACACGTTGGTGCCAGACACTATAGGACACCCTCCAGAGGTCCTGTGTTCATGCCTTAACAGGTCAGAGCCAAGTCCGGTCCAAGCAGCACCCACCATGGATCGGGGATACCTCTAGGGTACCAGCACGTCCCTCAAATGTTCAATAAGATTGGGATCTGGAGTATTTGGAGGCCAGGTCGACACCTTGAGCTCTTTGTCCCATTCCTGGGGTCATGCCTGAGCAGTTTTTGTGATGTGGCATGGTGCACTGTCCTGCTGGGGGGGGGCACTGCCATCGACAAGTGCTACTGCCATGAGGGGGTTTACTTGGTCTGTAGTGGTGTTCAGGTGGGTGTGCTCCACCTATTTTGAGGAGCTGTATGTGACTCTGGAGAAAGTTAACTGATTGTTGAGTCATACTCCCAAGTCACCAAATCCCAATGCTTTGGGTTGGTGGTTCAGTCTGACTACTAACCAAGAGCATCTGTATTTGACAACATAGGAATGAGACTCAACTATCAACTTTCTCCAGAGTTACGCATAGCACCTTCAGTAAGAGGCGATTATTTAAACCATCATATAGTAACTACATAATCAATGTATCCTCATACAATTATTCATACAATATCCTACAAATTAGCACCCAATGAATGACGTTATGTACTAAACACAAAGTTATGTACTTAACGTAAAGTTACAGAGATTAGGTTTAGGCAAGTGAAGTAGCTGTAATTAGGTTTAGGAAAGGAAACATGGTGATCACGTACTTTAAAATGACTCAAAGTTCTCTCAAAGTTGACACAAGTCCAAACCCCAGTCTTCTGGGGAAAGTCCTGGAGCATAGTAGTGACTCATTTACCCCTCAGTCCATTAGTCACGTGATTGCAACCTTCACAAATATGTGGATTCTACAAAAATTACTAGCTCAATATCACGTAGGACACGTACAAATTTTGGTGCATTACTTTTCTCAGGAAAACTTACTAACAGTGCATCAGAACATCCTGTGTAATGGTTTAAATCACAGCCTGCAACATCCAGCATAACTCTACCCACTTTACAGTGTCATTTTTTAAACTAACAGTGCACCAGTAAAGTATGTGTTAATACATACTTGTAAGTACAAGGGAACAAGATGTGAAGATAGATAGATTTATTTGACAGGATTTAAAACATACATGACAAGCTGATCACAATGACAGACTCCATATAAGATATTTAAAGTGTCGAGAATAAAAATACACAGAAAAGTCTTACAGCTAATTGCCATTGTGGTCCTCTATTGCAGTACAAGATGGCAGATTAAATACTACAGCACAAGAAGCAGGAATAAGTCGGAATAAAGGGGTATGTAACAAAACTGACAAAAGACTTTAGCTATGTCGATATACAACCTAAAATACAATCCAAATTTTGCACAAAATCCAGAAAAGAAAATCTATAAAGCTGAAAATAACTGATCTTTCCAAGTTTCTCTCTGCAGTCCTGTGCCCGCGTGTGTGTACTAAAGCTTTTCCTGTTACCTTGTTATGTGCTCCAAACACATACCTGCTTTAAGACATCTGCAACATTCCCACACTGACAGAGATGCTGGACAACCTCAAGTCTTCAAAACCCAAAATTATATCATAAAATATGCCAATCACTAAGTGGGAAGTGTGCACTGATGGTCAAGTTATCCAAGAGGCAAGAAACACAAGCAGCTAATGCTGCCTCTAACTGGGCCAATCTCCTACCGGTTACTAAGCCATGTGCTGTTTTATTTACAAGGACATGAGCCAGTACAGTGTTACTGAAAATACCAAAATCAGTGAGAGCGCTTCCAACCTCTGCCAGGGTTGGAAATCAGCACCAGCCAAATTATGGTTTAATATGCAAGTGGCTGCTAGATTTGCTTTACCCACCAGCCAAAAAAAACAATGGTAATCTACTGAGAGGCTGGTAGATTTTGGGATCTAAAGGTTAATTTCTGACCCTGACCTCGGCTAACCAATTTCCAGGAGGAAACCCTGAAGAAAAAACTCACTGAGATAGAAAATCACAGTCATCCATTTAGCCTGAGATCTTTGGTTTTATATGAGGATCACATCCGACAGCGCTAAATATCCTGTTGGTTTCAGTGGTAATACTCTGTGGTTGATATTAAGTCTGGAATGTATAAAAGGCTGAACTTGAACACACTGACTGCATATTTGTCTGACATCCTCTGCTGTGACACAGATATTGACTGAGCTGCACTTGAGTAATAAAAGGCATTAAACGGTGACGCCCCCACCCACTTTAAAGATTATGTGCTTACTTCAGAGCCCACTGTGCACCAAATTGAGAGCATAAACAAAGTGTTAATTGCAAAAAAATGGATTCACTGCCAAGTCAGCGGTATGGCAGCGCTGCTGCTAGTCCACAAAGGTCTAACCCCCTCTGGCTGACGCAGAAAACAGTCTGCAGATTTCGTGTGAAGGGGAAAAGAGATGAAAGGGAATTGAGTCAAAACTGCCTTTCAAACATTTATATTGTTCGGCCTCTTGAGGTCTGTCAAAAGTCTGGAAAGTGAGCTCAGGCCTCCACTCTGCAGAGGAAACAGATCCCATCGGTGCAGGTATAGCTCTCAGGAGTATGGGTATAAGTTTCAACCTTAAGATGCTGCTTCTGGAGCTCAACATATATATAGCATGACAACCAGACCACACCATGAATCATGGCTGGTTGCGATCATTTCCTGATTAAGAGCCCCGAAAATTCAGACCCCCTCTCACACCTGGTAAAGCACGCTGAGAGTCCTGACACGCAGGCACTTGGGTGACATCGTGATGAATGGGTAAGTGATGAAACACAGAGGCTCTGTGACCCCCCCAACAAACGGTGCTGCCGCCCCTGAGGAGGACAGAACATATTACATTCACAGCCTCCGGCCTTGGATGGGTGTCAACATGATGTAGCAAAACTGCAGAGAGTGCTGCAAGTTGCTCGATTAAGTCTTGTTTGCGTCACCAGTGCTGACAGTTTCATGTTCGTTATTAGGCGAGGGAGGTTAAATATG
Source organism: Chaetodon striatus (assembly GCA_029783705.1). NCBI lineage: Eukaryota > Metazoa > Chordata > Actinopteri > Chaetodontiformes > Chaetodontidae > Chaetodon > Chaetodon striatus. The sequence continues at coordinate 21,397,344 of JAPZEB010000026.1, forward strand.
GTATTAAAACCTCCTGCAAGAGAGAAAGGAGTGAGCTGCGGAAATTCAAGACGCTTTCGCCATCTAACTAACACAACTCCCTGCCTGTAGTCATTGGAGGGAAGGAAGCAGATGAGATGATAGGCTGCTGAAGGGCCCATGTTGCCTAATTAAAACAGGAAGAGTGATGACTCGGCTCATCCTCAGTGAGTTATCGTTTTCTGGGCGTCTCACTACGCTGTGACTCAGCTCTCCATGTCGTCCTCGAGATAGTGAGCTCAGGCTTCCTGACAGGACGGTTCCTGGCATGTTCAGTATGGTGTCACCTCTACAACACACGCCGCCCACCCTACATCATCAAGACACTGTGGAGCACAACTTGTTATGAAACAGCCATGATGATGCAACACTGGGAGCAATGCTGCCTTAAAGAGTATAAACAAAACATTTGGCTGTGGAATGGCAGATGACTCCCCTCAGCTGAAGATTTAGTGCTCTGTGATTGAATCTTAGCCTGCGCAGGAAGTGGTGGGCGAGTTTTGAGATTTTTGAGGTGTAAAAAGAATGTTGCTTGTACAAAATGTCCATAATTCATGGGCTATTTAAGGGCTGCTTTTGGTCCACATAATACTTAATGAGTTGGGGTGTATTTAAACAAGAGGGTCAGCCCAGTCACATTAATGCAGTCCACTGCTGTAGCATTGAACCACGAAACCTGACATTAATCCTGAGGGTAATGTGGCCCTTCCTGTGGCTAATGAAATCTGAAGCTTTTAAATGGCTGCACCTAATGACACTCCCTGACAGTTTTTGAATTAAGCAGCCATGACTGCTGGGACTGGACTAAATAGCACACAGATGGCCCTCACCAAAGTTTTGTCCACCCACCCCCATCACTGTTTGCCCTTGGGCCGCTGCATGTGATGCCGTACCTGCCTGAGAATTAAAGCAGCAGAAGATTTTGAATTAGACAACAGGAGCCTCTACTTAGCTTTCATCAGCAGTTAAAGATGCAAATGGAAATTTAATTGTTATTTATAGATGATATCAGGAAGCATTTTCTGTGATCACCAAAACACAATGAGACCAAACAAACATTGTTTTGTGCATTTTATCCCTTTTGCGAAGACATTTGTTTTGAAATATGTCTACATCTTGACTGCTTTCCAGCAGTATTTTTCTCTCCTGCCTTTTCTGACACATTCCTACTTTTCTTGGCAACTGTCGATCAATATGAAGCTGTTGTCAGGAAAGTGTGTCAAAGGGTGTCATCTTGAGTCATGTGTGTGCGTCCTTATGTGTGGGACATTGGTTCAAAGCAGTACTAGTGGTTAAAAGCTCCACAGGTTGCCTTTAAATTCCACACACACTGGTAAACAAGTGAAAAAACAAAAAGGTAAAATAACTTTAAAAAGATTTTTTTTTTTGAACTGCCATTTTTTTAACGGGCAGTGCTTACATACAGGTTTTCATTAGCTGGCAGCAGACTTCTTCCTCACCTTTTGCTGGCACATTTTACATTTCCTGATACATTACAGCACAGAAATAGTCAGTCTCTGAGGAAAATGGCAGTTTTGTTTTCCATTAGCATTAATGGACGATTGGACGTGCGGGTCTAGCAATATGTTTAAAAATAAGTGGTTCCTAACTGGTCCACCCTCAGGGTCCAGATTTCTCCTGAGTCATTAGTTTAAGGTCCATACTGCTGGATACATTTGGTGTCATACCTAGTTTGCTGTCTCTGTTAAGTAATGTCACTCACTCTACAGCAAACAGCACTTCAAAAGTGTTTTGTTCAAACCTTTCAATTATGTTTTTGAGTCACTTGTGGTCCATTCAGAGTGGACCTGCGACCAACTTTTGGACCGCAACCCACCAGTTGGGAACCACTGTTGTAAAATGATCTAACAAATTAGCATGCCATATATGATTTACATACTTAACATACAGTTACACACTAATTGTCAAGTTATGCAGGTAAGGTTTAGGCAAATAGGTACTTACTGGTTAGGATTTAGGAAAAGAAACAAGGTTAGACATCCTTAGGTTTAGGCAAGTAAAGTTCGGGTTCCTGGAACAAGTGACTCTGCAGTAGTGTCAGGTATTTATTGGCTCCAGCTCTGACTGGCAGTGATGCAAACATAATACTGAGAGGACACACTAATTATTGACCCTTTTCCATTGTGACCGTTCTGTAACTTTTTGTCATCTCAACCACAAATTCCATCAATTTCTGTCCAAGCAGGACTCAAACATCATCCTTAATAAGTCATTTGAAAAAGGGACTGGATAAGTAACAGATAAAAAAAATTAAATTAAATAAAAAAAAACCAGACATAACCCTGTAACATTTTCACTCGCTTACATGTTTCTTTGTACTGTTTACTAACCTGTTTTCTGAACACACTAAAAGGTATACTTGTCTACTAGCAATGGTAAAAGAGTCTATCACCTTTTTGCAGGTCTCTTGCGATTAAAAACCTGCAAACATATGCTAAATTCAGAGGATACCGGAACAAGTTTCAAGGTAAGATGTTCAAAATCATTATCATATGGATCATACGCACAGATGTATTACAAGAGTTAGAAGTAGGTCTTCAATATGACAAGCATTCACTCCAATGCTAAAAACTTTTTACTAACGGCTAAAAACTTTTTCTCCACCAGCCTGATTACATTGATGATGTCTTGCACATTAAAATAGCTTTTCTAGCCACGGACCATTATATCATCAGGGTTTAAATATTCACAATACAAAAAATAGAGTTGTTCGCAGTTTGAGGTGTCAACAGTTTTACTTTTTCATTTATAGTACTGTACTGCTACAGGCAGCAGGGCTAACTTCCATACATGCATACCTAATTGTTTACCTTTTCTATTTACTTTAAGTATGTACTGCAGCTACCCTAACAGAGTATGTACTGTTGCGTGCATGATGCACACATTTGGGACATACAACATCTTTATAACATTGTGACTTTGTACTTTGACCCTCTTCTTCATGTATCCGTTACCCTGGAGATAAAACATAACGCCATTCGTTGAATTCACTGAAGAGCTCTGCTGTTGTTATACTGCGGTGTATGTAGTTTTAATTTTTAAATAATAACTGCGTACATTGTAGGTTCGAACATACTTTATTTATGACAATACATTACATATGCCATATGTTACTTATTAAATAGTGATGCCCTTTTGTTGTTGGTGATCTTTATGAATATTTTGTTCACTTGAAAAATGTATATTCCTATAAATAGTATTCGACTGGTCACCAGTCACTTTAATGCGCTGTAATCCGTCATTACGGCTTCAGTCAAGCTGTCAACGAGCTGTCCATCAGCTGTCATGTCTGCGGCTCAGTTAATGTGACGTATCTTGAGCTGTGCAGAGGATGGCCTTCTGAAAAAAGCATGCTGTTGTGCAGTAGAGCATCATGGTATTTTTGGCATACTGCATTTTACATACTATGTATTGGGACATACTAAATCTTTTTCTGGCATAATAAACAGTGTGGTATTGTGGGCACTGGAACACACCGTCAATGTTGATTTATCTTCCTGTTTTCTTTTTCCATTGTTTGTATACACAACACATTTGCATGACTGCCCTCTGCAGTCTGCAGGAAAGTTGCTTGTGCTCATACATGTGCATCCTCTTACATGTGCTAGAGTAGCATGAGATACAACATGGGCACCTGAATTGCTCAGTTGTATCACCAGTGGTAAAAAATTCCCCAGGTTATCTTTAACATTACACATATAAAACTACTTTCCACCAGAAAATAGACACCAGAAAAGAGGGATCCTATTTCATCATTTCTCTTCTCAGCAAGCTTTCATGTGTCTGAATTTGTTAAAGAAAATATTGGAAATGCTACGCAGCAATGAAAATATACAGTACTTATCCTGCATGTAATCTAATACAGAATATATTACATCTCCTGCTATTTTGCTGCTTTTCTCTTCACTGGTGCTTCAATATTTTCCCCAAAGTGTACATTCTTGTCTCCGGTTAGAGAGTTGAGAGATGTAAGTATCAGACATTTTCCAAAGATCTGCAGTCGTGACTCTGTGATGGATTAACTGATGAAAAATGTGAGTTTAATCATGAAATAGGTTAAAGATTAAACAATTTTAATAACAACAGCATGTCTTTCTGTCGTGTCAACAAATGGTTGTTTTGCACTATCTTCAGTCATGATGCCAGGCAATCAGTCTTCTTTGACAGACATTAAATACAGCCAGACTTCTCTGAGGACAGTCGGGCTTGTCACAGCTGGACGCAAACATGAAATTTGAAACCACATAATTGCTGATTTGATTGCTCTAAATATGCGATGCATGCAATCTTCCCCAGCCAAATAAATCAATTAATCTACAAACTGCCTGCCACAGAGAGAGCGGTCTCTCTTGGACTTTTTCTGAAGCAGTGCCATGGTAAATAAACATCTACAGAAAACAGCTCAGAACCGTTTCTTTGTGTGCAACAAACAGACCATTCCAGCAGCCCACAGAGGAACACTGCAACTGCTGCCAGGGGAGACGGAGTGTGAAAACGACTTTATATGGGTTGAAAACGCGTCACAAATCCAGAAAATTGAGCTTATTTCACACACTAGAATGATATTGGACAGGGAGGTACACTTTATTCTCACAAAGCTGTTTCTTTGATGCTATTCTTTACTGATTATAACTCAAAAATACAGTGTGGAAACTTGCCCAAAATGTCGACTTTTCATACACCGCTTCACAAACATCCTCAGGAGTTTGGAGAAACAAGGTTTTCAAACAGCAGCAGCATCACTTTCTTTGCACCGTATGCTTTAAAGTGACACCAAACATGAAGCATACCAGTCTTATCTGAGCTGAAGGGCCCCCCACAGCGCAGAGCAGGCTCGGTGTCCAGATAATGAGCGAGCACAGAGGGGCCTGACCACTCATTTGATCACAAACACATCAGGACAAGCAGGGCAAAATGCTTCAGCCGCCTGCTCTCATTTCAACCAGCTGGAGTGGCGATCAGAGAGGGGAATGTGCTGCCATGCTGGACACCTCGGCCCACCAAGCATCAAGCGTTGTTTTCCCACAGTAACTCAGTCACCTCGCCATCTCTTTTTGGAGAGCTCTGATGGTTCAAGCAGAGCTGTCACAAAGCTCCGGTGCTGGTGCTGAAATCCAGACATGCAGAGACTGAACCACTCAGCCGCAAACAGAGCTCCGAAAGAAATGAGTAACAGAATGAGGGCAAACACAGGAGGATCATATCGCAATTACTCCAATCATTCCAGGATTGTTTGCTGGTTTGTTTGTCTTTTAGAAGAGAATAGTTGACAGCATGTTTACTTATCGCACAACACATTTCAAAGCAAGATCTGGTGTTGTGGTGTGGCAGTTTCCTCTGAGCACATTTAAACGGAAACAGATTATGTGAAGCAGGGCTTAACGATTTGGAAAAAGATGTCTAATTGTGATTATTCTGACTGATACTGCACTTGCAGTATGATTTGTGACATCAGAGGGATGATCATTTTTGTATCATGACCGTCAGTATCTTTGAAAAACATATGAAAAATATTATGGTGTGACTTTACGGAGTACTGTAGCCCGGGATATCTCTGCAGCACAACAATATTTAATTTAAAATGGTATTTTGACACACATTTCCCCTTTAACAAGTATCACGTCCTCTGATATTTTAAAATTGAAGTATTGCAATTTCAATAAAATTCAGTAAACTGTTCAGCTCTAGCGTTTGACTAGAAACAGGTGGTGGAAATAATGTGACGTACTGTAAGTGACTGTGTATTCAGTGTGTGTCTTGTCTTCGTCTTTATTGAACTGGGTTTAATCCCCAGCTACAACTATAACAAATTCTGCTCTGAGTTATTCTCCAAAAACTCAACCAAACTGTTGAAACAGGTTTTGCTTGCTGTAATTATTCCTCCTGCTCATACTGGCCAAAAAGAGATCCCTATTTAATGTGTTTCCAATGGAAGTGATGAAAGACAAACTCCACAGTCCTTGTTCTGTGGTAAAAATCTATCCACAGTTAATCTGAAACTAATATAAGACTTCCGTGATCTGTTGTAGACAAATCAAGTGGGAATCCCCCAAAGTTAGTCTTTGCAAAATTGCCTCTTTGTGTTGTTTCCCCAACAGTAATTGAGCTCATTGAAGAGGATTTTTGGTTTTTTTTTTTTACTAAAATGACTGTATAACTTTGGAAGACACCCACTCAATGTGATCTAAGTCTGATATTACAAGAGGACTGTGGGTTTTGTCCCTCATCATTTGCACTGGAAACACATCAGAGAGGCATCCCCTACTACAGCTGGATGTAGAAACAAATTACAATACCAGTACCCTTAAAGTGATATAGATACCAACAAAGTCTGTCATTCGGCACCCTTAATGTGAATGTAGTGGGGTGTACTAAATCCGTACTTGAAATGTTTTTGTGGCAATTCGGCACGCTGAACAGCCAATTCCGTTAAAATACGACTCAACTCAACCAGACCACAGATAGTGTCCGTCTGGCATACACACTCAGTACGTTTATATGCAGCTTGAGAAAATCGAATTATTGGCTTAGTCCGATTGAAACTGGACTTCTTTTTTTTTTTACATTAATTTTTGGGTGATTTGCCCTTAATTAATAGGACAGTTAAGTGTGAAAGGGGGCTGCATGTAAACAGCTTAGTCCGACTGAAATTGGACTATCCGTAGCTCGACTAACACACCTAGAAAATTCTATTGAAAATCTAACTATTGTTGCATGTATCCACTTAGTCCGACTGGAGCCATGGCGTTCTGC
>JAPZEB010000026.1:21449637-21461187 GCA_029783705.1 Chaetodon striatus
CTGCGTAGTTGTCCCTCCATTGTGACATTAGAAAGTGTCACATTTATCTTGCAAGTGTACTCTTCTTCAATGTTTTGCTTACTTCCTGGATTTTTCCCGCAAGTAAATTCTGACCAATCAAGAGCAGCTGTCTCACGCAACACGTTTCACCTGGTTCCTTTGTAAATGCTGCTATGAGAACATGAACCGACTCTAGGCAATTATGCAACTTTGTGAAAAAATTAGTCCCTGATTCAGACCAAAGCAAGACAACTGTAGGTCTGAAAGCACCCTCAAACTCTGTAAAAAAAAAAAAAAGTGCACAGACACAAACACTAGATTATTGAGTGACAGACTTATCACTCTGTTGGTCCTTTTCATCAACAAAAACAAGAAATCCTTGCTAACTTTTTAAACATTTATATGGCACAGAGAGTAATGTTTTTCTATTTAACAAATCTTCTTCAGCTGAGCATTGATCCTCCCCTTGATTTTATGGTGGACTACCGGGTGCAGGGAGGCTGCAGTGACGGGATATTTTATGTTTTGGTGCACTCCGGCTCAAACCTGATGTATGTGTGTGTGTGAGAAAGGATTCTTGCATCTGCTTCTGAGGTGAACGCAATACAACTCCTTCCTGCAAACAGAGCCTGGAGCCAGGTAAGATGCAGGAACAACAGTCTGTGAAATGCACCTCAGCTGTGTTAACACCAGCAGCTCTGCAGTGGCGACGGATCACTGGAGTGGTCATAAAAACAAGGCCAGCACAAACACAGGACGGGGGGGGGGGGCAGCTGTAGAGAAATGCAAAGCTGTGACGAGGGTGACATAAAGAAAAAGGAACTGGTGGCTGCATGAGCTGCCAAGAGTTTCCCCTCTACAGTGCATGTGTTTGGGATTTACTGTAAGTTTTAACCTCCCGTGCTCTTTTAAAACATCAATAAGACAACATGACAATGTAAGTAGTGAATTTCTCTGAACTCGAGTCCTTTGTTAATGAGCCAAGACTTCCTTCAGGATTATTCTATATACCGTGCAGCTTAGCCACATTAGCTTTAGCTCACAGGCCATGAACAAAGCGAGTGCACTGGTCCATAGGCTAATACAATCAGGGTCATAACTTTCCCATCATTATAATGCTACACATTGATGACGGATGGACTTAGGATATAAACTGTTAGCTTCCTTGAGCCCTTCCTTAAGTGTCCTCTATTGGGGCCAAGAGGATACTTCCTTTCTTCTCACTGAAAAATGTTGGCACCCACCTCTGTGCCGTTCTCTCTTAATTGAGGTTACACGAACATGAAGGTGTGTTTTCCATGTAGAGGTACGGGGGCACTAGCTAGGGAAATCTTTACGGTCATATAAGAGGTGGTAAACAAGAAAGCCTCAGGGAAATTATGTGACAAAGCAAAGCTGTGCAGAGCCATTGTGTTGTGCTGTCCTGTTAAAACTTTTTATTGAGCAATGACTGTTTACAAGAATGCTTTCTATTGTTTGGATGCTTGTAACATTAAAACTTCCTCATGCCGTCCTACACATTATATTTTTAACAACATAGGATGTGAACAGCTTTAAACAAAAATCTAAAGCGTCCAGTTGTCCTTGAGGTTTTCTGCTACACAGACTACACACTACACACACATGTATACATAGCGTGCTCAGAGCCAGGAAGTGAGCGAGCAGATCATACGGGTGTCACCCAAAACGACATGTTTATCAGCTGTGTGCACGGCACAGATTATCTGATAACACATCCTGGACTTTACAGAGATTGTTGATGAGATCTATTCAAGGTCACGTCAGTCAGGCCCACTCCTCTTCTCCCCTAAGCCAAAGCATTTAAAGAAACAATTTGCTGCTGATCAGGGGATCCGTGCAGTGTTATTATCTTGTTAAGGCCAGTTAAGAGGCCGTGTCTCTGAGGGCTGAGCCGACCCTGTCAGGAAGGCGTCACTTTGTGGGCTGCCATGCGACCACAAAGGCATTAACGGTCCAAACCTCTTTGCAACACGGACACTCAAAGAGACAAACACAAACTCAAAGGCAGACAATAACATGAGTCACTTCCCTCAAGGTATTTCCCTGATCTGTTAAGAGGCTAAAAGGAGTCAAGTCTGCAGAGAGATGCTGAATGTTTTTGTCTCAGCCTGCTAACAGTATTAAAAGAGCTGCTATTCCAAGTGAGTAATTTATACCAATATAAATACCACTGTTAGAAAAACAATATTAGCAGCCAAAATTAGACAATGCAGCTGTAGATTAGTGGGGCACTTATTCTTTAACTTATAATAATACAGGCTGTTGTCAAGCACTGTTTGTACGTAAACCTGACAAACGTAATGCACCACAATTCGTATATTACACATGAGCCAGAACTTTATGCATATCCAATGGAATCGGGAAGGCTGCGATCAGATGCTGCATGATTAATTTAATCACAGTTGCAATCATGATGTCAGGCTGTGCGATTTGCAATTTAATGTAAATAAATGTTAACGTGCGCGCCTGTGAACGTGACTACGTCTCCTATAGTGTGTGGAGTTTGTTGACATTACGCCCACAAGCTATCCTGGTGTGTGCAGCACGTAAAATCACGTGACTACCTGACATGCAGCAGTGACCAACATGGATGCTGAAGATGAGCATGAGCACGACCAAGAACAGGCTGAGTTGGTGGCAAAAAGAAACTCAACAGCTATTATATGTTGATACTTTGGATTCTGGTACGGTAACATTGAACAGAAAAACGTGCTGTGTAAAACTTGCAAAGTTAAAGTCGACACGCCTGGCGCTAACATGACCAATCTATGTTAACACTTAGACAGCACAGAGAAACATACGAAGAATGCATGCAAGAGAAAGTCAAGCCAAGTAACGTTAAAGACAACAATTTCATGCTACTTCATATTTGTATGTTTGCGTTGGGAAATAAACACTTGAAAACTATCGTTATTCTCTGCATTTTCCTTGATAATCAAGCAAGAAGACTCATGATACCATTTATTTATTATATTGTAATCGCAATTGCAAATTGCAATATTGTCCACTAATATCGCAATCACACATTTTTATCAAATCGTGCAGCACCACTGTGATCATGTGACCAATGCGCTGATGGGAGTAAAGAAGGAAGTGGTCCGTGTCAGGAGGCAGGACTTTCGCCCACGCAGCCACCGTTTGGAACCGTATGAAACCAAGTGAAGCAAACAGCCATTTTAAGGTACATAGTCACCGTGTTTCTTTTCCTAAACATAACCTACATAACTTTACTTGCCTAAATCTAACCTGCGTAACTTCATGTTAAGTACGTGACTTTACGTTAGGTGTGTAAAATCATTCATGAGGTGCTAATTCCTCACCATACGAACTGTTGCGCATGCATTTTCGTATGATATGATATGAATCATTGTATGAGGATACACTGAATACTGTGCTGCACCATACAAATTATTTCTTAATATTTACATTTACTTTCAAACAGTTAAGTCATTCCTTATTAACTGAAAGAGACAGAAGAGCCAGGGGAATATTTTCTTTGATATTCAAACTGGGACCACAGTGCCTGTGACAGACTACATCCCTTTACATCTATGACACTGACATGCTCGCTTGTTATTGTCCTTTACAGTTACTGAACATGAAGGCAGTGGGTCATTTTATACTCCATTTACTGGAGATGGGAATCAATGCTGATAACATGTGCTTGCTTGTAACAAAACCCTGTAACTGTTTAAGTATTGATATTGGCAAAATTATTTCACTAACAAGGATGTTTCCCAGATAACTGGTTTGTGCTTTCATCATGTACAACCATCTTTATGTGTGACACAGCCACCCGCACGTTGGTCTAAAAAAAAAAAAACATCAAACCACAACAGAAGCGATCAATACATGAAGCTGAATTATTTATGATGTAACAGACAAACATGCGTCGTTAGCTAGTGCACACATGATTGCAAAAACTGCATCCTCCATTTAAATAATTTATTGTACTGTAGGTCTCTTAATTCCATCAATAGTTGGTAGCAGCTTCCACTCCCAACTTTTAAGTGATGCTCAAGGTGAAATGTCACAGTCTGTCAGAATGTGCTCTGACCACAGTCTGCTTAAATTATGTCTCAGTATAGGTGGTGCAGGTGGACAAAGTGGTGAGTTAAGTGTGAAAATAAAGAGTTAAAACATTGCAGTTTGTGTTAACTTTACACTTAAAATTGACACTTAAACTTAAATGTTCAGTTGGTGCAACAGGTCTCAGGTCTTTCCCCTTAAAATATTCTTAAGTTAATCAGGGTGAGTATCTATTTGACCAATGTTTGAAGCTTCAAAGTGGAAGAATGTGTGATTGAGACAAAACTGATTATTTCTACAAGCAGAAAAGGAGCAAAGTAAAGTTACTGCACTCACTCTAATTTGCCTGGAATTTGGCAAGAGAGCGTTATCCTAAAACAAACAATAATGATGCAGAAAACAGCGGTCATGTTGTTACTGGATTTATGCTCTACTTTAAATGGCAAAGAGAAAAACATAACTGATTGCAGCGGGAGCTGGTACTGAGCCATTCAAAGCCAAGACAATGATGTCGTGACACACACTGACCTATAATTGCCAACAGCAGAGTGCTGAGGGGCAGTGATTGGCTGGTTCCTAGGGCCCGGTGGCCTTAGAGGATGAGAGTCATCATGCAATTGCACAGGATCAGCAAATCACTGTCAGATGCCCACAGGCTACACCACTCCAAACCAAAGCTATTTTCCCATCAGCATCAGAGGGTTTACAGAAAACAATAAAAGCAAAATGGTTACAATAAAACAGAGAAAAATCCTTTAGGCGACATGTTTCAACAAAAAGTCAAAAGAACAAAGTGCATTAGGAGCGAGAATGAGAGAGGACTTTTTCCATCTTGGCACGATACTATACTCCCCAATAATGACAGTCTCGAGTGCAGTGAAAAGTAACATAATGCAACAGAGCTATGGAAATGTTGGCTCATGAGTTTCATTCATTTACTACCACAGGAAAAGGCTGCGTTCATACATGTCTAATAAAGACATTAGTGTGGAGATAGAGATATCAGTTAGCAAGGAAGCATTTGGGCGGTGTCCAGGCATTTCTAATCTGCCAACACAGATTAGGTGAACTCGATTTAAACCATAATAGCAGATTTCCTTAAATCACTGCCAAAACTCTACAGTTTAACAAGCTTTTGAAGATGTTCTAGAAAACTGTTCCTATTAGCCCGTCAGGCAGTTTCTGATGTCTTAATGCAGGTCAGCTCACAGACCTGCAGCTGCACAGAGAAAGACAGACCGGGGGAAGGCGGGGGGTTTGTGGAATAAACCCAGAATCAGCAGCTCTCCCTCTGCCTCCTTTCTTATCTGCTCGCACAGCCAGTTGAGAAGCACACAGACACAGCACTGTCAGACACAGCCAAGCTTTCCTGGCATCTCTCCCCCCACTACGGAGAGATGAGTTTGTCCTCCCATCTACACCTCTGTGTGAAGCCCAACACACATCAAGTAGCAGCAGCAGCCACGAGCACATTTAATTGGCCAGCTGTCTGAGTGGTCAGAGCTACTAATTACTTCAGAAGCGGCAGACAGCAGTTTTTCGACAGTTGCTCAAGTCATATAGGAGCACACATTAGAACTGTGCACAAGAGTGCAAACATGAGCCGTATGCAAATATCAGAGAATTGTCCTTGCCCCTACATCCCCACTGGAGCGAATCTGCACTTTCCCATTTCTCCTTCAGGACGTTAATTGATTAAAAATTCAACATATGGTAATACAAAGCTTGTGAGTGAGGCTCTGCTTGCAGGCAATAGATGCAGTCGAGTCCCCACAGTAAATCAAAGTGATGTCTTATCAACTAATTATCTCCACTGAATTGTTTATCAAACACAAACCCTGAAGACTTTTCTCCCCTCAACTACAGTGTTTCTGTGTAAATCTCTGTGTGTGCATGTATAGCTGTGTGAATTGTGTGTCGGTAGGTGACATCTCTGGGTAACATTGCGTGTAAGGCTGGTAAACACAGACATCAGCAATATACAAAGCACACTGACCGTGGATGCCACAGGGAGACACAGCGGAGATGAGTCAGGAGGGCCGGAGGGTGGAGGAGATGATCAAGGGCCGGGAGATTAATGCTGAAAAGAGCACACGTTGCTTTAATATGAGATGCAGTTACAGTTTTTAATGGCGGTTGAATGTCATCCAATTATGTCATATCATTTCAACACTCTACCTTATTATTACGCAACTTTTCCCCCAAAAGAAGATGGGCAATCCCATTAACTTTAAGATATGAGTCCACTGAAAGCAGACACTGTGGATGTTCTTTCAGTGTAGTGCCAGACTGTCTTTCTCATGTATTATCAATGTGTTCAAGTCAGAGAGCCGGGCTTTAATTCTGCTCAAAGATAAATCCCTAAAAAACTGTGAAAAATCTAGCAGGTAATTAAACAACACTTATGGCATACATTTCTAAATTCTCAAAAGACTCTTCCAACCATCTGGAGAGAAAACAATTATCCACCCACTGCATGATAAAAACAGATTTTTAACCTGTTTACAATGTTGAAAATCTATTTTCTGATCCATACACACATGGTGGCCAAACAATCTTTTTTTGCACTGTGTGCAGTGGAGGGAACATTTATTTCATTTAAATAGTTTTAAGACTCTTTGAGTACTGTAAAAATAAGAGATGAGTTAAACACCCTGACAGGTTTGTCAAAGATCATTAAGATTTAATCTTAAAGTAAACAAAATATTCTCTTTGACACCTATAACAGAAGCATAACACAAGTGTCTCAAGTTTTCATTTACATTTCTTTTACAAATACACATAGTGCAACCTGTTAAATTAGGTTTTTAATATACAGAAGTGCTGACTGTTACAACAAACCCTCTATGCCAAAATGGCCGCCAGCTAACGGCTATCATTTTAGCAAGCTAACTTTACCATTAACATTGGACTGCAAAATAAACCGTTTCTACTTACATGACTCACAAATATACAAACAAGATAATTAAAAGTTATAAGTCGCAACAACCACACATGGGCGAATTAATTAAATTCTTTAGAAGAATTACTACACTAACTAGCTATCAGCACCTAGCTTATGTTGCTAATAGCTAACGTTAATGCCTCACTATAACTAATTAACGAGCTAAGTACTTTAAATAATCACTGTAAGTGATAGACATCGATGATGTAAACATAAAAATGGGTTACTGACACACTCACTCAGCAGTTAAGTGCTCCTGGTTATTCCTTTGTGGTCCTTGAACTATGCTAACCTTGACTGCAACGGTTAGCAGGTTAGCAAAATGGAGTCCGTTCGTCCTAACGCTTGAATGACGTTTGTCTGAATGTGGAGACTTCATGTTCTCCCTCGGAGGTAGCGCAATGGAGACAGACTTACTAAAACTCGGCTATTAAAGACTGTAGTTGAAGCAGGATCTGTCCTGAGTAATGTTAGCTGATACCTGTTTTACACACTGACAGAAACAGAGTATGGTGAGCTCTTGAAACACAGTCATGCTAACACAGCTTTTCACAACCTTCACACATGAAACAAGATTCAAGATGGAAACTGTGAAGAGGAAAATTTCTATGAAACTATTGCAGAGTGCAACATAAAATGAATTACATTCATCTATTTATTTTATTTGAATGATTTGTATAATCATTAAATTTATGATAACATGTCAAGTGTAACTTTTTTATGCTAAAGCATAACAATCTGTAACAGCATCATATAAATAAATATATTAATCTAATAAAGATCATTTAAACCAGTGGTTTCCAACTGGTGGCCTGCTGTTTTTATGTTTGGTTCAAGGTGGTTTATATGATGCAAAAAGTGGTCCTGTGAATATACTGTAATGGAGATATGTAAAACTGTGGCCAGAACCTAATAAAAATAAAATATGAAGAACACTTACAGTGATTGACTGTGAGAAAACACATACTAATAATATTCTTTTGTAGATCTGGGTACAAATAGGATTGAATGCAGGTATTGTTTGACCAGAGAAGTTTCATAACTACTTGTACTGGGTTATTTCAGTTGATACATTAAAGGTATGAAGTACCGATTCCCAGTCCTACCGACAGCACTGACAACAACTGACCCAGAAGGGAACAGGCATGGTCATCAGTCACCTGAACTATATTTATAATCCACCCAACAATGTGTGTGCCTGCAATAAACAAACCTGAACAAGAACACATTACTCCTCTAGCCAAATAAATACTAATGAAATTTCAAACTGACCAACACACATACTTAAACATGCTGTTGTTTAGAGTTAATGACTTGTGTTTAGGTAGTTTAGGTAGGTTTACTGTCCGCTACATGATTGGTTGTTTGCGTCGGGTCCACAGAGCAGCTGACACACAGACAGGACATGTTCCTGCTGTTCTTGGAGAACATCTGCCTGCAACAGGTAAACATTACCCACCACATGGATCAACACACAGACAACCAATCACATGTCGAGAAAACACAGTGGTGGCCAGTGTAGACACAGACTGATAAGGACGACTCTGGATTAAGGATTATTTGACATGACTCAGATCTCAACAGGTCAGACGCGTGGGCGTTAGCGCACTGAGGAAAACCACAAACAAGTATAGAAGAATATTTCAGGACGCCCCTTACAATAATATTCCCCTTAATATCATGTACTCTATATGAAAAATAGGTAAATCCCAGTAAATATTCAATGTTGTTTGACTTTTAAACACAGAGAAGTTGACCCCAGAGGCTGTAATGAAAAGAAACGTACATCATTTTGACCATTAAGAGTCCAGACCCGCCTTGTGGCTCACTTGGCCCGCACGGAGCCGTCCCTTCAACAGCTACTCCACTCATGTAAACATGACCTCTGTTAGACTAACAACTGCCTGAAATTTTTTTTAAGTAATCCCATTCCTCGGGGACTCGCTATAAAACCTACCAGGCACTTTAAAAATCCCTGAGTATGTGTGCGCCAAACACACGGCTTAACTGAGACAGAGAGAGAAATTCAGTGGCACATTCTCAACTTAAAGATAAATCATGGGTCTGTGTGGCTCAGCGGGCTGGAGGTGAACGCCATGTGTTCCTGTCATCACGGGTTCAAAACCAGCTCATGACCTCTGCGAGACATCATCTGTTTCCTTCCCGAATTTCCTGTCATGTTCCACTGAGTACTATCTAGTGAAGCAGAGGTTTCCTTCACGGATAATACTGCTCTTTACATTATTCCTACTGGTGTCGACAAACCATAAAAAGAACGTATTATTCATTTTTCGTGCAGCATGAAAAACCACAGTGACACGACACTGACAAAACATCTCAAACACAGAAATCCATCAAAGAAAAAAAAGCTTAATTTGATTTTTTGTCAGAGTCTGTGTTTAACTTTCCGCTGTGAATGAGTTGACTGTTTTCACATCATTATACCACACTTCGCTCACTGTCAGTCACCTGGAGAAATGAGAAGTTGCCTTCAGGAAATAATCCCTCAAAAACAAGTCAGCTTACAAACTTTACTGTCACATTTGTGTCTTCTTATTCAGGGAATTATTGTTCTGTGGCGGAGCAGTTCATTTCAAGCTCGGCTGGCACAGTAAAGGTTTGAAATTTTAAAACAGCTCAGAAAGATGTGCATACAAGGCTCCTAAAAATTCTGTTTATTTACTTCTTGAGTGTTTTGTCAAATGTGTTTTCAAGGAAATTTTATTGCTGCCATGATTATGATCACTGTTTTCTGAGGAAAGTGTTGTGTTCTTGTTCATGGGAAGCTGGTTGGAGTTGCCACTGGGTCTTCAAAGCAGAGGACTTTGACACCAGAGACCAGAGTGCACATGCAGTTAACCTAGATTTTTGAAAGTGAAGCACTTTAGTTAAGATAAAGTTAGGGAAAGAACATGGTTTAAGTTAAATGTTAACAAGGTAAAGTGTTCATGCTTCAAGATGTTAACTTTTTCAATCTTTCTCCTACCCTAACCACCTGCTTTGAGCGCCCACACATCGCCCTAAAAATCAAATCATGCTTTTGATGCTTCCTGCAGATATTTTAAGTCAGTAATTAATTTCTACATATGTTCCATAGCAACATTTTGGGACTTTGCATAAATGTTTATTACAAAGGTTTCCACATAATGCTGACAAAACCAGCTTAATGGTCTACAGCCACACTAGTGACTCTGTGGGATGGTACTTAGCTAAATGCTAACATCAGCAGGTTAACATGCCCACACAATGACAACACGAACATGCTGATGGTATGCAGATATAGAGTGCTGCAAGAATCAGTCTAAAACACAGATATTAGTTAGCATTTTAGCACCTATCATTCCCTCGTCTCAAAGTCAGTGTTTTTTTAATGGGTTTTTGGTTAGATGCCTGAAATGAGGTCTGTGGTTAACACAAGCTTAAGAGACGTTCACGTTTGGTTCTACGACATAAAGCACATTAGTAATACCCCCTTGTGAATTTTGAAGCTGTTTCTTAAAAAGGCAGGTGCTAACAAGTGGCTAAATGAGACTACAGAATGACATCATGCCAAACCCGACTTTACAGCCTGGTGTCGCGAAACATATGCCTAGTTTGTTTCTAGCCGAACGTTAACTTTTTATTCCTGCTGAATGCATTTAAGTTTTTAAAAATTATAACAATGGTGTTCATTTGTGAAGATTATCTTGCTGAACAAAATGTGTATCGTAAACTTTTGTTTTCCATAGAGCTTATTTACTGCAATAAACCAAAATCCAATGGGAAAATCCCAGACTTTTTTGTTGAGGGAACCAGGATGATGCTAACTTCCATATCAGCCTACAATTAAACATCATACCTGCAGCACTCTATAATGCTTAGTGTGTCCACCATCTTAGTTTAGTGTGTTAGAAAGCTAACATTTGCATTTAATATTTAAGACAAAGCACAGCTGATGGGAAGGTCATTAGTTTTGTGGGTTTTTATCATAAACCAAAGTGCTGAAGAATTTGAACCTGGACGGGATGATGGCTCAAAATGAAAAAATCTGAGGATAATTATAATAATTACAATAAATCATGAGTGGGATATGAATGGTGCCATGCCAGTATTCTGACACCAGATAGTCTGAAAAATGTTCCATTGCACTGAAAGCAGAATTGTACAACAGCCCGCTATCCACCCTGAAAACAAACACCCATTGCTCTGTAAATACACACTCTCCCTGCAGTGAGAAAACTCAAGGCCTGCAATTTGTCAGCCATACCACAATATTATTTTTTCTACAATGAAAAAGGCATGGTCTGCCCTACTCCGACTCTGACTGACTTACCCTGATATTCTTACCGTAACTTAAACCAGTCTCACCCTGACCAACCCAACCAACAAAGGTACTGAGTACTAGCTGATAGGCCATGCCTTCACCAATGTAGGAATAACATAGCAGTCCGATGGGGGATTTTTTTTGGAATGATGGGTTGTTGGAACAATGTGCAGTCCCCACATGGGTGTTTTGACTAAATTTCATGGCAGTCCATTCAATAGTTGTTCTCAGTTTGGACCAAAGTGGTGGACAG
>JAPZEB010000026.1:21461287-21472907 GCA_029783705.1 Chaetodon striatus
CATCTCCCTCAAAATGTACTTGCTGTTCTGGGTTCAGAGGACAGTCCCTCTGAGCTGCTGTCTGAATATAGTTACATACACTTTTCAAACTACAGTTAAAACTTCAGTCCAAACCACAGTGGGGAACTGGTTGCATTGTTTGTCTGCTGAGTCTGATTCAGTAAAAGAAACTTTGCGGTCACAGCTTCCTCGAAGCTCACACTGTAATGACCTCAGCCACTGGCAGTTCTCCACAGACCTTTCACCGTGTGCCAGCAACACAACTCAAAAGGCAACAAAAGGGACACCCAAACAAACCTCTGGCTCTTTGACACAGTCAGCATCTCCTGAAACACAGTGCAGCTCTGTGCTCAACCTGGATATCTGACAGGTTATTATCCCATTAGGTATGCTTCATTTACTGTCCAGATAATAAAAGCACGAGCCAACCGCAGCTGAGGCTTAGAGATAGAGATCAGCTGCTCCTGGCTGTGGTTTTTACCAACCAGAGTTTGTTTTTCAGCCAATTAATGGTCACTTATAGCAATCTAAATCACTCTCCGTATAGGGTTAGAAAAATACTCATTCAGACTGTTGTGTCTTCAAATGTGGGACTCATTAGCATAAAAATATATATTAATGGTTCAAAAAGACTTTGACGTCAACTCTGCCCAGCAGAACCAACTATTTTAATTGTTTTTGGAAGGTTGTTGCTCTTAACGAGACTTAACAGCACATTACATATGAACAATCGTGCAGCAAACAATGCCCCTGTGTACCAGAGAAAAAAAATCAGGACAAGAAATACTTATAATTCCAAAGTCCTGTAACTGTTGTACAACTTATCGTGTTTGGCCATTAACCATATTGTCATAAATCATTTTTAAAACAAGGCCGCTGCACGCATCTCCATCATCCTGAGATAATTTCATTTTCAACATGAGCAAACTCATCCTTACACAGTGAATGTTTACGGACTCTGTCAGCATCGAGCCGACTGCTCCTCCTCGCTGCAATGCATGGCGTGAGGTGGGAATGTAAAACATGTTAAAGAGTGTGGACGGCTCTTGGATGCCATGTATCAACAGATCCCTGAAATGTGTTTTGACACAGCTACAAGATGAGGCAAACAGATGGGATCCTGAATGTTACATGAAGACAGAAATGAGTCTGACAGAAATGTCTGTACGGTTTTAATTCCAGGTCACTGGACGAAAATACAACACAAGAAGACAATGAATTAGATATAAAGTGACAAACTTCTGCTTGATTTTAGGGTACCAGCTTCTCATAAGTCACTTAAGTTACAACTGATGGCTTCAATAATAAATCAGAATTAGAACGTCACCACGCTAAACACGGCTTTACAGCCTTGTTGTGGTAGCAAAGTCGAAGTCATGCGACCATGATATGTCTGTTTATAGTCAAACAGCTAAAATGGCTCATGTCTGTACTGTAAATATGAATCTATAGCTAGCAGCTGGTTAGCTTAGCATAAAGACTAGGATCAGGGGGAAACAGCTAAAATGGTTCATGTCAGTACTGTAAATATAAAGCTACTGCTAGCAGCTGGTTAGCTTAGCATTAAGACTAGGAAAAGGAGGAAACAGCTAAAATTGCTCATGTCTGCTCTGTAAATATGAGGCCATAGCTAGTAGCTGTTAGCTTAGCTTAATATACAGACTGGAAGCAGGAGGAAACAGCTAGCTGGGCTCTGTCTAAAGCTAAAAAAACAAACCCAAAAACACAGTTCTAAACAAGACTAAATTGACATATTATATCCTGTTTGTTTAATTTGTACAAAAATAAGTTTAAACATTAAAATGAATTTGCCATTTTAACTGTTCCCATTCTTCATGCCTAGCAAAGCTAACCAGCTGCTAGTTAGCTACGTAAGCTAATTACCATACAGACATAAAAGCGGTGTCGACCCTCACATCTAACTCTCAGCAGGACAGCAAAGCAGCATATTTGCCACTTTTCCTTTTAAAGCACATTATGTATGATGGAGTTCCAACTTCCTGCTTTCACACATGTCCACACCACACATGTTGTGCAACACTGTGCACAGGGCATACTGCATTTTATATTAATATGAAATCTGATGTCCTCATTATCACATGTATCTCTCTCGGTCCACTAAGCAGCAATACGGACAAACACACAGGCTGAGTCTCCTCTTATATATAATAAATTGCAGCCTTGTATATTCCCTCAAGACCTTCCCTTGAATGGGGAGACAGATGTTTATGCAGTTGCCATGGCGAGGGGTGTCCTTTAGCGAGGGAGCAGCGGAGGTGTCGCACGATCCACATCACCCTTTCAGAGAGTCATTAGACAGCCCCGGTCGTGTCAACGGCTGAAATACCATCCTCTCAACAGGGTGGGCGCGTTCTTTGGGAACGAGGACACGTTCTACAAAATATAGGCAGCATTTATTTTTACATAAATTGCCATTTCACCCCAAAACAACGAGGGAGTTACTGATAGCTTCTGCACATGATGAAAAGTAAATATTCCCACAATTGCGAACTACATCCTGCTGAAACAAATACAGTTGAACTTGAGTATTTTAAGTTCTGTGTATTATTGCTTGCATGTTAAGGTTTCCGTCTCTGCAAGGTATTGTATATCCTTAAAACACAATATACACCGAAATATATTTCTCATAGAAGTAAACAGATCGGACTAAAGGAAGGAAACTGGTTTGAATTTCCTTTGTTGCTAAAGTAAGCAGTGCCTGGGATACATCCATAAAAATTCACAAGGACGTTGTGTGGCCGTATTGAAGGAGGCCATGAGTCTAATTATCAATTAACTGGGTTATTACTCTCTCTTAACTCAGTCAGGCAGCACATATGCGCTGTTATGTGTGCAGGATACTTTGATTACTGCTAATAAAAGCCTGTTTGTTGTTCAACCATTCACAAGTTATTTCCTGTAAAAGTCACAATGCATCCAGGTTTATTGTTCGTATATTTAGATACTCACATGAGAATAATTAAGAGCATATAATGTACTCTATAATGTTAATATTATGCTCGAGGCTACTGGCAGAAGTAGACGAAAATATGCACCTTTGACATGTTGTGTTCAGAGTTGGCCAATGAAATCAAGAGTTTCAACGCCCTGAAATCTTGGAGGTGTGGATCTGGTGCTCTGTCTGGCCCCTTGTCCAAACATTTGTCTTCATCTTCAGGATGGCTGCTGGCTCCGGCCGTGCCGCCAGCTCCTCGCTGCTTGTTTGATGATTAAATACATTTTTGGTCATGTTGTAAACTTCCTGTGTGGTTGCACCATCAGGTCTGTGTTCCACACGGCTGCTCCCCAAAGGCCTTCCATGAGCACCACTATTATCCCTGCAAATTAGCCCAGTTAACCCACCCCTGCTCCAGCTCACTCTTTGTTAACCCCTCATTTTTCACCGCGTCTGGACCGTCGGACCAAAGGCTTGTAGAAGCTGCGCCCCCCCCCTCCCTTCCTCCCCACCGTCCCCGTCCACCCCTGTCCCGGCAGATCCTAACCCCTGTGAATATTAAACAGCACAGACTGCAGGAATGCCTCGGCTAAATTGGCAGCAGATGTTGTTGAGGGGATTTGGTTGTGAGGTGTTTTGTCTGCAAACTGAGCTGTAAAACATCGCAGGCCTGACAGGTCCTCTGGTGAGCCTCTGAGGTGAAGCGGCACAAGGGCAATATAGCCCTGTAGCAGGTCTACTGAGGCTCACTGGTGGCTGAACACCCAACCATCCATTTAATGGTCACTTATGAAGAAAGGTTTCAGGAGACAAGCTGAACAAAGAGCCTACTTCAGAGTTGGAGTACAACAAAGATTAGGACTGTTTGAGCTGTCCTACACATTGTAAATAATGTAAGAGACAATTCAAAGATTGAATTGGAGGATAACGTACTTAAGACCATAACGTGACCTCAGTTTGATCCACATGTTGTTGGCCTTTGCATGACACAGGAAGGGTTTAGTCAAACAAGACACAGATTGAAGTACAAGATGTGGAAATCATGTCAACACACAAGCAGATTACATTTTAATGTATGTTAAAATATAATATTAAAAACCCTACATGTGATCCAAGAGTGGAAAATGTTGCTTACCTGCCGGTCACGTCAGTTTGAGAGGAAGCAGGCCCGAGATGTCTGGGTGTCTGGGAGAAAGATGAATGACTGCTGCGCAAAGAAAATTATTTTGCAGTTTTTTCCCCAAATTCTAAACCAGCCATCGCTCCAGGCTACGACCGCCAACCTAAACTGTGACACATGTAATTTCTTACTCCCAGCACAAATTATGATAGTTTGGACTACTGGTGCTATGGCTACGAGTCCTCGGAGGCACAGGAAGAAGGATTGGTTATGCGGTCGAATAAGTCAATGGGTGGTAACAAGAACAAATGCTTTCATGAATGTGAAATTTCACAAGCAAAACATGACCTTCTTGTTGATTTAAAGCTGCACTAATTAATACAGTTAAATAAACAATGGGTGAAATGACCGTGTGTGATGTAAAAGGTGTCGCTCATAGTGACAGAAATGTTTCAGCACAAAAGCTTTGATAAACCGGCTGTACTCTACCTGGTCAGCACCAAGCAGCAGGCGGACACAGTTAGCAGCAGAGAATTCCCTCAGGAATTGGTTGAGACCAAAACAGAGCTAAAAGAAGAGTGAATATTAGACTTAAATTCCAGTGAATGATAATACTGCTCTGTGTCTGCTGGATGTGCAAATAGGCGACTGTTTGCTCACAAGTTCATTTCACATTTCAAATGTATCAATCATAGTCATGTTTCTACAGCAACGTAATATATAAGCTGACTCTGTCATCAGGAGGTGGAGGGGATGATGGATGGCATGTCACAAGGCAGGATGCCTGCAAAACCGGATTTTTAGACAACACACATTTTTTCGGGACCTGTCACTGTTTTTCCATGGTGGGTAGTGTCCAGAGAGCGGTTGTTTTTGCTGAGCCATTGCTGCATTCACTGCTAGTTATATATAATAGTTAGGCAAAAAGCAGACGTTCTTTAGCTAGCCATCGCTGTGTTTTCTGCCAGGACAGTGTGACAGAAAGTAATTGTTTTTACTTAGTCATTGTTGCGTTTTCTGCAGGAATAGTGCAATGAAAAGTGGTCGTTTTTCACCGAGACTTTGCTTCCTTGCCAGGCAGGATTGTGCCCCTGAAGCCAAAGCATTATCTTTTCCTAACCATAACCAAGTGCTTTTTGTGCCTCAACCTAACTAAAGTGTTGTTAAAACATAGAGTTTCAATGTATCCGCTACATAATAACACAAATGTAACGTAAACATGCTTTGGATTGCAAGACAACTATAAAAGGTGCTTTCAGAAAGCGAGAGGCCACCGCTGCATGTGCTGCCCGGCAACGTTGATGTTCGGTTTTGAATTAGCAGCAGGAAGATAAAACACAATGGCGTCAGCTCATGGCTACATCAAGTTCTACAAATTGTCTGTTGTAGAGATGTGATTGATCTCTGGGAAGTTGTTAAAGTAGAATGGATGAACACCAGACAAACATCTTCAAACCTCAGCTGTAGTTTTATCGTAGGAAGATGCTGCTGTAGTGCAGGTCAGGTTTCAGCGCCCAAAAAGAGGTTTACAACACAAAACTAGTGACAACGGCTCAGATGGTCATCTCACCTCAAGGGAAGTAAAGCTCTGACTCCCAAGTTGACACCCAAGTGGCAATCATCACACAGTCCCATACACCACAAGCTACTATCCAACAAGTAGCTGAACAGAGTGGGTTGTAGCAACAAATAGAAATAATAGCAGTATAATGCGATCAATACAGTAAGTTTTGCAAACTAAAATCATAAACATCGCTTACTGTCCTAAACTGGGTCACCACACTTTGCCAGTTTCACTTCAGTGATAGCATACGTAAGTTTGTTCTCTGCTTATGGTTCAGAGATCTCAGACGTCAGTAAAATAAGCTCCTGTATGTTTCCCTCTGTGTGGTTTCTGTGGTTGCCATAGCGAGCGGCAGCAGCACAATTGAAAAAGTTGAACTATTAATTCGGCTCCTTTACAAGAGCAGCAGCCGCCATCCTCTCCTTACTGTCCTGTTTACATTAGAAACAATGGAGGCGGCTCACTGTCTGAAAACACCTTTAGTTGAGGCTGTATAAGTGTTGTGTTTACAGACTGTTGAGTGGGCAAAAACTAATTTAATGCAGATTTAATAAATCATGAATAAGATATATTTTGTAGATTGTAGCATATTATGTCGAATAAAGGTCCTTCTGGTGGTCTGAACACGCACTTAAGTGTTTTTCACCCTCTTATACTCTCTAAGTGAGATTACTGTACACAATATAATTCAAATAAAATGCATCCTTATGGTGTAGTTATATGCACTCACTGTATATCACAGTATGCCATCTATCAACACAAAAATTCCAGAAAAATAATCAGGTTAAGTGCTACAGTAGGTGGGAGGACCTCATGCAGCAGCAGCTATGTGATAAGAAACCATTACAACCAAGACATAAGTTGCTGTGTGTAGGGTAGGAGCAGGGAGCAGCCCATTTACTGACGAGTGAAGCTTAACATGAGAACTAAATTCAAGGGTGGCCAAGATCCACGCAGGCCATCTGCCAAGAATCCAATACAGCAAATGGCTGGATCGCTGTAAGCCCTAAGCTGACAATAAAGTCACTATGCTTAAAAAGATGCTAACATCCTTTAATGGGTATGAAAGCCACTGCAGCAGAATACAAATCCAGGCTGTTTTCTCTCGCCGTCCCCGTAGCCCAGACTTTTATCCGCTTCCATCCAGCGCGCCCTGTGAAGTTGATTAATTGGACCCTTTCGGACAAAAGGGAAACTTTTATCAACTTTGGCTGTGACTAGCTCACAGTGTATGTGTGGAGTTTGGGGAAATTAAAAAAGCTGCTTTATCTCCTCATCACGGGACAAGGTGCTGGAGTGTTTGCCAAGAAATAAAAGGCATCGAAATCTCACATATTAGACGTCGGATCAAGATGAGACGTCTGGTGTTTGGGGGTGTTTGCCACCTGCTTTGGGACAGACACGAGAGGCAGTGTGGGGTAAATGTGGGGTCAGGGCTGTCAGCAGTCTCTCCGTTAGACAGGCCAAGTGGGGATATGAGGAGGGCAGAAACTACAGCGATGACATGATGGGGGACCCGGGGGTTATGCAGTCACACTACCACCATCTTCATTCAGCATTGCATGGCGTGCAAACTGTGTGTGAGGAGCGGTGTGTGTGTGTAAACATTCCTTTAAGGAGTTTTCTCTCAGGACTCTGCGATGCTCCCACAGTGGAAGCCTGTCCACGACCACTATAAAAAGAGAGGGATGCCCACTTCCTGCTACCCTCAGGCGTGCCAGTCCTGCCTCAAGGGAGAGGGGCCCCATAATTTATTATTTGTTCCCCCTCTTGTTAAGGAAATACTTTCTCAATAGCTCTCTCTCCTTTGTATATTTTTACTGTCCTTATTTTCTTCCTTGACTCAACCCTGTCCTCTCTTATTTATTTGCTTTCTAAACACCAGCTTGGTTCATTACGTCCAAGCTGCCACGAAGAGACTTTAAAAAATTACTTTTGTCCTCACTGACGACAGTGTTTATTTGTCCGGGTGAACCTGAAGGGGGGAAAGAGTATTTTGGGGATACCTACGTGTAGGTGACAGCCCAGCTGACCTCGATCACCATTACCTCGGGCCGTAATCACATTCCCCTGCTGCAGATTGAAGATTTGTGGACTGATGCAACAAGCTCAGATGTCATAATTTATCAGCCCGGCCCTGCCACTCTTAATGTAAGGACATTCCTGCACCATGTGAAGTTAATGTGATGTTATGTCCACAGCACATGTTGTGTGAAATTGTGTCTTTCAGCACGAGCAAACCATCATTAAACCTTCAACGTTACCCAGATGGACCAAACTCTGCTTTATTCCCAGCAGTGACTTCTTTGTTTGTTGGTGTTGGGCAGGTTTGCTGTTTTCTCACCCCCACTCACCCCCCCACCCACCCCCCCACCCATCCACAGACACCATCAAGGGACAAAAAAAAAGGGATGAAAAGGCCAAGCCACTGGCTGACCACTGATCCATGACTCAGCTTTGAAAATCTCCGCCTTCAAATCAAATTGTCCGGCTTCAAGGAGCAGAGGTGGCACAGTCCTGCCCCGGGCCACTCGGTGTCAGCGGCCAGCTTTGAGGGGTTAACGCGCATTTTTCTCAGTTGTCAAGGACGTGTGATGAGGGCAAGGGAGTACAGACCAGCTCAGAGGTCACCAAGCACTCAAATATCAAGTCTTTGAAATACTTAATTGTGTTATAAAAGGAGCGGCTGGGAATTAACACATTTTCAAATCCAAACACGAGTAATTTAACAGTTTTTGCTTTTGCAGAAACACATCGGTTTGTTGATTCGCCTCAGTGGATGAATCATTATTTATTTGTGATAGTATTTGTATAAAAATATTATGTAGGGCTTTTGAAGGTTTGCTTTATTTTACCAAAAGAGCATTTTCTGGTTTTTTTTTATAACGTGCTGTAGATTATCAAACTATTTAATGTCACTATGAGACTAAATGTTTTCTTTAGATATTCTGGGGTTTACAATGCAACATCGATGTTTGTATTTTTGGCTCTAGGGATGGTAATATCAGTCCATAACTTCGTTTTATTAAGGCTTAAAGTTACACATCATAAAGGGCAGGCTGCTTTGAGTGACAGGCTGTCTGCCAATAATGTCGTCGGGTTCTCAGTAAAGATCCGCCCCTCGCTCCTCCGCAACACCAGCCTCTTGCCCGAATATGGTCACTCAAAAAAACAAGATGGCAACAGCTGTAATGCTGAACTCAAGGCCTGGGAGTCCACCAACCAATGGGTGATTTCATGGTAGCTATGTCCATTATCTTTTACAGTTAATGGGTAAAAACTACACCTGCTAAATGTCAGCATTTAAAGACTCATTGTGAGCATGTTAGCATGCTGATGTTACACCCACATATAGCTTCACAGAGAGTTCTACTGTGGCTTTATTTTAAAGTGCAGTGAGAATAAACCTCTTTAAATATATGAAATGTCTTTTGTTGTTTTTGGATATTTATTGTTTTTAATATTTTGTTCTTGGTTTGGAGTTTGTAGACATTACCCAAAGTAATACACCTAAATGGGCCATCTTTCTCTTCCTGCACTTCTTCCCCGGTATTATTAGAGTTTCCTGTGGATATCTGACTGCTTGGTCACTCTGACTGGTTGTTGTTCTGTGGAGGAGTTGACAGCTGTCTGAATGCAGGTGTGCAAAGACCATTTATCCTGTATGGAGGCACATCTACACCAGCAGGGTAGAATTTTACTATTCTGGTCCAGTCTGTTTCCTTGATTTCCATACAGTCAGCCACCTTCCCCCAAGAGGCAGAGCAGAGGAGATAAAAGTGGGAAAACACAACTCTTAGAGGAAGAATATTTTCTCCTTTTCCATTTTCATATTTACCATGAGGCAGAGACATAGAGGTCCCATGGTACCAGGAACACTGGATTGTTCGTTGGCTTTTTATTTGAGAGATATAGAGGAGAGCTCTGAGGAAAAACAACGTCTTCTACCTCCTCTTCCTCTGAGGTCTTGATTGAGCTCTGCAGCCCTGAGAAAACAGACACAGCAGCTTCCTCCTGAGCCGAGCATGTTTCATGTCGGGACAATTAAACAAGTCACTGTGTCCAGCCATTTCTCAGGCCTTTCTCCAGACACTGAACTCAATTATTACAGAGGCTAACTCCTCATCAGTTCACTGAGTGTGGCTAATCTTATCTGATCCGTTATTAGCAGCATTTTTCATCTTTATGGCAGAGCTAACAAGCCTTTGAGATCGTTAATAGCTGGGAATGTTCAAATCTCATGCTGAACATGAAGATGAATGAAAGAAGGATCACTGAACATAAATCACTCTGTGCTCTCTCTGTGTAGTTTCACAGTGCGAGGAGAGTCTTAAGCACAAAAATTCACAAGCAGTTCTCATGAAACAGGGAAGGAGTCACACAGCGCGAGGTGATCTCTCAAGCAACTAGTTTTATTTAATTTAAATCTGAAGCAGATTCTGATGCTTTGTGCAGAAGCGGGAATGATTTATCACAGACAGCTTGAAAGTCATGTTGAAAATAAGGAAGAGATTACACAGGAATGTATTACCGAATGCTTCTTTCTGAAACGACAGCAAATTGGGACGTTGGTTTTCAAAAGAGAAATAATGAATCACTCTGGCTTTTTCTTGTAGAAACTTCCAGGTGCTCATTTTGTGAAAGAAAACAACTTCATGAACCATTTGAAAAGCAAACAGAGCACTGCACACTTGACTGTCAGTTATATGTGAAACAAAACATGACTGTAAAAGCAAAGGGAAGGTGGAATGTTTTTAGTTACTAAAAGAAGAGCTGTCAATATGTTTGTTAACAGTGAAGGGGTCGAGGGTCAAGAGCCGGTAATCAGACAAAGTTTCAGTGATGGACGAGGTGGTATCAGAGGGGGGGGACTTCACGGAGCTGCACAGTTTAACTTGTGTGTTTGTGTTCAAACAAAGAGGGGACAAAACATTTATGAATCATATCAGGGAGCTGGTACAGATAAAACCCACTTAAGGAAATATCCCTGCCAGACACTGAATGGATACACACTCATGGCGCAGCCCCGATCCTCCCACCACTTTTAGACAGCTCCATCTTTCTTGGAGTCTCGGGGTCATCTGCCAGCGACCTGTTATCAATGGCCCGGCTTAAGGCCTCCAGACGGCATTAATCTGTCATGATAAGTTGTGCTTAAATTGCTGCATTGGTACCTCAAGCTTCATCCTAGTGCTGGTTTCGGTGCGTTTTTTTACGTTTCTCTTTGGTCTGTTTTCTAATCCATGTGTGGGGGAGCGTCAAGCCTGACAGTCTCAGTCTCTGGCCGCATGTCACAGGATGCACAGCCTCGCCTCCTCTTCCTCCACCAGACTCCTGGACCAGGAAAATACATGAAAACTCAAAGGTTAGCAGGGTGAGGTACTCACAGGTAGACTGAGCATGGTGTTAAACAATTTATTGAGCTTCAAAGGTCATTCTTGACTCCTGGAAAAAGCTGTTGAATAAACAATTTCACCTTAAAAGTGCTGCTGGAGTGTCTCAGCTCCTCAAATACTAATACAATCAACTATCTTTCTCCAAAGCTACACAGAGACTGCCACTAACTACGATTTTCATTATCGGTTCATCTGCACATTTTTCTCTCAATTAATCAATGTGGTCATCAAGTTGAGTTGAATATGGGCTATAAAGTTTTTGGAAAACTGTCACAATTTCATGGCGTCATCAGTTAGCTTTACTGTTGAATTAACAGCCAAAAACACAAAGATTTTTTTTGCGTTCACAAATGAAAGGCAGCACAGAGCACTTAAAACTGGAAGTTGGAACAAAAGAATATAGAATAATTAATTTTTTGTCCATCATTTCAGCTCTAGTCCATTTAGTAGCTATTCTGGAGCCTTGAACCCAGGCCTTGAGGTAAGATCGTCCCATTAAGAGTTGTTTCAATGGTCAAGAATAAATCCTGAAGCTCATTTTTTAGGCCAACATTGGCTAAAGGCCAGTTAAGTGTTTCACAATA
>JAPZEB010000026.1:21540244-21552043 GCA_029783705.1 Chaetodon striatus
GTGACAGCTTCACCGGCTGAATCGGGCCATAATATAAAGACAGAACAAGATAAAATGTATTACTCTCTGTGTTTTTCAGGCTGGACATGATGGCGAGAACGTGGGGAACTGCCCCTTCTGCCAAAGGCTCTTCATGGTTTTATGGCTGAAAGGAGTCAAGTTCACCGTGACCACTGTTGACATGAGGAAGTAAGCACCCCTCCTGTGGCAAAAAAAAACACTTCCTGAGCATCTGGTCACGGGGACTTTCACACAGAACTCTATTAAGAAGCTAAAGAGGGAGAAATTGAGAGTAACCCAAAACCATTTCTCACTTATCAATAGGTGTGTTGCTCAGTCTGACTGACGGAGGTTAGAGGGAGGAGCCCGTTAAAGCCAAAGTGTACAAAGAGCTCTGTGTCACTGTCAAACAAACACCTTCTTTAATTGTGGCTTTATTGTGTGAATTTCTCAGGGTCATTACCGGTGAGCAAATAAGATCAGGAAACTTTGAAAGGATGCTGATAATTGAATGATTCAGAACACACACACACACACGCAGCGGGCCTCTTACAGCCACTCCCAGCGCTGTGTTTTTATAACTAAACCAACAGCCAGTGTTGAAATCATTAATCCACAGAGCCACATTTGGTTCTGACAGCCTCGATAACCAGCATGCTCTCAGTTTTGACGTGTTTGATAACAGCCTGATTGAATCTATAGCTCAGACGTCTCTCCCCCTCACCGCCCTGCTTCATCTTCATCTTTCTCCTCAGGAAGCCAGCTGAGCTTAAAGACCTGGCCCCAGGGACAAACCCTCCTTTCCTCCTCTATAATGGCACCCTCAAAACAGACTTCATCAAAATCGAGGAGTTCCTTGAGCAAACACTGGCCCCGCCCAGGTACCGTCGCGCTCAGTCTTTACACAAATATTAATCGAGTGTGATTTTAGTGGTGGCTTATTCTCATCAAACAAGTTCCCTCCCTGCCTGATCCTTGCTCCTCTCCCCTGCAGGTATCCTCATCTCAGCCCGCTGAACAAAGAGTCCTTTGATGTGGGCGCTGACATTTTTGCAAAGTTCTCTGCTTTCATCAAGAACAGCCCGAATAACGCCTGTAAGCTGTGATTCATTAAACACACAACAGCACATAATGTTTGCAATTATTCTTATTTATGGATGTGAGATAAAATGCTTCCAGGTACTTTACTTCAGCATTTCCATTCTACCTCTAAGTACATAGAGACACTTCAAGTACTCAAGTATTCAAGAATTTTGAGGGATTTGATAATTGACATACTTCAGTATGTCTATTTTGTAGTAACATTACACCACACACAGTTCCTGACAAAAATACAGCATAACTCTCATATCTCATATGTTTCTGACCCTCCAGTTCATGAGAAAAACCTGCTGCGAGAGTTCAAGCGTCTGGACAACTACCTGATCTCGCCCCTCCCCGAGGAGGTCGATCACAACTCCAGAGAAACCATCACCGTCTCCAAGAGGAAGTACCTGGACGGAGACCGCCTCACCTTAGCTGACTGCAACCTGCTGCCCAAACTGCACGTTATCAGGGTGAGACTTCAGCTGTGGTTTTTTTCTGGGGTTATCTCTGGTATAGTGCAAGGCTTTTTGTTTTGTTTTGTTCTGTTTTTTGCCTGGATGTTTAAGTGTCTAGAGACAGTGGTGGTAAGCAACTGAGTGCAGGTACACAAGTTCTCACTTAGGTACATTTTTGAAGTATTTCATGTTTAAGTATTTCCATTTTATTCTACTTTATACTTCTATTTCACTGCATTTCATTGGGAAATATTGTACTTTTTACTACTAGTTTACAGTATTTAACTGCTATAGTTACATGCTATTTAGATCATTTGGATTTTACATTCAAAAAAACACACGATAAGCTTATAAAATACAGTACATTGTTTAAGATTAATAAGTGGTTTCCTACTTTTTGGGCTTGTGACTCCTTGGTTTGGGTCCCTTGTTACATTACTACGGAAGCATATTGCTGCCACATCAGGAAAAAATAATGGATCAGTATTATGTTTACACAAAAAGTTTACTGTTTTAATCAGTTTTTCACGTTAAAACGTGATAACATATTGTCTGAACATGAAAAGTTTCACTTCACAACAACATATTTTCATGTGGTAACGTGAAACTTTTCACGTTTTTACAATATAAGTTATCACGTTTTAACATGAAAATATATTGTTGTAATCTGAAAAACTTCTTGTTAGAACAATAAACTTTTCATGTTATAACGTAATGCTGACCCATTATTTTTTTGTGGCAGCAATACACTTCCGTACATTACACCACCACAGAGAGATTTTTCCCTCTAAGCTCCTCAGAGAGTTTTATTTATGTAACATTTTGAGGCCCAAAAAGACAAAAATTTAGTCCAAAAGATAATCTAAATGTTTGTATCAGACCTTTGTTTTGTCTTCTTCCCTCTCCCATTCATCATCTCATGACCCCTCAGGTTTATCTTGTGACTCTGTGGAGGGGACCATCCCTTGATTGGGAATCACTAGACTAAACTAACAAACAAACTGTAGATACTAGAAAGTAGTTAAAACTCGCTCCACTTCAAACAGCTTAACAATAAAATGGTGCTTACACACTGATGCATCAGCATACACAATGGACTAATGTAATTTATAGTGATATATCAGTCATGAGGCCCAATTCTCTGCATAGTTAATTATTTTATATTCAATACTTTATGCACATTTTGCTGATAATACTTGCATATTTTTACTTCCAGGGGGATTTGTATAGTTTCCTTGAGTATTTCAGTGTTAGACTACTTCACGTTATACATTTAATCCACTATGTTTGTGAGAAATATTGTTGTTGTTTTTTTTCCTTTGAATCCACTCCATTTATTTTAGAGTCATAGTTACATAAAACAGTATAAGACAGAGTATTTTCAAATTCCTGTATTGGTATTTTTAATACAGTAAATGATCTGAGTACATCTTCCATCTCTGCTCTTCATGTACCTGGTATACTCTGTGTAATTTTGATCTTCCTTTCCATTAATTTCAGGTTGCTGCCAAGAAGTACTGTGACTTTGACATCCCTGCTGAGTTCACAGGCGTGTGGCGATACCTTCAAAACGCCTACGAGAGAGAGGAGTTCAAACAGACGTGTCCAGCCGACATTGAAATCGAGAAAGCTTACTTCACCGTGGCAAACCAGAGGAAATAAAACCTCTGATCCTCTGTAATGAATGTCCTGTTTTCACTCCCCGTGCATGTGGAGCTGGTGATCTGTAGAGGGTGCTACAACCTACAAGAACACACTGAGGCAATGAATCAGACACTATCCACCTTAACAAACCTTCACCTGTTGTAGCAGTGAGACTGTAGGACACGTTTATTGGTTGTATGTGTTGACTGTTTATCCATACTCACTCAGACTGATGGTATCTTTATGCCACGTTGAAAAGGCCAAATGTGCAATTGACTGTAGATGTTTTTGTTTATAGTGTAAATAAATATTTTTCCATGCTTTTTACGATCAAAACACCCTCATTAATAAACACAGGATTGTGTAAGTGTGAGCAGCAACTGCAGAAACCTTCACAAACAGTTCATGTTATTGACTCACTGTCACACTAATAATAAAAAATATCAAGTTAATTTGTCATAATCCTGAGTCTTGTGTGCTTTGTGTGTGTGTGCTGACTACTAACACTCCTTTATTTAGGTCTCAAACAGAAAATATTATAAACATCCATGAGCAGGTCACATAAAAGGCATTTCTGATATTCAAGTTTATTTTCAGCCACAAAAAAAGACAATTTTACAGCTTCAAAAATATATCTTCTGTTGATCCAGTAAAGACCATGAGTATTCTGTTCGATGGGAAACAAAAATGCCGATGGAGAGTGGAGGCTTTTCCAACCAGGCCGAGCCGAAATCACACCAGACGTCCTGCAGCTGCTGGGCTCTAGTTGGTGACACAGTATTTCCAGAAACATGCTGACGGGGCATCAGAGAGCAGAAATTAAAATACAGTCAGATTTGATTAGTTCTACATATTTTAACAGTCTAAATACTTTGGACACACTACCTGAAATTCTTAAAAGTTATTACACTTAATAGTTATTTTAACATTTACCAAATAGTGTCAAAATGTTTCTCCATATTGCATTTTTACAAGTGCTGCTTTTGCACATTATGTATATATTATTATTTAAGGGTTTATCTTAAAGTTTTGTTCAATCTGAAAACAGGGTTAATTTAAAGAATGTGTTATATGTTGTACATCCAGCTTTAGTTGGAGGTTAATATTTGCTTAAATTTAAGTTATGATGTTGGGTGGCCAAAATTTAAAGTAAGGACGTCTCTGATGCCAACATCAATTTTACATATAATACTGACGACAGATGATGTTGATATTTTCTTGGTTTCCAAGTCGTCTTGTTAAATAACCAAAATTTATCAACTTCCAAACATCTCATGTGAACGCCGTCATGATGTAGAATCATGTGAGATATGGAGAACAAAATCCAGCATCTGCTAAATGACACCATACTAACATCCACACAACATGAAATTCTAACGTTGTTAGACATTTAAAATATCGACAACCCGATTTTCATTCCAACCAAAATTTCTGTCTGATGTACATAATATAATAACAGAATGTAATAACAGACGTGTAGTTACATTTCTGAGGATGTGCACATCAGGCTACAGTGTAGGGTACGGCGTAGCCTCTACGCCAACGCAGACTCTACGTTCTCGGTATGGCATTTATTCGATGCAGAAGTATAAATCCTGCTTAAGAACACAACATCTTTCTGTCATCATCAGCAGCCGGGCAGATTCTAAAGTCCTTTTAAAAATGTGTGATTGTTGGGCTTTATAAATAAAATGAACTGTTGTCATGTCCAATTTGCGACAGCACAGGTAAATAATTACAAATTTATTTATTATTTACTTTTGCAACATGTCATAAAAAGCATTTTATTGTGCTTGTACCCTCCTTGGTAACACTTTACTTTATTCCCCCCTATTTATGATTTATTAAATAGCAAATAAACATTTAATAAATGTTTATTTGTTTAAAGTTTATAGTTTAAAACACACTGTTATTAGGTTGTAAGCAGATATAATTGTTTATTAATGTATTTATTAATAACTGTAACTCCTTCAGCAGAGACTTATGCTGAAACAGATAACAACACAGTTGTAATAATATAAAATGTGTCTTCATATGTCTTCAAATATACTTATATTTGCTTACAACTACACTGCAGCATGGTAAAAGAAACATTTCTAAAATGATCACATATGTATATAAATGCTCAGCTGGGGGCTTTAAGTAGAGCCTATATTTCTGACGTCAATATTTTTTCACGAAAGAAACTTCACTACATTTGAAATCGCATTTATTACATCTGTCATGAGGATTAGAAAAGCAATACAAGCTCTGCTGAGCCTTTAAAATAAGGTGCTGTTTACATTCACTTCACTGAGGTCTGTAACTGTGCTTGTATATTTGCTTAAGTAGAATATAATAGTTTCAGTGTACCTCTGCCTTAGCTGAATACATTGGTGCTGCAGCAGCACAAGCCTTAGTTAAACATCCTCCTGATGAGATCACTGCATTAAATAACGTCAGCTCAGATATCATGTCAGATTTTTTTTTATGATGTCAACTCGGGATTGAATGCTTGGAGCCTTTGTCACAGGCTGTGTATAAAGAGCAGGTGTGGCGTGTCCCTGATAGACTCACCTCTTTTGTTTGTTTTTGGCAGGTTCTGCTCTGATCTGAGAAAACCCTGAGAGCGGAGCTTGTCAGCCGCTGCCAGCTTCAAGACGGCTTCTCTGAGGTCCTCGACCTAAAAACAAAAAAAAAGACATGATGCAGATGATGTGTTGTAACTACACACTCATCAGTGGTGCACTATAGCCAGATCTCTATTATAACCCAATTTTAACCTGTTTTCATTGGCTTCCACTGAATTTTAGGACATTACTTTCAAAGCCATAGGTTTAGATTTCAGGGGGAAGCAGGGGACACATGCCCCTCAGTAGTTAGAATATTTGCATTTGTCCCCCTTAATAAATACATAAAAGTAGCAGAGGACTTTTATTTTGATAAAACTTTAGACATTTTCACCTTTAACTGATGCACGAGGGCACAAATTCGTGCATAATAATCATGGACTGTATAAAAATAATAAATGTAGCCACCATGCCGTCACCCATCGGGTCGTGGACTCCTGTTTTGAAGCCTCTAGTTTGGCATTTTCGCTGACACCATCTTGGCCATCTGGAGCCATAAGTTACCATATTTGGACGAGAAGGTGGAGCCGTGGAGGGGCGAGGGGTGGATCTGACTGAGACTGAGGACACTATCAGCAGGCAGTCTGTCTCTAAAAGCAGGCCCTTCATTATGCGTAACTCTAACATGTAAACAGGTGACTTATATAAAAATTGATGCAGCGTACAACTGTCACAAACAGGAAAATTAGCTATAGAGACCAAAACCGCTTTTTGCACCAGGCTGTAAACATGTTTACTTCTCCTGTAAAGTTGGACACTTTAACATGGGAGTTTATGGGGATGACCTCACATCTGGAGCCAGCCTCAAGCAGTCGTTCAAGGAGCTGCTTTTGGCACTTTCATGTTGGCTTCATTTGTCAGCGCTGGAGGTTGCGGGTTGGTAAAAATTCACCAGAAAACCTCCTCTGTTTCATACGTGTCCCCCCGTTGCAGAAATAGAATCTACATCCCTGTTTAAATCCCACTGTAGTCTTATTCCTGTATTTATTTGTGAGCGTCTGTGCCTGTGTGTACCTGAAATCAATCTCAGATCCAACAACAAAACTCTGTAACCTCCCTGGAGTATGGTAAATGATAAAAAAATGTTGATCACTGTTTCCTAGAGCCCAAGATGATGTCTTCAAATGTTGTTGAAAAATCTTGTTTTGTCCACAACTCAAAGATATTTAGTTTACTGTCACAAAGGAGTAAAGTTACTAGAAAATATTCACATTTAAAAAGCTGGAATCAGAGAATTTTGACCACTCAATAAATCAGTCAATTGTTACAGCTCTACTTACCATGTTTGCAAACTTATTTTGTTGTGCTGATTCTTTAGCCCCTAAAAAAAATATAAAAACAGAAGAAGAATTTTCATTATGTTGATCATATGTCACTGATTTATCTGCAAAATATCTGTATTATTTTTACCTTTACTCCAGGACTCTCTCCCTCCGTTGTGCTGCATCAGTAGAGGATATAGATCATTCACCTCTCTCTGCTCCCCCTCAGCAGCGTTGGGTCCATCCTCCACCTCTGACACCAATTTCTGAATGAAATCTGATGAGATAAAACAATCATCATCCTCGCATCATGACATTAAGAGCCCTGCAGTGAGTTAAACAGAGTAACTTATTTGAACCATATCTTGAAAAACAAAATTGAGAAAGGATAAATATCTTTGGTAAAGTTAAGACACTCATTTCAAATGACGTTTATGAATAATATGAACAGGGTTCAGTTGAGTATGTATGTTATCTGGCACAGCTGGGAGCTGAATACACTGTTTTATCATTAAGGTGTACGCACTAATGGCTGAGCTAATGTCTCACAAATGCAGTAAAACACACAGGCAGAGTAATCAAGACAAAAGGTCAAATCTAAAAAGCCAAACTGACCCCTTCCAGTAAAATTAAAGAACTCAA
The DNA here is from genome assembly GCA_029783705.1 of Chaetodon striatus. Classification (NCBI taxonomy): domain Eukaryota; kingdom Metazoa; phylum Chordata; class Actinopteri; order Chaetodontiformes; family Chaetodontidae; genus Chaetodon; species Chaetodon striatus. The sequence continues at coordinate 21,547,943 of JAPZEB010000026.1, forward strand.
CATGAGCAGAGTCTTACCTGCCTGTGGCTCCATGTTGGTGTCAGGGTACAGAGGTAGAGCATGTGTCCGTCTTGCAGAACAAATCACAGCTACGAGGTAAAACAGAGCTACAGACAGCATGGTGCCTCTATCTTTAGATGGACAGATCTGGACTATAACTCTGCCCGGCAAAGAACTTCACTTATATATCCTCCGTGGCCATCCATCACAACCTGATCAATACATTATCATCACACCCAGTCTCCTCCTTAATGGTTTTGACGCGATGGATCAGGCGTCATAGACACAATTTAGGGGACCCTGTCAATTGAGCCGGAGCCTATCTGTGCTTGTACAGAGAGGCCTAACAAATGTTTACTCTGCGGCAGTAATCAGTGGCTGTCCAGCAGAGCTGTGATGGTTTATGTCTGACACCATTTCAGTGTGATGGCCTGTTCAAACGTATCATTGCTCATGTCTCAGGTACACAGCTGGTGGAGCTATGTCACTGAAGCTTTCTACGTCATTTTGTGTTGAATGACTAACATTTCTGAGGCGTTTAATTATGACTGTCAGATGGAGCAAACAGGTCAGAAGTTAAACAAATAGCTAAATGCTTTGTTCAGGTGGATAATAATCCAGAATGGACAATGAACTTTCTCTGTATATTTTTGGACAATTTTGATTTCTACATGTCGATTATAGCACAAATACTGATTCACATTTTCTTCATTGTACATTGCCACCCTCTCAGTATGTTAGAGTTTGCACATAGTCCAAAATAAATCCAGAATTCTGGCATAAAGTGAAATTAGAGTGAAAACAAAGATTCAAAAGTTTATTTGTCAACACTTGATCTTCTCCCAGTTGAGTGCAGTCTCCTACTTTTTCTGCTTGATTTGTCTCTGATATTGAAATGTCTGTACTTCTGTAATATTCTGAATACTGTGTATTATCAAACACCTTTATATTTTGTTTTTGTGTTTTGTGTTGTCATCTTCGTCCTTACCCTGGGGTCGGCAATCTTTACTATCAAAAGAGACATTTCTGCCTCATATTAAAGGTAACACAGCCTTTTAAGTTGAATCCAGTCTGTCAACATTACCAATAGATCTAAATGAGCATTCACCAATATGTTTTGGCACAAGGTGGCCATTCTGCAGTGGGCTATTCATGAATATTTGGTACTTTGACTTTGTAGCGTTGCCGATGAAAGTGAATGAATTTGTCCGAGCACTATTTCATTCTTTATTTTCCCCTGATAGTTTTCACTTTTTGGATTTGGACTCCACAGTTAGCCCAGCTCAAGACCACTGTAGACATCACTAATGGTGTTTTTAGAGGAAAAGGCGTCAGGCCACAGAGGTATGATGCACATTTTAGCTGATGAAATGTTAAAAAAAATTTTTAAATTGGTATATATAAGCTAGGCATTTTTACAGTTGAAGAATGTAAGAATCACTTTAGGTCAACAACAAAACAGGAAAATTAAAATGTTCTGTCGGAGCCGCAAGTTTTCTATCCCTGCCCTGACCCATCCTATGTATTGGTTAGGGGGAAGACATTGGAGGGATAGGTGAAGGGATAAATGGGAAAAAAAAAGGTTAAAATGTGAACCTTACATTGCCCCTGTACATAGACTCCATTTTGAATTTGTCCTAAATATAAAATAAAATATCTAAGAATAGCTTGAAACTAAGGATGAAATTACAGATATAAAGGACTCCAGGTGTCACTTTAAGAGGCTCAGTGCTGCTTTGAGCTAAATGCTAACTCATTTTAATTTAGCACTCTGGTCTTTAACGTTTTGTCAGGTCAAACATCCCTTAGCTGAAAGATACAGGGACCCCCTACTAAATATACTGTATAAAACTGAGTTGCACTTGAGATAATTCTTTGACTAACCTTTGGGGTCTTATCTTGTTTGCACCTCCGTGTAGCTGCTGATACAGCAGCAGTTGTAGCATGGCTAAGTGCGTTAGCCTCACCCTCTGCACTTTCGCCTGTAGTTTCTGAGGTGGACGGTGTGTCAGAGTCTCTTGCTCGGAAAGCTACAAAACCATCCATTGTGGCTCACAAGAACATTTGTACAATTGGAATAATAATACTGCTAACTGGCCAATATATTTCAATATCGTGTCACTGTTGGCTATTAGCTGTTATGGTAGGGTGACCAACAGTGATTTAGCTGCTAGCTAACATGACTGCACAAGGATTAACAGTTAGCCTATTATCAATGTTGTACGCTTTATTTTTACTATGTTATGAATTGGCTGATTTGTCTTTGCTGATATGTTTAATGCATTAACTTTTGAAGAAAGAAAAAAAAACATACATTGAAACTTAAATGATCAGACAATATTTTGACTGGTCCTCTGCGCTAACTGAGGATCTCATAGCAAGCTAACATGCTAATTAGCACTACACAGGACCTGCGGTTAAGCCTTATAGGAATGTCATTTTTGGCAGATATTTAGTCATAAACAAAACATAGTGTTCAAATAAAAGTTTTGACCTGATGATTGTACTGGATAAAAAGTTAACGTTTGCAAATATTATTGTTAGATATCTATAAATATCTGAAATGAATTTCTTGGCAATGGCTGTTGAGATATTTCATTTCATTTTCTGGAGCCATGCCGCTTCCATGGTTAAAAATTATGTACAAAAGTAAAATGTAAACCACAAGTGTCACAAATATGCAGTGTGCAGGGCAGTCAAAGGATAAGCTAAAGACAAGTTGCAGATAAGGCCAGAGATTTACAGAGGTGAGAGACAGTCCTGATGGCCGGAGGAAAGATGCTTCATCCTAATGCAGATATGTCACATCCTGAACTCCTCTTCACTTGATAATGAGCCAATCTGAGCTTGAAACATTGCACTTTTTCTAATATAATTAAGAAGAGGTTTAAAGAGAGCATGCAGATAGCTGTGTTGAAAGTCCTTTGGGAGTGTGGGTTTAATTAATGCATCACTTTTTTCATAAAGGCTTAAAACTCAAGTAATTGTGTCTAAAAATAAAAAAGATCAAAACAAGTCAAGAGTTTCTGGCTGCTGGAGGAGGCTTTGGGCCGCAGGGCTTTTTGTCAAACTGAAAGGTCACTAATGCTCTTCGGATGAGCGTAGGTGTATCAGGTGATTTATAAGGTTGTCTACACGACGTTGAAAACAACAACATTTGATACATTTGGCTGCAGAGCAGTCAATGAGAAGAGGTAAAAACACAGCCGAGCTCAGTTTTAAGGTCAAGGAACACAGTCACATAAACAAATTACTCATCTGGAAAAGGAAACAAACAATTACTGACTATCACTCTTAAAACCACATACAGGATTTTGTTGATGTGTTAAACGTGGTCATGTGAAATGTAATTTTCATGTGACTGGTTATGCATTCAAAATCCAATTTAAGTAAAAGTCGTATCAGCAGAAGGCACTCAAAGAATGAAAAGTCTCCTGCAGAACAGTGGCCCCTGCCAGTGACTAACATGTTATTACATTTTTAAATTATCAATAATGATGCAACAATGTTTACAGGCTACAGTAATTCAGTCGTTTAGAGGAGAATACAATGACCAGGAAAGTATCCTTTGTTTAATAAATCTGTACACCTATAATAGTTTCATGGCTCTTTTTGTCAATGATCAGCCATGACATGTTAGGTGAATTTTGTTAGACCTACAGGGAGGACAACAGGGCTACATTTATCACGGTGTGTCATATAAATGTCTGTAGGGAACCTAATTGTGTCCTCCCATGTCTGAAACCAAACCAAGAGATCAGGTACTGTGTTTTATCTGACGATCTACTGAATGTGAATTATTGAAATCCAGTTTGACATGTGGGTCATTTCCCTAAACATAGGTTCTTAAAACAGCTGCATGTTTAAGCAGGGAGAGGCCATCTGATGTACCACCACTATTTTTTTATAATTGAAGAACCTGTGATGTATCTAACAAATACAATGTCATTTAAAACTCTTTTTAAAATGTGTAAAGTTCAGTAGATATTCTTTGTCATATATAGAAGTGCATACAGTATTTTCCCAAAATGAAATTTTAAATGATCAAATTGATTAAATATAAAATCAGAAAAAAAAAAAAAAAAAAAAAAAAAAAAATTT
>JAPZEB010000026.1:21601175-21615526 GCA_029783705.1 Chaetodon striatus
TATATAAACAGAAGAAGCGACAGCCTTGTTGATATAGCTAATAAAATTGCAAACAGGGTGAAAAAATGAAGTGAACAAAAGTGGATAATGATTAAAAATGAAAGTTTAGGCAACATATTGTCTGTCACATGTACCTAAATTAATATTAAGATTATTTTACCTCTTTGAATGTTTTGCTTGCTGTGCATTTTCAGTCTCATATCTGACTTGGATTTTCCCCTTATAATGCTGTTACTACAAGCTGTACTGTCTATCTTAATAGCTTACACAAAGTAAAATATAATGTACAAAACAAAAGTATGGGTTCCTTTTTTATTTGTACAAAAAAAGTGACGCTAAGACCATTAACCCTAAGAGACGTACCTGAACGCAGCATATGCCACTTTATTAGATAATCCATGTGCTGCCTCCTGAATGTCTGACAGTTCCTGAACGCAACGTTGTGTTGTGGACACATGATGGCGCTCGGTGCTCGGCCTGAACATGGCCCTGACCTGTGTCTGCTCCAACTTCTCTCTCCCACACCACAACTGGGAGCTTCACATCAATGCTCTGCAAGACACACACATAATAGTATGTAATAATTTAAACATGGTTTATTTGACTAAGTGTATAGCAGGCTGTCACATGACCCTGCTTTGACAAACCCTCAGGTGGTGACCTTGTATGCTATTTACTTGTTAACAGATTACAGTTACTCTGCTATATTAGGAACCCTTTTTAAAGTGCATGTTCATTATTTGTACCGTCAGTCGCTATAAATTTAAAACAATAATAAAATTGTACAGCCTTTGTTTAATATCCCAAACCAAGTTTCCCGATTTGTTCAGTTACCTCACTGCTTGCCGTAGCTCATCTTGTAACGTTAGCTTGGTACGTTAACCGTTAAATTAGCTAATTATCTTACAAAATGGCGGACGATTGGGTGAATGTATGTATGTATTTTATCGACAGAGACGACACCAATAGGAGAATATCAACTATATTAATTACTCTTACCAGTCAGCATTTAATTTTGTGACCTACTGACAGGTTTGTAACGGAAAGTAATGGACATGGCGGCGTAACGGTCATGTATACCGGGGAAAACTGGTATTATGTTAGCTTAAACACGGTGTATTGGACTCTGTCTGACGTAAAGCAGGCTGTCCCGTGAACTGTTTCCCCCTGAGCATGTATGCTATTGACCTTTTAACAGATTACAGTTAATTTACTCAATTAGTAACGTTTTTAAAATGTATTTGTAACGTCAGTTACTATAATCTCAAACTTGTTTTAAATCCCAAACCCATTTTCCGATTTATTCATTACCTCACTGCTTGCCGTAGTTCATCTTGTAACGTTAGCTTGAATCGTTAACAGTTTAAGAAGCTAACGCTCTTCAAAATGGCGGACGATTTGAATGTATATATGTATTTACTTTAATTTTGTGACCAGCTGACAGGTTTGTAACGGAAGGTAACGGATATGGTGGTGTAACGGCCACGTACTGCGGGGAAAACTGGTATTATGTTAGCTTAAACATGATTTATTGGACTCTTTAAAGCAGGCTCCCCCGTGAACTTTTTTCCTTGTATGTTACTGACTTCTTAACAGATTACAGTTACTGTCTTATATTAGTAACGTTTTTAAAATGTATTCTCACTATTTGTAACGTTAGTTACTTTAAACTTAAAGTAATAATGAAATTGTACAGCCTTTGTCTGTATCCCAAACCCATTTTCCGATTTGTTCAGTTACCTCACTGCTTGCCGTAGTTCATCTTGTAACGTTAGCTTGGAACGTTAACCAGTAAAGAAGCTAACTATCTTAAAAATGGCGGAAGATTTGGTGAATGTATATATGCATTTTATCGACAGAGACGACAGTATTAGGAGAGTATAGACTATATTCATTACTCTTACCATTCAGCATTTTATTTTGTGACCTACTGACAGGTTTGTAACGTAAAGTAACGGACATGGCAGTGTAACGGTCATGGGATAACTGGTACTACAAGTATCGTTACACTTGCTTTGAAACAAGTAACGACTGTAAGAGTACTTTGGGTTTTTTTGAGTATGTGTGCGAGACATGCGCACATACAACCAGCAGCAGCAGCAGCAGCGACCCACCGTCCCGACACCGACACACCGTGAGGACGGAGACCGACAGACGAATCAGCAGCAGCGAGGATGTGAATGAGACGGACTCGGGCTCTGCTGGGACGGAGGGCTGTTGTTATTGTCAGAGAATGCCACAGCAAGCGAACACGCCGCCTTCGTTATCTCATGATTGTGCACAGTTTGATGTAAAATCTATAGCGAATAACACTGAGTCGTGATTATTGTTTTTTTTTTTTTTTTTTTTTATTTCCAAGAGGACCGTCCGGCGGATTACATTAAACATCCTCCTGTCAGCATGCCTCCTTCTCAGAGCCTTCAATCCAGTGGACTGACCCTCTCTGAAACAAGCATGGGTAGGTGTGTGCAAGGTCACCGGCGTGTCTGCAGCAGGTTTTACCAATTAAATAATAAACTCGTTTTACCACACTGCGGGGATTTTATTGCACGCTTAGGCTCATTTTAATAACACCAAGGATAATATTTAGATCATCCACATTTGTTATTTATGTCGGATAAGAAGAGAAACGTGTTTTCCCCCTCTTAAAAGCAGACAAAAACACTCGTTGCATCACCAGACCGTTGTTTTTTTTGGTCCAGGCCGCAGCGCGTCACTGCAGGTGCGGCGACGTTGAGTAACCACAGGAGCCTGGATGTTTGGCTCTGATGGTTAACTGCCTGACACTGATTTTTGGCAGGATGCTCGGCTGCTGCCATGAAAATCAAAGAAATTAATGCATGTAGGGGAAAATTTCTGATATTTTTGCTCATTTTAGTGCAGTCAATAACAGGTAACTCTCATTAGACAGTATATTGTTCATTGTTGTAGTCAGTCCACACAGTTAATACAAGAAGCATGCATGCAAATTAGCTTCAGACCTCTATACTTTGTAAGGCAATGTTTGGGAAATAACAGTAATCACTTATTTGAGCATCATTGGACTGGAGAGGCACGTCTTGCTGGTGTAATCAAAATGGTTAACTCATACCCACCATATTAAACTGTTGGATAGAGTAATCTTCAAAGAGCTAATTTGTTATAGCATTCAGGTAATTTTAAACAAATGTAATCTTTCATCTACATGAGCAGCATTTACTGTAAGTCAAATAACAGTTCCCATAACTGCATGCATGCTTGTAGCTCCCTGGTCTCAGGTAGAGCTCCTACAGTAACAAACATAGTTAGCATTGCATGATTTCGAGTTGCAGCCAGAGCATGCTGACATTGTTAAATGTATCGACAGTGTTTTTACTGCAAACGTACATTGACAATCAGATAATGTACAAAGAGGCAAAATTGTTGCCATTTCATATGATATTTGACCCAAAAGGTAGCCTTGGATGATTTGGTCTTTGGATTGAAACTAAAAAACGGTAAATTTATTATTAATTTCCTTATGCGAAACAGCCACATTATTTCAATTAACTGTAATTTAGCATTTGAGACCAGGAAATGAAAACAATCTACAACACAGAATTACAATAAACGCAGTCCCAGAGGAAATGTAGCCCCATCACAATATAATTGTTACTGTAATATAACTCCCAGCTCTACATACATTTCTCGATCATTAATGTCAGTGGCTGCCATTATACGGGCACCCTGGTGAGAGAATTTGACAGAAACCATTTGCTGTTCCTGCTCAGCGAGTTCTGAGTTTTTATTGATCATGAAGCTGGAGCATCATAATTCAGTAGCAGTGACGTCTGTGACTTGCTCTGTTTCCAAAAATTGATAAAACAGAACACAGAGGTGACGTGGATGATCTATTAGTCTATTACGATGCCGTGATGAGCCTTCTTAGCACTGCAGAATAAAACACAGGAAGAGATAATGTAGATAGAGTGTTTTAGTCAGAAGCAGATGGACCACCCTCTGTCAGTACTGCTAAAACAAATGCTATAGAGAAACTAGTTAAGGCTGCATCTAAAATGACAGGCCACTCCCTCCCATCTCTCCTCAGTTTATATAATTTTACCTCACCAAAAGGGCCTGAATGTTGTTAGAGGTGATTTTCAGCCAGCAGGGAGGAGGTTATATCCGTGTCTTAAATCTGAGTCGTACAGTACATAAGAAGTACATACCTTCAGGCTATTTGAGCCTTAAATGGAAAACCTTTGGCACATTTTTAGTTTATGGTTGTCTTGTCATATTGTTAATATGTTTAGGTTATTTGACTTTTGAATAGCAAACCTTTCACACAACAAGATATTTTGTTGTAATATTAATTGTTGTCATATTAGTATGTTGTGTTGAATGTTGTCCTGCATGTGCTGTTGCACTATGAGCTTGGTTGTCATAGTGGCAATAAAGTTAACTCAGTTAAAGACAGTACAGGATGAAAACTCTGCTTTACAAATATACAGTACTTACCTGAGCACACAGGGTGCATACATGCATCATGCAGATATATACAGTGCAGTGCCTGGAAAAGTATTCACCCATATTTGGACCTTTAAAAAAACTTTTAATGCCTTTGTTAGTCAGAATGCAGCAGACAAGACCTTAAAGGGGAACTACACCCATTTTCAAAATTCATACAGGGTATCCCTATGGTGTAAGACAGTCCATGAACAACTCTCCTTCAAATCCCAAAACAAGAGTGCTCAAATTTAAATTTGTGATGTCATCAAGTATAAAGTCTGAGGCTGCAACATAGCCAATTCATGTAATATTCATTCATAGTGCAAAATAAGAAAAAGCACATTGGCAGATTCTGATAGTTCATTTTAAAGTAAATATCAGTCGATACCAATGACGTGCTGATATTATTGTGCATCCCTAATCAAATAACTGTAAAGTTCACAGGTAATCAATGTAATATATGATTTTGCTCCTATTTACCTCCTACTGTTAATGTCATGTGCATTGTGCAACGTCCTCCTTTGATAACAGAAAACTACAATAGAGTAAAGCTCATTTAGGTGTAAAACAAAGGAAATGTTCTCTGGTTTGACACAAAATCAGGCTCCCATTCAGTGTCTGTGGTTGCTTGATATCAGACAGAATTATCAACTCTTAACACTGTGTTTCCATCTTCAGTGGGACATTGTGTCCACTCTAACTGATTTCCGTGGGGGAGGGGGACTCACATTACCTTAACTAAACATTAGAGACCAAGTATCTTCCTGAATCTAACGTCATTTTAATTTCACGTTGATGCATAGTCAAGCCAACATACTGAAAACAAACTTTGTTTTTGGGTGATATGGACAAACTCATTAATTTATAACAGCTTCAATAGTAGCAACTATCTTGTCTATGGTGCTTGCCACTGTTGTTTTCACAACTTACTGATTCCAACGCACCGCTTAACTATGCTTGACAACTGCGTTAGTCCCGCCTGTGGTGCTGACGTGACGCCGATTGACTAATCATGTTCTCAGTGGCACTCATCGGCTGTTTTTTATGTTAACCTAGAAACCACTGTTTCGTGTCAAATCAGTCAACATGAACTCGGTGGAGAAGGTGGATTCAAAGATCTGGACCCAGGCAAGCTTATTCTGGTGTAAAAAAAGTAAACAATCATTGTGTGAGTTCACAAAATCAGCCTCCCACTTATTGCCTTTGAAGCAGCTCCAGACTTAATTCTTGATGTCTTCACAAGTTTCAGACTTCTGTGGTTTCTGGCTTTGAGAGAAAGTAGCTCATGTTCACAAGTATTGATTGAGTTTTCCTAGGCCATTGAAATAACATATTGGAATTCTTAATTCAGGTGTTCCCCTTTAAGCAGCTTTTTAATATTGCGATTATTTGATTATCTCGAAGTCCTCTGCCATCTGGACCCCTCTTGTCTGTGATTTTTATATGTACTTTGAGGTTAAAAAACTACAACAAAAAAATAATTGTAAATGGCTGCAAATAGTTTTGGAGCATGTAGGGAAGTTTACCCACTAAACCAAATTATCTGTGATGTTTTTAAAAAGTTAGACTGTTATTGTTATTAATGTTGGTGTACAAACCAGGTTTTGTTCCATCATGAGCAACATTAGCAGTTATTGACATTTTTAGGGCAAACTACTTCAACAGAATTGGCCACTAAATGTCAATGTGACAGAGAGTCCAGTCATTAGTCTCTTTAACTACTTCCAATTGCATCAATGCTTGTGGTGGATTCTAGCATCAGCCTCATCTCCCTCATCGCTTTCCTGCTCACGTCACAGCAGTAAGCTTTACTCATCTGTTGTCTCCTAGGTTCCTTTAAGAGGAGGAAGAGGAAATCCATAATCGTGACGGTGCTGCTGCTCATCGTATCCGTGCTCATCCTCATCTTTGGCCTGGCAGCGACTACCAGAACGCAGAACATCACAGTGGGCGGCTACTACCCAGGAGTCATTGTGAGTGCACATTCACACCTGCATGTGGACAGCAGGCCTGTCCACTGTCAGAGTTCATAACGAGTGAGGTGTGAGTGAAGTGAGAGTGTTTCCAGCCAGCTCTTTCCCCCCCTGGACTCCTGATGAACCTAATCACTGGAGGTCTCTTAGGGGAGAATTTTCCCCACATTCATTATTCAGCATCGCTGTCATTAGAGGCTGAGTGAGGTAAAGTATCTCAGTCCATAAATGTGTTTTCTTCACAGTACTCAGCTTTTAGCTTTCTGCCTTAAGTAAAGAGCGGGCGGGGAAGCAGCCACCGAACGTCAGCTACATTTCTAAAGATGCTTCTTCTAACGTTGACCTCAAATTCCTCAGATTCATAGTTTAAATCAATAAAATGTAATGTGATGGACAGAGATTTAGTTGGCAATGGTTCATCTGAAGTTGGAAAAGATCTGATATATGTGGGCTGGGTTTATAAAGTCCAGGACGTATGGCCTACTATAATGTCAGGATATTCTAGACCAGTTACTGATGAGCACAATCACTGTACAATCTTTCTTTTATTTTATTTTTAATTGTATTTTATTTTTATTTATTTTTGTTAACATTTCTGATAATATTTGTTTCTACTATTATTGTTATTATTATCATTAGTATTGTATTTTTATTACTTAATTTAATTGTATTTACTTTTTAATTTTATTTTTTCCCCTACTCCCGGTGTGTGTTGGCAAGTCTCCCAGGTGGGTGATGTGGGTGGGATGCAGATGTGCACATAATGTATAATGTGTACATGTTTGAAAACCTAATTAAAAAAAAAGTGAATAATAAGAATAACGTACAGATTTACCAAGATGCGAAATTCATATTGCATATCTGTGAAAGTGATAGTTAATAACATTGTAAACACGGTGAATGCCTCCCTCGGGGCACGACAGAAACACTTAACGCTTGATTTTTCTCGCTGTGCTATGAAATCAAAGCTCTATAGTCTAATTAGATAAACGCCCTAACAGCTATTTTCTCTCTTTTTTTCAGCTGGGCTTTGGCTCCTTTCTGGGAATAATCGGCGCTCATTTGATAGAGAACAAGAGGCAGATGGTAAGAGGATTTATATTACCTCTGTGCATTGAGATCACTGTCAGAAAACTGCGCATCAGTCCCAATTACCTTACGGTAGCCTACAGGCCTGATTATGTTGTTAATGTGACAATAGACAGAGCACACCCAACCCAGACTGTGAGTCCCACTTGGCCTGAGGAGGTTTAGGTATCGGAGCAAGTATCCTGGGCTTCAAGGGAGACGGAGCCAGAAATAGAACTAGGGTGTAAGTGGAGGAGGACGGATGTCCACACTGGAATGCAGGGAAGGAAACTGCAGATGAGGGCAGCAGGTGGGTGGTGCTGGGCGAGGACTGTCAGGGCTGAAATGAAGAATGGGTTTGTACGGTGACACCTTTTCACATAGCGCAGCAGAGTTTGGATGCCTGGAGCCCTCAGCTGACTGAGCTATGACATGTAACGCCACGCTGTCCCTCACGTGTTGTTCCCCATAAAATGTTATGATAGGATAAAAAGTGTTGACATATTTTATGGTTTGGCGTATTAGAGAAACACATGACTTTTGTATTTTCAGTAGAGCTAAAATGATTAGTTGATTCACAGAAAGTAACTGGAGTATTTTGATAACTGATGATTTTATTCATTTTTTAAGCACAGCAATTCACTGCTTACTGCCTCTCAGGTGTGAATATTTACAGGTTGTCTTCGTCTTTTATGATAGTAAAGTAAATATGTTTGGATTTTGGACTGTTGCTTGGACAAATCAATTTTTGGGAATTGATCTGGACGTTTATCGCTAGTCTTTAATTGAGAGAATAATCAGCAGATGGATCAATATTCAAAAGAACTGTTAGTTATAACCCAAGTTTTCAGTTAGGTAAGAAGAATAACTTTATATATTTTGATAATGGGAATTGGTAAAAATTAGTGAGAGGAATATCTTGATGTTTGAAGGGACAATTCACCCCTAAATCATGGGGGGGTGGCACTTGGCTTGCGGTGCTCAGGCTACCCAAAAATACATTTCATTTCAACAGCAATGTCACTTTCTAGAAATTGTGACCCCGTAACTAAAGCTAATCCACAGACCTTGTTGTAAGAAGTTTTATGTAGAAACTATTTTCTTTTTACCGAACTACACCCACCAATTGTGTCACTGCGCAGAAGGGAAGGCATCTACTCATTAATGAGAGGCTTGTGCTCTTGACAGCATGAGATGTAAACATTAATGGTGTCCTCCTTGGCTGAGCTATAACTTTAGCTAGCTCAGAGCTGCTAGGTGAGCTAACAGTAGATGCATGCCTTCCTTCTCGGCGATGATACGGTTTGAAGGTATAGTGAGTACTGCTCACAACAAGTTGTGTTGATTATCTTGACACTTTGAGCACAGCGGCGGCTGTGGCTCAGAGTTTGAGCGTGTCATCCACCAATTGGAACATCAGCGGCACAATCCCCGACTCCTCCAGTCTACTGGACCCCAAATTGCTCCCGATGATTCTTCCATCGGTGTGTGAGTGTGTTAAAAAAACTGTGTAGCAGGTGGCACCTTGTATGGTAGCCTTGACCACCAGTGTATGAATGTGTGTGTGAATGGGTGACTGTAGCTCATGGTGTAAAAAGCGCTTTGAGTGGTCAGATGACTAGAGAGGCGTTATACTAATGCAAGTCCATTTACCAATTACCATAACCACAAGCCGAGTGCCATCTAATTCCATTATATTTTAGAGAGGGCAGACATCTCACACCATCTACCCACACCAAAACAATTTCGGTTGATATATAGCACTACAGGTACGAGGGAAAATATGTATTTTGGATTTTGAGGGTTAACTATCCATTTAAAGCCCCTGAAAGCTTGGTTTCAAATCTTATGTATTTCACCATACCATCAAGTATTCGTGACTAAATCTGTAACAAAAGAAAATGTCTTCAGGGACGATTTATGAAGAGCTTTACATTTAAAACATGCTTCATCAGGACTGTGTGGTTGTGGTTTGATCAGATCAGAGGCCTTGCAACATAAGCAAACAACTCTTCAGCTGTCATCAGACTTTGATTCAAATGTTGCTTAATCCCGATTGCATCATTGATGTGGCATCGAGTTATTCCAGCTGAGTCCCATCAGCCTCAATTTAGGGAAACACATTTACAAAAACTATTTCAATTAAGATAACTACAGTTGTTCTTAGGTTGGCAGAAAAAGGTGTGTCGATGGAGGGCCACATCGCTTAGAGTGAGAAACTAAGGACAACAAGCCCAGCTGTCTAAATATTGAATGTGTTGTTGATCATTTCTCAGTTTTCAATCACGTGCCACCGGATGTATTCATGTCAGCATCATAGAAATCTTGGCGCAGGCATTAATCCCTCTTACCTCTAGCTGTTGTGTCACTCGCACTGCCTCCCCTCTGTGAGCTGGGCTGGCTGCAGACAGGGTGGGGTGATGGTGTAATTGAATACATGCTGCTTACATTGAGGAGTGAAAGGAAGAGAGTTTGGTGAACAGGGAGGGTATTAAGGGTTGCAGTGCTTCTAAAGAGCTGGGCACCATGCCAGCCTCCAACACCACTGGAGCTAGGTGACAGCCACAGCGCTCTGTCACTGTTGTCCTCTACCCACACAGCCCCCTCCACCCTCGTCCCATTCAGAGGTATTCATACTCAGAGAGGAGCACATGTGCAGGATGATACAGATTAGTCTTGAGGATGTAACCTAATACAAAAGTGGTGAGAGGAAGCAATTAAAAATCAAAACACTGCATGTTTATCTTTATAGTCTGTAAAAAGAAAATCATTTTAGCGTGATGAAGAATGATGAAGCTGGTGTTTTCTGTCGCAGTTGGTGGCATCTATCGTCTTCATCAGCTTCGGTGTGGTGGCTGCCTTCTGCTGTGCTATTGTCGATGGAGTGTTTGCTGCGAGGCACATTGTAAGTATCACTGAAGCTTCTACTTATTTAACCAAACTGATAAATTATGAATACAGATAACACTTATGGCCCCGACCTATAACAAGCTGATTAATCAATGCCATCCCCATTAAAGCTTAATATACTCTGTCTGCATCAGACATACGGTAAAATGTATGCCCTTCTGTAAGGACAGTGCTCACGTATGGGCCGAGTGTAGTAGCTGCTGCACCCTTCTCAGCAAGACAAATATATTTTGTGGTAGAGAGAGATTATTCCTCATGACGCAAAGTACTCCAAACAATAAATAACCACTAATGCACTCTAAAACAATTATGCTAAAATAAGTCGTGGGTCGGTGGAAAGGGAGATCAGCACCATTAGCGGGTTTTCGTTTGCCAGTGGCGTCAGTGAAATGGAAAATGTGACATTTCTATTCAGACATGGTTTTTTTTGTACAAATAACTATAAAGTGGTACACAGCTGAATGAAAGAGAATTTGGGAAAGCAACATGAGGCAGTGATAGAGATGAGATAATGTTTTGCTGTCAGATGATTATACAGCATCAGATACAACATCATTTTTCAGTCTCATTTCAGTCTCATGCAGCACACATTTTTGGTGCCAAAGGACACAGTCCTTTCTTGTTTTACCCTGACTATTGGTGACATAAAGGACTGCACAATTAAAGGGCCAGTGTGTAGGATTTAGGGGCATCTATTGGCAGAAATGGTATATAATATTAACAACTATGTTTTCATTAGTTTATAACCACCTGAAAATAAGAATGTTGTGTATTTGTGACCTTAGAATGAGCTGTTTCTGTCTACATACCAAGTGGGTCCACTTCCATGAAGTCCACAGGGGAAGTTTCACTGCCAGATGCCAATAGATCCTACACACTGGACCTTTAAGTGCAGAATTATCCCTCATAATAAATAACCTTCAATCATAATTTTTTTAAGGTGATTAAATTACGTGTAATATTGATGCTTTGCATCTAGAGTGCTCTCATCCAGTCAAATGCAACATGTTGTTTGGAGCACCTTGCCTGGTGCAATAATCTAGACAGTTCCTTTTTTTTTTACTTACATTTTTATTGAGTTTCACAAATATAGCAACAGTACAAACACACTGACAGAAATAATACAATACACAAATTAAATAAAAATACATATAAAGGAGCAATAATTTGTTGTCTAGGATGGTTTCAGTATTTAAAGTGTTTTCAAGTAAGGCAGTCTTTTAGTTGGTGTCATGTCATATAAAAGTTACATGACAGCCCAATTTTCTGACATGTATAGCGTAAGTGTGTTTTTATAGTAATTGTGCAAAGATAACGTTAATTTTCTCTCTACATAATAATGAATATTCTTGATCTCAATATTAATGAAAGATAGGCATCATAAGAACAAAAGTATGTTGGAATGAAACGATATGACAACTTACCATGATTATAGTGACCAGAATTATCACAGTTATCAGTATCCTTACAGTGTTGTTAAAATAAGCTGAACATGCCCAAAAAGTATGCACTTTTTGTTTGCATGAAGATTAAAATAATAATAACCAAAACCCCATGTGAAGATGTGAAAACAAAATCAAACGTGCATTAACATTAAAGATGTTTCTAAAATGCTTGCTTGAGTGTCAGTGTCACTCTCGATGAGGACAAGGGACCGGTAGCATCTCTGCTACACGCCCACTCTGTAAACAAGGGAAAAAACAAAAACCAACCCACGTTGCATGCTGCACCTGCATCTGAGAGACTGGACAGTACTTCAAAGTGTCATATAATTCAGATTTAAAACAGTAATGCTAACTGCGATTTATCGTGAAACTGGTAACCCTGTATTCTTTAAAATATGTTAAATAACAAAAAGTAAAAAATAAATGAGCTGCCTTAAAGTCCTAATCATTCACCTCGTGTTTAAGCGAGTTGTCATACAGTATTACAGAACAGATCTGTAATTAATCTTATTACCACAACCTAATTGACATAATTTACCTGGATTTTTCCGAGTTAGTTATCCAGCCTCTCTTATTAGCCTTCTAGGAGGTTTTGATGGATGAAGTTTCCCCCCTCTATAATCATGATAAACATCGCAGTCATTAATCATGCGGCACAAATCAAGTGTAGGGTCTTGTGTTTGTTTTTGTGACCTGTTATTCAGTGTGTGTTTGTAAGCAGACCAGTGGTGAATTGTGCAGTGAAATATACAAAAATGTTGATAATTGTACCGCAGGACCTCAGGCCTCTGTATGCTGGCCGCTGTCAGTATCACTCCAGTGAGACTTCATCTGAACGTGATGTAAGAAACACACACTTCACTCTCTGTTCACAGTAATATGATGAATTAACCCTCAGTGTGTGTGTGACCTGAGCTGTTATTAGTTGTTCAGCCTTGAGGATGTGAAGGGACACTGTTATAAGCCAGAGTGAAAGGACTATAAAATATTTTGTGACCTCCAGGTGCCCTGTCAGACATCGCGCACATCCTGTAACCTGCGTGTGAAGTGCAACACTTGTTACTGCTGCGACCTCTACAACTGCGGGAAGTGAGTATGCCGACAAAACCTGTGAATCAGTGGCTGCTTACTTTGCTGTGCTGCTTTGATTGTTTGGATTTTTGATGTGTACCGTTGTGCCATTTTTGTGGGAGATTTTTTTGCACTGCTACCTTGATTGTATTAGAACAAGAATGTTTCTTTTTCTTTTAACCTTTGTTTCAGAGAACATCCTCTTATGGGACTACAGAATAAAGATGTTTTGAAAAAGTTTAGGAAATCATCCATGATTTGGAAGTAGGTCCCTTTTTTCTAGAACCATGTTGGCCATTTATGATCAACTCATGCTTCTTTTTTTATGACATAATGGTATAGAGTTTTTATGATGTAACTCACCACAGAAATGTGTTTTTAGGGTGCCATTTCCTTTGCATGTCCTTTTTGTGTCAGACCAAACACCCACCCACATCCCCTGTGTCTCTACCTTTCATCGACTCATTTATCTCTACAAATCAAAACATGATTATTATCATTGTGTCCTGAATACAAGAAGGAAGCACTTTTTAGTGATGTTTGTGGCTTGACTGTATGCCGTCTCCCTCTCTGTCCCACCCACTGGGCCAGCCGTGTAGAGGTGATTGGAGGCTACCATGAATACACAGATGTGAAGAGCTGCCAGGACGTGGTGCACCTCTATCACCTGCTGTGGTCTGCGACCATCCTCAACATCGTGGCCCTCTTTCTGGGCATCATTACTGCTGCAGTGCTGGGAGGCTTTAAAGACATGGTGGGTACATATATTCACCAAAAGAGATGAGAATGCACCATCAGACAACCATGTGTTATAACAGTTGTGGTTTTGTTGGTAGGAGCTGATGTAAAGGCTTTTGTTTTGCAAAGCTCTGGTGTTTTTTAGAAACTGATCAATATTCTTTATGTCCTTGTCAGACTCCCTCTGCTGCCTCAGAGAGTACATCTGAACCAGAGGCCATCACAGCTCCAGTCCCCTCACAGCCTCCTCCACCCACCACCTCACTCAACTCCTATTACAACACTGCCCCCTGCCTGCCGCCTTACACTGCCTACGATCTGCAGGTACAGACACTTAAACCCTGCAGCACGTGGCCTGCATCAGACCCGTTACTGGTGTCTTATTGGTAGTTGCGTTATCAGTAATGTCTACTTTAAATGAAGGGTTGCTTTAGAAATTATATTATTGAAATAGGAATCATACATGAAATGAATCGGGCAATATTATAACTTGAAATGGCACGTGACTTAATGTTTTAATGCCAGCAGTAGTCTTTCTGCTAATCTGTTGGTATTCTCCTCTCACTGTCAACATAAAAATATTCTCTGCAGCAAAATTAAACAGTAGATAGAGAAGGCAGAGTTTCAGTTTTTGTCTTCTGACTCCCATTTGCCAAAAGTAACGGATATAAAGACAGAT
>JAPZEB010000026.1:21615626-21626788 GCA_029783705.1 Chaetodon striatus
AAGACTCTTTAGTTATAACCCAAGTTTTCAGTGAGGTAAGAAAAATAACTTTATATATTTTGATATTTAGAAATGGGTAAAAGTAAGTGAGAGGAATATCTGGATGTTTAAAGTGGCAGTTCAACCCCAAATCAAAAATACATATTTTTCCTCTTACCTGTAGTGCTGTTTATCAGCGTAGATTGATTTGCTTTGAGTTGCTGTGTGTTGGGTAGATGGCGCTCAGCTTGTGATGCTCAAAGTGCCAAAAAATAAACCTGAAATTTTCTTTCTACTAAACTACACCTGCCAACAGTATCACCGCACAGAGGGAAATGGCATCTACTCATGGACGAGAGCCTCATGCTCTTGACAGCATGAGATGTAAACGTTAATGGCGTCCACCTTGGCTGAGCTGCAACATTAGCTAGCTCAGTGCTGCTGGTTAGTAGATGAAAGCTTCCTTCTGTGTGGTGACATGGTTGGCAAGTGTAGTTTGGTAGAAATAGAGATAAAAAGACTCTCGGCCATCTCTCTGAACTCTTCAAGGAATGGGACATGATACAGCCTACACAACAGGTACATCTTAGCCTTTGTTGGTAATGAAGATCTTTGATCTCAGGCTCCCTCCAACAGTGCTAATTAAATATGTATAAAAACAGAAAGAAGAAATTCAAGCAAGTAAAAAGCAAAATAAGAAACTAATGCATAAAATAGTGCAAGTAAAAGTATAGAGAAAAAATATTACATGAATAAAATAGAAACTGTTACACAGTACTGCAAATGACTAAATAGAAAGTAAACAGGAAACTAGCACTATCTATCTATCTAGACAGAGATGTAAACAGCTTGTGAGGCAGTAAGTAAACATTTGTAAAGATAGAGGAACATTATTTGGAAAGTGACTGTCAGTGTGATGAGCTTTTTAGCTCAGAAGCACATAAACCTACTGAGGACCCAAATTGTTACATCTTTTCCCCCCACAATTCAAATTTTAAGTTTTATTATCTTGTATTTATGTGTTTTGTGTTTCTATCTTTGCTCCTTGGGGACAAATAAAGTGATTAAAAAGGTCATTCTCATGAATGTTTTGTATTTCCTGCAGGGCTCCTACTTGTTCCCCGACTCCTCAGGCCTGTCAGATGACTCCCAGTCTGGAGCCAGCCACTTATGGCCCACCATGGTCCCTCCACGCTACTCTCCTCCTCACAACCATCCTGATGAGAAGCCCCCGCCGTACAGCCCGTAAGATGGCCTCGAGCTAAGATGGCATCTGATACAATATCGGTTGTTGTTGGATGCTGAATGAGTGATTTGAATGCACAATTCCTCTGATCTTTTCCTCACAATCTTTGAAAACTGTGTCGAAGGAAAGGTGGTGAGGAAGAGGAGGACGGGCACAGAGCACACCTACTTTGAGATCATCTCAACACGAGGAGTGTTTGTCTCCCTAGGCACCACTCACACTCATGCCTGCACTGTATATGTGTGTGTGTGCACATATACACATCTAGAGAGAGACAACCGGTTCAAAGCCAGGACTGTTTACACATCTATCTGCCTTAATGCAAACGGACTTCCAGCGCTGCAGCTCTCCGTCATCTGGACTTATTCTGTACAGGGTCAAAAACTCTCCTCCAGCTCATGCTTTATGTTCACCTCTCTTTAGTACATACTGTAAATGCTTCCTGCCTCAAGAGGCACAGGTGTTAACGTCCTCGCTGTCTGCACTGTGAGGATCTGGACTGATGAGCACAGCTTCAACCCTCATATGAGATCTAACCTGTTACATGAAAGCTTCAGTGTCTTCCCAAATCTGAATAAGCTAGAAAATTACAAACTAGTCGTAGGCCCAAGCTTTCTTTAGCGATGAATTAGGCAAAGTCAGCAGTAACGGAGGTATTACATGCTCATAATGTATGTACAGCAGTATGATATACAGACGCTCTTTTAGCAGTTAAGCCTAAGATATACAAACAGATCATGGTATCTTAGTAGTTAGTGATAACTTATTAAGAAAGGACGGTTAACGGTTACACTCCAAACCCTATTTATTGTATTTTCACTCAAAGCAGCAAAGCAGGTAAGCATATATCGTCTCTCTCTGTAAGTAGTCGCAATATCACATCTATGAGTTTAAATGTCTTTGTCAGGAATACACATTAGTGAAACTGAGTGGGAACAGTCGGTGCTGGATTCACTGACACGACATCGGAAATCATGTAAAGTCAACAATCTGTTGTTCACTGTAGAGGAGTAAACTTAGTCCATGTCCGTGAGACGGGTCTCTCTCAGCTTTAATCACTGCTTTTTATAATTTAAACACATTCTCAGGGGCTGACTGTCAGTTCCTTTTTGTCTCGTCATTAAAAATGTTTTGTGTAATTTAAATGGTGTGTTTCTTTTTATCCCAGCAAGCAGCACGGTCAGTCAGTTCACCGTTTTGGTCCAGATTGAAACATCTCAGAAGCTACTGGATAGACTGCCATGACATTTGGTGCAGAGGTTCATTTCCTCCACTCAAGTTACAACGTTGGTGATCCCTTAACTTCACACATGGCACCATCGTCAGGTCAGACTTTAAAGTTCCAAAACTTTGGTTTATGAGCACAAGGGTGTAGGTTTCTGTACAACTTTAAGGCAGACACTCATGAAACTAGATAATTTCGAGCATCAATTCTGGTGAATGTTTGTTTTAATTTGTGCCTTTTCTGCATCAATTCATGCTGAATGTGTCTTCAAATTTGTCACAAAAAAAATCCTCTGCTACTACCATGGTTTTATTTGAGGGGTTGAGTGCTAATTAAAGGGTGTTAGCATGCTAACATGCTAATTTATGCTAAATAAAGATGGTGACCATGGTAAACATCATACCTGCTTGACATTATCATGTTAGCATTTAGCTTAGAGGACACTTGGGAGTACAGTCTCACACTATGTTGTATTTTCAGACTTATTTTACTTTGTGTGAAAGTGATCCAAGATTTGTTGTGTTTAATTGGAGACACATCACAATGACACACCAGTGAATAAAATAGCAGATGTTTATATGCAGGTAGTGCAATACAATTAAGTTAAAATAGTAAAAGAATAATTTATTTACCATCAGGGAACCCTTGTTGCTAATTGACAGAAAAGGGACATTTTGTACATTGCAAACAGAACCAAGTATTTAATAACTATTTCATTTTGTCTACCGCTATAAACCTAATAAATACATCTGAGACAGTTTTTTTAAAAAAAAAGCAGGATTAACACAAATATACTGTACATCACACACCTATGTTAATCTGTCAATTAAAAAACAAATCCTGCATTATTTTATTGAATGACAAAGTAGAATCGATCCCTGTTAGCACTACTTTTTTTACTCATACTGACCAATCACTACATTTTAACACAATGGAAAATAAAAGTGAAAAAGTAAAAATATTACAAAAAGATCCTCTTCATGATCCAATGCTAAGTGCTATATGTATGGACTGATGATATCCTCAATTTATGTCTCCTATTATCACATTTGTATGCAAAATCTAGAGCCTATGGTATGTAGCCGGCAGATGTTGCATTAAAAGAACATTTAGGAAACATGGCAAGCACAGGAAATAAAAGTGTACAGCTGTATCAAAATAAAACAGAGTGTTTAATGGAAAAAAAACCATATTTGTTTTTCCAACCACTTAAAAAAATTAAATAACCAATATCATCCCAGCTACAACACCCACATGCGGGATCGCCAACAGTCACACAATGAAAAAATATATTTCAGATCTTAATGAACATTCTCTTGTACAGAATTCAGATTAAAATAGTTTCAGCTGGGAACAAGGAATGATCAGTCTGGGAAACTGTACCACATTATCCTCAAAAACTGAGATTCATGACTGATGCAGCCGGTCATTTCTGAGCACTTTATTTTATTTCTGTATTTTACACAAATCTGTTGAAACCACAAAATGCATTATAACGTATCCTGTGAAAAAAAGTCACATGGTTACACATAAAATCATCAGTTGAGGTTTTAAATTCTTAAATAGGTGAACCCCATTCACATTTTCTGTAACAGAGCTCAGTGGCCTGCTTAATTTAGCCGTCAAGGCCTAAAAAAACCCACTGCTGAAACAAGACAGCATCATTCAAAGGTCTTAACTCAACGCCTTGTGCTTCAGATCACGTAGCTGAGATGTTCTAGCTGATAACTTAAACACGTGATTTTATTACAGCTATTGTGATAGGTCTTAAACTCTGCCTTATTTTGGGGGGCAGTTTGATTCTTGCACGATTCATATGAACTAATTATTTTATTTGCTGTGTGTGAACCACTTCTATGTTTTTTTTGGGCTATTGTGACTATCATTTATTCCAATGATACAAAAGATCAAGGCTACTACACAAGCAGAGTAATATGAGTGAAGGTATGGTCACATTACACTTCCTTCCTGCTGCTATCTGCTCCATCTCCCTTTCACTTCCACTGAAGACGGCACGACTGACAAATTCAAACACTCTACAGCCGACTCATAATTCAGAGTTCACTGTGCGTGCATCATCACCATGTTTAGTACAATGTTACACCACATATTTCGTTAAACAGAGAGGCTAATGTGACCTTACCTCGAGCTGACGCTATTGAGAGTTACAGAAGAATATTGTTGACATGGAACCAAAGAGGAGTAAAGGGAGGGGAGGGTGGGGGGGCACCTAAAAGGCACAGGTAATGCAGCAGCTAGCGCTGCTCAGTAGGTCTCTGGTATAACAAAGTCAAACTCTGTGGCCCCCTGTGCAGGACTGTTTATGGCTGACGCCGGCCGGCCGTGAGCTTCAGGCGGCATGTGAGCGTCTGGCTCGATAAAGATGTCGTCCCAGTTCAACATCCTGCTCTGGGTGGAGGAGTGGACGTCTTCGCTGACGCTGGTTATGTGATGCACGCTGCCGTCCTCGGATATGACGGGGACGCCCTGCCCCTCTGTACTCCACGAGTACGGCCTCATCTGCACCGTTTTACACGGCAGGAGTCGGTATAAGTTGTTGTCCGTCTCGTCCTTCTCTTTCCTCCCGCTGGGGTCCTGGTTGTGGACTTGCTTGCAGTGGGTGGACAGTAGCTGGTAGTTCATGAACATGTCGTTGCACAGCAAGCACTGGTACCTCCTCTCTCCTGTGTGGTGGATTTCATGTTTAGTTCTGTACTCGGCCAGTGCAAACACCTTGTTACAGTAACGACACGGGTACTTCTTTTCCCACGAGTGGGTGTTGAAGTGACGGCGGAGACTCGTCAGACACACGTAGGGGCGCTTGCAGACGATGCACACGTAGAAAGTCTTCCCGTCCATGATCAGCTCGTAGTGATCCTCGAGCTCTGTTTTGGCCCTCTTCTTGTTTGGGCTGGTCTTCTGTGACGTGGGAGCTTTATCAAAGGGTTTCAAAGGCGTTGCCATTAACGATCTCTTCCCTTTACTGGATTTCGAGCCTCCTTCACCTGGATCTTCTTTCACTGGGACAATGTCATAAGTGTCCTCTCCAATATTGGCATACACTTTACAGCCTGATGAAATTGAATCAATCTCTGTGGCTGTGTTGAGGGTCACCGTCTTTTTTGCTGTTATAGCTGATTTGGGACTGTTGGTTTGATTTGTTTGGCCTTCTTCTACATCTACAATCCTTATTTTGAAATCCCCTTTCTGAGAGGACGCTGAGACTTGCTTCTTGTGGACTCCCATTATATCGCTGCTTTCAGAGGACTGAGAGGCACTCGAGGGCTCGGGGGTGAAACTGCTTGACCTGGCTGGTGTTGTGGGAGCACTTCCTGAGGAAACTCTGGCAGGGGAAGACGAGTTATTGGAGCTGCTGTCTGGACTGCGCAGAGGACTGCTGTTGGGCAAGCTGGGGTTTGGAGAGCTGATGCTGGGAGGCTTTGGAGCAGGTGGTTTTACGGGGGGTTTGGCTTTCTCTTTCGGTTTTGCAGCTGCATGATTTGATTCTTCATTTTGCGTTGATGCAGCATTTTCGGGGTCAGCTGTATCCAAATCGATGATCTCACCAGAGCTGGCTTTCTGATTGGCAGCTCTGGTTTGAGCATCTGTCTGTGAGACAAACATAACATCACTGTCCGAGTCCTCGTCGTTACCTCCAGCCCTGCTTGTCTGATTGAATTCCTCCGCAGATATCGAGAAAGACTCTGTGATGATGGGCATCATCTCTGTTTTGCTTTCCGTCTCCTTCGACAAACCAGGCAGACCCTTAACTTGTGATAACGGCGACCCCAGATTTGCAATGAACTTGACCCCCAGGATCTGTCCGGCGTTGATGAGCTCCTCGAGCATATCGGAGCGCACACGGACAATCTTGGAGGTGTAAATGTAATTAAGAATCTCCTCAAAGATTTCCGCTCTGATGAAGTTCAACTCGATCACTTGTCCAGCTACACTGAAGAGCTGGTGGAAATACGTACTCGAGGCAGACAGGATTGTTTTGTGAGCTCTGAATTTCTTGTCCTGTATGATGATGGTGACATCACAAAATAATCCATGGTTTCGCTGCTCATTCATCGACTTCAGCACAGCTGCTGAATACTGTGTGTCGGTCGCAGATATCAGCTTCAGACTTGGCATGGCTGCAGAGAGATAAACAGAAGAACAATTTAGGATAACATTTCTGAATTCACAAAAAAATAATTTCAACGGACGGTTAAATTTTGAATTTCATTGTAGTGACGTAGAATATCATGAGGCGCTTTAACACAACATGTAGTCAGAGGGTTTGGCCCAAATTAACCTGCTTTTCCAGTTTAAACAGTCAGTTTATTTTTGACGCCCAAGAAGACAACAGGTGAACAATCCAGAAAGTTTGTTTAAGGAGTTTTGACATCAAGCCACATCTGAATACTGCACGTTACACAGTTTTCAGTGCATTAGCCAGGTATAAGTCCAACATCCATGAGGGTTGTAATGTGTTTTTGGGGTTAATTTTCTTACAGAGGTCTTGATTAAGGCTGTAGTTTGATATGTTGTTGAAATGTAGTGCATCATACCTGATCAACAGAAGATCTCTGAAGTCAGTATCTGTGACAAAAAGATGTATTTTGCCTTTCTGTGCCGATTTGTTGTAACTTATCAGTCAACATACATACCATTTACAATCAATATACAAAATTCCAACTCTTGCCCTGCTAATTTATTAGTCTAACTCTACTTCCTAATAGTTATTTAACCCACACCAAATAAAATACCTGAACAAAACAAACTAAAGTCTCCAAATTCAAAACACATTAAGTTGAATCAAAACAGTTTCAACAAAAATAGTAACACAAAATCTTGATTTAAGGCTGTTGTTGGCTGAGTTAACAGCTCAAGCTGTTTTTTTTCAGTCACTCCCCTCGGGCAGGAGGCTGCACTCCATCAGGACCAAACTCTAACGCCACCACAACAGTTTCAATCTGTAGCTCATCGACAAGATCCGAGACCCTCACTGACACAGCCATTTGCCCCCTATGGACATCCATCTCTTCATTACATTAATGCACATTTTGAATAATTATCCTTGCACATTGCACATGGTCCTGATGCTGTGACCTTTTCCCACATCTCTGTATCAGGATTTTTGCACTGCCAGAAACAGAACAGTTCAGGTCTCTCATGTTTAAACAGTTATAGCCCTATTATTCACATTATATCATTTCTAGTATCTTTATATTTTGATGTATTTTTTTTCTATTCTGTAGTTAGCCATTATTCCTGACTTTTGCTACTCTTTTTCGTATTTCCTCTTTACTGTGTGCATCAAACACCAAGGCAAATTCCTTGTAAATTAAAACCTGCTTGACAATTAAACCTCAGTGATAATTGTGCCCTGTAAACCGGCTACAGTTCAGGTGCAATTACATGTTAATTGTTAACAGAGAAATACTTTTTAGTAACAAATGGAAACAGGAACAGTGAGTATGAATGTGAACATGAGTGTCTGGCGTGGTGCAAACAAATGTTAGGCATGATAATGTTTGTTATATCAGGCAACAAAACAATAACGTTACATAGCTGACGTTAGCTTCAAGCTCATATAACAAAGTTGTAGCTGAAATATTAGTCTCGCGTAAAATTGCACACGTGCAAAACTGTATTTATTGAACTTGTACGAGCACATTATCACTACCTGCTTTGACAAATCTATTATTGTTGCTATTAATGAGTTTACAGTAATACTGAGACGCTGTTGTTAGCTAGCTAACAAAGGTAGCGCTAGCCGTGTTTCCTGTTCCTCTTTAATGAGCAGCGCGGCCTACTGTTTAGCATCTTGTTAGCATGCTAGCTCCAAAAGCAACACCACAATGAATGCGTTAAAAGCTGCTTCTTTAAAAAGCTGCACTTAAAATTGAATCATGTTTACCTGCGACCCTGGTGTTTACTGCCAAGACCTAGCAGGACCGCTACCGCCGGCTGCAGTGAGTGTAAACTGTCTAACGTGACAGACAATGGCTAACAACAGACAGCTTCCCCTGCCAGCTGCACTACAGCCTCATTGATTGAGCTGCCACACGGAGGCGCCACCGTGCAGCGTTAACAACCACACAATTAACACTGCATACCATCACAACACACACTAAAAACATGTTCAGTAATATATTTATTAGTTTAGTCACTTTTACAACAAGTACACAAGAAAAAAAGGGTACAAATAAACTTAAATTAAACAGCAGAGGTTACAATATTGTGCAACAACGACCAAGAAAATCCCTGCAGCATGATGGCAGAGACACAGGGCTCTAAACAGTCCAGGTAGGGCATCTAAATTGTATATAATTGGTCTATTTTTAAATGTAATATGCATGTAAGGCAGTCCAATGTCACTCAATCAAACAGCCCTCTCAACAGACCTTTCACAGTTGACACTTTTTCCTATAAATCCATAACAATATATCTTATTATTATCTTACTGTTTTTGTTTCATGTCTTAAACTGTGTTACTTTGGATAAAAGTTACAGTTAAACGTCAAATTTGCATAAAACCTATAAAAAAAATAAGATGAAATAGCACCTGGACTATATTTCAGTGTATTTCTTTCTTAATAATTCTTTATTTAGCTTAAAAGATACGAACAAATAAAGGGTCATTTTTTAATCCTATAGCTCAGCTATCATCTGCCTTAAATTGAGCCAAAAAAGTAAACTACATACCAAAGTCGAACAATAAAAGAAAATAACCAAACATACAAACAAAGAAAACAAAAGCAGGGCTATTACAAATTAACTTAAACATCTCTTAATGAAAACAGTTTGAGCTTTCTTGTCTTTAACAAGTTTCAGTGACTTACTGTAGAGTTTTAACTTTATCTTCCAATGGTTTAAGCGGTATAAAGTATCTACTTTTATGAATGAAAAACTTCCCCAGTATTAACACAGCATTAAGAGGGATAACTACCGGTTCACTCCTTTCAAAATAAAAGTATCTGCGACTATAACTACAAACACTAAATAAGACTAGATTAAAATACCTGGGGAGCTCTGTTGAGGTTCTCTTTTCAAGCCGAGGCCTGCTGAGGTCCCCGCGGAGCGGCTGAAGTCTGCCTGCAGCTCATCGGACATCATCTTCCTCCTCCGTCCCTTGTATTGATCATACTCCACTGCATGTTTGGCGATGTAATGCTGCTTCATATTAAACTCCCTGTACAGGACTTTCTTCCTGCAGATGAGGCACGTAGCGGTAGAGTTCAACTCCGTGAAGAAGAACTCCAGAGCCAGTGCCTCCTTCACTTTGTTGTTCACCGGCTCCAGGTTTCTCTTCACTTTAAGGTCTGAAGACATCTTGATTTCCTGAGGTGTTTTAACAGGTGTTTC
The DNA here is from genome assembly GCA_029783705.1 of Chaetodon striatus. Taxonomy (NCBI): domain Eukaryota; kingdom Metazoa; phylum Chordata; class Actinopteri; order Chaetodontiformes; family Chaetodontidae; genus Chaetodon; species Chaetodon striatus. The sequence goes on from JAPZEB010000026.1 coordinate 21,625,433, forward strand.
TGTTGTCAGGCTCCGAAAACTCACGGACTACTTCACAGAGTAGCGGCGTTGTTGTGTAGCGTCCCGCGCTCATTCAAACAGCGTGGTTGCTCGGTTACAACTGAGGTTAAAAGTCCACTGTAGTCCACATTGTTTTTAACTTCCGGTCACAACTATACTTCTTCTTCTTTGAATTTATTGGCGGTTGGAAAACAACGACTTGGTGCACTACCGCCCCCAGCTGGTGTGGAGTATGACGGCACAACGGGGCTCCCTGGAAACCTGAACAGGCGTAGTTTTGCAGGATGTAGCGGCGCACGCTTCGGCGAGTTTCGTGACTATCTGCGCATATTGTACCAAGTACAATAAAGATCCTGAATTATTTTTTGCTTGATAAAAATGAGAAGTTAAACTGAGTGGCAAAATATGTGTAGAAGGAGGACACTAGGAACCAGATGAAATTTGGTCCATCAAGGGGAGAGCACCTGAGTTGTTAAGAGGCTCATGGAGCACAGGTGTGTGAGCCTCTGTCTTGTGCACATGCTTGCCTGGCCCAAACATACCTTGTGTTTTAAATAGACTTAATGTTAAGGTAGCAAACACATCCTGAGGTGCTGTTTTTTCAGTGTAAAACACTGAAGTTGTATTTTTATCTACAAAAATGATTAGCAAAATGTGTCTGCCAACAATTGATTGTCTCTTTTTGTAAGGGGTCCTAACAGTCCAGGGAAAGTGGCAGAGGAAAGGTATGAGTGTCTTTTAATATTAAACAATGTTTGCCTGTGGTTGGATGAAGAGTAAGGTGTTCAATTCACAGGCAAAATGCTGATTGCCTTTTATTTATATTGTATTTTATGTTATTTATTGTGCATTGCTTTGTCTGTATTTTAGTAAATTGAACCTATTAACGCATGGTTTTATCTCTTAGTGCTGCAGCTGGTGTGGCCTCCAGTCACAGGAGTTCACCTGTTGAGTTGTGGTGACATAATTTAAGATTTGATGTGTCACTGGTAGTAGTTAAGGTGTTTTTTCAGCTGAAAAAGGGTTTATTTTGTGTGTAGTTTAAGTTATCCACATAGTATACTTCCACTGCACCGACCTATAGATTGGTGCGCCACACCCCCTGCAGCAAAACACTCTTTAACCTTTAAGTGATTTTATATTACTGCTGTTTGGGACCCAGAATTTATTAAAAGCCTGTTATAGCATTTTGACCCACACTGACTGTTGGCTTTGTTTTTAACATTCACACAGGACCTCTGGGGTCCTGGCACGTCCCATGGTGGCTTGATCAGATTGGGATCTGGGGAATTAGATGGTTAGGTCAACTGGCATCCACATGAATGCCAAGACCCAAGGTTTCCTGGCAGACCATTG
>JAPZEB010000026.1:21652291-21666528 GCA_029783705.1 Chaetodon striatus
TATATATAATGATATATAATGATATATATCTATATAACATTATAATTGTGTTATAGTTATATATAAATAATTATATTATTATAATTATATATATATATATAATTTTATATATATTCTTATATAAATATATAGGAATAAAAATAAAAAAATATTCAAAATACAAGTGGTCATTTAGGAATTAAGGTACATGGATGTTCATAAAGATAAAGGGTCTTCCCACTTTTACAGCATTTTACATATTTTTTTGTATAGAATTATCTCATTTAATATTTTGTCAAAATAATTCAAGTGTTAATCCCGAATTCTGCCTTATTGTCTTCCAGTTGGACACCAACCTTTATATTTTCATTATTTAGAATCATAATATATTTCATAATTAGAAGACAACCATTATGAAAAAGTCCCAAAATGTCCGAGTTACATTACAGGAGGAAAAACGATGTTCTTAAGGTGTCAGTGTCTGAGTTGCAGAAAGTACACATATTCAAATCTAAATGAAACCTTTGGTGCAAGCAGTCATTACATGTGTAAATCTCAGTCATTATTATAAAGTTTAAAGAGAGGTGTCTGGTTCTTATTATTACTGTCAAATCACTGCTGTGTTTTTGGATCATATGTCTTCAATCGTGATGGGAAACAAACTGAAGTGAGAACATTCCCTAATAATTTATTACTGCATTTTTCATCTAAAACAACTACATCCATATATAACTAATGGATGCTTTTGTGGAATAACCGCAGAATAAATCAGCATGCTTCTCATTAACTAAATCATTCCTTGTGGAATTGCCTTGATTACTGTGTTATATTATCTTGTTTGTCAGTACAAACAAGATTGTATTTTCTCACAGCAGTATTATATGTTAAAATGTTACCATTATTATCTGAATAATGTTCCAAATACCCCTCTCTGTCCATTCTTTGTTATAAAAAGATTTCTCTTAATTAAAATACTTCTATTATTGCCAATAGGAACCATGTGTGGAGTAAAGTTATGCTCATATATCAATTTCCAATAATCTCCGTTTGTAACGTCCATTGACTGCGGTTCACTTCACACTGGGCGACACCATGAACGCATCCCGTGGGGGAGCTCAGCGGGTAGAGCTCATCTTTTAATCATAATAATTTGGAGGATTTTTGTCAAAACACAAGTTGGATTGTATGTGGCTGTTATAGTTGCCTTGAATTAAACAACGTCCAATGTGAAAACAGTTACCACTGTTTTACACAGTCGTAAAATAGCCTGTTGAACAGTGGTTCAGTCCACTAGGCCATCTTTCGGCGTAACTTGAACGGTGTAGCTTCCTTTGCTAACCAGAGAGAGCAGCAGAGGTTTCGTCCTCCGGCTAACAGCTACTACCATGGCGTCAACTGAGATAGCAATGCAAGCGGTGAGTAGCCTATTTTACTCAGGATGCCTTCGTCACTAGTAATACATACCTCTTGAAATGCGTTTTCTATCCTTGGTTATGTCACATATGTAATTTTAGCGTTACATAAGAGGCTGTAATTTCGGATAGATTTAGGTTGGCTAGCATCCGCTTTTCGTGGTTATATTCCATCCTAAATTCAATATAACGTCGCTGAACAAAACGGCTTCTAGTGACGGTTAGCGATTAGAAATAGGAATACGCATTTTTGAATCTTTTGTAGTAAGGTCTGAGGCTGATAAATCGTAGCTTTCTGTTAGATATCTTCATTATAGTATTTTCATTCTCGTGAGCTAACGGGTGCAGATTTCCTGTGCTGATATCGCTAGCTAAAACTGACGTTACATTTCAAACGAAATGGTGTTTTGGGGGTTGAAACGTTTCAAACACTGAGTAGTAGACTGTATTTGCTTACGGTAAACCGATAACCTATTATAGAGCCATCGGTAGGCCATTCATTCTGTACGCCCCCATTTCAGCACAGCTACGGTGCTCATTTCCGTTATGTTGTTTCATGTAAGTCCCGTTAACTTTCAGTCGGGCGTTGTCTGATGGTCATTGAAAATATGGACAAACAGAGGCCACCTCGCTACAGGCATTTGGGCTCAGCAGTTTGAGAAGTGTGTGTAAAGTTTGCCTGTATTTTTGTCTGGGGGAAAAAGGAAGCCACTACACCCAGAAGGAGTGCTCAGAATAGCCAGGTTTTGCAGCTTGATATCCCTTTGCGGCTCAATGAATGAAAACCCGCTGTGTGTAACTTGGCTGTGACTGTCTTGAAAAGCAGGAATGGTGTCAGGAATGTTGCACTTGCAGCTGAAGAGGAAAGGCTGTTTGTCCAGTCACATTACCCCCAGTTTTTCCAAATACTCCCTCAGCTGTTTAAACCCCATTTCAACTATCCAAATAATCCACAACTGTCCAGCACCGTCAGCTTGACCAGTTATTTTAAATTGACCCTCAAACGGAATGTTTTCCTCTCAAAGCCACATTGGAAAGCAACACTGTGTTATGTTAGGCCACATAATGGCTGGTTGGCTGAGGTTTAGCTGGTTGAGAGCTCTCGCTTCGCCATATAATCTAAATTCTTTGCTTTCCTGCACCTCGTAATGTAGACGTGGGCTGCAGAAATGAGATTCGCAGAGATGGAGATACTCACCAGCAGCCACACGCCCACACACACATGTAACAACTGTGCTTTTACACTTTGGTGTTTTGTGTCTCAGGTCCAGAGATAGACTGTGTACAAACAGTGTAAAAGTAGAGTGAAGGAAAGTGCAGCCAGCCAAAAATAGGGGGTTTAAGGGTTCAAGTCAGAGTGACACCACAGTAATGCACAGTGGCTATATTAAATTGACTCTTTGGCCCTTAAAACAGTCAGCTTTTATACACTCTCAGAAGTTTTTTGCTGTTTTTGTAATTATCTTGACAATATCAGCAACACCTCTCCATATATGTACATTGTGGTTTGTAACTGTCTCGTCGGTGGGAAGAAAGTCACAGCTCAGGAAACAGGAAGTGAGCAACATTGCACCTGAAGTCAGTCTCAGAGACGAACATAATCGAAGATGCTGGAAAGTGTGGTAATTTTAATGTTATTTGGTAATTTAAAGTTATATTTCGACAGGAAACCATCATCAAAATGTACTGTAGAAAACAGAGAAGTGTGTACATGTTCACAGGCGTGAGAGCATAGCGGTTTCACAAGGCATAGCAATGCACACGACGGTCGGTAGCTGATAGGTATTTGCCTGATGTTTTTTGTCAATTTTTCTGTTTGTTTTCAGGGTGAAGGTGCTCGTGCTGTACCTCTGGCAGGCCATGTCGGCTTTGACAGTATGCCTGACCAGCTGGTCAACAAGTCTGTTAACCACGGATTCTGCTTTAACATCCTCTGTGTTGGTGAGTACGTCATGCGTGAAAATGCTTTTACCCTCTCTCTCTCTCTCCTGAGGCTAAAATACAACTTATTTGCTTCAATGAACGTCAGGCTTTTCCACAAGATGCAAAGCACATTGCTCAGTATTCGATCTGCTTAGACTGCTTTGGACCAGTCAGCAGTGGTTAACATGACGGGTAAGATGCTCTTGGTTCAGAGAGGAAGTTCAGTTCAGTTCAGAAATGTCTGCAGGTAGTTGTTTAGTTTCAGTATGACATTATTCATCAGCATGGTGGTTAACAGAAAACAAGACTTTTGACAGATTTGTCGGACTGTTCATCCGTTTTATTGACAAAACAAGTCACTTCAGCTTCATTGAGTGCTAGGATTATTCACTCAGGTACATTCAGTTGCCAGTTTATTAGATGCACCCAGCTACAACTAATGAAATCTAATACAACAGTCCTGCAATAAACCAGAGCTTTATGGAGGGGCTGAAGTTCAGTTTGCATTTAAGCTGTAATAGAGAGGCGTCAATTCAACTTTATGGTTATTTTAATGGCTGTTCTTTGTGGTGCTGTTTTAGTGTAAGAGGCAGTTCTCATATTTTTCCTTTCCATTCGTACCAGCGAGTGCTGGCTAGAACTTAAGATGTTTTATTTTTTGGCATCATTTCATTTCTGCCTGCTGCACACAGTCAAGCAATTTTTATTTTTTGGAATCATGTAGTTTTAGCACATGAAATCCCCAAGCAGCAATGGAAATGTGTAACCAATTTGTTGGCCGTCTTTTCTTCCTCTGCTTTTTGTTTGTTTTTACCCATGACATCTTCTAATTTTAGAAAAAGCAGAAAAGGAGACATGGCATACACATGTACAAATGTGTTGTGCACACCAACATGCAAACACTTTCAGTCTCTGAATTCTAGACTGATATTTTGTAGACTGAATTTTGTGATGGTTAAGCTTCTTTTTTTTTATTTGACAACTGATAATAGAGCAGCAGCAAGTCAAACATTTCTATTTTTCTAAAACTTCGTGTGCTATCTGTTGGTCTTATGATGCTATTTTGAGATCTAGAATACTACCGTCTGTGTCTGTGTTTTTAAAGCTTTGTGGTATAGTAATGACATGAGTCTAGATTAACATAGGATTGAAAAGTGGGGAAAGGCCAACAACAATGTGTTATTCATAATTAAATGAAAGCTAATGTGATTGTTAATTTAAATTGGTCCTGTTAGAGGACTAACAATAGCTTTTGTTGCAAACTGTAAATGCTGTTGTGTGACTCACGAGTGCAGCATTTCACAGTCGCACAAGCATTGCTTGAGGCAAAGACATGTGATCTTTGTTTTTCATAATTTGGTTGTGGTCTGAAATTCCGAAGAGGGAATCAGAAATGTGGGGATGATTGTTTCCATTGGGGTTAAAGACGACTGATATTTCTGCACAGGGTTTTTATTATGTTATTTACGATTTCAGGACGTTTGATTGCAACGTTTCACAGTTTGTCCCTCCGTTTCTTTAAACAAGATGCCAAATTGCCTTCGGCATGAGAGACTTCTCTATAGTGACCTACACAGAGCTTAGAAACAGGCAGGAAGACCGTTGATGATTCTGTTACTTTGGATTCTGAGGGAAAGATTAGAAATTTGGAACATTGTGAGTTATCTTATAAAAATGGGCTATGGTGCTGAGACTGTAGGTCAGGCTGTGATGAATAAAAATAGAAGTTCTTACAGAGCGTGCTCTGTATCTGAGTCATCTGACAGCCTCCAACAGTAAATGGATGTCAGAAGACATCAGCAAATGAGCAGCTTCTTCTGCTGCTTTTGTGACTTTGAGCATTTGAAAATGATATATTTTGTTCGGAGCATCTTCAAAATGTCATATTGAATCTAATCTCGCTTTTATTTGACACCTTCCTTTTAGGGATTTATTTTGTACTTCATTAAATAGGTGGTGAATAAAAATGACTGATGAGCTCAGCAAAAATGTATCTGAAGCTAAAAAAATAAAACGGGTCACTCAAGGAAAATATGCAGTGTCAAATAATAGACATTGCCATGTTAGTGGAGGTGAAGAGGACAGTTTAGTGTGAATGAAAATACGTCATTGATTGGAAATTATATAATCAACAAAGCAACAGCTGACTGAGCACAAGATCAAGGTTTTATAGGATCCCATTAACATGATGCATTTTCCCTGTGTTGTCTAGGTGAGACGGGTCTGGGGAAGTCCACCCTCATGGACACGTTGTTCAACACCAAGTTTGAGGGAGAGCCCACTCAGCACAACCAGCCGGGAGTCACGCTCAAGTCCAACACCTATGAGCTCCAAGAGAGTAACGTGCGCCTCAAACTCACTGTCGTCAACACCGTGGGCTTTGGAGACCAGATCAATAAAGAGGACAGGTAACAAAGTCTGTATATCTGCCATTTCTTTGAGAGAGGGAAAGGTCTGCTCTCAGAAAACTGCTTTCTTTCATACAGTTCATTTTTTACTGGCAGGCTCTGTCTTTGTGAGTAATAGCAGAAATCCACACTTGTTTGTGCACACAACATTTCTGACAAACAATGACTCTGTGAGAGCTCTAAGCCTTTTGGGAGCTTGGGTTTCATTCAGGCCTGATCCTGAATGAAACCGTACCCGTAGGATGTGGAATCAAGTCTCCATCTGGGGTTTTCTGGGAACTATCATAGTATTGAGTTTTACAAACAGAAATCAGATGTAGATGGTTTTTGTCCTTTTTGTTCATCAGTGAAGCTCAATGCACATCAGAGTGAAACATCTTTTTTGTCCATTTTCTATCGTATATATCCTTTTCATGTTTGCATTTAATGTTAAAATAATTATTGTTATAGTCTGTTGATTGAAAAATAATAACAATTTAACAAATCTATTTGTCACTCTAATCATTTTTAAAAAGTTAAGATGAAATGAAAAATGCCCTTTTAATCCTTTAATATCACATCCCCGGGCAACTATTTAACTATGTAATATGATGTAATTTTTTTCTTCCTCTAAAACAAAGTATGACGCGTGCTTACATATTCTTATACCACCCAGTTTGAACCAATAAGATCATGACATCCACCCATCAATCAGTCTGCAACTTTTAGCCGCACAGAGCAAAGATTAAGTTAGCCAGCTTGCAACAACATGCTACATTGGTGTCCTTGTTTCCCCAAAATACAGTGGTCGCTGGCCCTCTGGCTAGAATTTATTCACTGTAAGGAAAGTGATATATGTGACAGCTTCAGATTATGCGCTGCTTCAGCAACTCATGTTAATGGAGCATACATTGGACTCCTCCTTCCCTGGTGGATGCTGCTGTCCAGTCAGCATTACACTGTCAAGCCTTTACGGTTATGAAATGCCCACTTTTCAATGGTCAAATCAAATTCCTCCCAACCTTATATCCTGTCTGCGTATTGTGTTTCACTTTGAAATATGTCACAATACTGAAGCTCTCATAATGCCTTTTCATCTGGACTTTAGCTAAAACACTAAATATTTGGAAGTTAAACCCTCTTAAATGGATCAGACTCTTGAAGGTGGGACCTTTAGGCCAGAATAAAGACCGCACCTTCTCCTCACGTGAGACAGTCTGTCCTTACGGAAACCCAAACTGATGATGAAGTGCATGAGCTTGTTTAAGTTAAAAATTAAGCATTTACCAGGAAGTTGCTCTCAAGTGAATGAAGTGTAAACACCAGGTGTTAACTGGGACAAACATCATGATATCTAAATCAACAGTATGAGGTGGGGCATTATACTACACATGATGGACAGTTGGCAAATTGTAGCATGTTTATAGTAGACATTACTAGTAGCAACATATAAGGGCTGGTTTGAGAACAAATATGCCTGTCGTCTGAAATGTACACTTTGCAGTGACTCTTTCAGTGATTTAGTTAAAGTGATGTGTTACTGGTGATGACCAACTGAACAATAATACCTTGTAAAACACATTTACAGCCAGTGTTCACGTTTTTATATACTGTAAGGGTGTAACATAATGTATGGACAGGACAGGTGTTACTAAGGCTGTGTATTTAAAGAAAAAAGATGCTAAATTACGTCCTTGTTTCTCCCTTTTTTGACAGCTACAAGTCAATCGTGGAGTTCATCGATGCCCAGTTTGAAGCATATCTACAAGAGGAGCTGAAAATCAAGCGCACGCTACACAGCTACCACGACACCCGCATCCACGCATGCCTTTACTTTATAGCTCCAACAGGACACTCGCTCAAATCCCTGGACTTGGTGACAATGAAAAAACTTGATAGCAAGGTGAGCTTTACTTTACTTCATCAAACTATTAACATCAACCAGAAACCATCTGTTTGTCTCAGAGTTTCCAGAAGGATTTATTTTGTTGTGTTTCTCGTCAGCTGGGGGATCATTCATTCAGAGACCCACTTTCAGTTCTGAGTGTTTTCCATCAGTTCCAGATCAATTCAGTGAGTGTTAGGGCTTAATTAGAGCTCTTTAAAAGTTCCTCTCCTGGCATTGATTAAACCCCTAAAAAGTCAGCTTTGTTCATCACAATTACATATGTAGACATTTTCCCATGAAAAAAATCTTTTTATACCTTAAAATAGTTTCGATGTAACTCTGCAGTGTCATCTCATTTAGTAGAAATCTATGATGATGCAAATTAGCCACGCCCCTCAGCCACTCAGTCGCAGCTTGAGTGTACTTACGCATCTCATCTGCTCATTGCTCTTTATCACAAAAGAAATGTAACAGTGATAGATAGCAGGGACTTACTGCTTGACTACATTGTAATATGTTGCTGATGTTAGATAAATGTTGTTCCTGATCGCCAGCATGGACAAGTTGAAATAAACTTGCAAAATACCTAGGGCTGCTCTCTGATAGCCGAAGATGTGAATTATGAGTTCGAGACCCCTCAGTTGACTGAGACTCTTTAGGTCTAGCAGTGTGGGTTTTTTTTTTCTGTCAGTCAGAGAGCATTGTGCTTCAGGGGAAGTTTGGGTCACCAGATTAGCTGTAGAGTGAGCGCACCTCGCTTTGATGCTGCTCTCCAGTTCAGGCAGCTGCAGACCCAAACCTAGGGTGAGTCTGAATGAGATGGAAGCAGCTGCCTGGAGTAAAAGAGGCTTTGCCTGGTCAGGCTCTGAGATAATGCTCACAGCAACTCAAAACAATACAGTCTCTGGCTTTTGTTTGATATCAAGTGTTGGCATAATATATTGTTTCCTATTTCCAATCTGTTGTTAACGTAGTTAGCACGCAATACCTACCTACGAGTTACCCTGAATGTCCTGCTGTACCCTGTTCAAACTCTCGAACTCTGTATGGAAAAAATGAAATGAATAGATGAATATTGGTATTTAACAGCCAAATCTGATTTGACTGACATAATTCTCAGTTGGATACAGCCCTAAGAATACCAATACACAGCCACACATGGCTTCTCCCCTGATACCCCTTGTTTCGTTATAGCGTTTTAACAATGATATTGGACGCTCCACCTAGACAGTTGACAGGATTGGTTCCTTAGGTAAGTGACGTATCAAACCTTGGCTGTCTAAATCTGTGTTTATAAGACTGTCATTGGTACACTACAGCTCTGAGGTAGAAAAGCGGAGTCATGGCGTTGACTGCTTATTTCGCTCATGATATGTCTTTTAGCGTAAAACAAACACCATAGTCCATATGGTGTTGAAAACTTGATTTTCATTGAACGGAGGGCTTTAACATAAAAACATTATACAGCAATCATTATTTGCAGTCGTGCAAGATTCGCTAATCTAATGGCCATCGTGTTTGTGTTGTTATTTTTTAGCATTATGTGGACAGTTGCACCACTGTAGCAGAAAGATGTTAAAGAACAATTGTTCAGATGCTTACGAATATCAACAGACTTACTGTAGCACGTCACAGACATACTGTAGGTAAATCCTTTGGCACTGCATTGTTGTTTGCAGCATGTGATCTATCTGCTGTAGTCACGGGCCATAAACCTTTTCTAGGCCATCTGCCTGCATGCAGATTGGCTCTGGTCTTGTTACTGCGTCGGTGTAGGTCAGCTGTGAAATGCAGTCAGCTCTGTGACTCCAGCCTCGTTTTTTTGCGAGGGCCTTTCCACAGTAGCTGATTTGCATGGACCTCCTGGCTTTTGTACAAAGAGTCAGCTCAGTGTTTGCCAGAGCAGCTGTGCCCTCTTGCAAGCTCTCACAACAACGTGATGCAGAGCAGAGCCTCCTCTCTGTTTACACATTCACCTGGAGGGGGTGTTCAAACAATGCTCTGCTGAAGTGTCCATGAGCAAGACGTTAAGCCCTCACCAGACTCAGGGCTGCGGTGAAGTATTACTCTCTTCACATGACCCTGAGAGTCCCCTGCTGTTAGTTAAAGGGGGCCCCCAGTTGGAGAGCAAATAATTTGGGATTGTGTAGGCGACAGGGTTTGTAGAAAATAGTTGTGTGGGAGTGGAAGTCACATTTTTCACCAGCCAGTTGTAAGTGCATGTATAAGAATGACCCTGTCTGTTTTGCCCTTGTTTGGATAACACGGACAGCATAGATGTTAGTGAAATCATTTGAGTCTGACTATTAACACCATGTTTGGAGAGTGATGTGGAGCAGAAGATGGAAGCCTGCTGCTCCCTTTGCTGCTTTTACTATTTTTATCTCTGAGCTTAGGAATGTGTAATTGTTTGCGATACACAAAGGCCTGGAGCTAGAGAGTGGTACTGTGACGTGTTGAAATGATTAAGAGAGCACGAGTTACTCATTACTCTTTTCTCAGTGAAACTGTACTTAAAAGTTTTACAATCTTGGCCAACCTGTGATTGGAAGGGGCGTACAAGAAAAAGGTAAAGGTATATTTAATTCAGCTACAAAACCTGAATCCTGTTCAGTTGGAGCTACCACTTAAAAAAGACCAAAAGTATTTGATTTGTTAAGTGTTTAACATTTTTATCCTTTTAAAAATACATCAACTTATCTCCAAATTTAAACCACATAAATGGGGCGAGGAAGCTTTGAAACACGTTTAGTTTTAGCAGCGTATCTGCTAGTTATATATATTTTTTTTAGCCTACATTAAATGTCTCATTTCTCAACTGCAGGTCAACATTATCCCAATCGTTGCCAAGTCGGACGCCATCTCCAAGAGCGAGCTGGCCAAGTTCAAAATCAAAATCACCAGTGAGCTGGTCAGCAACGGAGTCCAGATCTACCAGTTCCCCACTGATGACGAGTCTGTGGCAGAGATCAACTCCACCATGAACGTGAGCATCACAACTAGCTTTCTTTCCACACAGGGTTCCCACAGATCCGTAAAAAGTCCTAAAAGGCATTTAATTCATTACTGGTATTACATTGGTGGTAAAATGTCTTAAACAGATCTTTCAAACATCTTAAATGCTCAATTAGTACAAGGTAGTGCATATGAGGCTCTGTATTTGGTGCAATGTTTTTCAAACTTGGCATGATGGGAGTCAAGGCAGTGGAATCCCACATGCAGAGTGAGAAACTCAAAATCGGCAAGAAAACTTGCCAATAAACACCAGGTATTTCCCAGGTCTGTTCTACCCTCATCTTCGCCACAAGATTATAAAGTCATATTTTATATTATTATTGTAAACATTTGGGCAAAATTTTCCCTAACCCTAGGTAATTGATTTTGGTTTATGTTTTTTAAGTATCTGTTATTGTAAAATTGGTCTTAAAATTGATACCAATTGGCATTAACAAACCCTTAAACTGTAGAAACCCTGCTACATCACATGCTTGTACACAGAATATGTAGTTTATATTAGAGATGTCGTGTAAGGTCATGTTTGTCAGACTGAATCTTCCTATTTATCTCCAGTAAGCACAGTGTCATATGCAACACATTTCGTGTAAGTTTCAACACAAATTCTGAATGCATTACCGGCATAAACAACATGTGATGAATAATCAGAACAGGCATAGTCTGTGTCTGCTGAGACAGTCAGGATGCTGCCCCATGCAGGGCAGGGAGGAGTGTGTTCAGAGGAGCACAATCAGCCAGCTCACTCTGCAAGAAGCCTGCAGTGTGGGAAAGGGCCTGTGCTCACTGACAGATGAGCCAAGGCTCACTTAGCTGTTTATGAGGTCTGATCTGTGGAAATGCCTGAACTCTTACTAACTGATTGTGTTAGACCGTTGCCTCTGGGCTGTTGTTGTACAGTCTGACCATGACTATGTTCTGATAAAAAAAAAAAAGCCATATATCCTCCTGTCTGAGCTGTTTCTTGGTGTCTGTGAAAGTTGGCTCTTAATGGTCAGGTTACATAATGAACACAACACATTCCTCTCTCTTTCCTAGTGATGTTAACACTGTTTAGGAATGTATACTTAGCGTTTGTGAGTGAGACAGTTGCTGTAATTCTCTCAGGTTTTTAAGTAATGAAGTGTTAGCAGAGCTGCTGCATGTATGTGTGCAAATTTGTTGGTGCTTTCTGTGTAGACTTTGAGTTGAATCAACACAGCTCTCAGGTGTGTTTCACAGTATACCAACGCTGCTCTCCCCTCTGCTCCACAGAGCCATTTGCCATTTGCCGTGGTGGGGAGCACAGAGGAAGTAAAGATTGGGAACAAGATGGTGAAGGCCCGGCAGTACCCCTGGGGAACAGTGCAGGGTAAGCCTAGGTCACATCCTACACAGGAAATGAGAGTGTGCTCCCTCTCGTCAGTGCTGCCGCAGCTACTCCCTCCCCCGTCATATTCCTCCTCAGCTCCAACAGCTGCTGCAAACTAGTTGATAACCTGTTATATAACCTCATTTAGCCGCAGCACTCACTCTGCCATCACACTGTGTGTTAGAGCTGCAGCAGCTCTTAGCGCCTACAGATTTTCATGTCACTGACGATGTTTTAATTGATTTGATCAATCTATAATTGAGTCTTTTTAATGTGTTGCCAATCTATAGCTTGTAGATTGATAGTGAAACTGAAATGTGTAGCAAAGCTTAGGTATCACTAATTGGCTCTTTAGCTATTTGATACTTTTCTAACCTCACGCTGTACAGCTTTAAGCTGTATGGTGTATGGTGTCATTATCGGGTGTGTGTGTGTCTATGTGTGTGGGTGTTTTGCCAGGACCAGGTCCATTCAGCACACAGCTTAAATGCTCTACAATCCATAGATGTGAACAGTTTTTGGTTGGTTTTGTGTAAGGCCGATATTTATGAAGCTTTCTATGATCTAATAATTTACTTATTAGTTTCTTTATTTGTCTATTAATCAGGCCACAAAGTATTGAAAAATGCTCATCAAATTTTCCCAGAGCTCAAGGTTTAAATGTCTTGTATCCAACCAACAGTTTAAAACCCCATGAATCAGAAAAAGCTGAAAATCCTTACATGTGAGAGCCACAAAATGGTTGGCATTTTTGCTTGATAAATAACTTTCAACAGTTAAGCGATTATCAGAATAGCTGCAGTTTAATTTATGCTGATTGACTAATAGATCTCTAGTTCTGTGTTCCAGCGAATTGGATTTAAAATGTCTTGTTGCCCGCAAGGTTAACTGTCATTTGCTTTAGCTTTGATGTTAGGGTGTTTACATCCACATCCAATGATCTGTGTAGAAATTGTAGCCCTTTTTATGCTCAACACCTGTGGGTAAGTCAGGCTACTATTTCTACACTGTTTACCCAATATGGATATGAACACCGTCAAACAACCCCGTCAGCACTTTAACCTCTCAGCCATTGTTTCATTTAAAATTCAATGTGTTGAGTTACAGCCAAAACAATGAAAAACATATCACTGTCCTAACGCTTACAGACTGCACTGACTGTATAATATTTCTGGCCAGAGGCTTTATCTGACATTGTTTATCAAAGACTGGCTGTGTGCGTGCGTACTCACATGATATCACATGGTCTGTTGGAGTGTGGTGCTCAGTCCAATAACAGAATCAATAGAAATGCCACAGGACATGAACACTGCTCTTTTTTATTCTTCATATACAGGTGCTGTAGTAGGACTGCATCTTTGAAATACTCTCCTAGTTATAATACATGAGGTTAATGTAAAGCGAAAGCTGGGATAGGCATTTTTTGTGTCACTGGGCAATAATTCCAAACTTTGAGCGTATTGTAATCCAAGTGGTCTCAGAGAACACTAGACTGCAGCACCTCCTTGTGGCTCTGTTTACAGGAGAAAGTCTAGCACATGGCGGGAAAGTTAGGCCAATCACAGGTCATTTCAGAGAGAGAGAGAGCTGTTCTACAATTTTAGATAAGGTGCACATTCAGATAGTGAAAGCCTGATTCAGTGGTTGTAGATCCTGCTAGAAAATGTTGCTATTCCTGTAATGGCAACGAATTCTTTCAATGCAAAGCAACTAGGGAGGTTAGTTTGACTTAATTTTGCTTTTGATAGCCCAATACCCATCAACCAATACCTAACCTGCTCATTTTTAAGAAAGGAAAAAAGCAAAATGACATTAAATAGGAGAAGCTTCTTGTTTTAGTGTAGTTAGTGTAATTAGTCATTTGGAGCTGCAAAACCCCTTTATAACTTTGTTAGCACCACTAGCCATGCTGAAACTGCTAACGGTGATGCTAAAGGGGGGGGGGGTTGTGGCTTTAAATTGCGCTGCTTACTCATCGGGGAAATATGGGGAGAGACCGATGGGTGAGCAAAATGTTTCCACAGCAACTCCATTATGGCGGGATGGTGTTACTAGCAGTGAGCAGTGTGCACCATGTTTCAGCATGTCGATGCGGCTACATGGCTGGCTGTCCCCCATCAGATGCACAGGTGGTGCACAGAATTGACCTACAAACAGACACGTGTAACCGGTCAAAAATATTCTTTGCTGTTCACCAGTTAACTGTTGACATCCTTAGAAGCAACACAAAAAAATGAAGACTGGCCCATCAAAAAGAGAGTATAAATGAGTGTCTGACAATAAAT
>JAPZEB010000026.1:21676801-21689109 GCA_029783705.1 Chaetodon striatus
GGTCTGTAGACCAATGTAAACTAATCCCCACCCCTAGGGATTATTATTTGAGTGCCTAAGATTGGCTAAATATGACTTGCTGACAATAACATGTCACTATTTTTATACAACTCAAAAATCCCCCATGAAAATCCCATCCTTTTTTCCCTTCTCTAAAAGTAATGAGGCTGAAATGCTGCTGCAAAACTGCAATGACCCATGTGGTGTTTGTTTTCCGGGAAATGTTTTGAGCCTCTAAAGGCAGCATGAAGCATTAACTCATTATGTCCAGATGTTGTGTTTGTTTGTTTAATCCATTTGTGCATTTGTGTCTGACTTATTCTGGCCTCAATAACAGGTATGGCCTGGATTTGATTTGGACGGTGCTGGTGATGGCAGAAGGGACTGACACTGGCGAAATGCCCTCCTTTGACCCAAGTCCTAGTTCTGAAGCAAAAAAGAGACCTACTTCTTCTGATGGCAGTGAGTGTTGGTCTGGGTTGTTTAGTCTGTGTTTGAGTTTAAGGTTTTCATGTCCACATTGTTGTCTACTGTTTGTGTTTCAGTATTATATCTTTATATCCAAATATAAGTAATATCACACTTATTTAACTGCTCTTTTGATGTGTGAAAAGTTCAGTAATTAAACAAAAGGCTGGTTTGCTTTTGGGGCAGTCCAAACATCTTACAGTAGTGACATGAATCAGGTTGCAATAACAAGGCCGACGCTATTCTTCATGTTTAGTATCGTCAAGTCAACGAATTCCATGAAAAGACCAGTAATGTTTCTGTCTGTCTTTTCATATTTCTCTGACCTCTCCAGCTTGTCTGTGGCTTTCAGGCTGAGCCCATTCATTCTCAGTAATTATGTAAATCTTTCAAAACAGGCCACAAATATAGACTCTCAATTAGGCACAGTTGGGCACTGTTGTTTTTAGGAAATATCACTCTAATAGGAGTAAATAATGCATTTGTTTTCAGATGCCTAACTGAAAATTTAAGGCAGCAGGACGGTGTAGACGATGTGGGATTGGCTCTTAATTAACTACAGTTAGTACCCATGTTCATTGTTATGAAGGAACATGTCACATATCAGTGCAACAGTGTGGCTTATGTGTGTGTTTCTAGCAGTTTTTGGGATGACAATGAAAGCCTCTGTCACAGAGGAATAAGTCATATCAGGCTTAGGTTTTACAGATGATTCAGGATCAATTAATTCTTGTACTTTTTCGTGGGATTTTTTGACAATAAGAAAAATACAGACTTTAACCAGACTTTACCATTAAAGGATCAGATCTGTATTGCTCAGCACTTATAACATGTACTTCTGCCTCTTCTGCGAGTGGGGATGGTTGAGGAGGTAAGTGCTGCCCACACATGATGACTGAAGTGCCCACTGTACAGTCTTTGACCTGCCTACTTCAGAAACTTGACCATTAAGTCCTGTCACAGCATCCTGTTCGAAGATAAGAATGTAATGTAAACACCAGCTGCATGGGACTTTTATCACATTAACCCTGTTGTTCCCATTTATTCAAGTAAAATCAGACTTCCTTTTCGGTTTTCTAACTGCTTGCCTGTGTCCTGTTCTTGCAGGAGACGAGCCCATGAGGAAAATGCCTGTGACAAAATTTGGTTCCAGACCTCGATTTGAGCCTGTACACTTTGTCAGTGGTGGAAGCAGCGGAGGAACTGGCGCTGACGAGAAGGAGAACGATAAGGAGCGCAGGAGGAGTGAATCATACAGTGCGAGACGGGACTCTGAACACTCTTCCTACAGCAGCACTAGCAGAGCGCAGGGCTCCTCCTCCCTGAGGCCTGCTTTTGACAGAGTGCCGTCATACAGTTCTGACTCATGGGGTCCCCATAGAGACAGAGACAGAGAAAGAGACAGAGAGAGTTTTTCAGGTAGCACAAGTGGGTTGGGATATGGAGGACGTGGGTCCACTTCAACCTTCATGGCAAAAACACAGCAGGAATACTCAGCCAAGTATGAAGCCCACTCCTCACGAACTTCGGATTCCTATTCTCTGCCCCACAGATACAATGGATACGGGGGCGGGAGCAGATCAGGAGGCTGGGAATCTGGACGTCAGGGATTGGGGTACAGTCATCAGGACCGGCCGTCATCAAGCAGGCCATTCAGCCGAGTCTACAACAGCCCGGGCAGGAGCAGTCCCACCACTTCTCAGCTGGGCTCCTCGTTGCAGCCTGTTCCTATATCTCAGTCAACGTTAGATGAGAAGCAAAGGCTGATTTCCAATGTAGCGTCTGCTTTGGCTGTTGCATTTAGGGACCCTATGTTCATGACCGGAAGTGAATCGCCAAACTATAATTTCATGCTGAGCCGCAGCATTCAGGCCTGCAAGACCAATCCTGAGTATATTTATGTCAACCTGAAGGACATTCCTCAGGCAGACCTACCGAAGAACAGGAAAGTACCAACAGATGGTTACGCCTGTGAACTGAGATGTCAGGGTGTGTATCTTGCTACCGGATACTCTGGTAGTAAAAATGGAGCGAGGGACCGGGCCTCTGAACAGGCTGTAAAACTCTTCCTGAAAGCAGTCGAGGTTCGTGTGGTGCAGCGCAAATACAGACACTTGGTAGTCAATGACATGGTTGTGTGCCAGGTGCACAGCCCAACCCCGGGGTTTTTACCTGCACTCCGAAACCCAGAGGATAAACCGACACCCAGCTCCAAGGGCCAGTACGAGCCTGACAAACGGAAGCACTGGACAGAGTTCGTGGTTATGGATAATGCTCACGACGCCATCTGCATACTCAACAATTCTGCGGCTTTTAATCGCATGAAGATAGACTACAAGTTCGACCTGCTCCCCAACAACAGCGCTTGGCTGTGCAGCGTTTTCCTGCAGGATGAGCTGGTGGCACAAGCAACAGGTACCAAAAAGAGCTCGAAGCATGCAGCAGCTCAAGAGGCAGTGAGGAAGCTTCGCATGAATCAGGCACAACGGCAACAACAGCAGCAACAGCAGCAGCAACACTACCACCACCACCATCACCAACCACAACAACAGCAACAACAACTGTCACAATACTCCAGAGAAAACAATCAGTCAGATTCGGGGGGGCGCTTTGGGCCGCAGGTTGGCAAAAAGAAGCATCTGAGCGAGTTGGTCATCCTGGAAAACTCTGACAATGCAATCTGTATCATTAATGACACGGCACAGTTTAATAAAGTGTCTGCTGATTACAAGTTCACAGTTCTGCCTGATCATCGCTGGAGGTGTGAAGTCTACTTGGAAGGACAGTATGTAGCAGCAGGGATCGGGCCCAAGAAAATAGTGAAGCACATTGCAGCAAAGGAAGCGTTAGCCACCTTGAGGCAAACGCAGGCTGTGGTCAAATCCAACTTGAGAAAGGAAGGTCACAACGACGCCATATCCCGATCCCAGATCTTGGCTCGCTCTGGTGAGGAGGCCACAAGGCAGGAGATTAAGGAAGACAACATCGGAAACCAGCTGCTCCGCAAGATGGGCTGGAAAGGAGGCGGCCTGGGCCTAGATGGGGAAGGCATCGCAGAACCAATCAGAGTGAAGGAGCAGTTCTCCAGAGAGGGGTTGGGTATGGACACGGACAAAACTGGGAACCAGCTCAGCAAGCGTGATATCGAGGACATAATTCGTAACTACGCCAGCTCAGACCGTCAGGACGATCTTCGCTTCTCCACTGATCTCACCAACGACGAACGCAAGCAGATCCATCAGATATCACAGAAATACGGCCTACGGAGCAAGTCATACGGACAGGGACGGCAGCGGTTCCTTGTTGTCAGCCGCAAAGTACACAAAGACCAGCTCATTGGTCAGCTGTTACAGGAGGGACAGGTGGGACGATATGAACTTGTGAAACCTCAGGCCTCTCACTGACTTGCATGCAGGGCAAAATTTAAAAAATAGTCATCAGACATCGGCTCGGACTTCATTACAAATCGCACTCAAGTGTAACAGCTGTGTTTGTACTTGTGTGTGACAATTTACAACACACGTTAACACGAGAATCCTTCAGGGATCACCTGTGGTTTCTGCATTCCTTTGCCATAAACTGTACTTTAGCTTTAGCAGGGGCTGTAGGATAAGTGATCTGTCTTCTTTGTCTCCTGTCATTCCATGTCTTATATTTGTCTCACTTTTGCACAACGAGCTTGTGTTCAGTACTTTGTGGTTTCATGTCCTGATGATGACTCGAGTTTTTTTTTGTCACCAAAATCGACTTTTTGTTTTGTGGCTATTTAAGGAACCTGGCAGAATATGCAGCTCTTCACTGCTTGTTTGTGAACATTGTTGACAGTAGACTCGTGAGAGGCATCAACATCCAACTGTAGCTAGGTGCTCATATCAGTCTCACTGTAGTGATACATCTCTATCCAGCAATACCAGCAATGTCGTTCGCTCTTTCAACACCTGGAGGTCATTCTACAAGTACAAGCTGCAACCATTATCGGAAAAATCTTCACATGGAAACTGTAAGCTGTGATCTTTGTTAAGTGTCAGATGTGTTGGTTTATGTGAGTACAGTTAACTTGTCTGCTTGTTTTCACAGCTGTAACGACTGAATAAATTAAAACTGATAACCATCAGATGGATATTTTTGTGCTGGAGTTAAAAAGCCACAAAGACAAGTGATGTATATTTATTTTATTTACAAGAAAATGTACAGTTTGTTACATGGGTTACCAGTGCAAAGTCTTATAATCTGAAAACAGACACCATCCTGTTTTAAACAGTATTATCAGCCTATTATGCCAGCTGACCTGTAAGATTGTAAAATAGCATAGAAATGTTCTCACACAGCCTTTAAATGTCAGCATTATGAAACTGTGCATGAAACAAAGTTAAGTGCCCACAGAGGGTACTAAATGTCTTGTTTCTGTGTTGGAGAGGGACGTGTATATTCACCAATATCTAGAGCGTTTTTAAAATCAAAGGCATGGCTTTACAAGTACAGTTGAGAGAAAAACGACCCCCAAAGGCATCTGTTGAGTTGACAACTTGTTAGAGGGATGGATGTCCATGCCAGGTTAATTTTCTATCCCTCTGAAAGGCTTTCAAAAGACAGAAAGAAACAAAACCAAGAGGAGTGAGGCCACTGAAACAAAAGGAGAAACACCCATGAATGACTTTGTTTTTTTTTTTTTGTAAATCTGACCTGTCGGTATCTACACAGCAAACCACACAGCAAGCACATCTAATAAACTGTCGCTGTATCAACCAACCAGTTTACTTCATGTATAAATAAACAGGTAGAAAAGCGACAGCTCAGAGACTGCCTTTTAAAAAAAAGAAAAAAGAGTCGGGGCATGTAGCAAGTAACCCAGATATAACAAGGTACATTAACTTTTAACAAACATACGCTATCGCCCAACAATAGCATTCGGCAGGAGTGAATGCCACAACACAACAGCATACAAACTTAGCAACAGTTATGGGACAAATATACTGAGAAGGATTTTAAGATGTGTCATTTTATTTTATTTTTTTGTGAGCTCAGTTTTCTTGATCGGTGGTTTCTTGATTCTGGGCCGGACACTGTTCATACTCGAACAATAACAGGGGTCAACAGTCACGCCAACTCTGTTCAACAATAGCAGAAACCCTCTTCTCGTACTCCCGCTTGTTTTCCTGGTACAGCTGAGCAGCTTGGCTGTTGGCAGGACTGTTTGGGTTTGGCTCGTCCAGTAAAGACTTTAAATATAAAACAAAAAGAATGTCAGTGGGTTAGGTTTCTAATAAAGTTTTATGATATTAAAACTAGGGCTGGGTATTGGTACATGATACCTTTGGGGGGGACAGAAATAACCCACTACCAAGTAGTATTGAAAGTTATCTAGTCAAACACTACCTGCACTCAATTCTTTTTGTACCCAAATCTGAAACAACTATTGATATGGTTTTGCTTGCAGCCAATCACTGGAGGCGTTCATCAATTAAATGCAACATATGACTGACTCACTATTGCTGCAACTACAACTCATACAGTCTGTGGGTGAAGTCGAGCGCAGTGTGTTTGACGGAGGTGGCAATTCACAAGGTTCCTACACATTTTCCTTTTCAAAGTTCCATACTTTTCTTGACTCATATTTCCATAAATTTCTGTAAATTTTTGCACCATATTTGTCGGGTAGATATTTAATGATGTAAATTACTGGTTTTAAAATCCAACTGTTAACATGTACAGTATATTACACTTGAGATTGTATCTAGGCACTGTCACTCATACAAAGTGATTTACACCAAACCCAGATAACTTGAACGCACAGCAGTTTATTCAAGCTGAAACACTAAAACAATACCATGTTATCTAAATAACTGTAAACCCTCACCCATTACAATAACAGAGGGGATGTTGATGAACAATTCAACGGGGAACTAGAAAAGAGAACTAAGGTCCATTGACTTTGCTTCGTTATCTGTTACATTATTCTTCCTCTCATATTTTTTAGTCTTTTTTATAACTAAGAACCAAAAAAAATCAGTTGAGAAAAGTTAATTAATTTATTTTCACAGCATCTGTTCAGCCTTGTTTATTTACCGTGTCCGCGGATACGACGATGAACGCAACCATAAAGTTATGGATTCCTTGTGTGGAAAAGAGAATCTGTTTACTTTTCTGATAACTACATCGCTGCTTATCTCACACATTCAGACAAGCTTGATACTCAGTTATTTATGACACTGAGTACGTGTGCAGTTCAAAGATATTGCCACATTTTCCGTCAAACTAATTTGGTTGTGGACGTCTGGATTTGTTTCAGTTATAAGGCACTTGGGACAGAGCTGTTTTGTAGGCTGTAATGTACGGGCAGCTCTGTGTGGGAGTGTTCAATCACACGCTATACTTCCTGCCTTGCTTTAGACAACATTAAGCTCACTCTGGCCTGCACTCTCACACAGTGGTAAACATTTTGTCTGCGCAGGCTGCCTGCTCCAAATGCCATGAGAAACACTCTGCTCTCTGCTTGTATGAGATGTTTATTTTTAGAAATGTAATATTTAAGAAAACAGAATAGGCACTCAAGAATTGTTTTACATACTCTCTTTTCTTATTTTCCATACATACCCAGACCTGGAAATTACTAAAATCAAATACCCTACTTTTGCATCCTGCGTAGAAACCCTGAGTTCAGCGTGCTGAGCAAGTGTTTTTTACGAAACTAAATCCTTCTATTCACATAATTGTACTGAATGAAGCAGGAAAAAAAGGTATCAAATAAAGTACTCTATTGGTATTGGTATTACTTTGAGGGTACTTGAAGTGGTAGTGGTACTGGTGTTGTAATTTATTAAACAATAACCAG
Source organism: Chaetodon striatus (assembly GCA_029783705.1). Classification (NCBI taxonomy): domain Eukaryota; kingdom Metazoa; phylum Chordata; class Actinopteri; order Chaetodontiformes; family Chaetodontidae; genus Chaetodon; species Chaetodon striatus. Next base: position 21,684,102 of record JAPZEB010000026.1, read on the forward strand.
CCTTAGTTTTAACAAGTCATTTCAGTGCTGGACATTTCAGTACGCCTGTATGACTTGACTTTTTACACAGGTTGTGCAGATATTATTTCTCTTAGTCACTACAAATTTGATCGAAATTATTTGCATGAGCACATGATGTGTTTATCTGTATATCTGTAAAAAGACTGTTAGATTACCTGTATTGAAGTTAAGATTGAAGAGACATCATAGGTTGGACTCCAACGATTCTGAAGTATATCTAAGCATATGCTGCCATCTGCATACACTGCAAAAGAGCACACATAATACAAAGCTTTTACTAGATGGATAATACAGAAAACAAGTCAGTTCTCCTGGGAAAAATAAAAGGTACATTTAAGACCTTGTAATTGCTGCTGTTGAAATTGTCAGTGGCAGTGAAGTACATACCATTTGGATGAAACATTTTGGAGACAAATCGCACTGTTGGAGGTTTATTTGGATATTCCTCTGTGAATTCAATGGTAAGTTTGAAGGTTCCTGTGAATAAAAAGTAATGACACAGTTTGGATTAAAATACATGAACTGAAAACAGTGCGTTACAGTAACCAACTATCAAGTGCATGTATTTGTGTGACTAGCTGCTTTGGTGATCAAAAGCAACATTAAATCATGTTGTATCTCAGCTGCGTAGTTAGTGATCAGAAACCGATACTTGTAGTGAAATGGTGCTGCTTGAAGAGGAGTTCAATGAAAGCTATATTTATAACAGTTCTTTTATTGTCCAAAGATGCTGAGGACAACAGTGAGGGAATTCACTCCAATCAAAGTTTGCCTTCTTGGACAACTAGAGTTGAATTTGTGGGACAAAATCCTTTAAACATCTAAACTTCTTCAAAGACACTGCATCTGATTGATGTAGCAGAGCTGATCAGTAGTTTACAAGCAAAACAAAACTCTCACCTGACACACTTTTCATTTAAAATCTCCTGATAACCATACCAATCAATATTATCTCAATTCCAATATCAAGTGCTTAGACTGAAAAGACAAATTATTTGAATGTAAAGAGCTTTTCAGAGGACTTACCATCTTCAAAAGGTGTTCCCTCCGGTCTGAAAGAGAGGTTAAAAACAGGTTGTAGATCATCGCTTACAAAAAGCTCCAAAAAACTTCTCATATTCTAGTTTTTAATACTCACAAAACCTGCTGACATAAACTACATCTTTATAACTTATGTCCAAAAACAAGCAGTGACTTCTTCTACAAAACAGTTGATTACTAAAATGTCCAAAACCTCTCATTTATATGTTTTATTTCAACAACTCAACTTACCCAAAAATGACAGCGTTCCATACCATGATATTGTTTTCTGATGGGGCCCCACTAACGCCAGCAGGAGGATCCTCTTGCAGCCTAACAGGAACAGTAAAAGCATCGCAGAATACAGGTGATATTAGACAGAGCATACCACACATAAGTCAAAGTCATTACTACCAGACCAACATCCGGGGCATAATACTGCATGTGCCGCTGATGGTGGTCAACCACGCAGGTGATTATCAATGATTAATGACATTACAAAGTAGGATTGAAGACAAATCAGCAGACAGCAAGGCTCCAGTGAAGTCGAAACCAGGAGTACAGGCCCTGAATTGTATCTCTAAACCTGGGTGGGCAATTGTATGCTAAAGGAGGGCTGTGAGTTTGCAAATTCTTCAATCGCAAACACCTTGCCAGGTTTTACAGCTGGGTGATATATATATACATAAATACAACAAATATTATTTTTACATTATAATTAAGAAACAATGACAGCAATCATACTGTAGTAATGCTGTAAAGTGTTACTTACAATGTACTGTCCTACCTGTGTGCACACAAACAATGCCTTTACCTGCTTTGCCTTTACAACCACATCCCTAATGTATGTTTATTAAAGTTTAATCCATTATTCACGTTGTCTAAAAAACCGTGGTGTATGATTTAGACAGCAGGCCAACAGGATTAAGTCTTGGACTCTATCACCATGAGTTTTGTTCAGCTGGAACATACTGGAGATCAGGGAAAAGAAAGCATGTGCCATAGCGGGCTGAGCAGAGTGTCTGCAGGTTTTTAGTGACTGCATGGCAGATGGTTGTTTATCCTCAGACTAAGATTGTGATCTATCAGGGCCGCGAGTAGGAGCTCCCTTGATCCGTGTGCATTTGCACAGTGTCTATCTACCAGTACGTTTCATCTGCCTGTGAAGGGCCACCTGGCCGAGGACTTGAGCTGTATCCTCAATAACCAGTTACATATAAAGCCCGTTGATATCATGTGAACACAGCCATTAAGTGTTTTTGTGAGGGCTCGATTAGAAGTGATTGTATTACATAGTAGATAATAGATAATAAATCGCAGTTTCACAACATCTATCCTCAAAAGCGAGCAGTGACCATGAGTTTCACAACATCAATGTTACAACTCCTGGCTGCCTTGCCAACGGATCTTACCAGTAACGTTAACAATTATCGTTACCTGTCAATACCTTACCGGTCAGTCACTAACGAACACTATCCTAATTAAGCGGTAGGTACTATCATCAAAGACAAACACACGGTAATAATCCACCGACGTTTAAATGTCTATTCATGATATTATTTGATGGTGGTGTTTAGTTTAGAATACCGTCTGGGCTAAGGCTAACAGGCTAGCCTTCGGTTGCTAACATTAGCCATAGCTACTTCTCTGTTGTTTTCTTCACGCTTACCGTTTAAAATCTCTCATTAAACGTCGTCTTGCTGGAGTTGACATCCTGCTCACACGGAAACCTAAATCCTTGGCACAAACGTCACCGGCTCAAGTGTGAGGAAATGTATTTTTTAACCGGTGTTTTATTTTAACTCCTGGCTGGCTAGCCAACGAATGCTAGTTTGTAAAATATTTGGCTGGATCTGCTAGTCGGAGGGCGCTACCACTTCGACAGAGGTTGTGACATCGACTGGCGCTAAAGTGATGAGCTGTGTGGCTACATAAAGGCGAGCTAACAGTATCACTGAACGTGGTATTCTCGAGTATGTCTGTTTACGTGTGTGAACCAGTTTTAGCTCGCTGTAATCACCTTTACAGTATTCTGTATTTAATTGAAAGGACCCCGTCTTTACACTTGTATCATTCCACAGAAAATTACGTCATATGTTTAGCAACCATATTTAGTTTGATCGGAACACGGTTAAGGTTCATGCGTTTTCAAGGTTTTATCCCTCAATTTTTCATCATATATTTTTTTTTTCCTCGGCTAATTTTTCGATTTATTGAATCCAGTCACTTTGAGTATAACCAGTGACTGTAACCAGCACAGGGTATTTATGGCTGACATCCTGGATTCAATTTACAGTAACATCGAAAGACCACTAGATGGTACCTAGCCCCTTATAGTGTTGTATATTATACGGCACACAACCCAGAACAAGAATAATAACATGTTTGCCTTAAATGTAATGTGTAACTATTATGGTAACTATAACTTGTTGGTTTATCATACCATTATCAAGATGACAGACAAAATAAAAGAGGAAGACATAGCGTGTGTTGTCCAATATATCTATCAATTGTGCAACCTCGAAAAGCACGTTTCCCATATGGTCTAGCGGTTAGGATTCCTGGTTTTCACCCAGGCGGCCCGGGTTCGACTCCCGGTATGGGAACATACGTTTTTACCTTTTTTAATACATTAATGTGTGTTTTATGATTCCAACTATCTACCATCTTATCTCATCTCATAATTACCAGCCCATGTTGAGTGTTCCAGATGCACTTTATATGCTACACCATCCCAAAATAAGCTCATCATTTCCAGGGAACCTACTGTAAACCCCGCCCGTTGAGGAGTTATCCTCAATTGCTCTCATCTCACAAGGGCTTGGACCTTCCCGGAAGATGCCCAGTCCCACTTATAACTGACCGCACTAACATTTATCGTTGGCCAGGAAAACAAACTCGACTGAAAGCAAACCTAAACGCTACTTTTTTTTTCAACGTACAACCGATATTTTTTATCCGTCCGCAACCTAATTTGTCTAAATCGAGTTCAGCTGTTGACAAAAGTGACACCTGTGACCGCGTAACGGTTTACTAAACATTAACGTTAACCGAGCTGTCGCTTAGATACCAGTTTGTTTGACGGTTCGTTAAGTTGCAGTGCAAAATCCATAACTATTACTTGACGTTAGTCTGCACTTAACGATACTATTATCCATTAAGGATTAAATATTGATAATACTTTTTTAGGTAATAGGACGTGACGCGGACCTTAACAAACTTTTTCCCAAACGTTTTTTGGTGCGTCGTCCCTCGCTGCTTATTGCTCAATAGTGAAACCACCAGTCCTCCTGAATCCTCTGGTCTTACTACTACCAGGCTACAGCCAAACTTGGTGCTGGGCCAATCATTTCCCAGGAAAATGTGACTGCTAGGAATTCCCCACGCATCAGCCCCTGTCGGAGAAAACTGCAACCTTGTGTCAGGGAAGCACACGAAAGCAGCAGGAGGCTAAAGCCGACCGGTGACTGTGCGATGATGGAGTTATAGCACCGTTTGTCTCCAACTCGCACCCCAGGGATAAAAATGTTTTTCTAACGTCGCCGTGTTTTCATGAGGACAGCCACTAAAACTGCCTGCATAAAGCCAGGGGACATGCTGTGCTGATGACAACTTCTACAAGGGTGAGTCCACAGTCAGGCACGTTTTATTCTTTCTTGTAACTAACAGTGTAACTGTCTGTACATAATGTGAGCTCCCTGTGGTGTACTAAATTTATATTTCTCCCATTATTGGTGCTTTTCATGTCAAATAATCAAAACTTTAGCAGATAATAGCAACAATTGTACTATATTACATCAGTTTAGGCCTTTTATTGCACAATGGCTACACTCAGTAGTCTGAAAGTTATCACACCTCAACTAAAGAAGCATGACTGAACTCATATGATGTTAGCACTAGCCTCTGGGATACATGACCTGCTGCAGCCTACTACTCCATAGATTACTGTGACTCCCCTTTGTGTCAG
>JAPZEB010000026.1:21689209-21719595 GCA_029783705.1 Chaetodon striatus
TGTAATTGTCATTTTATGTGTGTGTGTGTCAGTATGTGTGTGCTACAAGTCTTGACAATTAGTGCCTCGGAGATGCCCCTCTTCACAATGCCACATCTACCAACTGTAATAATCGTCCCTTTGTACACCAGAGAGCAGTTTAAAATGAATTTTAGTGTAGTTTTTAGTGCTTAGATGTAGTTGGGGTTACGGCACATATAATTAATATAAATATAGAGTACTTATTTTGTCCTCCAAAGCCAGAAATAGCCAGTCTTGACCATGATGCCAGGTGTGGCCCTGTTTAGAAACCACTGGAAAATGTTAATCTGCTGTTTTAATACTGAACATGGAGTTAATTGGCTTTTAAGCTAGAGTGATAAATCAATTAATTCATTAGTCAAATGACAGAAAAGCGACTAATCATTCAACGTATTTTAAGCAAGAATGGCAAAAATGTACTAGTCCCAGCCAGGGGTGTAGCACAAAATCCTGGACCCTGTGCTTCGGGATTTACTGTGGATTCCTCTCACATCGACAGCTATTCACTCTAGTATCTTTGTGGACCCTCCTCAAAAGAGGGCCCTGTATACCCAGCCCCCTTACCCAGTCCGAAGCCCCTGGTACCAGCTTCTAAAATGTGAATATTTGCTATTTTTTAGTCTTCAGTGATAGTAAACCGATTATATTTTGTTTTTTTGACTGTTGGTTTTGTATAATAAGCAGTTTGGGCTTTGGGAAACTGTGATGATCACATCTTAACTGTGTCCAGATATTTTACCACAGCAGTCACCGATAATCTGACTCCAATGTGTGTCACTCATTCCACTGAGGAGCCCTTAGACTGAATATGCTCACTAAAATGTGTGAGAGTTGCCCTGAGAGCGAGTCTCAGATACTCACTGAGCTTCCTCGGAGTACAAATAGAAATGATTGTTTGCTGCTTTCCTCGATTTCTACAAATACAGGTCCGCTTGGCTGGACAAAATAGTCTTTTTTATAGTATCAACCCTATTCTGTGGCAAGTCTAAATGTTTGCCAGATGTTTACATTTTTCAGTTAAGATGCTTGTATCATGGGACAGACAAACACATTCTCATTGGCCCATCTGCAGTCTCTCCCTTCAGAGGAGGCGGCTGTGACGCAGAGGGAGGAGAAGAGTTACGAGCTCAGCTTGTCAGTCCCACTAGAGACAGGACCAGCTGGACCCACCAGCCCTTCAACCACCATCTCTCCCCTCCCCTACAACCTTCCTATGGTGGGAACTCTGGCAGAGGCCTGCAGATAATTGGAAACTTCAATCCACTGAAAGCAATTATCCAGAGCAAGACTTTCCAAATATACGCCAGTGTGGAGTCGTCTTGTTTGTTCCAAGCATGTGCCCTTGTTTAAGAGACATGCCTCTGCCCACACATTCAGCCTCTTTTGCCCCTGTCCTCTATGCATTCATAGCTTTAATGCTGCACAGGCTGTGAGTGATATGTGTGTGTGTGTGTGTGTGTGTGTGTGTGTGTGTGTGTGTGTGTGTGTGTGTGTGTGTGCGCGCGCACTGCAGATGGAAGACTGTGTGGTTGAGGCCAAAGCAGTTCCCGGTAGCCTTCTTATCCTGTGACAGTGATGTCACCATCAGTAGTCTGAGGAGTGCAAGGATGACCGAGGGCAATAATGGAGAGCTTTCCTGTGCTGCTCTCCCCTCAGTGACGAGGAGCTCCTTAGACATTAGACACTTCTTCTTCTTGCCCAAGACGAACCCGCCTGTCTTAATGGGCTGCAGGATATTGATTTGGCTACACAAAAAGAAGATCTGAGCTTTTATCTATTTAGAAAGCAGCACTCCAGTTTCACAAAAGCTTTCAGAGTGGCCTTGCAAGAGACAGGGAATCTTTTGCACGTTGGCATATGGGGTAAAATGTAAAAACGGTTTACCTCCCTGTTAAAGTGATCAGATATATTTGAATATACAGGTGTAAATAAAACATTGTTTTACCCAGAGATTTAATGTTAAGTGTCACACGTGCACCTTCAAGTAAAGTTTACCTACATTCTGAGGCCACCCCCATCTTAACGTAATGAGCCTTGCTTAGGTGTCACTGTGTGTAATTGGGTGCCTTAGAAATAACCACAAGATGGCAATGTTCATATGCTTCGACCAAACAAACAATCATATGAGATGGCTGACACCTCAAATTACTTGCAGAAATGCGGGAACCTACTCGTGAAAAGAGAAATAAAACTGTATAACTTCCCTTTTTCAGGTGTAGGAAAAAAACACCCTTATGCTGGCCTGTTTTCTGTTGAGGGCTTGCAGGGGAACTGCTGGTTTGCAAAGTTCCTTAATTGTACGCTGCCGCTTCACCACCCCGGGCTTTTGACACCTGAATATCACCTTGTCGGACATGTTTGATTGCTAGGCAGCGGCAGCAGTAAACCGCTGCCACTGGACATGACGTCAGAGAGAAAGGAGAGACGAGGGAAATTCCACCTGTAACCTCATTCTGCTCTCATGCTGCCTGTCTCACAGGCATGTGACTCGGACGAGTCATCATGCCTGAGTTTCTCTTGAATCTGTGCATTGTCATGATGTAATGTAGGGCTTCTGTCAAGCTATTTTTAGCATGTAAAAGAGGACTTGGCTTTGTGTTTTAAGTATGTAGTTATGTAAATGTGTTAGTAAGGGTTAGTTTTGTGAAATGAGTTGGAGTGATTCAAGAGGTGGAACATAAACTAAAAGAAGCTACACAAACAAAAATATTGTTTTCAGTGATGTAGAGGTTTTTTTTTATTTAGTCATAAAAGTAAATATTGAGGCAATAATAAAGACTTTGTGGTGATCATGGGCTGATTTATGAGACAACAGGCCACTGGGCACAGATATGCAACAGGCTACATCAACCCTCCTACTTAGGAGCAAGAAGCACAGACCTTGTGATGGTGTTGCCTCCTTTTTTGTTGTTTTTAGCCGCTTTGTTGTTGTTGTGTTTCTTTGGGGTCATTTTATGTCTCTTTTGGTTGTTTCGTATCTCTTTTTACTTATTTTGTGTCTCTTCGAGGTTGTTTTGCCCCTTTCTGGAGTTATTTTGTGTCCCTTCGCGGTCCATTTGCATCTCTTTGTGGTCTTGTTGTGTCTCTTTTTGGTCATTTTTCAGTCTCTTCCTGATCCGCACATAATATTTTCAGCAACAGGTAGGGCCAGGTGGGCCCCTGACACTTTGGGCCCCTGCGCCTGTGTGTGTTAGGCCTGTAAAGTAATCCATCTATGGTGGTGATAATCAAGTGAGAACAGACTATATTTGAATCAAAGCATTACAGCTATAGCTCGACATTTTTGGAAATATGCTTTCTTGCTTAGAGTTAGATGAGAGGATTGATACCACTCAGGTTACCGCCAGCAACCAGTTAGCTTAGCTTAGCTTAGCACAATGACTGTAAACAAGGGGAAACAGCTAGCCTGGCTCTGTCCAAATGCAACATAATCCGCCTACCAGCAACTCTAAAGCTCACTAATTCATACGCTATATCTCGTCATGTTGTCAATGACAAATTGTGGTTTTGGGATTTGGGATTACATGCCTGAATGTTTCTTGCCCACATGAGGTTGCCAGATAACCAGCGGATATTTGTAAGCTTAAGAGGTGCCGGTAGGCTAGTACGTTGGTCACCCTTTGACAGATGTTGTCTAGCTGTTCCCATCTGTTATCAGTCTTTACGCTAAGCTAAGCTAAGCTAAAAAAGCTAAGCTAACCAGCTACTGGCTGACAGATTTGTGGACAGTGAATATGAAGCCACTGCTAGTTGCCGGTCAGCTTAGCCTAAAGACAGCTAGCATGTCCAAAGGTAGGTTAACAAAATCTGTTTGTAAACCCACAAATAGTTGTGTTTGCATTTCTGTTGTTGTACAGATTAAACAAAAAGATATAATGTGTTGATTTGATTAATTAGATTACATTAATTACAATTACAGCTTTCCCCCCGTTTCCAGTCTTTATGCCATGCGAAGCTAACCAGCTCGTAGCTTCATATTGAACAGATATAAGAGTAGTTTCAGTTTTCTAATCTAATTCTTGGCTAAAAACTAAGTGTATTTCCTTAAATATCAAACTATTGCTTTAAATTAAAATAAAAGACATCCCATTGGTGCATATTTAGCTGATAAGGCTGAAATCCTTCAGATACCAGGGAATGTAAGAAACCCTAAGTCCCAACATGACTGTGTCCACAGGGAGAACTGGTGAGGGATGAATCAGAGTCTAACATGTCCACTCTGGCAGCATGTTGACATCATGAGATTAGTTAACCACATTACTTTGATATTTTTATGGTGCCCTCTGAGGTCCATGTAAGCACACAGTGTAGTAGGCCCTACCACTGATGTATGTGTAATTACATTAAGGAGTGATGGCTTGGGTTGTAATGTTCTAGCTTACTGTAGTTTGACCACACAAAGTAGCTCCTCACAAAAATAGAAACTGGCTTAGCCTGCAACTTTGGCGCATAATGATATTTCACCCTGTCATTTTTCATGTCTCTTGGAGCTAATGAGGTAGCAGTGAGTGGTTCACAGAGGCCTTTTTATGAGTCAGCTCAGCCACTGGTGCTTGGATTCAAAGAGTAAGCTTTGCTCGAAGAAGCCAAATGATCTTTCCTCATTCAAATTTCAACAAACTCTTTCAACAAATGTGACTAATATAAGCGAAGACAGGGCTGACAGAATTTGCAGTGAGCTCTGGCAGCTCATCACATCTGCTGAGAGGCAGTTGTCTGTCTTCACCGTCAGTAAAATTATTATTTTTTTTCCTTTTGGGTTAATTTCAGAGTGACAGGCAGACCTCAGGCTGGTTGAATTATTTAAGTGCTTGCAGCCAATGGGTATTATAATCTAGGCCCTGAGTGACAGAGCAATATGCTCTTAGGGCCTCATGGCATTTTATTAATAATGAGCTTGAGATAAACTAGAGCTCTCGGGTTAGAAACTACTGGAGCAGGCCCGCTCTTATAGCCCTGAATCAGCTCATGTGACACAGGCGGACTTTTCAAAACCTCAGTGATTGTTTATGATAAGATGTCTGTATGAGAAACAGCAGTTATGTGGTTCAGTCATGTGATGTAGCAATGAATGCTCTCCGCCAGTATCTGACGGCAGGTAGCTGTTACTGCCCACAGAGGTGAGATGTGGATGATCTGGATTGTTGGCCTGCTCTCTGTATTTACTAATTAATGAGTTGCAGTCTGTATGCGTGTATGTGGATTCGGCAGCAGCAGACCTAATGCTACTACAGCAGCTAGCCACTGCTCGTCTGTTCAACAGCTACTATAGGTTGTATTATAAACTCAACTCACATAGAGGATAAGCTGAATAGTGCTGGAGCTCCAGCTAACCCCTAGTATATACAAGGGGTCTTGAACTATTGGTCGAGGCACTAGATATAATGCATGAAACACTTGAATAAGGCTCTCCACATGTTTAGAATTTACTATTAAAGCTGCTATAATCAATATTTTCATGCTAACAATGGATCCTCACTGTGAGGGTTCATGCACACCCTCAATATCTTGTAGACAGGTTCATAGGAGAAAATGTCCAGAGGCAAGAGAGGAGAGAATTCACACACACTGTCCCTTACCTGCAGTATACTTTATTTTTATGTTACGGTCTTTAAACCGTCATTAAGTTCTAAGTACCGAAACATTAAAAAACTTGAGTTTATGGCAAGTAAAGGGCAGTGTGCGGGAATTCTCCCCTCTCTGTGCTGACGGTGGATCAAATAACTATGTGTTTGTGAAACACAGATAACTATCACCTGACTCTGCAGTTCCCCTCAGCTCTGAGGTGTGCTTTAGCGTCTCATATATAGATAGATTTACTGTTTTAGTTCAGTTTCGGTGCTCTCATAAGCACCGTTTCCAGATGCAACAGGCAGCTGTACTGTATGTATCAAGATGCTCTATAAACCCACTGCACATTACCTGCTCAGCGATAAACGGCGGACAGATATAGTCAGGGACAGGCTGGTGAACATAGTGGAGCATTTAGCAGCTGTAGAGTCAGATATTTCTGTTAGGAGTTGATAAACAGCAAAATGAGAGAAAATCTTGGACTGACATTCATCATATGGCCAAAACCATGACCCCAAATGGATGTTAATGTTGCTTTGTAACTTTTTATTTTTGCTAACACATTACACTGATCCACTAAAGAGGTGATAATTATGTCACTGTTATGTTTAGAACTTGTTTTGTCCTGCCCCAAAATAATGCAGGTTTAAATCCGGTCCACAAATTAGTTTATTTCTTCCTGGTTTGATTTTCCCCAAGTGTTCTTTATTGTAGAGTAATCCTGTAATATTCTGGCAAGGCTGCAAAATCAGAGCTTAGGTAAATCAAAAGGCACAATAAATATTTTCTGCTAAAGGCCTGTGGCCTATGCATCATTGTCTGCTCCGAGGTGCTGCTGAATCACCGACATTCAGTAGGATGAGCTGTTGCACGCTGAATGCATTTTCGTGTTTATAGCTCTAAACCTACACAGCTCTTTACCGGGTCTGTATGTCATACTATAGTCATACTCAGTCAGCACAGTGAATCACGTTAGATCCTGGCTCAGCTCAGGATGGTCACTGTCGGAGAATGATGAAGTTTTCATAGCACTATTAGCTGTCAGCTTCTTGAACAAACCAGATTGTTGCAACAACAAAGTCTGACCTCAACCAGCTGGCAGACTTTTAAACTGCTATATTTGTTTAGCACCTTACTTGCCTTCAATCTTTCATGACAATCTACGCATAACAGATGCTTTTCTGATTGTTTTGTCCTGGAATAAGTATTTGTCCATCTCAGTGGGGTTAATTATGAAGTCTCGTTGCCCTCTCATTCACCTCGTTCTGCGTCTCTTGTGGGATGCACTTCTGTCCTGTTAGCTGGCGTCTCACAGCCTCAGCTGAAAGCTTCCCTGATCTGTATTTGAGCGGCTAGAGCAGCCATCAGATGACCTCGAAACTACACAAATAATTCTGTTCGTCCTCCAAAGGCTCCCATATCTCATCTTGTCAAGGATTGTTCCGAAATGTTTGTCAAGTTTTATGAGTCCGTAGCACTCCAAAATAACTTTTTACTGAGTGATCTGGATCGTCTGAGTGCAGTTCATAGTGGAGTGGTGTGTAAGGTACAAATGTAGGGCATTCCTGGATAAAGTATGTCATATAAATCAAGTTTGAATGGGGGCAAAAATGCGGTGAGCACTAGTCATACTGTATTTGCTGGGACCCATAAAAGTTGTATCTGTACATTAAGCATAAAATTAGTGTCACTGACATTGGTGTAGCAACCTGAACAACAGAATAATAATGATATAAACACTGTTATATTCCCATTATAATATTAGCATTATAATGCGGATCTAGGAGCTAAAAATCGCATTGGCATTTGGATAAACAAGCAAGAAGATTAACAGCATGCAATTAGTGAGTATGCCCCCCTTTTGAGATAAAGGGAATTCCCTGACACAGGCCTTAACCACATCAGCTTTGTGGTGCACAGTATTGCTGTGCTCTGCCCTTTAATGGGGACATACTGCAGGCTTTGAGGCCTGCTTCTGCTGGCTGGCCTCTGTTGTGCAGAGCTAGTACAAAAGAGTAAAGACTTTTTTCATTGTTAGGCTGTAAAGGAAAGGTGTGTCTTAGTCTACATTGTCATGTGGCTCTGCACTGATCACTCATCAGAGCTTTCTTTTTTTTTAGCTTGAGTTAATACACCACTCATAGAAATGAAGAGAGCACAATGTACTGTGTGAGACAGGCTTTTTGTGTTTTCACACTGTGGGCTGATTTTAATTGTATCCCACTGACATGTCATGAAGCACCAGCAATTTAAACATCTTCACTTTTATTGCTTTTTCCCCAGAGCGTGGATGTGATTTGTTGCGCACTTCTGGGGGAGTTTGCGTTCAGTATTACAGAGGATAATTGGAGGGATTGTAAATTCTTTGGAGAGAATAAGTGCAAACAGTTTTTTTTTTTCTTTTTGCGTTCAATAAAAATACACAATAACGCATTATTCACATTCATGAGGCTTTGCAGTTTAGTCTAGATTCGATGGCATGAATGTGCCTCTCCAAACACTGTAAACCAAAGAGCAAAGATACGTGTCTGGTGTAACTAAGTAACATTTGTACTGCTTTTTTTGTTTCAATTTAATCGAGTCCAAACTTTTGAGCAGTGATTTTTTAACAATCTAGTGTCGGTTTGTGCCCAAACATCAGATGTGTCTATATACGTCCATCAGCCACGATATTAAAACCACTGACAGGTGAAGTTGATCATCCTATGACAGTGCTCTGTTGCGACACCTTGGGTCCTAGTTTTAGATGCGCCTCCCAAACACCATTGCAGACCAAGTAGCCCCCCTCGTGGCAACAGCACTCCCATTGGCTGTGGCCCCCCAGCAGGACAATGCACCATGCCACACTGCAAAAACTACTCAGGAATGGCCTGAGGAACATGACAAAGAGCTCAAGGCGTCAACCCGGCCTCCGAATTCCCCAGGTCTGAATCTTATCAACCATCCGTGGGGCATACCAGTGCCCCAAAGGCCGAAAAGGCCAAAGGCTGTGTCCATGCCTGACAAGTCAGAGCCAAGGCCAATTAACGATGGGGCCTCTGAAATCTTTAGGCATGGACAAAGGAGCTCTGGGGGTGTCCTGTGGTGTCTGGTACCAGGACATTGCCGGCGGATCCTTTGACTTGCTTGATTAGATTTGGATCTGGGGATTTTGGAGGCTGCATCAACCCCTTGAGCTCTTAGTCACGTTCTTCGATACTGAAACCCAGCTTAATATACAGTATATATCTATAATATATAATAATAGTTGATGTGCAGGTGGAGGTGGGGGTTCTCACTCCGTCTTGCTCTGTGAAACCTTTACAGAACATGTACGGACATTCAGTTCATCCGTGTTACTGTAGATCATCTCAACAAAAGGTACAAGGACAGCTCAGGCGACACACACAGAGGAATATCAGGTGTTTCTTAGTATTCATCGAAGGAGAGTTATGAAGTGTTTTTTGATGCTGTGCCCTCTCCTCTATTTGTTTGCTCCTTGACTCTGTCGGGAAAATATTTTTCCGACACAGGTGATTACCCACAATTAACAGATCGCTGGAATGCGGCACAGTCTCAATTCAGTTTTCTCCTTTTTTCAGATTTTGTAAAGAATATGCAGAATTTGTGTGTCGGGAATATAAAAGCTTACAGTCACAGCTCGGTGCAGCAGCTCTGAAATATTTCCTCAGTTTATTGAAAACGTTTCCTTTGATGGCTTTCTTTCTTTCTTTCAAAGTAGGTAAACTGTGTGGATATATAAATTGGTTTTTAATATCTAAAATAAGATGCAGAAAATCTAAAAGATAAAATAAAGTACCCTGCTAAAACGTTCCTAATTGCATTACATCCCTAATATTGTGCTAAATGTATGCAGCTCTCCTTTAGGCCTCAGATACTGTTTTAAGCTGGGTGTTTGTACAGAGCTTTGGGTCATCTGCAAGGCTTACATAGGGGAATAACATAGGAATTAAATTTGCTTGTGTACATGCATGTGTGTGTTTTTGTATGTTTACATAGTTGTCCTGGATTTCAGCAGCACTGCAGTGCGTTAGCCTTTAGAGTTTATATCACAAGAAGTGAACAGTTTCCTCTGAGGCTCTGGGGTTGTGGACAGTATTTCCAAAGGCGGTGATAAATGGAGCTTGTTTGGTGTAACTTTCCCCCACAGCAAGGCTATCAATTTGCTTTGAGGCAAACAGCTGCTTTCTAGTCTGAGCTGAACTACATTGAATGCAGGCCAGGAAGAATTAATGTGATGATGAGAGCACTCAGTGGAGACTGAGAGGGTGATTTGGGCGTCCCTGACAAACAGACCCCGCCGCAGTTGCAATTGAGTTTAATGGGTTCATTTTTTTAAAATATCAATCTCCACATCTTGTGTTTGTTTATGGTCTTTCCCAACAATCCCAATTGGAGCCAAGTTTTATTTAAATATTTGACTTTTGCTTCTGTTGAATACACTACATGAGGCTTTTCAGTGGAAAGTGTGTACAAATTGATGCACAGACGAGAGTTTGAAGACAGAGTGCTCACCACTCACCACAGACCACCACTTCCTGTTTGCTTGAGTGTCATTTCTGATAAAGATTTTTATCAAGTCTGAGTTATATCTGTGCACACTAAACTTTAAAAAATATGTTAGTAAAAATTATCTGTAACCATCTGCTGCTGCTCCATGGCACTTCCTGCGTAATGTAATAACTTCTAAAATTTGAGACACGAATACCTGAGTTTAACTTGCATGTGATGATTGTTCACAGCAGGAGCTTTCCCCTGAACATGATCACTGAATCTTGAAGAGGCGGAGGAGGAGGAGGAGAAGGAGGAGGAGGAAGAGAGATTATTTCGGGCCTCTGAGGTGAAACACTTGCTCATACCTAAACACAATCGACTTTACAGTTTCATTTCTTTGTACCTCCCACTGGTAGAAGTTGTTTTATGGGGCTTTCTGTTGCAGGGAGAACAACTCCCCCACAAGTCAGCAGCGTAACTGGCTCACTGACACGGCTAATAGACCCACAATTCATTGTAAATGTTTTAATGGGACACAAAGAGATGTGAACTTTACTTCTGAGCTGCCATACAGATTTTAATCACCATGCCTGGCCCCTATTGTATGGTCAAAGTCTAAAGTAAGCGCATACCTGCCCAACTGTTTACCTGCATCTCCAGCACTCCTCCGCCTCTGCAGGAGAAACCCGTCTATCGTCTTTCATGCTGTTTGAGGTGTGGCCCTCTGGTTGGACCTCTCTGGTCTCCCCTCCCCCGCTGCAGCCCCGTCCAATCCCTGCCACACGAAGAACTCACCTGAAAGGATTTGCATTTAGGGCCGATACTTGTCGCTGATTGGCCAGGTGAAAGCACTCTGCCTCAGGGCTCCCCTACCAATGGCGACAGTGCTGCGTGACTCATAGGGAGAGGACAAGTTGCTTCACTACACTTCTCCTTTTTCTGCGTCTAACAGCAGCCATTGCATTGTCTTTTTTTTTTCCCTCCCTCCTCTCCAGTTTTGTTTTGTCGCTGTGAGAAAGAGGTGTGGGGCTGGCCAGTGGTCCACACCTTCAGACAGCTTTGTCCCCCTCTGAACGCACCTTGGATTATTCCCCTTTTTGCCTTTTGTTGTCTATTTTACTCTTGATTTCATTGGTTACTGTGATCGACACTTATTCGGTTGCTATTATGGACATTGTCAACCGAATCCTGAGTCTTTGAGGTTAGTGATGAATAGTTCTTCCATTCCTCCTCTTCTTCACACCTTACCTATTTTATTTGTTCTTGTTAGCCGAAACAAATGGCTTGAAATGGGTTTCTAAGAACTTTTAAATATAAGAAGTTTAAATCAATATTTCTGTATTAAAGGATTTACATATTTGCATAATGGGGAGTTGTATTTGTTAGTAGACAGGCAGCTATGTAGTAAGGTTGCCATAATGTGTACCTTTTAACTTCATCGTAGCATTTTCATCAGCACACTTGACATGTTAAGGTTTTTTTAAGTGAGCTTTAACAAGTCATGCAAGTATAATTGACAATAACTGATAGTTGAGTGACACGTTTTCCCCATCCCATGTCTTCTCAAGCCTACTTTAAATCAAACTTTGTTTAAAGAAACATTAAGCGCTATTTATCGTACCATGATCATGGGAGTTCTATACATTAACCTTTCATGCTGGGTTGCTCACATGAAACCAGTTTCAAACTCGGCTGACACTTTCTACAGTTTGGCAACACGTGAGGCCGAGTGATAGGTTTGAATTTCTGCATTTGTCATTTTAACAACTAATACGAATGATCTTTTGCTGATGTGTCTGATTGTTGCTTTTCATTTATGAGTTGTTGCCTTATAAGGGTGTGCTGAAGCAAGGGCGGGAACAGTGTTTTGCAAGCCCCTAGACCAAGCCCACATGTATTTTTTATGGTGTAGTAATCAGTAATTACGCACCATGTCGATTTTGATCCGTGATTGCTTTCCAAATCTAATACAGCCATTATTTAAAATGTCAAATGCTGCATTGAATTGACGCAAAAACTGCTGCGGTTTTGCCGTTGTTGCTCTCCACAGTCGACTGCATGTAGTCAGTCATGCAGCTCTTCATGCATCAAAATCTTGATGCCATCAGAACAGAATGTTGCTCATCTTGTAAAGTAGAGGCTCTTCATTTCAACTGAGAGGGAAGTTTGAACCCACAGTACTTTGCTTCCTCTTTTATGTACATATTAGTTGACCTTCCTCAAAGTCAGTTTTTTTCCCAGCAACCAGTCGAAATAGTCTTCTTAATGTTGTTGAGAATCTGTTTCTAAAAGCTGCACTGTGCAGCAGAGATAAAAGCACACTTCCTGTTTCACCAGAAATCTACTCTGCACTTTTTTTGGACCACAGCAGACAATGTGCACATTCTACATCACTGAATCAACATGGCTACAGTTTGAGCAACATCTCGATTTCACACCCTGTTTTTACTGAATCCTCTTCTAAATGCTGCTGCAGCATGCTGCACAGAGCACTACACTTATCATAGAAAAGATTTTCATCCAATTTTGGTCAATTTTTTTATATCGTTGTATGCAAAAGACCAAAGCTTGTGATTGTTTCATCAGTTTGGCATTCAGAATTGATTTTGCTGATGTAATGCCTGACGTAACTTGCAGTTGGGGCCCAAAACAGGCAACTTAGAACAGATCACTGAAGAGATACCAAATAAATATCTGTGTACTTAAGGCTCCGTCACTGAACTATTAATAGATCTGGATCAATTGGCCTTGCACTCTCTTTGTATTTATCACCTGCTGTACATCAGCACATGACCCAGTGAGTGAATGGCTCTGTTGTGTTTGAGCAGGTATGAGTTTGCATTTGCCTTAACATTTTCATCATACTGTGTGCCCACCCTGATTTGGATTGTAAATGAGGCCCTCGTGTCTCAGAGGATGAACTCATACTGTAGACGCTGTTTAATTTGTGTCTCATTCAGAGGACCTAGAGGCTGATGAAGAGGCAGAGAGAGGGGCTGGACAGTATTGTCAGGTAGGCTCCTCTTTCAATACAAAGTCAACAAGTCTTAGCCTGTAATTAGATCATTAGGCTTGGGCAAGATGACGGAGGCGTTGCAAGAGAAGGGCATGACGAGAGGAGGAGGTGGGGTGGAGTTTATTACTACAGTCCCAGCATGCCGAGATATGTAAAAATGGAGGATTTATTCAGTTTCATGTTACAGGCACATGCTTCGAATAGAATAGACTCAGAGCCAAGTTTGTATAGTTTGGTACGAACTGTTTTTTTAATGCCTTGGCTTGAATAAACACAGAGCCAGATTCAGTTTCACATGGTGGTACAAACTGTTCTTTATCACAAGCAGGATCAAAAGTATTTCTTTCTTTGTGCTCAGGTTGTCATATCTTTTGGCAGCGCTAATGCAAATATAATGCATTTGCAAAGCATAATTATACTGATGGTAAGTCAGTGGCATAAAGAAGCTTTTAAGCTAACACAGCCCAGTCGCCACAAGAAAATAGTGGCATTGTGCATTTCTGCAAACCACGGATATGTTACATTTGTAAGTTTCACGCGTATCATATCAGAGTTTCTAGAGTGACAAAGTATATGAGCTCACATTGTCATCGGAAGGCAGAGGGAATGAGGGTTGAGTGAGTCATTGCTGTGTTTCCAGCAGCTTTTTAGCCACCAGACGTAGGTGTTTTTGGTAACCTGTTGTTGTGTTTCTACCGGGGATAGTACCAGTTTTCTTGCTGAGATTGTGCCATGAACACTAGCTGTTTTTTACCGACAGATTAGTGCGTTTCCTGCCAGGATAGAACCACAAAATGCGGTTGGTTTTTAACAAGACATTGCTGCATTTCCAGCCAAGATGGTGCCACAAAGTGCGTTTGTTTCCATCAGGGACTGTGAACGAAAAGCAGTTGTAGTTTACAGAGACACTGCTGACTTTCTTGCAAGGACAGTGCCATCAAAACCGGGTACTTCAAGCCAGAGCATCAGCTTTTCCTATCCATAACTAAGTTGCTTTTGTGCCTAAACACAACCACTTTAACCACAGTGTTGTTGAAACATCAAGAAAGATTAAGTTTTAATGTATCTGCAACATACTCACATAGACATTTATGTATATGTTGTTTACAGAAACTTACAATGTCAGTATTTCTTTTGGAGATTGGGTTGAAGTTATTACAGACAAGTTTATGTTGGAAGTATCAGCTCTTTCACTTCTGTCTAGCAGATGACCGTAACTCTTACCACAACCTCTGGTTAACTGCCCATTTATTGAGGGGGGATGCAGACAACCAGTGGACTCATATTGAAACTCGTAGATACATAGGTCTTGTTTACCCCACGGTCATTATCTTTAAATAAATCTGGCTGGAAAATGTTAATATGTGAAAGCCAAGTCAGAGCTCCTACCCTGTTTCAATGGTTTGTTTGGCTGTTTTTACATTGCTCGAGGATCAATTTGCATCATGCATCATGTCAGTTTCTCCATTTCTACTGTGCCATTTGAATTTCCATAGCACTCTCTTTTTCTGGAGTGGATGGAGGCTTAAAGTTTGAAGAAGTGGGCTTGTGAGGGGAAGTTTGAACTCCTTTGACCAGCTGGAAAAAACTGGGTGGGGAAAGTTAATGTGTAACACTCTCCTCTGCCCTAACGGCTGCTGTCAAGGTGCCTCTGAGCAAGGCACACATACTGTGTGTCTCCAGCTGCTCGACATTCAGCAGGTCAAAGCCAGTGGTGTATCTGCGTTAATGTGTTGCAGGTACGCTCAGGAAACCCTCCCTTGATAAATAAAGTGAAATCGATTGAGCAACTGTCTCCCCGTGTTGCAACTCTCACACTCAGAGCGTGCTGGGACTGGCAGCCGGTTGTTCTGGAGAACACGACGAACCAGAGCTGTGATCATCACATCCTAACACAGAGCCCAAAAAAGCTCAGTGTTTCTCTACCCAGACAGATTTAATTTCAGCCCTGAAAATTGTGATTTGCAACACAGACACAGTGATGTTGGTTTTTATTCCTCTTGTGCCTTTCTCTTATTTCGTGAGAACTAAAAAGGATGTGATGTAATGCTGGACTTTTTAGTGATGATAAACACCTTGTGCTCCAGAATGTTCAAAGGTTGACGTAGGTCTTTCGGTAGATTTTTATTTTTGCTCTTGTGGTTGATGTATGGTGAAGTGACAAGACTCTAAGTGCACTCCATGTCACATAACTACAAAGTTTCACACATCACACTTTTCATGATGAGCCTCATTTGCAAATCTTCACTCTAATTTATCACATTAAAACCAGCTTATATCCACCTGAGACTGCAAAAGATGTGAGCTCTCACCTCCTGCTTGTATGAGACTCATAACATCCACCTGGCAGGAACGGGTGAAAGGCAAGAACGCGATGTTTTCAGACACACAGAGAGAAAGAGTGTGTGTGTTTGTGTGTGTGTTAGAGAGAGAGAGAGATGATATGTGGACTATCAGGTCACACCTTTTGATAACACTCCTGGTTATGCAACGTACCATGCCGGTCAGGGCACAGATTCTGTGCAAGTAAAAGCAACTTTCCTTTTAACATGGCTGTAAACATCTGACTGGAGAGACAATCCACGAGACAGTGCATCATGCTCAGTGTTGGAAAGTAACTAAGTGTATTAACTCAACTACTGTACTGTAAAATACACAAGCTACTTCACCATGTTTCAGTGAAAATGTTGCACTTTTTACTTCACCTTTTTTATAGCTATAGTTGATAGTTTCTTTGCAGATTAAGAGTTTTCACACAAAACTAATATTGACGTTATCAAATTTGTTGCATTGTTACAGGATCAACAACTGAACAGCGTCCCAAACAAGTCATAATGCGCTTGTCATCAAATGTAACGCCATTTTAACAACAGAGTATTATATGTTAAATTTAAATTCACAAAATAATTATTGCTTAACATTTGTTTTTATTTCACAAAGCGAGTTTGTTAGAAAGTTACTTAGCTGCTAAGCTAACATTAGCTAAGTGTTAGTATGCTAACACTATCAGTATCCGTATCTGTCTCTACTTAACATTCTTTGTGCAATTTAAAAAATCAATAAAGCTTTTTGACGTGCATGTTTTGGATGCTGCAATTTGATTTTTGTTGACCACCTCGTAGTTTTTGTACACAAAGGAAATAATCTTTGGTGTCATTTTTTCCAAATGGCGCTCAGAACCATAACATTAGTTCTTCATGTTCCTCTCCTGCGCCTTGATTGGATGCCGTCAAACTGGTTCAAACAAAGTGGATCATCTGTGGAATAAAGTGCTTCGACTTGCTGGGAATAAAAAGCGTTAACGTTCGTTGATTCAGGAAATGAAGGGAATGAATTGATCCGTGGCACACTTTCAATAACAAATGTTTTAGTCTTTGGGCTTGAGGAAAGGTTTCAGGTTATTTTCAAGTCAGAAGGCTCAGGTCATTGGTGGTACAGTCCAAGTTGAGAGGCAAGTCCTTTATGATTTGTCAAGTCCCATCTACAGTCATCAAATTGGATTTGAGTCCAACTTGAGGTTAGGTCATGTGACCTCTGCCTATTAGTTTTACTCAAGTGAAGGATCTGAGTTCTTCTTGCACCATTGATGACGCAGGATTTACAAATGAAAGTGGATGGAAAGTGCTTCCTGTAAGTTTCAGAATAAGAAGTTGGTTTTTGTGAGTAGATAGTGTGAAGATCAGGTAATGATGACGCCAGCAGACTAGGGAAGAAGCAGTTTTATAAGCTACTAGACTTTAATTTACATAGACTAATACCATCAGTAATATTGCAATTGTATTTTTGGAAATGACTTGCCTTTCAGTACCCTGCAGTTCATATAACTAACTTTAAAGTTTATTAATATACTCCACTATTTTGCGTAGTGAGCTGCTTTACTGTGGAAATGGTGGTAATGCATATATCTTGATTAAGGTTTATCTGTCGTAGTGCGTGTGTGGGTGGAGGCAGGTTTGAGGTGCAAGTTTATTTTGTGCCAGATAAACGCAGCATGTAGAACCTCATAAAAATTTCCATTACAGCTTTCTGTTGGCTCTGTCTTTGTTTGAAGCACGGTTATTTGTAGCTGCATGGTAATTTGTAAATACAGGAATTTGATACAGCTAGCTGGCGGCTATAAATTGCTAGCACTACACTATATAATGCAGTGGCCAGAGACATATTTACATTGCAATGTTTTTCTTTCCAATTATGTGGGTTCCACCCTGCTTGAGGTAACATGCCTGAAAAAAAAGGCTGTGAGATGCATTTGAACATAAAACTGACATCCTCAGTGAAATACGTTTCAGCTGGTGTCCATTGCCAACTCCCTCACACTCCCTCATGCTAATTTAAACATCATGCTGGCTTTAATGCAGTATCACTTGGTACAAAGAGGCATTCTGACCCAAGCACAGAGGGAAATCGATTTCCCACATGGTTTTCAGAGGCTTTGGTCCCAGACACCCAGCTGCAGTGGTGTCTGTGTCTGCAAGCCTCAGCAGCAGGCTGTTATATGGAAAACTGGCCATGCCCATAATGACTCCAGCACTCAAATGATCTGCTGAACTCCTGTCTGAGTGGAAAGGTCTTAGTTATGGAGGCCAGAGTTAAAGTTCATTTGTTTCCTAATTTATTTATGTTTGTCTTGAAACCTCTCCTCCTTTTTCCTTGATGCTTTGCTGTCATACTATTTGAATGTCACTTTTTTCCTCTCATCACCTTCTCCTGCATGTTCATGTAATGCATAAAGGAAAGAACTGTGGCAGAAGCTCTGGCATTTACTTTAGCTTAAATTGAGCCTCACAGAGCCACATTTACAAGCATGAAGGTGCCTTTTTTGTGAGAATTTGTCATGCGGTTTGTGTGGTGGACACGATGTGTGAAAAACAAGAGGCTGAACCTCAGGTTTGACAGATGAACGCCACAAACACGTCAGTGCACACTCATAGGGCTGCATGCAGATATGACAGCTTTTAGGGACCGTAACTTTAAAGTGACATTTTCATTTCTTCTTAATATGCCCATCCAGCAAATTCCAACTGAAACTGAAAATTCTTACCTTTTAGCTAAATGGCTGACATAGCTGCTCAGTAGTAGCTGCCACATCAAATCAAATCAAATAATTTACTTTTACTTTATGCAATTGTTTGACATTTTGTGAAATATGCGCTTTCTTGCTGAGAGTTGGACGAGAGGATTGATACCCTTTTCATATCTGTCCGTTAAATATAAAGCTACAGGAAGCAGCTAGTTAGCTTAGCTTAGCATAAAGACTGGAAAGAGTGGGAAACAGGTAGATGGCTCTGTCAAGAGTAACAAAATCCACTTGCTAAACTTCCAAAGTTCACTAGATAACATATGATCTCTTGTTTGTTTAATTCACACAATAACCAGAACATGTAAAAGCGAAACACTGTGGTTTTACAGTGTTATTTGCTGCATTTTTTTCTTGGCTGGGCACAGATTAAACAAGATAAAGCCTAATGTGTTAATTAGTGATATTTAAATGTTCTGGTTGCCATATTCTGTACCTCTGGACCATAGACTGTATTAAAATAATGGATGTAACTGCTGTGACATCGCCCACTGGTTTGTAGCCGTGGCCATCTTGTTTTTTTTTAGCCAGAAGTGACTATATTTGAGAGCCTGAGGACACTTTACGCAGACAGACAAAAATCACCCCCCGTGCAGTTGCAATGAACAGGGAAATTGGCTATAGAGACCAAAGCTGTTTTTTGTACTAGCCTGTAAACAGCCGTTTTTGGCACTTCCGTGTTTGCTTAATTTTTCAGCCCTGGACAAAGCCAGGCTAGCTGTTTCCCTGTTTCCAGTCTTTATGCTAAGCTAACTGTCTCCTTGCTCTAGCTTCTTATCTATCTTATCTTATCTACCACACAGATCACAATGGTATTGATTGTGTCATCTAATTCTCGGCATGAAAGCAAAGAAGCCTATTTCCCAAAATGTTAAATCATTCTTTCACGACCATGGAGTGCTTGTCAGTAGTGCAGCTCTGTTCACATCACATTAACACAACCTCATAACTATATCAGTGACTATAATAATACGAGTGGTGTTTAAACAACATAATCTTCCAGCTTGTCTGTGAGTCACAGTATCTCTGCTTGAACAAATACGTTAAACACGTTTTACAATTCATTTCTTTTATTCATTTAGTAAGAGCGGTGTAGGCAGGAGCAGTTTGAAAATCCACTCAGTCTTCTGTTTATGCTCGTCGTGCTTTGTCTTCCACATGCGTCCTTGCAAACACTGCAAACACACCGGGCTGAGCCGAGTGAGGCCCACCTCCTCACTCTTTCTTGTACCACACAGCCTACTTTACAAACCCTCTCCCTCTGCTTGTTCCTAAGCAACAGCCACTCCTTGTTTACCTTTGCGTTTTTGCATTGTGATTCTCGTCAGAACAACATAACCCCAGCCCCTCGGGAGACTGATTGTCAGGCCTCTTTATTCAAAGTAGTGCCGAGGCAGAGGTTAGTGTGTACATAGGTAGTCAATGTATGTATCCTGAGAAAGTAATACATTTAGCGCCTTATTTTATAAAACCCATATCTACGTCTACTCCCAACATATAATTATTACAGGTCCTTAATATGGTTAAACAATAACAGCATGTAAATATTTTCTTATATAACATGATTGTGCGTGTCTCTCGCTTTAGCCAGGTACTTTATTGTCCTCATCTCCTGCACCCATGCTGCACCTTCCTCATCACCTGACTGTCATAAATGAGTGTATTTCATAAAGCCTTCTCAAATATTGACCTGACTGTCCCTCTGCTTCCTGTACAAGCGCAGATACTTCTCCGATGAGGGGAAATGAACCTCTGATTGCTGTTTGCAGCAGCTGATATAAATGATCCAAATGAAAATGGTTGGGATTAGTGCAGTAATCCGAACTTTTACATGATTAGTAACAGTTCAGACACAGTTACAGAGAACATGTCAAGATGTTAAGCGACTGAAGTGCACGTAATGATGTAATACCTAAAGCATGCAATCCAAACATGACCTCACGAGTAGTAGTTTAGGCTTGTTAGTTCAGTCACATGGCTTAACAGTTTTTGTCCCTATTTGAAGTATGCAGCTGAGATCATGACTCAGCAACACTGTCCTGAGATCCAGCAGCGTGGCAGACGTTCACTGGCTTCAAGATTACATCGAAACATTGGCCAGTGATACCTAATACCACACTGACCTAGTATCCAATTGTGTGAAATCAGATAAGCTCTCTTGAAGGGGCTAAGCTGTCTCAGTGTGAGTGGTCCTATCTGCGAGGCTTTACGAGGGATCAGATGAGAAGAGCTGATTTAGGCGTTATTAGCTGCTAAACTGAAGCTTGATCTGCGGGAATCTTAAAAACGGCTTTGCTAAAGCTTTCATGGTGTTTTAGCCATTCACACAGAGGACATGCTATCATACATAATAGATAAATATTCTCTAGTGTGACATACTGTAAGCTGACAGAATTGATAGTGGATTTAAAGGAATAATTCAACATTTTTGGAAAAAACCTTATTTGCTTTGTCGGAGAGAGTTAAGGCCCAGACACACCAAGCTGACAGTCGGCTGGCAGTCACTCTAGTTTTTGTGGTGTGTCCCGCACCATTGGCACTAGTCAGCCCTTGTCGTCTGTTTTTCGACAAAGTCAGCGTATTGAATATGTGTTAGAGAAGGCAGAATGGTGTTGGTGAGAGAAATCACCCTAAATGGTAGTTCAGCTCTGCGCACAAGAAGAGAAATGGAAGTGAAGAAATCACATAATGGCTACAGTAGACTTGGTGTGAGATCGAAACAAACATGTTATATTAAGTAAGATTATTTTTAGCCGTTGAGTCCTTCAGCAGAAACTGTTCAGAATTGTTTGTGTTGTTGTTCACTAGTGCACTGTGAATATGATTTGTTCTTTTCACATTGGGTTTTGTTTTTAATGGGCTAACTGGCATCTTGAATCCATCCTGTTGGTCATACGGTCTCCCCTTTTGAATACAGACTACCACTGCCTTCTGCTCTGGAAAGTTATTTCCTCTTACACAGATGCAGAAGGTATGTGCTAGTTGGCCATTGGCTGTAGACTTTGTGGTATGTTCAGGTGCAACATTTTGGCCGAGACACAGGCTATGTGAGGCGACACAACAGTTGGCCTTCATCGCCACAAGTTCTTTGATGTTGTTTTGGTGTGTCTAAAGTTTAGCTTAGCGTAAAGACTGGAAATAAGTGGAAACAGCTAGCCTGTCTCTGTCCAGTAAGAACAAAATACCACCACCTTTCAAATCTCACTAGATAATATGTTATATCTTGTCAGTTTTACAGTGGGGTTAGGGTTAACTGTCTGCTTGTGGGCAGATTTTTTTACCTTTGGACAGAGCCCAGGCGAGCTGTTGACAGCTGTTTCCAGTCCTTATGCTAAGCTATGCTAACCATCACTGTCTCTGGCTACATACCTGCTGTACAGATGTGAGAGTTTTATAGATTTTATCACCCCACTCTTGGCAAAAAGCGAATAAGCGCCCAAAATGTTGGACTGTAAGAAGAGCTTGACCCCAAAGTGTTTGACAAGGCAGGGAAAAATGAGATTATTTCATCTCATGTTTGGTTTTATTCCCTCTCTAGGCGTATTGCTGCATGCCTGACTATGGGTGGACACATTAGCCTGCTTGTGTCCAGACCTGTTTGGTATGCAGCCTCCTCTGCAGCAGCCGGGTCCCCTGTTACCAACCTTGACTCAGACTTGGATCCCTGAGATTTCAGAGCTCCATCTGAACATGTACCTTGTGGTGTGCTGCAAGGCTGGTGTGGAAAGTATCTTGGCAAAGTTCGTACAGTATATAAGCTCCAACTGGAATTTCTCCCTTAGAGCAAATTAGCTGTGTGGGAAGTTACGTAATCAGATGGCTGCTATCAGGGGTAAAATTGGCACAGTGGTTTATAGTTTAAGAAAGCAACAGGAGTGTCATCCTTGTTTTTATTCAAACTTGGTTGAGAGTACCCTGCTGGTATTTTATTGGTATGATGTCCTCTGTTACTCCTTGTAGCTGCCAGTATACCTGTGCTGTGACATGTTAGTATCGGTATGAATGTAAACACATCAGGGATGGGCGTGTGAAAACGCAGGTACATTATACTGCACAGTAGCGCTTCAGGATTTGAATTTAACTTTGGTTACTATTTTTTAGGAGGGTTTGTATAAAATTATTTTATTTTTCCGATGCACTAGCCTCCCGTACATGTCTAATGCCTGTGGGAGGTTTGCTTACTGTATAAAAAGGGGAGAATTTAGCTTTTCCAGTCTAGTCATGCATCAAATTGCTCCCACACAGCAGCCAAAACAACAGCAGAGTCAGGATGAAGCATTTCAAATATGTCTGCAAGAAAGGAATCAGCAGGGCAATGTGAGGCAACTCACACACACGCACAGACTTGCATGTTTTTATCCCTTACATTTTGTGTCTTTTTACTCTGAATCATTATGATTCTGAAATTACGTAATCGAGCTGAGACACAAGAGAATCTGTAGGGAGAGATATATCTGTTTCAGCTGTTTATGATGTAATCTTAGATCTCCAGAACCTAGCACATTTTCGGTCCTCTGTCTTTTTAGGCCAGATAGTAAAATAATTAAGTAGACCTGATCGTGGCGTCTTACTTTCCAGACATGATCGACATTTCCTGCAACACGATGTTCTTAACAAGAGCACCTGAACAGTGCCAAGATATTGCAGCCTTGTCTCACAGACATACATGAAATGGACATGATGTCCTAACTATGCTTTTAGTGGTGGGTGGTGCAAAATGTGTAAAAATTGCGTGCTGGCAACACGAAAAAGATGCCAGTGCAAAGCCAATGAGGATCTTTTGTTGGTGGGTCAAACAAACATGGACTTTCAACCAGGGGACTGCTGTGTCCTGTGTGAAACCACCTGGTAGAGCAGGCGCGCCATGTAGACTGTGTCCTCGTCACAGCGGCCATGGATTTGATTCCAGACCACGGCCCTTTGCTGCATGTCATCCCCACTCTTTCTCCCCTTTTCATGCTAACTCTGTCCTATTAAATAAAGGCAAAAAGCCCCCAAAATATCTTAAAAAAATAAACTGTGACTCAATGTAGTTAGGTGACTTTATGGACTTAATGTATCCACATTAAGTGTGTAAGTTTACACCCTGTAGTTATTTTAGTTGAAACCACGATTGTTCTCTAAACTTAGCCAAGTGTTTTTGTGTTCTCTAAACCTAACCAAGAGTTTTTCTTTGCCTAAGCCATCCAGTCTGTGACTATTTCACAATAAAGCTGTGACTGATCGTGTTAGACTTTGTGTTAGTATTGTTTTCGTGTTTTAACGCAGTTTGTACCCACCACCATAATGTGTGAAGAAGTCGTGTCCATTTTACATGTTTCTGCGAGACTGTGTTGGATATTGTTGCTGCTTGACCACGTGTTGTATGACAATAAGTGTAAACTCAAAAGCAGGTTGTTGTGTGACTAAACAGAAAAGAAACAGACCTGTTAGAAACAATGGATGCTCAACATTTTTTAAGTGCACCAGCTCTGACTGCAGAGACCAGAATAGAAAGAATACTGATCTGCAGAAGAACTCAATAACAAGGATTGTTTGGCGAAGCATCTTCGAATTCTAAAATATATGTTTGCACATCTTATTTTGGGATTTTTAGAGAAGGTGTTGTCATTTAGTGTAAAGGCCAATGCTTTGACCTTGGCTCGACTGCCAAGGCTTATAAAGTCTGAACATTAAAGCCTGCGGTGGAGAGGGTTGTGTTCTAATAGCCAGGGCAAGTCTGGATCCAGTCCTGGTTGGCCAAATACCAAGATTTGCCACGCTTCGACACCAACAAATCTCTTACAAAACCTTAAATCACTCCTTGTTCTTTTTTCCATTAGCAAAGAGTAATATAGAAACCATTTTAATGCCGGGGTTCTCAGTCTTAGCCAGCTGTGACTGTTGCTTTCACCGGTAAAATGTAAAACATCACTGGTGGTTAATCATATCAGCTGGAAGATCGGGCTTTCAAAATGTTGTTGCCTTGAGTGTTAATTTTGAAAAGATGACACTTTCCTTTCCACTGACACACCTTGTCTTCTCCCTCCACATCTTACTAATAATGTCCAGATGCTCTAATAAAACCTTACAGCCTTGTGGACATCACAGCAGCACACAGCACATCAAACTGTGATGTTTGAGTGTGCCGGTAACTCTTCTAAAACTTTGCCGCAATTTCCTGTCCTGTTTTCACAACTTCATTGGTTCTTCCTATGTGTGACATGTGGCCGGTTGCCACATAATAGAAATAGGCCACTGGGGGTAGTTTTTGACGACTGGGCCACATCTGTGAAGTTAAAACATGCTTCTCTGTGGTGGAAAGCTAGTTTTGGAATTATCTGATAAAACAGCAGTAATACAGTCAATATGGAAATTAATGACACATGCAGCTTCGAATGATTTGTATGAGTACATTTGCAGGCTTATTGTTTGTTCGTATTAACCAGGAGCAGAAGTTAATTCAGCAGATGGAATTTTTATACATTGTTAATGAATGGCTCGTACGTGCTTTAGGCCAGGGCGGTTGTTCTCAGTGGCTCATAAAAAGTTTGCGGGGTGCTGTAGTTGCACACACTGCAACTTGCGTACTGATATGTACTCACAGTCTGACCTATAAGTGAAAACTGTGTGACAGGAACTTTGTAGTTTGTTCTGAGAATCTCTGTAAAACCGACTCATGGGGCCCAGTGAGGGATGTGTGTGTGAGTGCGTGTGTGTGGATGGGTGGGGGGTTAGTAATGCTGTCTGGGTTTGCACGCCTTGTGTCAGCATTGTGGGGAAGACATGTCTGCAATTGGCAGGTGTGGCTTTGAGAGCCCTATTGTGATCCTTTTTAATTCACCATCAGTGTCATTAAACAGCGTGAGTGTGTAGCACGCTTGAAAATGTCGCTGTCTTATTTGCACATCATATTTTAGAAACACATTTTCAGCCTAACATGTTGTATTTATGGGTTAAATAACATCTGAGCTTAAAGTACTGAAGCTTTTCACTCTTGCATGCGACTGAAAATCTATAAAACCTGGGTAAAGGTACCAGACGTTGTTATTATCTAAGAAAAGTTCAAAGAAAGTCGATCATTTTTATCTTTTACGTCACTCGTATACATAGTCACTATATTATTCATGTAGGAAATGCTACCTATGTCACAAGCCTCATATCTATGAGAGCAATAGCATGTTGTTTGAGAAGGAAGGAGGGGGAGTTGAGAACTTTCCGCTCTTACACAGAGGAAGAAATTTTCTTCTGAGTGTGGTTTAACAGACAGGAAGCAGCAGAAACCAACTGCTCAGTGATGCTGTTCCTGTGAGTGCAAGATTCACAGGTCAGTTTGTGGGTGTTTTTTTTTTTTTTTTTTTTGTTCTACCCGCTTTTAAAATATGTCCCTGCTATTTATGGCTGCCATTATTTCTCTTGTATGCCCTGAAACAAGAAAGTCCAGTATGCTGTGTTGTGATAAAGGGCATGTTAGTTGAGTATATATAGGACAGAGAACAGCTTGCAACGTCTCAGCAGGAAACATGCCTCGTACATATTTGCATGAAAATTGACCAAAAAAGAAGTGGAATTTGGTCTTTGGAGATGTTTCTAAAATTTTTGTCACTGGGGACGTAACTGAGCTTTTACCCCTGTTCCCCAGACTGTATTATTCTACTGACGCTAAAGCCAAATGTGATAGTGTATTAGTTGGCACAAACAACTGTTGTCACAGGAAGGCATGGGTCCTTCTCCTGGAGCCTCGAGCCTGAGTGGAAAAGTACAAGGTTCGCAGGAGATGAGATTAAATTCCATTCTCCTTCTGAAAGCCGGGGCTCGAGGTGACGTTTTTCTTTCAGTCTTCATTTGGCCCTGGCACGGCAGAGGCCAAATGCCTCCCACTTTTAAGACAGACAGGGTGCCAGAGTGCTGGCTCGGACGCTGTGCCCTCTCGCTTGTGTTTCTGCTGCCTTGTGTTCTGCAGCTGCGTGCTATTAGCCAGTGTCTCTGTGCCGGCCTCTGTGCCCGTCTCTGCCATTTTATCACCACACGCATGGTGTGGCCTCAGGATTGCAGTGAAAGCACTCATTTATTTAGCTCAATAAAGTGGAGTTTGGAACATGGTGAGACATGCTGTATTGTGCAATGCTGGGTGGTGAGTAAAATGTAGACTGCAAAGTAAAAACTGTATACAAAAGTGTTTTTACCGAGCTGACACAGTGTGTGTAGCACCTCTGTGTGTTTTTTGTCTGGCATTGATGCAACTCCTTAATTACTGTCTTCCCACTCCTGCATTAGCAAACATGTTTCCAGCACTTTGACCTCCTCCTGCTATAATTCAACCATCAATTTACCTGCTTTCGTGTTTTCTTGAAATAGGATAGATGAAGATGAATATACATAAGCTGACGTTACTTACTTTAACTGTTATTTCCCTTAACTAAGCCATGTTTTTACCTTGCCAAAACTATTTTTCCTGGCACTAATTATGTTATTGTCACATAGTTGTGCGTAGTTTGATGACATCTGTACCATAACATGCCCAAAAAGGAATTGCTGTCCAGAAATGATGACCAGGATCCCCTGATGCCCATATGAGCTATCACAGGGCTCCAGGAATGAGTTCGAGCCTCATATCACTGACTCATTTCCTTTACAGGAACCCAGAGGATCCTGCAAAAACAGCATGTCTGTGCTGACAACCATTCAATAACATGGTAGTGGTAAGCCCACGTATTTTCTGCCATCTTGCACACCGGTGTTTCTCCGCACAGCTGAGTCGGGAAAACCAAAGCTTTGCAGGACTCATTTAAGGTTCTCTGTTAGTACTAAAATGTGTCTCTCAGCACTGCATGATTCAGAGCAAAATCACTGCTTCTGTCAGTTTTTAAGCCTTTGCAGGTGTTCGGTGAGTGCAGAGACTCATTTCAAATACCAGGAATACCACCCGCTCTCTCACATCTTCAAGTCCTGTGACTGCCGTAGCGTAGCCACACTAGCACACCCCTGCCATGTCACCTGAAGAAATCTAGATATTTGTAACCTGAGCTGAAAATGGCTGATAAGTAAAGTTTGCCCTGGTCCTTTTCTCGCATCTCACAATGTTTGCACTCACCAAATGCAGGGTGAGTCATTGCATAGTCATTCAATTGGCTTAAATTACCTCCTTTCATGGTCAACAATGAGCTCAGCTGAAGAGACTAAAGCGGGGGAAGTAGGGCCTTCTGGGAATGCTCCATTTGTTCATGAATCCTGACTCTAATTGGTTGTTATTGCGACTGGCAGTCACCATGCTGTAGGGGTGGAGTAGGCCAGTGTTTGCTTCATGCTCCCCCTCAGTCTGCTGCACACCAGCCTGCCATATATAACAGACAGCTGTAATCGCCGGAGGAGAGACGACTGATAAAAAGATCAGATCACCATGGTTGCAGGGAAGGGCCAGGATGGAGCCATACTATGAGTTATCCATATCAGTGATTATCTTTGGGGCTGCTGGCATGTATTGGGCTGGGGTTCAAATAATAATTGAATTAATTAAATATTAACGAAAACAATCGTTTGTTTATTGTATTAGACATTAAAGTAATCTTCAAATTGCACAGGCTGTTTACAGATTTTTGTCTGATAAGCTTCTTAAAGGTCCAGTGTGTAGGATTTAGGGAGATGTATTAGCAGAAATGGAATATAATATTCATTGCTATGTTTTCATTGGTGTATAATTACCTAAAAATAAGAATAGTTTTTTTTTTTACCTCAGAACAAGACAGTTATATCTACATATGGATCTTCAACGGAGTCTGCTACGTTGTTTCTACAGTAGCTCAGATTGAGCAAACCAAATACTGGCTCTAAATAGGGCCATTCACGTGTTAGAATTTTTGCATTGGCCACCATACTTCTCCTACACACTTGGCACATGGGAGAAGTTTCAGTTGCAATCGGTAGCCTCACAGCTAGATGCTAAATCCTAAGCACTAGACCCTTAAAGCTGCACCTATCAGTATTTTTTTAACAATGGATCAAATGACAACGTGTGTGTGCTTACATGCTACGCTAGCCATAAAACGTCTTAGGATGGTAACAAGTCAATAGGCATTTTTTGACCAAACGGCTCTGGGGATTCCCTGAGAGGAACTGCCCACTAAGGAATTCCCTTGAGAACTTCATACCTTGCATTTGCACCACTAATAGGATAGGTTGGTTTAGCAGCAACCCTTTTGTGTTGACAAGTCAAATTCATTGTATTGCACTAGTCCCATATATCCTCAGTATAGCCTGTGTTGATGTTTTTTGTTGTCTGTTGTTTACGTGTGTAGCGTGTTTTTTAAAATGGTGTTTACTGGTGCTGTGTTGGCTGTGGTCCACCAGTCACCATACACTTTCGTCACTCATGGTTCCTCTTGTGCTGGAGGAGTTTCTACTCCGAAATAGCTTTATAAAAGTCCCTCAAAACAGTGTTCTAACAGCTATGATCCTTCCTTGTTCTTGCGGTGCAGACACAACAAAAATGGGGATTCTTGAAACTATGAAAAAGTTCCTCCTGTCTGAAAATTCCTAATTTTGTGTCCACATCTTCTTTAGCTACTTCCAAGTGGCCAAAATTGAATTGATGCTGCTTGAGGCTGGTTATTCAGATAGTTTTTTGTACATGATTACTGCCTAAATGACCAGTAGTTTTAGCACAAATTATGTGATTTGCATTTGTGCCTTCATTGAGTTTTTAAAAGTGGAAAGCAATATGAAATACAAGGGGAAGGGTGGGGGGTTGGAGGGCTGACATGCATCACATGTTTGGCTGGATTTAAACCCAGGACACCACTGTTACACACTTCATGCAGTAGATCTCTGGGTCACCAGGATGCCCCGCCTGGTAACCACACTAAAATACTCAAGTCTGTCAAAAGAAGGCCCCACCCATGAGTCACAGGCAGTCTATTTGCTCTGTGGACTATTATGCATTGACTAACATCCCAGTAAAATCCCTCCCTTCGCTGTTCTCCTCCTCTTCTCCTCTTCATGACGTAGTACGTTCACTTACAACCCTGCCCCTGTGCTAGGACAAGGCAGCTGTTGTCATGTGCTCAGGGATAATGTGCAGGCTGCGTCTGACTAATGGCTGGCTCTCTTGTATCCCTGTCTGCTGTTAGTACGATGCCAACTGGGCCATTCAGATCAATGAAGCACTGACAGTGGGGATATAGAAAATACACACATGCAAACACTGACACAGTCTGATGCATTATAGTACGAATACAGCAGACACCAAGTCAATTAGACACAAATGCAAAACACAGGAAAGAAGATTTACTGTTTACATCTGTCTGTGGGCTCATAAGTCCAGCTCCATACATATCCATTAAAGTAACACAAACTATGACAACAACAAAAGAGGAACCAAGATGCTCTCTTTCAAAGGACACGTGTTGTTTTAGCTCCTTATATGTGGGAGAAGGCAGCGAGGCTGGGCAGGGCAATATCAGAGTGATCCCATATGACACAGGCCGCTGCATTTCTAGCTCATCCCACATGAAGTGTCCTGCACTCAGCAGAGGTCAGATAAGTGCATCTGCTGCAAATATGTGTGTGTGGTCCATGTGAAATTATAAATGAAGTCACTCAGCATGCAGACACGTGTCCATCTGCGTTTTTTTTTAACATGATTTATACATCTCCCTCCATTTGGAAGCCTTGTGCGATACATCCCCTCTTTTCCGCTCAAGTCTGGTAATGGCTTGTCACACTCTCCCGGCACAAACATGCCAGGAAGACCAGGGCACTGAAGAGCTCCAGACAGATGGCAGCAGCGTCCAGCTTTGGCAGAGGTGGGCATGGACACTGCCCAGCAGAGACAGCAAGAGGGGGACTGACTGGAATGAAACGCCAGCCTTCAAAAAGATTTAGTATCCCCGTCCCTCTCTCTTCTGTTTCCCAAAGCGATGCTTTCCAGACCATGGCCACATGTTACTATTCTGTCTGGATGCTTAGCAGGAAGATAAACTAAATCGTAAAATGTGTTTGGCCCCTGCGCCCCACGAGCTGCTCAGAAGTTTCGTCCTCCTCTATCACCTCCTCTCCTCCTGTCACCCCCCTTTTCAAAACTTCAAAATACAATTGGGCCTGGTATGCAACTTCGTCAGTCACACAGGCATTTCAAAGCAAATGAGCTCCACCCTGCAGCAGTGGAAAAAGCAGGGATGGTGTGTGTGTGTGTGTGTGTGTGTGTGTGTGTGTGTGTGTGTGAGAGAGATC
>JAPZEB010000026.1:21719695-21734373 GCA_029783705.1 Chaetodon striatus
GTGTGTGTGTGTGTGTGTGTGTGTGTGTGTGTGTGTGTGTGTGTTGAGGGGGTGTACTAAACACTGCCATCTCTTACTTCTCTACTGCTGCCAACTCTTTGGTCTCTGGGAAAGAGAAGGGTGGGGGGCTTTTGGCTCTGGGGTGTCTGTTTATTTTTCAGCCCCTCCCGACCTTCAGCCCTGAAACCTGCCTTTGGGCATTGTGTTTTTGGGACACACCTCAGCACATACACACACACACTAACAAGCAACACGACCACCAGTCTCCCTCCCCCGCTGCCTGTGATCACAGTAACTCCCCGGGGGTCAGCACAGAGGGGCTTCCAGAGCATCATCAGACAAGTGATCGCTCGCCTTTGTGTGTGTTTCTATGTAGAGGGAGGGCTCGTTCAGACCCTGTCATGTGATCATAATATCAGCCTCGAGTCGTATGATCAAGGGTGGTGTGCTGAGGGGTGTCTTCATTTCAGGGATGGACACAGACCTGAAATGAGAGGCGTCGGTGATGAAATAAGGGGGAGTTGTGCTCGGAGATCATCCTGACTATACACTGGTGTTGATGAGCTTGTTTTAAAGCAAAGAAAATTAATTAATTAGCTGATTAGAATTGGCAACCTGTGTGATAATTGAGTGAAAAGTTATTTTTCAAGCCGAACGTTTGATGGTTCCAGGCTCTCAAATGTGAGATTGTGCTGCTTTTCTTGGTCTTAAGTTACACTAAATTGAATTTTTCTGGGGTTTGTATTGATGTTCAGACAAAACAAGGGATTTGAAGGTGTCACTTTGTGTTGCAGCATATTGTGATCATCATTTTCCATTGTTTTCTGATGTTTTATAGACCCAAGGATTACATCAATTGATAATCTGTTGCAGACCTGGTGTATTTAAAAGATCACTTTAGCAATATCCACAATAGTTTCAACTTCTAAGCCTCAGAGCCTGAAGTTTTTGGACGAATGAAGCTGAGGTTTTAAATATTTTGGTGTCACATCTCTGATTCTGAATTAAGATGAGGAAAAGCAATTGTACAACATCAAAAAAGGATTTCTAATGTTTGCAGGAACACATTTACATTGTCGTTAAGCCTGAAACCTTCTTCAAACTTTTTTTGGAGGTGCAAGAAAAGATGGGTTTTTAGCTTGGTCCTTTGTGAGTTTATTAGAGGGCTTGTCAGGCAGGGAGGGAGGAATTAGACAGTGATCTGATTTCTCTGCTGAGATTTGTGGCCTTTTCAGATTTCAGAGCTAAACATAGCCCAGATACGTACAGTATGTCCTGCCTGAAGCTGTGCAGGTCTGTTATTAGTTGAATGGTGAGTTTTCAGGCCTCAAACATACTCTGGGTTTCCATCCTCTCACAGAGGCACTCTTCCTCTGCACTGTCCCCGCTCCTCCCTGCCTCTCTTGTCTCTCAGTGAAATTAAACTGATCTAATATGTCTCCTGACCTTAGCCCCTATCTCTTTCTCTCCCTCTGCCAGGTGTAGATGCTCCAGGCGCAGCGGGACCCAGCCTCCGTGTCAGAGAGGGACGAGGCTGCTCCCACCTGGGCCACAGCACTCCTCTGAAACTGGGCTCGTGGTCTCTCTCTCACTCAGCGCCCAGATTAGAGAACAGGACGACGACAGGGAAGCCATTTTGTGAGGTGAAGCTGAGTGTCGGGAGCCGAGAGTAGTCAGGATATTTTAGGCTGCTCCCTGCCCTCTGAACTGAACATGACGACTGCAGTTCAGCCCAGTGAACTGGTGTTCGAATTTGCCAGCAACGGGATGGACGAAATCAACCAGGTAGGTATCACACTGGAGGAACCACATTTAAAACTTCTTAATCCATTTGTTTGTTGCTTTAGGCGTAACTTGGCTTTTAGACTACATTTTTTTAATTCACTCATGACCATCTATCGTGTTTCAACAGATCTTGTTGATAAATGTAAAAGGGCAAATAAAAACTTGTGTAAACATCATGGTCACTGGGGTAGGATTAGCTGTAGCTCAGAGCCTGTGATCTTTAACTGTGACAACATGTTGGGGGGATGAGGCAGGCGGAGGGGAGGATGGAGTGGAGAGGAGGTCTGGGAAGAGGAGTGCGGGCTGCTGGGAGCGCAGACATGGAAAGACTGAAAAACCTGCAGCGAGGTTAGGGTGCGTGGGAGGGAACGGGTGGGGCTTGGCCATGAATGTGTGTTGTGGCACAAAGGTTACTGTGTGTACATACTATGTGAACCTGTGTGCCTATGTCTTTTCATTGCCCGGTCAGGTTTGCAGTTATCTCATCCCCACAACCGTGTCTGAATCCTGTGGAGCAGGCTTGATTGTAAGTGTGGTCGTATGCGTGTTTGTGTGTGCTGGTATCTGCGTGTGTGTATCTAGAGCGACAAGTTGTCACTGGATCCCTGAATAGCACCAACTCAGGTCTAACCTGATGGACGAGTTACAAGGCTGCTTGGAAGGGATGGGATAAAAGGTCTTGCATTGTTCCAGCGCTACAGTTTTGTTCCTTGCTGCACCCACTCAGCCTGTTATGTAAGCATCATGCCCCTATTTACCAAGTCCTAGAATTACCCCCAAAAAGGAACAACACACTGACATACTAGTGCAGTAGCCATTTTGTATCTGCTGCTGTTGTAAAGATTTATTTAAGCCACAATAAAGCTGTTTCAGCTGAGTGAAATCTTAGTGTTCTCTAATGATTAGCCACGCTATATTGGTTTTTTAAGCCAATAAGTAGCTCCCTAAGGTGTATAATAACCGCAGGATAGTTGTGATTTTCAGCACAACATGTAGCTATAAAACCATATAGCTGATAATAAAAGTTTTACATTTTCAAGCTACAGAAATGAAGGCATTTGGATTTCAGATGAACAACACAGTAGTTTCAGTCATGCTACACGGGCTGCTGCACTCTCACATATCGTGATAATGAGGACATATAAAGTGTACAGACAGTTGGACTCATTGTGGCCGGGCAGGTAAAGCAGAAGAGAGCGGGGTGTGGAGGGAACAGCTTGCACAGATGCTGTTGCTTTCAAAGGCAGAATGGGGAACTCAGAAATGCAAATCGTGCCTGATTCTTATCGCTCCCGTTTCCCTACTAGAAACACTCTTCAGCTCAACAAAGAGGAAGAGGGCAGTTATAGCCTTTATGATGTTCAATATTATTTGTCAGACCGGGTTGCATGTCGGGCGCCGCTTCTCCTGAGAGCCCCACCTTATCAACCTTTAAATAACACTGTCTCTTTCTCCTCCATAGTGATTATCTTTCACATTGCAGCGTGTTTGGTTTACATGACAATACAAGACTAGTCTGAAGGTGTTCCCAGCAAAAAACCCCATCAAAACAACAGCAGAGACAGCAGCTTCAGATGTCTAATGCTTTGTCAGCAAACTGTGTGGAGACTTTGTGCGCTGAATGGGAGGGGGGGGGGGCTGTTTCAGAAGCTCAGCATACCAATAGTCAAAATGCCTTTGTCTACACACACACACACACACATGCTTGACTCTCACTCAAGGACAGCAAACATCATTTAAGCCCAGACGTGGAGATGTGGTAGCCTCACTGTCTCGCTATCTGATAATGTGTCTACCAAAGACTCAGATTAATGGGAAACATTCAGCGTATGTCAGTGAGACATTGACTGTAGTCAAAGCAAAACTCAGGCTTTTTATTAGCCCCTTGAGGTTTCTCACTGCTGAGATGTCACTCAGCTGTTTGTTGTTGATCTTCAAAGTTATGATCTGGAGCGTGGAGCCATTTTGCTCCAGACTCACAGACACCTACATTATGTACAGTGGATCAAGTTACGAATAAACAATCCTTTGGTAGTCGCTCGTGGTCCTGCCCGGGAGGCCCAGCCTTTTTTAACCGTGTCCAAATAATGAGCCGATCTGTTAGTTTCCTGGTTAAAGTGTAGCCGAAATGGGAGTGTATCCATCGCCCCCTCTTTTCACCCCCACGGCTCAAAGCCCAGACACCTGGTATGCCCTAGAGGTCCGAACCAACAATGGACACTTGTGCAAAGAGACAGATAAGCCTTTATTCTTGTTCCTCCTGCTGCACCTTTTCTCTACCCTGTTCCCCCTTTAATTAGGTCATGACTGTACAAATGTGCTCTTAATTGATCTGGTTAAAATTTAAAAATGAATACAAACATGTAAATTCTGTTGAGTGCTTTAAGAGTTTTGTGATACAGTCCAGTCAGCAGTGCAAACCTTCTAGTTGACAGAGCTTGTTATTTGTAGGGCAGCAGTGTAAGTTACACCCTGATTGCAGGCAGCGTGGTATCAAGAAGGTGTTTGTCCGGTTATGCGTACATTCATCTTTTGTTTGGACACATTTGACCTAATTTTTTCTTTTGACTTCAGAAAAGATTTTCAAAGGTTGCACGCCTCTTATCCCTGGTGGGCCGAAACAGTCTTGCTAAGATAAACACTTTATCAGAATCTGATCTGTTTCAGTGCGGTCTA
The DNA here is from genome assembly GCA_029783705.1 of Chaetodon striatus. Classification (NCBI taxonomy): domain Eukaryota; kingdom Metazoa; phylum Chordata; class Actinopteri; order Chaetodontiformes; family Chaetodontidae; genus Chaetodon; species Chaetodon striatus. Next base: position 21,724,157 of record JAPZEB010000026.1, read on the forward strand.
GACGCATTATACACTTAAAGGCCAGAGCAGCTGCATTAGCTGCTTGGCACTGACATGGTAAAAGAAATTATCAGTGCACTTTTGAAGTGTAGTCTGCTGCCATCTGCTGGTGTCCACCTGAGTTGTTTTGCATCAAAGTACCTGAGATGACCTTTTCTCTTAAAACAAAAGGCAGCATGTGATGTGAAAAGTTTAGTTTTGTTGATGCTTTCAAATCAGATCTGCCTGTCAGTCTCTTATAATTACACAAATGAGCAGATGTCAAAACCAGAAAGTCATCAAAATGAGAGTTTTCGAGGACTCCATGACTTATTCAGAGGACTGAATTAGTCCCCATGTCCCTCCCATTGACACGAACCAAGCGCCCAGTGAGCACTCTTGACCCAGTCTGTGTTTGAGGAGCTCTCGAGTATTTTGGGCTCCTCAGTTTCAACGGTTTGGCCCGAGCTTCAATAATTCCCCCCGTCCCCCGACTCCTTCCTGCACCAGGCTGAGCCATGCCTGAAATGAGACGGCGAGCTGAGAATTCCCAAAGCATGTTTAGGACATGATGAAAGAGGTGCTCGCCTGCAACTCACGATTGATCCATTAACATTCAATTTGGCTTATATAATTTCTGAGCATAAGATTAACTTCTCAGGAGAAGTAGGCCAAATCAAACAGCTGGTTCCTGTCTTCTTCAGCGGGTCCCTGTGGACCGCTGCAACACCACAGAAATGAGCTCTCCTCCATGCCGTGTGCCTCCACATTAGCTGAAATTGAGTATGAATCTACAGTATTTTTACAAGGCAATAAAAATAAGGAACCAAATCTGGTTATAGCATTAATCTGGTGTCACCAGGGGTTTTTAGATTGCATTTATGATGTGTAGTGAAGGAATTAATGGTGTTTTTATTGCATATACACATAGAGCTTGTGTGTGCAAAGACTGTCAGACCCCTGCCTCCCTGTGACAGCGCCTACATCACAACGTCTCATACCTTTCTCTGTATGTGTGTGTGTCCTCTCTCTGTTCAGCTGGATGACCCGTCAGTATTCCCAGCAGTCATTGTTGAGCAGGTGCCTGCGGCAGATCTGCTGCAGGTCTACTCAGGCCTGGAGTCCGACGAGGTGACCAACGGCATTATGGTGGACACAACTCTACATGTCGTGGAGGAGCCTTCCATCTTGGTGGGAGGGGTTGACCTCACAGGTAAAGATGTTTGACTTTACTGTCATTCAAAGGGAACTGTGCTCAGTGAGGTGCACTTACAATACATGAGTGTTCTCGGATTCACAATTAAATTGTTTCCTTTTTTTAATTTAACAAATGCAAATCTCATCATTTATATAGTGCTTCATTTTACAGGTTCACAGGGTGTCTGCAGGTCCTTAAAAGGTCCTAAAATGTCTTAAATTCTATTTCATAAATGTATGGCCTTAAAAGTCATTAGATACTCTTTAATTTGAATCTGTGAGGTTTTGATTGCCTCAAACATCTTTTAATTTCTTTTTGTCAAAATGAGTCAAGCTGTTCCCTGTGTTTAATTCCACATTTGTTATGTTAGAAATCTTTGAACCTACCAATGAACCTCATACTGTCTTTTTACTTTATACTTGCACTTACCCGTTGGCAAAATGTAAATGAAATTAACTCAATCTAATAACCATATTCCTACATTAAACTTACCTCTGCTCAGGACCACAAATATACTACATACCTTTATAATTACCTGCAATGCTTGAATAAGAAAGTGAGGATTTGTCCAAAAATCAGCCTTAAATGTGGTCAAAAAGACCTTAAAAAACATTAAATTTCAGTAGCTGATACCTGGAGACACCATGGGTCCATCATTAAAATGTTTCCTAGAAAGATGATTGTGACTGATATGAAATGATTCTGATTATTGGGAAAATATAGACATGTTTGATTAAAGATATGTTCAATTGGTACTGCTCCAACTGAAAAGTACAATCAATCACTAGCATAACCTAGAGGGTCTCAGGTCAGTGCACATTAAGTCGCATGAGTATGCAAAAATTAAATTCAGCATATGTGGAGGACAGCCTTTTCACTTATGAATTATTGGAGAATGAATTATTGAGAAGACTTATTTTTTGCCTCATTTTAGTGAAAAGAGCAATAAGTCAAAAGATGCATCTTTCTAGGGAACATATTGAACATTATTAGGAATTTATTTCATAATTACAGACTTGCAATATAAAGAGTTTATAATATATAGCGTTTATTATATATAAGAGTTTATAATATAAAGCATTTACACAATTTGTTAGCCTGTACTTTTGTCTGCTGTTATCTGTCTCAAGAGCCCTTTTTCCTATTCTTCCCCTAATTATTCTTTACCTTGCAACAACAATGTCTTGTTTGTGCCAACGTCCCTGAGCACAAGCAAAACTGATCAGGTTGTTACCTTTAAACTCATTTAATGCCAGCAGACATAAAAACGAAGCCTGGCACTTGTGCCTACCATTCAGCTGTATCAGACAAAGACCCAGACATACAAGTGCTCAAAGTACCACAACATACAAAGCAGTTACCTACAAGGATTTCATATCGATGAATTTGTTGTCGTCTGTTTGACAGAAACAACAGTCTCTGGGCCAGAGGACAGCATGGAGACGAACGAAGCTGCAGCAGCTCTTCTTAACATGGAGTCTCCAAACAACATTTTGGACGAGAAGCGCATGAGTGAGTCATTGTGCATATTCTACATTTAACTTTGATCGCTGATCGTATGTTGAGCTCGAGATGCGTCATTAACGCTCTATTCATGGTTCGCCTGTGCTTCCATCTATCCTCTTTATGTATAGTTCACACCTACGGCACTCTGCTGGAGTCAGACTTGACGTACGCCCCTCTGAGACCAGACCAGATGGATAATAGTGCCCTTGACGTGTCCCTTGATGAGGACACTTCATCCATGGATGAGATACCCCAAAAGTGCCCCTTAAAACATCCGAAAAAAACCAAAGGTAACACAGCTGTCCTCCTCCTCCTTGTTAGAACACAGGAATGATCTCTTCTACAAGAAACTCAGCCATATAGGTAATTGGATGATTTCACTGTGACCTCTCACCTCATAACACACCACCCCTCAATTTGAATCGCAGTGCGGAAGCCGCGGGCGGTGCGTCCCTGCTCCCCTATCACCACCCCTAACCTGCCACTCAGGAAGAAGAGCAAAGAGGGCAAAGGTAGGCCTCACTAACTTGTCCGCTTCTCTGTAATGAGCCAATAAAAATCAAGGTCTCCCCTCCTCTTGTGTATGCTCTGTTTCCTCCTGTGGAGTGTGCAAACAGCAGTCCTCAACCCCTGCAGTCCGGCGGGGTTGAATCTGGGCGAGTTAATGGATGAGGGGATCTCAGAGTGCTGTGTTTCGCGGGGAAACAGAAGTGATTGCAGGCTGGAGGGCACATTGATGCTCTACCGATAGAAGCAGTCTAGCGCTGCTCGATGTGAGCCCTCATTGCACCATACAGTGTGACACAAAGAGGAGGGGGCTGGGGACCGCAGGTTCAGCTGCACACATATACATCACCCTGTCACGGTGTCTGGGATTCAAGTGACTACTGGGAGCGTTGCTGTTTTTAACCACTTCTGGCCAAAGCATCTCACAAATTAGAGTAATCTACTCCCAGGCCTGGTATAATTGATTTCCTTCCAAGGCACACATGTACACGAACAACTGACACAACAATAGTTATTAGAAAAGAGTTATTTCTCCCGCAACCCTTTAGCCACCTTGTACACATTTTTATGCAAGACTCTAAATTACTAAATGAATTATAGATGCCTATAGCGCAGCTCTCAGGCCCCACCATGAATGTCTGATGTGCTCGAGTGTTAAAAACATGACTTAATTTAGTTCCCCTCTCAATTTGCAGGCAACACGATCTACCTGTGGGAATTCCTTCTGGCTTTACTGCAGGATAAGAACACCTGTCCCAAATACATCAAGTGGACACAGCGGGAGAAAGGCATCTTTAAGCTGGTGGACTCCAAAGCTGTTTCAAAGCTGTGGGGCAAACACAAAAACAAGCCTGACATGAACTATGAGACCATGGGACGAGCTCTCAGGTAAGGGGAACATACGAACGAGCACCATTTGCTAAAGCTTCGTCACCATGCACATCAGCTCCAATTTAGCTCTGAACCCTGCAGGGACCTTGCACCCTACAGTGACATTTTATGGAGCTGTTAAAGTTGTATGACGATAATGTGATAAACAGCTCTTTATCTCTTCTAGGTACTACTATCAGAGAGGCATCCTGGCCAAAGTGGAGGGGCAGCGGCTGGTCTATCAGTTTAAGGAGATGCCAGCTGATCTGGTGGTGATCGAGGATGAGGACGGCGGCTCTGATGCCAACGTCAGCTACGGGAGTCAGAGGTCCACCAACGGGCGGTCTATGGTCCGAGGAGGGTCCAAAGGTCACGGGAGGGCTCATGGTCACCACGTCTCAGTGAAGCACATGAAGAAGGAGCCTCATGATGAATATATGTACCAGGAAGCTAACGGAGGACAGGCTGAGCAGCTCCTCCACTCTGTCCATATGTTGCAGACCAACCAAGGGTCAGCTGCCCAAGATCCAACACAAGCTATGAGGTAGGAGGTTTGGCAAAGAGCTGTTTTCCACACTGTGAATTATCCACAGGTCTGTCAAGAGGGACTGTCGGCTGAATGAAGAATGGTTTCATTTCTCAGTTATTTGAATGTATCGATTTCTGATCATGATCCTTCAAACAAAAGCTGGACTGAAGAATCGCTAAAGGTGATATTATTTTCTTTAATCTGGACATGTCAATATCGGCAAATAGGTAAGACAAAATTGCATGTCAAGGATATGTTGGAGATCATTTATAAACTAATTTATACCACTCTCACATCAGCGCGCTGAATAAAGTGTCACATAGCCAGACCTATCTTTAGGCCATTCACGACTACTTTTGTTGACGATATATTGTCTGAGAAATAATTGTGCTAAATGATATTAGTGTCACTTAAAGATCATTTTATGCCACATTTATGCCCCACCCTTTCAAAGAGCAATAAGCTTGTAATTTGACCAGAAATTACATTACATTATAGCATTTGATGATGGAGCTGGTGCGTGCGCCACACATGACATGCTGCCACAGTTGCTTCCATGTGCCTCCCTTTTCTGATTTTGAAAGAGAATTGTTCATGAATTAAAAAAATATTTATGCAACATTGCTGTTACAGGCTGCTGCGTGGAGATGCCGCACATAACAATCATCGCTCATAACTGGTTGTAGTAGTCTGCTTAACGCTAAGGGAACATTGCTAGATTGTAACATCTACCCATAAATCTGCGTATGAGGTGTTAAGAGCACATCTGCACTTTATAGTGATAGAAAATAACCTGGTAACACTTAACAGGCAAAACTACTTCTTCTCCTTGTATACGTTATGCTTTGAATTAATTGATTTTCTCAATGAGGTTGGAAAAAAAACTTGTTTAGTTTTATTTCCTGCAGATCAGACGCCTCACAGCAGGCGGGACCACTTTGCACAAGTCAAAAAATGTTATTTTCTGATGAAATGCTTTTGGGCATGAAAACGCACATCACATGGGATCACTTTATTTAGCATCCATGTAAACAGGTCAGTTGGAATCTCTAATCAGAATCATTTCTATCATGCTGCAGAAATACTGTCCATGTAACCACAGCTAGTGTGGACCTAAAAAAAATCCAGCATCAGACGGGAGCTATTTGAAACCCACGGGATGCTTTGATGGAAAAAAAAATTCTTTTCAGAGGAGTGTTTGAGGTGTGAAGCACATTTTATTTGGTGGGCCTGGAAATTTACAAATGTGAGAGCCCCTGACACACACAAAATTACTTAAAGACTGCGCTCATACACAAACACACATGCACAAAAATTCACTTGTCCTTGAAATTCAGATAATATGACTGACTCAACCCGTGTCGACCTTTTGTTAATGGCTGCGTCTTTAAAGGGAATTCAATTCTAACTGGAAACCCTGTCAGCTTTTCAGAAATTGAGATAAACTGTTTGCTTAAACCTTTGCTGCAGAGGGCTGGACGCAGTAAAACATGTAATATAATCCAGTCTAATCAAGTGGCCCTGCAGCTTATACTACCTTTATAGAGCTTATAATGTTCATTTTTTGTTGATGTCAGAGAGGTGTTGACCCAACTCTTTGGTATTCTTTGTTTTTTGTTTTCATACGTCCTGAATAATCAATGTATTATCAGTCATCTGGCTTTTTTTCTAAGCTGTTAAACATTGTCTGCAGATAGGAATCAAGGAGAATAATGACTTCTGCAGTACAGCTGACAACGCCGTTTGTTATATTAATAAGGGCATTAGTTCTGCTGTTTAGGATCATAGCTGTGCACTGGGTAACTTTCTCAATAGGGTTCCATTAAAAAATAATCCTTGTCTGTATTTGCAGAGATACAAACTGAAAATTCAATTACAACAGCTCTGTCAGAGAAGATGAAGAAACACGAGTACACACTCAGTTTATTTTGTCTTTCCAGAGCCATCACTGCTCCTGCATCGGTTCCTATGGTCCTGACATCACCTGGCTCTCTTCAGTCTGTTCCCCTCACCACTGTCCTGGCCAACGGGGACTCCTGCCACTCCTCCCCCCCTCGGGTTATTCTCCACACCGTGCCCTCCACCACCGCAGGTGGTAAAGATGTGCTCACCATCCAGACGGCCTCTCTAGCAGGCGGAGCCAACAGCCTGCAGGACGGCCTCCCTCAGCACCTCCTGGTCACCAGTCTGGGCTCCTCCACCGTCTCCTCCTCCTCCTCCACCTCCTGCTGCACTTCCCCTCCAGGAGTCATTAGTTCCACTGCTTCCAACCTCAACGGTCTCCCCCGCCTGGTCACCATCAACACGACCTGCGGGCAGACCATGGTGGCCCAGCAGCCCGGCACTGTAATTGCCACCGTGCTCAAATCCAGCGACCTCTCGGGGCTGCAGGTCAAAGAGGAGATGCTGGACCCCAGTTACTTCCAGTCGATGGTGAATGGGGATCCATCACTGGCGGCAAATACGTTTGAGAAAGAAGAGATTGAGGTAGGGGAGGCAGAGCTGCAGTATAGGACTGTGATCATTGATACCAGTCAAAGCCAGGGCCACGAGGCTGTGAGTGAAACTATAATTAATGGACATTTCTCCCAGAGCAGCAGCCCCAGCGAGGGCCTGACCCCTGTGGAGGAGCTGGAAGTGCGTGGGGAGATGTCCCTGCAGCCTGAGCAGGGAATCAAAGGCCTGCAGGAGCTGCCACTGTCTGTCCAATTGCCTGCAAACTTTATCCAGATAAAGACAGAGCCTGCAGAGGCTTAGTGCTGCAGGACACAAGCTGAACCAAAAAACAACAATTGAATCCATTTTGACCACAGACTTAATATTTCCTTTTTCGTACCACAGTGATCTGATCAGAGATCAGAGTGAGGGATCTTGAAGCATGTTGCTCTTAAAAGGTTGGTCAGTTCAGCCTCAGGATTTATTGTTTACTCACATATTTTGTGACCATGTGCCTAATTTTAAAAGAATCAAGGGAGTGTTTAGTTTTTCTAAAAAGTCACTTTTTAGACCTGGGATTATTTTCCATAGACATTAACCCCAACACAAACACACACAGATACATAAACATAGAAACACACACGCACACGCAAACACAGCCTCCCCCTCTAGGAGAACAGCCATTGGATGAACCAGGGATCCCTGTCTACCAAATGTGCCAGTTAGTAATTTTCGTACCTTACATCTCATTGGACTTGTATGTTTAAACAGGAAAGCGCAACAAACCAAAACTGGGGACTGAATGCCAAACGGTGCAATGAAATCAGACTTCTGAGAGCGTGCAGAGGACTTGTGTGTTTTATGGATGCTGTGCCGCGGTGTCCAATCCGTTGGGAGAAAAAAACACACATCTCAGAGTTTAATTGAAGAGTGCCTTACAGGAAGTTCAAACCGTAAAGACTCTTTTGTGGAAATGTCTGGGAAAAAGATGAAAAACGGACTAAATGGCTTTTCAGACTTTTACGAACTTATTACTCATTTATTTTCATATAAACAAAAATAAGGTATGCATTCGCTCTCTATTACTCCTGGCCTTAAAACACTGTGTTACTATGGAAATGGGCATTTTCTGTCCACCAAGGACAGTCCGACATCAAAACTGTTTGTATAGAGCTGCAGACTGGAGGCACAGCAAGATAGGGAGGCACAAACGGAGAGAAAGAATACGCAGGATAAAACAGATTTTATCAGCCTCTGCTTCAGAGGCTCCAAGGTTTAAATCCTGTTTATATGAAATGGAATATATATGGATATATATACATATAATATACAATTGAGATTCAATTTTAAGGCCATAGTGAATTTATTTATTTTGTGAATTTCTAAATTCTGTATAAAAAAGGCACATTTGTCTTCTATTTACATGTGTAAACATGAGGGAAAATACAAAGAATATGAACGTTAATACCAGGAAGCTTATTAGGTTTTTTCCTTTTTTCTTTTTTAAAGACCAACATTTTTCAGTTGTATAGCATTCCATGTAATCAGCTTTGGTATTTTCTTGAGTTTTTGGACTCGCCTGCTCAGTGCAGCATCATTATTCCACTGTTATATTCTCTTATTGTAGATATCCTCTGTTGTGTGTCTGATTTGAACATGTACTGAATGTGCTTTGGTTCCTTCTTTTCAGCAGACATACCTCTTTACCTTTTTCAACAGTTAAGCAGTCGGGACTATGCCTTCACAAAGATTATGTTCTGTGCTCTGCACAAAGCATCAAATGTATCAATCAGTATGACTTTGAAATCATTGCTCAAGTTTCTTTAGTTATTTGGTACTAAGATGTACCAGTGCTGTTTTTAAAGCTCCTCTCCTTTCTTCTCTTCCTCTCCTCTCCTCCTCTTCCTCTCCTGCTCTCGGGTCAGTCCAGTCTGTGCCTTCTTTATTTGCTGTCCCACTTTGTTAAGGACCTCTCAGGCCAGCCATCCGATTGGCCCCTCGGTCCTGCCGGGGATGAAGCCATATTGATCCTGAGTGGTATCACGGCTAAATTGGTTGTGTTTTCCACCCGGACTGTAGCTGCAGAGTGAGGACATTCAGACATACTGACCTCCATCCGCACTGGCACCTAAGGACAGGAGTTAAACGCTGCTTTACAACCCCACATCAGCCAAAGGGGCTCTGGGTCTGCAAAGACACTCTGAATGTATTCTTTAAGTACATGCAAATTTTTTGACAATCAATAATTACACTGGGTTACATTTGCATAGAAATCTTGTCTTTTGAGTGGGGATTTGCTGCTTCCTTTTTGTTTTTATTTTTATTTTTTTGCGTTGTATATATTCCCGTATCTGCCCTGCCTTTTCCCCTAAAGCACTGTTGTCTGTGAGATGTTGAGGTATGTCCACTGCTTATGTTTTGTTGCTTCTGTTATCTTGGGGTTGCCTCCCTTATGCTGAATATAGAGTAGATTTTCAAGAAAAAGTCAATGTACTAATTAAAAACAAAATCTTGGTCACTGAATATATTTTTATTTGTTGTTTTTGTTGCAGACAGAGTGGTTTTGAATCGGCGTGAGACGCAGATAAAATGTCACACCGAAAAAAAACAAAATTAAACTTGGAAACAAATAGCTCGCGAGGCGGGTTACTATGTCAATTAATTTCTACTGTCGAGATAATGAAAATGAAGCATTTCTGTCTCAAAGTCGTATTGTCGGGCTGTTGCGGCTTTGAGGGACATTCGACCACATGGCATTTGAAGAGAGAGAAAAAGCTACTGTAGGGAACTGGATTGGAGCCATTAGCAGGCCAGAGACTGATTGGACTGTACTTAAGAGCGCTGCTTCTCCAGTTGCTGTGGGTGGATGAATACATTAGCATGTGACATGCCCAGAACTGAAGACAGCCGAGTCTGTCACCACAGCTTGCAGAGTGAAGTGTGTGTGTCTGTGTGTGTGTGTGTGTGTCTGGCGAGTGGAGGTGTTACACTGACTTGGACTGATTCAGTTCGAGCATGTGTTATGTTGATGTGTTTGTGTGTGTGTGTGAGGAGGGGAGTGTGTGTGTGTGGTGGATGTTTGTTGGGGTGTGTGCATTGGCTTGGATTGACTGTGTGTGTGTGTGTTCAGGGTCGGGGAGGAAGAGGAGGGGTGGTGTTGAGGAAGCTGTCTGGCAGCAGGGCTTGCCTACT